>NC_069493.1:11559210-11676209 GCF_026875155.1 Cherax quadricarinatus
TTGGTTTTTTTTTTTGGGGGGGCCCCCGGCGCTCCGGCCCATATCTCGGAAGTAATTATTTACCTAATGTTAAAAATTCTCCCTTTATTACTGAATTAAATAGAATATAATACTCACAAAACTTGTAGAATAATGATTTCTCTATTTTTCGGTGACCCAAATTTTCAAATTCAAATTCAAATTCAAAGTTTATTCTCTATAAATATTACAATGCTGAGTTTACAGAAATTTGGTTAATTGTTTGGTTTACATGTAGTAAAATTGTGATTACGAGTGTACCACTAGAACACCTAGCATGGGCTAGGTATTACAGAGTGTACCATAGAAAATTAGCATGGCTAGGTATTACAGAGTGTACCACTAGAACACTAGCATGGCTAGGTATTACAGAGTGTACCCCTAGAACGCTTAGCATGGCTAGGTATTACAGAGTGTACCACTAGAACACCTAGCATGGCTAGGTATTACAGAGTGTACCACTAGAACACTTAGCATGGCTAGGTATTACAGAGTGTACCACTAGAACATTAGCATGGCTAGGTATTACAGAGTGTACACTAGAACACTTAGCATGGCTAGGTATTACAGAGTGTACCACTAGAAACACTTAGCATGGCTAGGGTATTACAGAGTGTACCACTAGAACACCTAGCATGGCTAGGTATTACAGAGTGTACACTGAACACTTAGCATGGCTAGGTATTCAGAGTGTACCACTAGAACACTTAGCATGGCTGGTATTACAGAGTGTTACCATAGAACACCTAGCATGGCTAGGTATTACAGAGTGTACCACTAGAACACTTAGCATGGTAGGTATTACAGAGTGTACCACTAGAACACCTAGCATGGCTAGGTATTACAGAGTGTACCACTAGAACACTTAGCATGGCTAGGTATTACAGAGTGTACCACTAGAACACTAGCATGGCTAGGTATTACAGAGTGTACCCCTAGAACGCTTAGCATGGCTAGGTATTACAGAGTGTACCACTAGAACACCTGCATGGCTAGGTATTACAGAGTGTACCACTATAAACTTGCATGGCTAGGTATTCAGAGTGTCCCACTAGAACACTTAGCATGGCTAGTATTACAGAGTGTACCACTAGAACACTAGCATGGCTAGGTATTACAGAGTGTACCACTATAACACTTAGCATGGTAGGTATTACAGAGTGTACCACTAAAAACACCTACCCATGGCTGGTATTACAGAGTGTACCACTAGACGCTTAGCATGGCTAGCATTTCGGGCAGACTTAGTTTTATTCTTAATTGTAAAATATTACAATTTGAGGTAAGTTGGTATTATGGCTAAGTGACCTAAATATTTGTTTGTGAGTTTAGCAATGTGAATGTTTTGTTTTGGCACAGTACATAGTTTCAGTATTGGGTATCACAGGATTCATTATTTTAAGACTGAGATTAATATTTCAGTTTATGGTCAAATGAGTGGTGGGGTGAAAGTGTTAACCACCAGGTGGTATTCGTGTTGTTAGTTGACGGGGTGTATCAGGGAGATAAGATGTTTTCTAATGGTAGTTTTGAAGGTGATGAATGTGTCTGCAGTTCTAGAGTTCTCAGGTAGGGTTTTCCCAGATTTTGGGGCCCTTTGACATACATTGAATTTTTGTAAAGGTTTTGTCGGACACGGGAATGTCGTAGAGATGTTTGTGTCTGGTGTTTTTGCCTGTGGGTTCTGTCACAACTATCAAGAAAGCGTTTTGGGTCAAGGTTGATATTAAATTTTAAAGGGCCCCTGTAGATGTAGATTGCACAGTAGTAAGTGTGGATGTACTGAACTGGGAGTAAGTTTAGTCTATGAAGAGTTTGGGGGGGGGGTGTTGCCCGGGATGGGATTTAGTGATTCTTACTGCCCGCTTTTTGTTGGGTTTTTTATTGGCTTTAGGTGTGTTGCTGCAGTTGATCCCCAAGCACAAATAGCATAGGTGAGGTATGGATAAATAAGTGAGTGGTATAGTGTGAGAAGGGCATTTTTGCGGCACGTAGAATCGTATCTTGGAGAGGAACCAACCCTTTTGGATACTTTTTTTTGGGTTTTATGCTGGATATGGGTGCTGAATTGAGGTTGTTGACAGGTATAAGCCTAGGAATTTGCCCCCATTATTTCTGGTAATTGAGTGTTGTCAATCTTAATGTTAATTTGTGCATCTCCTGCTCTGCTACCAAACATAATATAGTAGGTTTTGTCAGTGTTAAGCGTAAATTATTGGCTGTCATCCAAGTCGATATTTTAATCAGCTCCTCATTTACAAAGGTGTTGAGGGTGGCAAAATTAGGGTGAGAGATGACTTTAAATCGTGTCGTTCAGCAAAAAGAATGGGTTTTTAGGTGTTGGGATACGTTTGGAAAATCATTGATGTATATGAGGAAGAGCAGGGGACCAAGGACACTTCCCTGCGGGAACCCCCAGTATCAAGTGGCCCTGTTGCTGATGCTGTGTCTTTAATGGTGACATACTGATAAACCCATTAGTAATGTAAGATTTGAAATAAGCAAGCGCATGGCTCTTATACCGTAATGATCAAGTTTGTGGAGTAGGATGTCGTGGTCTACTGTGTCAAAGCTTTTCTTAGGTTGGAAATATTCCAAATACTTTGGGAGTTATGTGGGACTAAAGGGCAGATTTTTTTTGCAATATTCCCGGAAAAAACCAAAACTTTATTGTGAAATAAAGATACATTTATTTTGAGAAAAGGAGTACCCCGAAAATTAGTATAAGCATTGTTCTCTCGGCACCAAGTGTCCAAACAACCTTACGTAGTCCCATATAAGAGAAAATTTTAACACAAGGGCATTTTCAGTAAATCAGTCATTTCTCAGTTGTTGTTTGAGGTATATTTTTGATAAATATTTTGAAGATTGAGTGAAACCACTTTGTCTTGTGTACCAAAACTGGAGAAAATCGGACGGTAAACAAAAGAGTTACAGATTTTGCCCGACGGCCCCCTTTTAACATGAGGAAGGAGCTTGGTGTTTCTAGTATCAGTGATAGGATAGTTGAGATTAACACTGTACTCGGTATTAGAATGTTGAGAAACGAACTAGACACTGTCACAATGAATCTTACCAAGTGTCTAGAGGTAAATACACACAGATCTAAATGGATTGTGAAAACATGCAATTAATAAGGGGTTTGAAGGCCTGAGCTTGCTACCACCTGCAGCTCATAAGACTGCCATCCCCACGAGCCCCTTTGGGGAGGGGCAGATGGCAGACCAGAGGCCTAGCTTCTCCCTACGAGCCCCGTGAGGGCGGGGAATGTGGCTAGGCCTGGGGACAGTTGGTCCCGAAGATGAGGGGGTACTTGTACCTCCTCCCATGGGAGACTTAAGTCTCGAGACACTCCCCAGATAGGGAGCCAAGGCCGGGTCACCACTACTTGGAAAAGACCCTGGCCGGGAGAATACCGGCGAAGAAGAAAAAAAAAAAAAAAAAAAAAACATGCAATTACATTAAGTTTTATAACCTACATGAACTGTATCACTGTAGGCAACAAGAGCATTTCACCCCTCCATGGAAGATGTGTTCATTTAATATCACATACCTACAAGTCCCTCCCAAGAAGCTCATTGCTAGTAATCCCTTCCTTAAATCTCTTGTTAGAGCAACTGCTCAAGAAGAAATTTCTCACCTAGATGGTAGTAACAAGTTATCACAAGTTATATACACTGATGGATCTAAACAGGAGTCTTCTGGCAGGGCTGCATCTGCTCTTGTTGCCACCTCCCTAGTTAAGAACGATAATAAATTTGTTGAGTTAGGCATAAGAATTAACAACTGGGCGTCTACACTGCAAACTGAATTGTTTGTAATCCTAATGGCTCTAAAGCTAACCTATGACACTGAGCTTGACTCTATCATCATTACTGATTCTATGTCATCATTGAAGGCTCTTGACTCATATAATGACTCCAACAACATGCTCATTGGAGAAGCCAGGTATAGATACTCAAAAATTAGGGACAAAGGAATTAATGTACAATTGCTATGGATCCCATCACACATTGGATTACTCCTTCATGATAAAGTTGATATGTTAGCCAAGAAGAGTACCCAGAAGGAGAACGTAGAATATAACTTTGGTATAACTGTGTCTAGCATTAGGAATAGTATTAGGAGAGAAGTAAATAATGAAAATGATTGTTATAGGAATGCAGTTAGAAGCCTGAGTAGATCTATAACCCATTATGATAACATGAACGTAGATAAGTATGTTTATGGAGCAACTTGCAATGTGAACAGACTGACTGATGTTGTAGTGGCCAGGCTTAGGCTTGGTTACAAGTACTGACTGATATTGTAGTGGCCAGGCTTAGGCTTGGTTACAAGTACTGACTGATATTGTAGTGGCCAGGCTTAGGCTTGGTTACAAGTACTGACTGATGTTGTAGTGGCCAGGCTTAGGCTTGGTTACAAGTACTGACTGATGTTGTAGTGGCCAGGCTTAGGCTTGGTTACAAGTACTTCTGGCAGTTTGGGAGACACACAGATGATGATCAAACTAAATGTAAATTATGTGATCAGGCATATGGTCACTGTCTTGAACACTATGTGCTTAATTGTCCACTTATTGAGGAATACAGAGATAGACAGTATAATAACCTATGTGACATGTCAAGATATCTTATTAATGAAAATAAGATACCAGATAAACTAAGCAAATTTCCTAAATTTGCTTGTAACAGATAAGTGAACTATAGATATGTAGATATAAATCCATATGTATTCCTGTTAACCCTTTGGGGCCTAGTTCCTAGGCCTTTTGTGTATCCATATGCTCTCGCGCTACCGTCCACAGGATGGATATGGGGTGCACAATAAACTAGCCACTTCGGTGGCAAAATCTAAATCTAAATCTAGTTTATTTAAGCCTAACTGATCTATTTTACTAAAATTAATGAGCGGACAGCAAGTGATGGACAGGTCAAGGAAGACTGCTCAGAGTTGCAAACATATCGATTTTGACATTATTTAAAGCCATCTCAATCATTCATCACTTCTGGCGGGGCTGGAAATGTATTCCCCAGTCCATAGTGCATCTATTAATCTCCGTTAATATAATGACATATAATATGCCATTATTAATTTATGACAAATATACCTCTAGAGTATGAATGAAGAATTCTATAGTCTGTTTAGTACTTCTGTATTTGCAGAACCTGTCATACCTATTTAAGAATAGGTATGACAGGGTTCACGCTGCAAGGAGAGTGAAACCAGTAGCAGAAAGCTGAAAGGTGGGGTTAGGAGCTGAGACTCGACCTTTGTAACCGCAATTATGTGAGTACAGTAAGGAAAATACACACAGGATTGGACAAGGTTAGGTTAAGAATCCCTAGCTTTATTGACAAGCTATTTACATGTTAAGGATTCCTAACTTTATTGACGAGCTAAGAGCTGTTACCTATATCAGCTCATTTGAAAGCATTTTTATTGTTATGAGACATACAAGTAGGGAACAGGATGCAGTTGGAGCCATCTGTGGGCCAGCATTTTCATTTGATCAACAGACTTTATCTCGCTGACATCATAATGCTGTACGAATGTGTTCCAAGTCGAGTCATCCTGGGGATAATGATCTCAGATGAAGTTATGTTCTGGAAAAGGGTACAGCCAGAGTGCACTGTTGTCTCTCTCTCTCTCTCTCTCTCTCTCTCTCTTACACACATTCTCTCTCTCTATCTTACACTCTCTGTCTCTTTCCTGCATTATCTCTCTTTCTCACACACACATTCTCACTCTCACATATTCTCTCTCTTACAGACACATATACACTCACATATCACACACACCTACACGAAACACACATACGCACACACACACACACACACACACACACACACACAACACCCCACACACACACACACACACACACAACACACACACACACACACACACACACACACAACACAGAAGATTATCAGGAGGGAGAGTGGTGGAGCACCTGGAACGGAACAGGAGTATAAATGCCAACCAGCACGGATTCACGGAAGGCAAATCCTGTGTCACAAACCTTCTGGAGTTTTATGATAAAATAACAGAAGTAAGACAAGAGAGAGAGGGGTGGGTTGATTGCATCTTCTTGGACTGCAAGAAGGCCTTTGACACAGTTCCTCACAAGAGATTAGTGCAGAAGCTAGAGCATCAGGCGCATATAACAGGAAGGGCACTGCAATGGATCAGAGAATACCTGACAAGGAGGCAACAACGAGTCATGGTACGTAATGATGTATCACAGTGGGCACCTGTGACGAGCGGGGTCCCACAGGGGTCGGTCCTAGGACAGTGCTATTTTTGGTATATGTGAACGACATGATGGAAGGGTTAGACTCAGAAGTGTCCCTGTTTGCAGATGATGTGAAGTTAATGAGGAGAATTAAATCTGATGAGGACCAGGCAGGACTTCAAAGAGACCTGGACAGACTGGACACCTGGTCCAGCAAATGGCTTCTCGAATTTAACCCTGCCAAATGCAAAGTCATGAAGATAGGGGAAGGGCACAGAAGACCACAGACAGAGTATAGGCTAGGTGGCCAAAGACTGCAAACCTCACTCAAGGAGAAAGATCTTGGGGTGAGTATAACACCGAGCATGTCTCCGGAAGCACACATCAATCAGATAACTGCTGCAGCATATGGGCGCCTGGCAAACCTGAGAACAGCATTCCGATACCTTAGTAAGGAATCATTCAAGACACTGTACACCGTGTATGTCAGGCCCATACTGGAGTATGCAGCACCTGTTTGGAACCCGCACTTGATAAAGCACGTCAAGAAACTAGAGAAAGTACAAAGGTTTGCGACAAGGTTAGTTCCAGAGCTAAGGGAATGTCCTATGAAGAAAGATTAAGGGAAATCGGCCTGACGACACTGGAGGACAGGAGGGTCAGGGGAGACATGATAACGACATATAAAATACTGCGTGGAATAGACAAGGTGGACAAGGACAGGATGTTCCAGGGAGGGGACACAGAAACAAGAGGCCACAATTGGAAGTTGAAGACACAAATGAGTCAGAGAGATAGTAGGAAGTATTTCTTCAGTCATAGAGTTGTAAGGCAGTGGAATAGCCCTAGAAAATGACGTAGTGGAGGCAGGAACTATACACAGTTTTAAGACGAGGTTTGATAAAGCTCATGGAGCGGGGAGAGAGAGGGCCCAGTAGCAACCGGTGAAGAGGCGGGGCCAGGAGCTAGGACTCGACCCCTGCAACCACAAATAGGTGAGTACAAATAGGTGAGTACACACACAAACACACACACACACCCACACACACACACACACACACACACACACAACACACACACACACACACACACACAGACACACATGGAGGCAAAAACTAGGTGTACTAGAGAATGGAAAAGATACAGAAGACAGAGAACTCAGGAAAATAAAGAAATCAGCCGAAGAGCCAGAAAACGAATATGCACAGATAAGAAGGGAGGCTCAGAGACAATATGAAAATGACTTAGCATCAAAAGTAAAGACTGACCCGAAGCTGTTGTACAGCCACATCTGGAGGAAAACAACAGTCAAGGACCAGGTAATCAGACTGAGGAAGGGTGATGGGGAATTCACAAGAAACGACCAAGAGGTATGTCAGGAGCTCAACACAAGATTTAAAGAGGTATTTACAGTGGAAACCAGTAGGACTCCAGGAAATCAGAACAGGGGGGCACACCAGCAAGTGCTGGATGAGGGACATATAACCAAGGAGGAGGTTGAAGAAGCTGCTATGCGAACTTTACACCTCAAAGGCGGTGGGACCAGACAACATCTCTCCATGGGTCCTTAAAGAGGGAGCAGAGGATATTGTTGTGAACCATTAACAAGATCTTCAACACATCATTTGAAACTGGGCAACTCCCTGAGGTATGGAAAATGGCAAATGTAGTCCCAATTTTTAAAAAGGGAGACAGACATGAGGCACCAAAAATACAGACCTGTATCACTAACGTGTATAGTATGCAAGGTCATGGAGAAGATCATCAGGAGGAGAGTGGTGCGGCACCTGGAAAGAAACAAGTGTATAATTGACAACCAGCATGGTTTCAGGGAAGGAAAATCCTGTGTCACAAACCTACTAGAGTTTTATGACAAGTGTGACAGAAGTAAGACAAAGAGAGAGAGGGGTGGATCGACTGCATATTTTTGGACTGCAAGAAGGCCTTCGACACAGTTCCTCACAAGAGGTTACTGCAAATGCTAGAGGATCAGGCACACATAACAGGAAAGGCACTGCAATGGATCAGAGAATATCTGACAGGGAGGCAACAACGAGTCATGGTACGCGACGAGGTGTCAGAGTGGGCGCCTGTGACAAGCAGGGTTCCACAGGGATGTATCGTATAGGATTGATGACACAAATTAAAGTTCTAGCACGTAAGAGCGACCGTGAAAACACGAGAAAACCGGGAGCACAACGAGGCACGCTGACACGCTGGCACGCGGAACATGATAACGACATATAAAATACTGCGCGGAATAGACAAGGTGGACAAAGACGGGATGTTCCAGAGAAGGGACACAGACACAAGTTAGTTAGTTTAATATGTTTATTATGCACCCCATACCCATCCTGTGGGCGGTAGTCAAAAGATTACAGAGGTACATAATTGGTCCAGGGACTGGACTCCAAAGTTTTGATAGCTGAGCAAGTTACAGAGGTAATGAACTCACAATTTACAAAGGTAATGAACTCACAATTTACAAAGGTAATGAACTCACAATTTACAAAGGTAATGAACTCACAATTTACAAAGGTAATGAACTCCAGGTAAGTCTGGTCACAATCATGACAAGTTACAAAGGTATTTACAGATTACAGAGGTACGTAATGGGTCCAGGGACTGGGCCCCCAAAGTTTTGATAGCTGAACTAGGTACAAAGGTAATGAGCTCACAAGTTACAAAGGTAATGAGGTCACAATTGGAAGTTGAAGACTCAGATGAATCAAAGGGATGTTAGGAAGTATTTCTTCAGTCATAGAGTAGTCAGGCCGTGGAATAGCCTAGAAAGTGACGTAGTGGAGGCGGGAACCATACATAGTTTTAAGGCGAGGTATGATAAAGCTCATGGGGCAGGGAGAGAGAGGATCTAGTAGCAATCAGCGAAGAAGCGGGGCCAGGAGCTGTGTCTCGACCCCTGCAACCACAAATAGGTGAGTACAAAAAGGTGAGTACATACATACACACGCACACCAGGCAGGGATAACAGGGAAGGTACTACAATGAATCAACGAATGTGATGAATGGTTTTGAAAACCGCAAGTTGAAGAATTGAGACACTTATGCAACACATGGGAATCTTTACTGAAGAAACGTTTCGCCACACAGTAGCTTCATCAGTCCAATAAAAAGTAGAATTGCGAAAGGAGAGAAGTTTGAGGTAATCAGTCCCTCAAGTATTTAAGCACCTCTCTGGCCCTATGCTGCACTTCCTACAAGATTGGTGGACTGAACGAATCAGTGAATGCCTGTGAGGTAGACAACAGCGAGTCATGGTACTTGGCGAGGTGTCAGAGTGGGCGCCGGGAACGAGGAGGGTCAGTGTTAGGAAAGGTGCTGTTTCTGGTATTTTGAACGACGTGACGGAAGGAATAGACTCAGAAGTGTCCCTGTTTTCGATGACGTGAAGTTGCTGAGAAGAATTCAGTCGGGCGAGGACCATGCAGAATTACAAAGGAATCTGGACAAGCTGCAGGCGTGGTGCAGAAATTGGCTCCTGGAGTTCAACCTCACCAAATGCAAAGTCATGAAGACTGGGGAAGGGAAAGGAGACCAAAGACGGAGTACAGTCTAGGGGGGCAGAGACTACAAACCTCACTTTAGGAAAATGATCTTGGAGTGAGTATAACATTGGGCACATGTCCGGATGTGCACTAACAAACCTAAGAACAGCATTCCGACATCTTAATATGGAATCGTTCAGGACCCTGTACACTGTACGTCAGGCCCACATTGGAGTATGCAGCACAAGTTTGGAACCCACACCTAGCGAAGCACGTAAGGAAGCTAGAGAAAGTGCAAAGGTTTGCAACAAAACTAGTCCCAGAGCTAAGGGGTATCCTACGACGAGAGGTTAAGGAAAATCGACCTAACCACACTGGCGGACAGGAGAAATAGGGGGTATACGATAACGACATATAAAATACTGAGAGGAATCGAAAAGGAGGACAGAGGCAGGATGTTCCAAAGATGGGACACAGCAACAATGGGTCACAGTTGGATGTTAAAGATTCAGATGAATCACAGGGATGTTAGGAAGCATTTTTACAGTCACAGAGTTGTCAGGAAGTGGAAAAGTCTGGGAAGTGATGCATTAGAGGCAGGATCAATACATAGCTTTCAGATGAGGTATGATAAAGCTCATGAAGGAGAAAGAGAGACCTAGTAGCAGCAAGTCAAGAGATGGGGCCAGGAGCTGTGACTCGACCCCTGCAACCACAACTAGGTGAGTACAAGCACACAAGCACACACAGAAGCAGTTTATCATGCAACTTTAGACAGTTGATAAACATGGCATGTTGAACGCTGAATGACAGTATTAATTAATCTTGTTATAGTATCGGTTATCAGGTGATCATTTAGTTCCCCTCAACACTACCTACTGAGCCAGGTCTCAGCCACCACGTCCCAGTATTCCTGGTCAGGCATCCACCAAGTGAGCCAGGTCTCAGCCACCACGTCCCAGTATTCCTGGTCAGGCATCCACCAAGTGAGCCAGGTCTCAGCCACCACATCCCAGTATTCCTGGTCAGGCATCCACCAAGTGAGCCAGGTCTCAGCCACCACGTCCCAGTATTCCTGGTCAGGCATCCACCAAGTGAGCCAGGTGACGACCATGTGAGCCAAGTGTTCATCAGAGTGAACCAGGTATTCACCAAAGGGATCAAATATTCATCAAGTGAGCCAGATATCCACTAAGTGAGGACATCATTACTACAATTTGGTACATTTACTACAGTGGAGTGTGGTACCAAATATGGACTCGGGAGTTCCAGTTTTGGTGCGTTTACTGCGGGTGTGGGCGTGGGTGATCAGGCTTATGGGAGGCTTTCCCTACTGCTGGGACTCCCACACCACCACACCTGGTGACTCTGGTCACCACCAGACTCATCACTCTCACCATGCTCATCACTCTCACCATGCTCAGCCTTTTCACATCTCGTCAGACGAAACAGCAGTTGCTCTTCCTCGCCACAATCACCACACTGACCATCAAACAAGAAACAACAACCCGCCCCACGGAGGAGGGTTGCAATTTTCGATGCCTGGGCAATGTTCAGAGTGTGACACAATATTTCCCAGCCTACGTTCCAGCGGGTTTCACACACTCTGGTCTTACTGTGCAGCCATAATCCACTTGCAAATATTCACAGTGCTTATTATCATATTTTACCTAAACGGGGAAAAGTTGTTACTCGGTTTTGCTAACACTTTTACTACAATGAAATCTATAGTTAAGGTGGTAGATATTTTGTCAAGTCTAATCTTGTGTGTTCACCTGGTGAAGAATGGCAGTGAACTGGGCTCACTCCTTGGCCACCTCAACCAAGTTTCTCCTGCCCACCTCACAAGGCGATGGATAGCAAGACAAGATAAATGCTTTCTGATGATACCTCTGATGCTTATGGCCATTTATTTGGCAACAATAAGATATGAAATGGAGACAATAGCTAATTTGCCTGACTCTGCTTATTCTTTTCACATTATTTCATCAACTATATATTATCCTATTGTCGTGGGACTCTTATATGTCCATATTATTGGCTTTTATTTGATAGTTCGCGTGCTGGCTACTGTAGTGGACGACTTGCAGCGAACTCTGGAAACTGTGTGTGTGTCTGTGCTGTGTGAAGGAGAAGAGTCTCCCAGTACCGAGGAAAGTTATAATATTCCTGATGAGGAAAATGACGACACAGAAGTAGTGCGAGCAGTATGTTGGCGTTTGATGGAGCTCTGGCAGTGCCAGGAACAATTCAGTAACTACTATTCCCTTCCAGTCTTGACCATGACTTCACGCAGCATTGGTTTTTTCATTAGAAATCTCTTCATTATTGCCACGGGGAGAGTAACTATTTACAGAATTATTTTTATCGTGTCCTGTATATTTCAAATCCTAGTTTTTTCATCGTCGCCGGACGTGGTAACAACCAAGGTTAGTGACTGTTTTATGCATTCAACATGAATCCATTAATTATCAATTCATAGTGTATTATATAGTGCATTCATATTACACGAGTGGTGACATCGACCCTAATATAAACGTATATAATGTAAATCCTAACAAACACTTGACCGATAGCAGGTATCCTTACTCCTCAGCAACCCATGCCAAAACTGTCCTCATTAATGCCAGGTAAATATGACCTTAACTAAAACATTATATCTCTATGTAAGCACTACGAAGACGTCCTGTAGGTCCTAGATTCTTTAAATACAACCTTGTATTACACTTACTGAAATGAGGTTTTAAGCAAGACACAGCAGACATCTAAACACTTCCAGGATACACAAACATTCACAGCTGCAGGACAGATCAAATTTGGGGTAGAGGGATTGCCAGTTACTATTGTAATGACGTATTAAGTAACACTAACATTCTTCATAGTTGAATATGGTGACTATATGTTTACCAGGAGTTTACCTGGAGAGAGTTTCGGGGGTCAACGCCCCCGCGGCCCGGTCTGTGACCAGGCCTCCTGGTGGATCAGCGCCTGATCAACCAGGCTGTTGCTGCTGGCTGCACGCAAACCAACGTACGAGCCACAGCCCGGCTGATCAGGAACTGACTTTAGGTGCTTGTCCAGTGCCAGCTTGAAGACTGCCAGGGGTCTGTTGGTAATCCCCCTTATGTGTGCTGGGAGGCAGTTGAACAGTCTCGGGCCCCTGACACTTATTGTATGGTCTCTTAACGTGCTAGTGACACCCCTGCTTTTCATTGGGGGGATGGTGCATCGTCTGCCAAGTCTTTTGCTTTCGTAGTGAGTGATTTTCGTGTGCAAGTTCGGTACTAGTCCCTCTAGGATTTTCCAGGTGTATATAATCATGTATCTCTCCCTCCTGCGTTCCAGGGAATACAGGTTTTAGAAACCTCAAGCGCTCCAGTAATTGAGGTGTTTTATCTCCGTTATGCGTGCCGTGAAAGTTCTCTGTACATTTTCTAGGTCGGCAATTTCACCTGCCTTGAAAGGTGCTGTTAGAGTGCAGCAATATTCCAGCCTAGATAGAACAAGTGACCTGAAGAGTGTCATCATGGGCTTGGCCTCCCTAGTTTTGAAGGTTCTCATTATCCATCCTGTCATTTTTCTAGCAGATGCGATTGATACAATGTTATGGTCCTTGAAGGTGAGATCCTCCGACATAATCACTCCCAGGTCTTTGACGTTGGTGTTTCGCTCTATTTTGTGGCCAGAATTTGTTTTGTACTCTGATGAAGATTTAATTTCCTCATGTTTACCATATCTGAGTAATTGAAATTTCTCATCGTTGAACTTCATATTGTTTTCTGCAGCCCACTGAAAGATTTGGTTGATGTCCGCCTGGAGCCTTGCAGTGTCTGCAATGGAAGACACTGTCATGCAGATTCGGGTGTCATCTGCAAAGGAAGACACGGTGCTGTGGCTGACATCCTTGTCTATGTCGGATATGAGGATGAGGAAAAATCTAATAACTCCATACAGTTGTTGCTATCGACATGATACGTCATTCTAATATTAAAAATTATAGTAGTACAAAAAACCTAATAACAGACAATCAAATGAACAAACGTTACGTGCCACTAGCTGGAAACTTCAACATTTTCCTGGTCTTCCATATGACCATCCAGTAACTGACTTCAAACTTAGTATGAACAATTCGTTATTAATACCAGGAATAACTGAGATGAAACCGTAACCATATATGAACATTGTATTAGCTTCCTTGACAGCAGCGATAATCACAGGCAACACTACTGATAACTACCCCATCTTTCTCTTAACAAATATTTCTTCTCTGTGATGAGGTGTCACTTAATAACGACACAGCATTAAGTTCAGTTCACTAGGTCACAGAATTTACCAATGACGAAGGTGTTGACGAATAGAATTTTTTCTACAAATAAATACAAAGGCTGAACAACATTGTCCCATAAAGAGAAAGTAGATCACTACTAAGAGACTAAGTAGCTCATGGCTTTCATATTGCATCTTTAGATCCATAGATGAGAAACATCATTTTGAAAAGCAATACAGACGTGGCTTAATAACTAAAGAATTTAGTAAAAACTATCCGTCAGTCCTCACCAAATTAACGAATGAGTTCAAATAAGTATATTTTTGAAACAGATAATACAGAGTTATGAGCTTAATTTTAAGTAGAAGTATCCGCTGGATTAAAATGGGAGTCCAGGAACTACTGACGAATCATTGTCTTGTTAACAGGTAGAAAAACTGCGTTCTATGGTGTCTAGGATGAGGATGTCGGCCACACAACCCAAACTAGAGAAACAGGTGAGAACTAGTGTTGTAAGTATTTGTCAAAATGGCACTGTGTATACATACACGTCAAAATAGATATACACTTGACTATGTATTCTATTTACCAATGTAACTGTGTTCTCGCTTAACACCATTTATATGCAAATATCATTTGTTTATATTCAGTATTATATAAACACAAGTATCACTATGTATGCTCACTTCATCAGCATGTATACACTAGTGACACATGTATACACTAGTGACACATGTAGACACCTTTAGCAGCATTTCAACCTCTGCCAGAGATCCTCATCAGCAAGTACAAGAAAATGAGAACTACCACATATTATATAGGAGAGGAGATCAAGTGAAGGTGAAATGTTGGAGGTAATTGTTGGGCAAAGTTTATCTTACATGATATTTATGAGCAAATAAGTTGAGATACACTACTCTGGGTGAAGACAATCTTCTTGGAAACGTGTCAAGCCAATTTTATCCTATTAAATAAACCATGAGTCAGACCAAATCCACTATATCGAACAGCAATCTGGTCCGGTTGTGTATACGATAAAATTAATCAACTCAGCTTAATCACAAGTTTGTACGATCCGAGGTTCGTCCTGGGCGCGTCCTCTTTCATCTTACTATTTCATCTCTAACTTTACCCTGGATTTACTGTTTTTAATAATTTTTTGGTAAACTTGAGGAAATTACGTGGAAGACTGACGGGAAGATAGGACCCCTCGTCTATGAAGGGGTTCAGGGAAACCGGCAGGCCGGACTTGAGTCCTGGAGATGGGAAGTACAGTGCCTGCACTCTGAAGGAGGGGTGTTAATGTTGCAGTTTAAAAACTGTAGTGTAAAGCACCCTTCTGGCAAGACAGTGATGGAGTGAATGATGGTGAAAGTTTTTCTTTTTCGGGCCACCCTGCCTTGGTGGGAATCGGCCAGTGTGATAATAAAAAAAAAAAATTCCATATTTACGTTAATAACGTACATATACACACGTCTCATGTTCCAGTTGACGTATCTGCTGGACTTACTGGACAACTATCCTGCCTTCAGCGTCGGTGGTTTCTACGTCTTAGCTAAGAGCAGACTGGTTGATGTAAATAAAACTTAATTG
The DNA here is from genome assembly GCF_026875155.1 of Cherax quadricarinatus. NCBI lineage: Eukaryota > Metazoa > Arthropoda > Malacostraca > Decapoda > Parastacidae > Cherax > Cherax quadricarinatus. Next base: position 11,574,830 of record NC_069493.1, read on the forward strand.
TTAATACATTACAGATATGAAAAACTAATGAAAATCACTTAAGAATCATGATTTTTTAATATACTTAAATATTTATATTATTTGGTATTGCAGGTTGCTAGTTTTGTCGCCACATACCTAGTGATTCTGCTACAGTTCCAAGCAGTTGAAGACCCGAGCCCTGAAACAACATCTACCTAGAGACGCAGCTGTTGTTGCCTGTTCAACTAGCTTGTTTATTGTATCTACTGTAGTTCCTGGTAAAGGAACAGCACAATAAGAAGCATCACAGCATCTTTTCTGAGAAAGTAACTACTCTGTCAGTAACAAACAGCATTACTGATGATGATCATGTATACAGCAGATTAAAATGGACCATCCATGTCCAAGGTAAACCATTCCATCATATTACACCATATTCACAACTAATTTTGACGACTTTTTGAGAGTAGATTGCTGTGATGACCATTAGTAATTTAGGAAATAAAGATGCAGGTAGGAGACAACTTTTTTATTGCAATGTTTCGCCCAAGTCTGAGTTTTATCGAGTATACAAGAATTAGTAAGTAGTGTACTCTACCTCATTGGGCAAACGAGCAATAGTAAGTCATGCTTGGAGAAAGACAGGCAACATCTGCGGCCATGAATTTGCGAGATTTAGTCTAGGTGAGGGAAAGCATAGGTCATGTCAGGTAGTGGTGAGAGTAAGAGGTGTGGTTAAAGTAACAGATTTATTGATTATAATGTAAATCATGGTCAATGGGTGCAATCAGTCCAGTCGACATGTATTCCACTGTTTTGCTCAGTGATTTGGTGAGATGGATCACTAGTGCTCCCAAAAAATCTGTCCAGCCCTGCCATCGTCTTGGTGCAACAGTTGTACTCTCCTTCAGTCCATGATGTGGGAATGATAGTAGTGATAGACAGCGCCTGCTGGCATATTTTCGTGATGGAGTGTCTGAGGGTCTCGTCAGGTCTTCCTGACACACTTTATAGCATTCCACCACATGTTATACTGTATAATCCTGCTGTGTGTGTTTAAGATTTCTGAATATCTTGTCCATAGTTTTGGCGGTACTGACTGTTACATCGATGTTGGGTTCTCGGAGAAGCTTCTAATTGGTTATTGCAGTATGCCCGTTGGGAATGACAAGTCGTCTATCAATGTTGGTAACCACCTTGAGTGTGCAGTGTATAAGGAATATTTTTTTGTCCGGAGTGGATTATGTATGTTGGGAACTTTATGTTGGCGAATATCTCAATGAATTTGTGCTCTTCTAACCGATATTATCACTGCGTTCATTTTTTTTAACTGCCTTTGATGAGCAAGACGTCAAGGAAAAATATGGAACCAAATCTTTCTTCTTCTAGTGTGAAATATATGGAGGACTCAACCATGTTAAGAGATGAGATTAAGACACATGTGCAACATCTGGGTATCTTTATTGTAGACGTTTCGCCATCCAGTGGCTTTATCAATACAAATTCTAGGACATAACTTGAAGACAGTAGAACTATGTACAGAAGATGAGGTAATCAGTCCCTCAACCTAGGAGTAGGTGCGAACAGCACCATAGAGAGGTTGATAAACTTGGAAACAATGTCGTTCATATAGTATCTAAGACAAATGTTGAGTTGTTGGAAAATATATTTCAAACAGTCCCTCCTGTCGTGTTCTAAATAGACTGCTAAAACTACACTGAAGGCTGAACGATCAATTATTCCATTTATTAAGAAGTCACTGGTGGTGTAAAGTGTTCTCTAATAAATGTTCTGAACTATACATAAGTATGTTTTTCAATATATTCAGTTTACATTTTGTAACTGTTATTACCGAATCAGAAAAGGAACCTGACACGGGAATCAAAGAGGTCAGTGCAAAAACAGATCATGAAGAGGTCAGATGAGGTAAGTTGCGACAGAACTGCGAAGACCTGAAATTGCTTGATTGATGGGGACCTAAATGACGATGGAAGTAACGTCTAAGCCAGTAATTTCTAGATTTTAATTCTCACATTGGTGAGTCTAGAAAGAATGTTCCTAAAGTATTTCATTTGAACTGTAAGTTGGAAACAGATTCCAATGTTTTGGATAGATATTTTGATAATACACCTGCCAGTTTGTGAGGTTCGATGCCATGTGACTGACGCGATAACTTCAGTGTCAGGGATAAAACCAACAGTGTACGTGTAGTATTGCATCCTTTATTTCCACATTATGGTCTAGGAAAGAACACAACTCTTTAGCCAAAAGAACTAAAGTCCAAACTACGATTTTTTAAAGCAGCCAATACCAGTGAGCAAAGAAGCAGAAGATACATGTTTCCTGAACCTGTTGTCCACAATGTTCTTCATTCATATAATGCAAATAAGAGACGTGCTACATTAGAAGCATCTCCACTTAGTCTCCTCAACATCTGACACAACCTGAAACTGGTCTCATCTATACCAGACTTCAGCTATATATGACCTCATCCATATTTGATTTCTGTTTCACGGCCTCACATGTGACCTGTTTTTTTTCTTAGCCTGACCTTGATAAATTAGACACATGTGCAACTCTAATTTATCAACGTGTCGGTTCTGTGAACCATTCATCTAGCCTCACCTTTCTGTGCTCGTTTATCTTATAATGTTTTGTATTTGTTTATACCAGTGTTCCTGATGAAGCACAGTTGTAGAAGCAACTGGTTGGATTTTGTCATTGTCTATCACGAGTATTGTAGATAATATAGTGTACGAGCCTAGATGAAGGGAACTGTGCACCTCACTAGGCTTCACTTAGCTTGTCTCTAGATAAACTTTATATAGCAATTTGCATTTTATTGCGTTATTTACAATCACTTTTCTTGTAAGGCAAGAATCAATGATTAGTGCTAGATATATTAGCTAGGATACTGTTAAAGATAGATATCTAGTACAACATTCAGTAAAATTATTTAAGTTACTTCTCAAATGTTTTCCAGAGCTGCAGAGAGTTTGTTATATATGAACAGCTATAGACAACATGGCTTTGCTTGATATGATGACATGTAAAGTGTAACTTTACCTGACACAGAGAGCACTGTCGTTGACATGTACCAATAGTTTCACTTTACACTAACTGTCACTTCTTATACACAACACAAGAGTAGTTGTAAACACAGGAAATTTCTTTGTCTTACTCATCATGATGTCAACTGATGATCTCATTGAGAATTATTAGCATTAATGACTTTTTTTTTCCTGTTGTTTAAAATATACTAATAACAACCTATCTAACTTATGCCAAGAGTAGGCTCTTTTTTATATTGTATTTCATAGATCACTTAATCAAAAGCAATATTTTAATTGATACAACACCAGAAAATTTGTATTTCGATATTTGGTACTTGAATTTTTAAGATGAAATAAGCAGGTGTAATAGTATTTTTATTTAGAATTTTATAAATGACTATTAATTGAAAAAATGCAGTCCTATGCGTCTGTCTAGTACACAGTCACAGGAGAAACCAGATATATGAAAGTCTCAGATGATTTTCTGCACAGTTGAACAGGAGTAGGTGTGTTAGGTAAGACACATATGCAACAGTTAGGTATCTTTATTTCGAAACGTTTCGCCTACACAGTAGGCTTCTTCAGTCGAGTACAGAAAAGATGATAGAAGCAGAAGATACTTGAAGACGATGTAATCAGTCCATCACCCTTAAAGTTTTGAGGTGGTCAGTCCCTCAGTCTGGAGAAGAGCATTGTTCCGTTGTCTGAAACAATATGAAGTTGAAGTGACAGAATGGGGCTTTATATAGTGCCAGGAGGTGAGACGTAGGTTGCTTTGGGAGGGCAGGTCCCTCTCAAACCCAGCCACTTCAACTTCATATTGTTTCAGACAACGGAACAATGCTCTTCTCCAGACTGAGGGACTGACCACCTCAAAACTTTAAGGGTGATGGACTGATTACATCGTCTTCAAGTATCTTCTGCTTCTATCAACTTTTCTGTACTCGACTGAAGAAGCCTACTGTGTAGGCGAAACGTTTCGAAATAAAGATACCTAACTGTTGCATATGTGTCTTACCTAACAATCTGTCGGTATTTTATACCATTTTAATGTTCAGGAGTAGGTGTAGTGAGATTTGCTTGTAATTTAAGACTTGTCCGGGATTGAGCCCGGGTTATTCTACTGTGAGCCCAAGATGCTGCTACTCAGCTATGTACTACCACATTTTAATGTTTTATAGAATCTATTTCTTGCTGAAGATGTTTGAGGCGGCTGTCCTTTTTTGACTATTATTAAGAACATAAGAACATAAGAAAGGAGGAACACTGCAGGAGGCCTGTTGGCCCATACTAGGCAGGTCCTTTACAATTCATCCCACTAACAAAACATATGCCCAACCCAATTTTCCATGCTACCCAAGAAATAAGCTCTGATGTGCAAGTGCCACAAAATATATTTCATTGCCAATATTTAGCAATATAAGAATATTTAGGTTGCAGATGGATCAAAGGTGTTTTATTTATTGCTAGGAGAGTTTAGAGTTATAATTTTATTCCTTTTTAGTGTTGTACTTGTGTGTTTTCTTACGTCTCTGTTATTTCTTTGTTATATTCTTAAAATATTTCAATAATTTTTTGTTACATCTTTTAACATTTTCCTGTAATAATTGATTTCTAAAGTGAATTGAGCCTAATATCTCACCATTCATCCGAGGCTGCACCTATTTTTTATCATTATAACCTCAGCTTGAGTAGACGGTTCAAGTTTCTCCTGATTTTGTCTTTCCTCAGTGTTATGTGATTCTACGGACTCGTGACAATAATAATGTGAATGATAACATTGGTGACTGTAGTTTAGTGATATATTGGAGTCTGTAACCTAGTGAAATTAACATGACTTTCAAGAATGATAACGTTGTTGATTGTAACCTAATGATAAATGGTTGACTGAAGCCTATTGACAATGGTGATTCTTGAATAGTGAAAACATGCGTTGTTAGAACTAGGGACTGATTACCTCTTACTCCATCTCATCTTCTTTCATTCTTCTCTGTATTAGACTGAGAAAGCCACTGACTGGCTAAACCTTTTCACAATAAATGTACCAATACACTGCTTGAGTGTCTTATTCATCACTATGTACGTCTTAGAATAATAACATTGGTAAATGTAGCCAAGTGGCAATAATTTCTGCAACGAGTGACATCTTGGTTGACTAACTTAGTGACACCAAGTTTCCATAGTTCCGAGCCTGCAACATGTAGTTAACTGTTGTATGTACTGTAAATGTCAGTATGTCGATACTGACCTCATTCATGAGCGTCTTTACTTTTTGTAATTTAGTGTCATGTTGATGTATTGTAATATTGGCTCAAACTTCAAGTGAATACGATGATAATTGTGATCCAAGAAATTAAAACAATCCTCCAATTCTTTGGATTTAAATAAACAATAAACAAATAGTATAACAAAAATACCAGTTTCAGTGACACCCAAAGTGGTCAAGCAATTTAACCATTTTTAAAAAAACAATGTGCGTTTTGTGATAACGTTGTAAACCTATTGATGATAAATTAGACACATGTGCAACTCTTGGGTATCTTTATTGAGGAAACGTTTCGCCACACAGTGGCTTCATCAGTCCATACAAAGGAGAATCTTGAAGAACAGGAGGAGAATGAGGTAATCAGTCCCTCAACCTTGAGTCGATGTGGTCAGTCCATCAATCTTGAATAGAATACGGCATACGTGCTGAGAAGGAGTTTATAAACCGTTGGCAGGAGAGGTGAAGCAGTCATAGGTCGTGTAACATTTGTTCAATGTGGAAGTAGGTCGTGCCCAAGAATTAGGCAAGCGAAGAATTCCCAAGTATTAAGATCCCAAGAAGTTGCAGTGTCTGACAGGTTTGTAAAGATACCCAAGAGTTGCACATGTGTCTAATTTATCAACATGTCGGTTCTCTGAACCATTCATCTACAAACCTATTGATCCTTGACGTCCTAACTGGTGGGGCAGAGTAATACTGTGTGGCGTCCTAACTGGTGGGGCAGAGTAATACTGTGTGGCGTCCTAACTGGTGGGGCAGAGTAATACTGTGTGGCGTCCTAACTGGTGGGGCAGAGTAATACTGTGTGGCGTCCTAACTGGTTTACCTGGAGTTTACCTGGAGAGAGTTTCGGGGGTCAACGCCCCCGCGGCCCGGTCTGTGACCAGGCCTCCTGGTGGATCAGCGCCTGATCAACCAGGCTGTTGCTGCTGGCTGCACGCAAACCAACGTACGAGCCACAGCCCGGCTGATCAGGAACTGACTTTAGGTGCTTGTCCAGTGCCAGCTTGAAGACTGCCAGGGGTCTGTTGGTAATCCCCTTATGTATGCTGGGAGGCAGTTGAACAGTCTCGGTCCCCTGACACTTATTGTATGGTCTCTTAACGTGCTAGTGACACCCCTGCTTTTCATTGGGGGATGGTGCATCGTCTGCCAAGTCTTTTGCTTTCGTAGTGAGTGATTTTCGTGTGCAAGTTCGGTACTAGTCCCTCTAGGATTTTCCAGGTGTATATAATCATGTATCTCTCCCTCCTGCGTTCCAGGGAATACAGGTTTAGAAACCTCAAGCGCTCCCAGTAATTGAGGTGTTTTATCTCCGTTATGCGCGCCGTGAAAGTTCTCTGTACATTTTCTAGGTCGGCAATTTCACCTGCCTTGAAAGGTGCTGTTAGAGTGCAGCAATATTCCAGCCTAGATAGAACAAGTGACCTGAAGAGTGTCATCATGGGCTTGGCCTCCCTAGTTTTGAAGGTTCTCATTATCCATCCTGTCATTTTTCTAGCAGATGCGATTGATACAATGTTATGGTCCTTGAAGGTGAGATCCTCCGACATAATCACTCCCAGGTCTTTGACGTTGGTGTTTCGCTCTATTTTGTGGGGCAGAGTAATACTGTGTGGCGTCCTAACTGGTGGGGCAGAGTAATACTGTGTGGCGTCCTAACTGGTGGGGCAGAGTAATACTGTGTGGCGTCCTAACTGGTGGGGCAGAGTAATACTGTGTGGCGTCCTAACTGGTGGGGCAGAGTAATACTGTGTGGCGTCCTAACTGGTGGGGCAGAGTAATACTGTGTGGCGTCCTAACTGGTGGGGCAGAGTAATACTGTGTGGCGTCCTAACTGGTGGGGCAGAGTAATACTGTGTGGCGTCCTAACTGGTGGGGCAGAGTAATACTGCGTGGCGTCCTAACTGGTGGGGCAGAGTAATACTGTGTGGCGTCCTAACTGGTGGGGCAGAGTAATACTGTGTGGCGTCCTAACTGGTGGGGCAGAGTAATACTGTGTGGCGTCCTAACTGGTGGGGCAGAGTAATACTGTGTGGCGTCCTAACTGGTGGGGCAGAGTAATACTGTGTGGCGTCCTAACTGGTGGGCAGAGTAATACTGTGTGGCGTCCTAACTGTGGGGCAGAGTAATACTGTGTGGCGTCCTAACTTGTGGGGCAGAGTAATACTGTGTGGCGTCCTAACTGGTGGGGCAGAGTAATACTGTGTGGCGTCCTAACTGGTGGGACAGAGTAATACTGTGTGGCGTCCTAACTGGTGGGGCAGAGTAATACTGTGTGGCGTCCTAACTGGTGGGGCAGAGTAATACTGTGTGGCGTCCTAACTGGTGGGACAGAGTAATACTGTGTGGCGTCCTAACTGGTGGGGCAGAGTAATACTGTGTGGCGTCCTCACTGGTGGGACAGAGTAATACTGTGTGGCGTCCTCACTGGTGGGACAGAGTAATACTGTGTGGAAGAAGGATGTCACATTTGTTTCTTCTTTAAGAATGCTGCATTAGATTACTTCAGTGGGTCAGGGAAGTTGCTTTGATTGTAATCGCATGACCTGTGCTGACCTGTACTTAACTCGAGTGCTGACCTGTACTTAACTCGAGTGCTGACCTGTACTTAACTCGAGTGCTGACCTGTACTTAACTCGAGTGCTGACCTGTACTTAACTTGGAGTGCTGACCTGTACTTAACTCGAGTGCTGACCTGTACTTAACTCGAGTGCTGACCGTACTTAACTCGAGTGCTGACCTGTACTTAACTTGGAGTGCTGACCTGTACTTAACTCGAGTGCTGACCTGTACTTAACTCGAGTGCTGACCTGTACTTAACTCGAGTGCTGACCTGTACTTAACTCTGTGAAGAAGTGTCTTGTTTGCTCCCGTGGACTGAACCAAGATGCCCTCCATCGAGCAACTTTACCAGCAACTTAAGGAAGAATTGAGGGCAGCGAAGATGGAGATACGGCGACTGACCGAAGAAAACAAGAGGATTCGTAGTAGTCCTCCTGTTTCGAGTCCTCAGGTCAAGAAGGGATCGTGGTCAGTGGTTGGACAGCAGGGGACGACGAAGTTGACGATCAAGAAGACGAATGGAAAGCCAGAAACGATGAAGAAGAAAGAGACTGCTGTGGAAACTCCCGTGGAAACCTCCAACGCATTCTCGGTGCTACCCGACGAAGTGAGTCTACTACTGGGATCGTCACGACGAACGACAACAAGGAAGGTAAGAATATTGTTGTTGTTGGGGATAGCCAGGTTAGATACATGGATAGGCATTCTGCTTGAAGGACAGGAGTAGGAGACAAAGGGTATGCTTTCCTGGGGCTGGGATGGAGGACATTGTTAGCCGGCTTGACAACATCATGAACGGTAATGGGATCAATCCTATTATTTGCCTCAGTGCTGGAGGCAATGATGTTGGCAAGCGTAGAAGTGAGGATTTAGTTAGAAAGTTCAGGACAGCTATAGACATGATTAGGAAGAAGGGGGGGTGCCCCTGTTATATGTGGCATTTTGCCAAGAAGGGGTGTTGGTAATGAAGGGTTGTCCAGAGCAATTGGTATTAATTGTTGGCTGGATAAACACTGTAAGGATAATGCAGTACCATTCATTGACAACTGGGACAACTTCTATGGCCGAAATGACATGTATGCCAGGGATGGGGTTCACTTATCCAGGGCAGGTGTGGGTTTTCTTGCTAACTCAGTTGAGGGGGTTGTTAGGACTTTAAACTAGGATTAGTTAGAGGTATGGGTTTTTTGCAGGAAAACTGTGAAGTCGCAGGGTAGTAATATGAGTACTAGGAGAACTAGTAATAGGCAAAATGAAGTGGATATTGGAAAGCCAGTGGCACTAATTGACAAGGACAGTAATAGGTTTAGTGGAATAATAGAAAAAAGCAGGAAGGGTAAAGAGAGAGGAGGGTCATTAAAAGTTTATTACACAAATAGTCGCAGTGCTAGGAATAAGATGGACGAGTTGAGACTAGTTGCTAGTGCAGGTAACATAGATGTATTTGCCATTACTGAGACGTGGTTTAATTCAAAAAGTCGGGACATGCCTGCAGAATGTCACATTCAGGGTTTTAAATTGTTCCAAGTAGATAGAAGTATCGGGAAGGGGGTGGGGTGGCATTGTATGTCCGAGATCGCTTGAACTGTTGCATAAAAACGGGTATTAAGTCTGAAGTAACACATACAGAGTCTGTTTGGATAGAATTTTCAGAGGGGCATGAAAAATTAATTTTAGGTGTGATATACCGTCCCCCAAATTTAGATAGGGACCAAGGGGGGACTACTATGGGAGGAAATTGTTAGGGCCACAAGGCACGATAATGTGTTAATTCTAGGAGACTTTAACTTTAGTCATATTGATTGGAATTTCTTGACTGGGAATTTAGAATCATACGATTTCTTAGAAGTAGTTCAGGATTGTTTTTTGAAGCAGTTTGGACAGAACCTACAAGGGGAAATAACCTGCTTGACTTAGTTCTGGCAAACAATGAATCCCTTGTTAATAATTTAGAAGTTTCAGAGGAACTGGGTGCTAGCGACCACAAATCAATTACATTTAGAATTTAATGGAAGTATGATAGTAGGGATAACTCAGTAACAGTCCCAGATTTTCGCTTAGCAGATTACGATGGGCTTAGAGAACACTTATCATCTGTTGACTGGGGTAACGAAGAGAGCTATCAATATGACAGTTTTCTGAACACAATACATGCTGCTCAAAGAACGTTTATCCCTTATAAAGGAAATTAGATCAAATAGAAATGACCCTAAATGGATGAATAATAGGCTGAAATATCTACTAGGGCATAAGAAAGGAATTTATAGGCGTATCAAAAGAGGCGAGGGTCATCTTATGAATCAGTATATTGACATTAAGAGGGACATTAAAAAGGGGATAAGAAAAGCTAAAAGGGACTATGAAATTAAAGTTGCTAGGGATTCTAAAACTAATCCAAAAAGTTTTTTCCAGGTATATAGAACAAAAGTCAGAGATAAGATAGGTCCCCTTAAAAATAACTATGGGCATCTTACTGACAAAGAGAATGAAATGACTGACAAAGAGAATGAAATGTGCTCGATTTTAAATAATTATTTTCTCTCGGTTTTTACACAGGAAGACACTAATAATATCCCGGTAATTAATTTTTATAGTGGATCAGAAGAAGATAAATTATGTAACATCACAGTCACTAGTGAAATGGTTGTGAAGCAGATAGACCGACTGAAGCAAAATAAGTCACCGGGTCCTGATGAGGTTTTTTCAAGGGTTCTTAAGGAATGCAAAATGGAAGTCTGTGAACCATTAACTAATATTTTTAATTTATAAGCACTTCAAAACAGGTGTAGTGTCTGATATGTGGAAGATGGCTAATGTGATTCCTATTTTTAAAACAGGGGACAAGTCGTTACCGTCAAATTACCGCCCAATAAGCCTGACCTCAATTGTAGGCAAGTTGCTAGAGTCAATTATAGCTGAGATTATAAGAAGCCATCTCGATAAGCATAGCTTGATTAATGATACTCAGCATGGATTCACAGAGGCCGGTCTTGTCTAACTAATTTATTAACTTTCTTCAGTAAAGCTTTTGAGGCTGTTGACCACGATAAAGAATTTGATATTGTTTACTTAGATTTTAGTAAGGCATTTGATAGAGTTCCGCACCAAAGACTGTTGAGAAAGTAGCAGCTCATGGCATTGGGGGGAGTGCTCTCGTGGATCGAGTCATGGCTCACAGACAGGAAGCAGAGAGTGTCCATAAATGGGGTTAAATCCGAGTGGGATCAGTAACAAGTGCGTTCCACAGGGATCAGTCTTGGGCCCGTTGTTGTTTATAATATATATCAATGATCTTGATGAAGGAATTGCTAGTGATATGAGCAAATTCGCCGATGACACGAAGATAGGTAGGAAAATTGATTCAAACGTAGATGTTAGGGAACTTCAGGAGGATTTAGGACAAACTCTACTCTTGGTCAGAAAAGTGGCAGATGCAGTTCAATGTGATAAATGCAAGGTTCTGAAGCTCGGGAGTGTCTATAACCCTAGCACTTATAAGTTAAATAATGTAGAACTTATCCATACAGATTGCGAAAAGGACTTGGGGTATGGTAAGCAGCAACCTTAAACCAAGACAGCAATGCCTAAGCGTACGTAATAAGGCAAATAGATTACTGGGATTTATATCAAGAAGTGTAAGCAACAGAAGTCCAGAGGTCATACTGCAGCTTTATACATCATTAGTAAGGCCTCACCTAGATTATGCAGCTCAATTCTGGTCTCCATATTACAGAATGGACATAAATTCGTTAGAAAACATTCAGCGTAGGATGACTAAATTAATACATAGCATTAGAAATCTTCCTTATGAAGAAAGATTGAAGACTCTTAAGTTACATTCACTTGTTAGACGAAGAATGAGGGGAGACCTGATCGAAGTGTATAAGTGGAAGATAGGTATTAATAGGGGGGATATTAACAAGGTCTTGAGGATATCTCCCCAAGAGAGAACCCGCAGTAATGGATTTAAATTAGATAAGTTTAGATTTAGAAAGGACATAGGAAAGTATTGGTTTGGAAATAGGGTAGTTGATGAGTGGAACAGTCTACCTAGTTGGGTTATTGAGGCTAGGACTTTGGGTAGTTTCAAATTTAGGTTGGATAAGTACATGAGTGGGAGGGGTTGGATTTGAGTGGGACTTGCACATCGGAGCTTGTTTCTTGGGTAGCATTGAAAATTGGGTTGGGCAAATGTTTTGTTAGTGGGATGAATTGTAAAGGACCTGCCTAGTATGGGCCAACAGGCCTTCTGCAGTGTTCCTCCTTTCTTATGTTCTTATGTTCTTATGTTATTATTATTATTAAATATTAGCCGGTAAATTAACTGCAGTTGAGGCATAGTATCATCTTCGACGCTCTGATGACCATTCTGACCAGACATGGTTATTCACGTAAGTACTTACCAAGTTTGTTACCAAATTGGGTAATAATGTGGTTTTCATGAGAGTTTTTTTCTTTTATTAATTTATTCAAGGAGCTTAAATGCTTGATCTTAAAAGCTGTCAAACTGGATACCGCTGAGGGGGACAAAGAGGACGCAGTTTCGAGAAAGCTTACTACCGAGGCTCGTGGTATTCCATTAACTGATAAAACAATGTTATGTTCAAACTTTATTCTCTATAAGTATTACAATGCTGAGTTTACAGAATTTGGTTATTGTGTGGTTTACATGTAGTGAAATAATAATTACAGAGTGTACCACTAGAACGCCTAGCATGGCTAGGCATTTCGGGCAGACTTATATTAAATCTTAGGTTTAATATGTTACAGAATTATGAGATAAGTTGGTATTATGGCTAAGTGACTAAATACTAGTTTGTGAGTTTAGCAATGTGAATGATTTTGTTTTGGCACTATACATAGTTTCAGTATTGGAGTATCACAGGCCAACTTTTGACTAGTTAAGATTCATTATTTTGAGATTGAGATTGATATTTCTGTTTATGGTCAAGTGGGTGAGTGAGTGTAAGTGTGAACCACCAGGTGGTATTCGTATTATTAGTTGACAGGGTGTATCAGGGAGATAAGATGTTTTCTGATGGTAGTTTTGAAGGTGATGAATGTGTCTGCAGTTCTAGAGTTCTCAGGTAGGGTGTTCCAGATTTTAGGGCCCTTGACATACATTGAATTTTTGTAAAGGTTTAATCGGACACGGGGAATGTCGTAGAGATGTTTGTGTCTGGTGTTATGCCTGTGGGTTCTGTCACAACTATCAAGAAAGCGTTTTAGGTCAAGGTTAATATTGAAATTTAAGGTCCTGTAGATGTAGATTGCACAGTAGTAAGTGTGGATGTACTGAACAGGGAGTAAGTTTAGATCTATGAAGAGTGGGGGGGGGGTGTTGCCAGGGATGGGATTTAGTGATCATTCTTACTGCGGCGTTTTGTTGGGTTATTATTGGCTTTAGGTGTGTTGCTGCAGTTGAACCCCAAGCACAGATATCATAGGTGAGGTATGGATATATAAGTGAATGGTATAGTGTGAGAAGGGCAGTTTGCGGCACGTAGTATCGTATCTTGGAGAGGATCCCAACCGTTTTGGATACTTTTTTTGGTTATGTGTTGGATATGGGTGCTGAAGTTCAGGTTGTTGTTGAGGTATAGGCCTAGGAATTTGCCCTCATTATGCCTGGTAATTAGAGTGTTGTCGATCTTAATGTTAATTTGCGCATCTCCTGCTCTGCTACCAAACATAATGTAGTAGGCTTTGTCAACGTCAAGCGTAAGTTTATTGGCTGTCATCCAAGTCGATATTTTGATCAGCTCCTCATTAACAATGGTGTTGAGGGTTGCAAGATTAGGGTGAGAGATGACATAAGTCGTGTCGTCAGCAAAGAGAATGGGGTTCAGGTGTCGAGATACGTTTGGAAGATCATTGATGTATATGAGGAAGAGCAGGGGACCAAGGACACTTCCCTGCGGAACTCCAGTATCAAGTGGCTGTGTTGTTGATGCTGTGTCTTTAATGGTGACATACTGATACCTATTAGTAAGGTAAGATTTGAAATATGCAAGCGCATGGCCTCTTATACCATAATGGTCAAGTTTGTGGAGTAGGATGTCGTGGTCTACTGTGTCAAAAGCTTTTCTTAGGTCAATAAAAAATTCCTATGGATATTCCTTATTTTCCAATGCTGTGTAAAGCAGATCTAGCATTTTTATAATTGCATCGTTAGTGCTTTTATTTTTCCTGAATCCAAATTGGCAGGGGTTGAGTATGTTTTGTGACGTTATAAATGAATATAGTCTCCTGTGCACGAGTTTCTCAAAGATTTTGGATAGCAATGGTAAGTTAGATATTGGCCTATAGTTGTTTAAGTCTGTAGGGTCACCACCTTTATGTATTGGTGTAACCCTTGCCATCTTGAGTAGTTTCGGGAAGGTGCTAGTCTCTAGTGACTTGTTAAAAAGCAATGAGATAGTATGCGAGAGGACATGGGCCGCTCGCTTGTACAATAATGGTGGGACATGAGACAGATTCCCTGAGTTATTTTTAAGTGACTTTATAATCTCGGTGACTTCCGTGGCTCAGTTGGTGATGTCAAACATGCCACAACAAAACAACAATCCTTAGATTGATTCAAAGAGGAAACTGATTACCAACAGACCCCTGGCAGTCTTCAAGCTGGCACTGGACAAGCACCTAAAGTCAGTTCCTGATCAGCCGGGCTGTGGCTCGTACATTGGTTTGCGTGCAGCCAGCAGCAACAGCCTGGTTGATCAGGCTCTGATCCACCAGGAGGCCTGGTCACAGACCGGGCCGCGGGGGCGTTGACCCCCGGAACTCTCTCCAGGTAAACTCCAGGTAAACTAGTCAGTTCTGACCAACTGTAATTTATTTTATTCATGCAAGAAAATTTATACATTTACGAGATTTTCAATATTTGTTTGTGAGAAAAATAACTAAGTGATCTCTAAAACATATAATCGCATCTTATAAAATGCTTTGCTATTTACCTGGAGTTTACCTGGAGAGAGTTCCGTGGGTCAACGCCCCCGCGGCCCGGTCTGTGACCAGGCCTCCTGGTGGATCAGAGCCTGATCAACCAGGCTGTTGCTGCTGGCTGCACGCAAACCAACGTACGAGCCACAGCCCGGCTGATCAGGAACTGACTTTAGGTGCTTGTCCAGTGCCAGCTTGAAGACTGCCAGGGGGCTGTGGGTAATCCCCCTTATGTGTGCTGGGAGGCAGTTGAACAGTCTCGGGCCCCTGACACTTATTGTATGGTCTCTTAACGTGCTAGTGACACCCCTGCTTTTCATTGGTAGGATGGTGCATCGTCTGCCAAGTCTTTTGCTTTCGTAGTGAGTGATTTTCGTGTGCAAGTTCGGTACTAGTCCCTCTAGGATTTTCCAGGTGTATATAATCATGTATCTCTCCCTCCTGCGTTCCAGGGAATACAGGTTTAGGAACCTCAAGCGCTCCCAATAATTGAGGTGTTTTATCTCCGTTATGCGTGCCGTGAAAGTTCTCTGTACATTTTCTAGGTCGGCAATTTCACCTGCCTTGAAAGGTGCTGTTAGAGTGCAGCAATATTCCAGCCTTAATTCAATTCATGGTAAAAAACTGACATTATTTTGACATTCAACTTCATAATTTAATTCTTCAGAGAGAGAATAAAGAGGCACAAAACCATGGCTGGAACAACACACAAATAACTCACACGTACGAAACAAACTGATGCCCACATTTCAGTCCCACATAAATTATTAACTATTATTCACCATTCTAAGAAAAGTGGTTAAAAATAGAAAAATTTTTAAGTCTCCGGGTTAAACAAAATACCAGAGTTTCCCAAATATTAAGTTCAGACAACAAGACATAATTTGTGATAGACTTCATGCTAGTACAAATAGACTTCATGCTAGTACAAATAGACTTCATGCTAGTACAAATAGACTTCATGCTAGTACAAATCTATCGAACAATTTACAAGATGTAAATATTTTGGTCCATAGAATAATAAGGAAAAAATGGAAATAATTAGAATTAAAGAACTATAATATCCCAGTGGACTTACAAGTGGAGTTATTGAAGAAAAGTGGACTTACAAGTGGAGTTATTGAAGAAAAGTGGACTTACAAGTGGAGTTATTGAAGAAAAGTGGACTTACAAGTGGAGGTATTGAAGAAAAGTGAACTTACAAGTGGAGGTATTGAAGAAAAGTGGACTTACAAGTGGAGTTATTGAAGAAAAGTGGACTTACAAGTGGGATCCGATCGACACCATGCCTAACCCTTCTAGGGCAGGGTAGGTGCCTGTGTCCGAGCTTTTAGCTCATAACACTGTCATTCCCATTAGCCCCCTTGTGGCGGGGATGGCAGACCAGAGAGGCCTAGCTTGTGGCTAGGCCTGGGGACAGTTGGTCCCAAAGATGAGGAGGTACTTGTGCCTCCTCCCATGGGAGACTTAGGTCTCAGACACTCCCTAAAGAGGGAGCCAAGGCCGGGCCACCACTTGGAAAAGGCCCGGGCCGGGAGAATACCGGCGAATATTTAAAAAAAAAAAAAAACTTACAAGTGGAGTTATTGAAGAAAAGTGAACTTACAAGTGGAGTTATTGAAGAAAAGTGAACTTACAAGTGGAGTTATTGAAGAAAAGTGAACTTACAAGTGGAGTTATTGAAGAAAAGTGAACTTACAAGTGGAGTTATTGAAGAAAAGTGAACTTACAAGTGGAGTTATTGAAGAAAAGTGAACTTACAAGTGGAGTTATTGAAGAAAAGTGAACTTACAAGTGGAGTTAAGAAAATACATCACTGGGGTGTACGTTTCCTGGGGAAGACGTGCATCTCAATAAAGTCTTCCTCGTGCTGACGTGCTCATCAGCAGCGATTCTAGTGATAGCTTGTACCTCAGCAGTGTTTCTGGTGCTGACATGTACCTCGGCACTGTTTCTGGTTCTGACGTGTAACTCAGCAGTGTTTCTGGTGCTGACGTGCCTTTCAGTTGTGTTTCTGGTGCTGACGTGCCCCTCAGCAGTGTTTCTGGTGCTGGCGTGTCCCTCAGTTGTGTTTCTGGTGCTGACGTCCCTCAGTTGTGTTTCTGGTGCTGACATGTACCTCAGCAGTGTTTCTGGTGCTGACATGTACCTCAGCAGTGTTTCTGGTGCTGACATGTACCTCAGTTGTGTTTCTGGTGCTGACATGTACCTCAGCAGTGTTTCTGGTGCTGGCGTGTCCCTCAGTTGTGTTTCTGGTGCTGACGTGCCCCTCAGCAGTGTTTCTGGTGCTGGCGTGTCCCTCAGTTGTGTTTCTGGTGCTGACGTCCCTCAGTTGTGTTTCTGGTGCTGACATGTACCTCAGCAGTGTTTCTGGTGCTGACATGTACCTCAGCAGTGTTTCTGGTGCTGACATGTACCTCAGTTGTGTTTCTGGTGCTGACATGTACCTCAGCAGTGTTTCTGGTGCTGGCGTGTCCCTCAGTTGTGTTTCTGGTGCTGACGTGCCCCTCAGCAGTGTTTCTGGTGCTGACGTGTCCCTCAGTTGTGTTTCTGGTGCTGACGTGCCCCTCAGCAGTGTTTCTGGTGCTGACGTGTACCTCAGCAGTGTTTCTGGTGCTGGCGTGTCCCTCAGTTGTGTTTCTGGTGCTGACGTGTACCTCAGCAGTGTTTCTGGTGCTGACGTGTACCTCAGCAGTGTTTCTGGTGCTGACGTGTACCTCAGTTGTGTTTCTGGTGCTGACGTGTACCTCAGCAGTGTTTCTGGTGCTGACGTGTACCTCAGTTGTGTTTCTGGTGCTGACGTGCCCCTCAGTTGTGTTTCTGGTGCTGACGTGTCCCTCAGTTGTGTTTCTGGTGCTGACGTCCCTCAGTTGTGTTTCTGGTGCTGACGTGTACCTCAGCAGTGTTTCTGGTGCTGACGTGTACCTCAGTTGTGTTTCTGGTGCTGACGTCCCTCAGTTGTGTTTCTGGTGCTGACGTGTACCTCAGCAGTGTTTCTGGTGCTGACGTGTACCTCAGTACACACATTTCGAAAATGTTTGTTCCTGGAAATCACAATGCAGTTTATTTTAGAGCCAAACTGATATATTTTTCTAGAGTTATTGTTGTGACAGCAAGTGATGGACTGGTCAAGGAAGTTATTGTTGTGACAGCAAGTGATGGACTGGTCAAGGAAGTTATTGTTGTGACAGCAAGTGATGGACTGGTCAAGGAAGTTATTGTTGTGACAGCAAGTGATGGACTGGTCAAGGAAGTTATTGTTGTGACAGCAAGTGATGGACTGGTCAAGGAAGTTATTGTTGTGACAGCAAGTGATGGACAGGTCAAGGAAGTTATTGTTGTGACAGCAAGTGATGGAGTGGTCAAGGAAGTTATTGTTGTGACAGCAAGTGATGGACAGGTCAAGGAAGTTATTGTTGTGACAGCAAGTGATGGACTGGTCAAGGAAGTTATTGTTGTGACAGCAAGTGATGGACTGGTCAGGAAGTTATTGTTGTGACAGCAAGTGATGGACTGGTCAAGGAAGTTATTGTTGTGACAGAAAGTGATGGACTGGTCAAGGAAGTTATTGTTGTGACAGCAAGTGATGGACTGGTCAAGGAAGTTATTGTTGTGACAGCAAGTGATGGACAGGTCAAGGAAGTTATTGTTGTGACAGCAAGTGATGGACTGGTCAAGGAAGTTATTGTTGTGACAGCAAGTCATGGACAGGTCGAGGAAGACTGCTCAGAGTTGCACACATATCGATTTTGACATTATTTAAAGTCAACACAATCATTCAACACTTCTGGTGGGGCTGGGAATTTATTTCCAATCCGTAGTGAATCTGTTAATCTCCGTTAATATAATGACATATAATATGTCATTATTAATTTATTTCTGAAAAATATACCTCTAGAGTAAGAATGAAGCATTCTATAGTCTGTTTAGTAGTTCTGTATTTGCAGAACCAGTTCTGTGTCTTGGTAGACAACACTGTCGCTTCACACTGAGTGTCGCGGGTATAATCCCCCTGCTGGGTAGCAACACTGCTGTCACTGTTCAACCAGTGACTATGTATCTTGTTGTTAGGCGACCGGTGTGGGTCGCATCCTGGGGGACTAGACCAAAGGACCACAATGGAAATAAGACAGTGTTTGATGTCGCACTAACTTTCATGGGTTATCCTGGGTAATAAAAATTCGAACACAATCTTCTCTTACCACACATCATGCCGTTACTATTTAACGTATGCGTTACCAAATCACGAACATTATTCTCAAAACTTTGGAGCCCGGTCCCTGGACCCATTGTGTACCTCTGTAAATACCTTTGTAACTTGTCATGATTGTGACTAGACCTACCTGGAGTTCATTACCTTTGTAAATTGTGAGTTCATTACCTTTGTAAATTGTGAATTCATTACCTCTGAAACTGCTCACTATAAAAACTTCCCCCCCTCCCTGGACCAATTATGTACCCTGAATCTTTTGACTACCGCCCACGGGAGGGTTATGGGGTACTCCCGCCCCGGATGGGTAGGGGGTGACACCGCCACGGGAGGGGTAGGGTCAAAATAAACAATTAAACTAACTAAAATTTCCAACAAGTAGAGACCTTCGTTATTTGTTTTTTCCCCAACGCTGTTAGTAAAAATTTGGTAAATTCGAAAATATGAAAAATAAAAGGACACAATGCAACTAATGTGACATTTATTGGGGGCAACGATCGCCCCAGGAGCTTTATCAAGCTGAAAAAAAGCCCGGGGAACGATACGTTCCACAATAAATGCACATTTTTGCACTTGTGTCCTTTTATTTTACCCCCGCTTTTAGAATAAAATTTCAGAATGTTTTTGTGGGATCAATTTTTTTTTAAATGATGCAAAAGAAAATTTTTTCCCAATATTTGCTAAATAAAGTCTTTAACCAGTACAGCAAATAATGAAATACAAGAAAAATTTGCAACCTCCACACGCTGCGAGTAATATAGCAAGATAGGGGTGTCAGCCATAAAACCCTTTCATTTTTATTCCCATATTCACTGTGTTAATTTTCGAAATTAGGATTTATTTTTTTTTTTTAAAAGGGAGTCAAAAGGGTGCCATTTTTTATAAATGCATCGTAATGGGTGTTGTGGA
Organism: Cherax quadricarinatus; assembly: GCF_026875155.1. NCBI lineage: Eukaryota > Metazoa > Arthropoda > Malacostraca > Decapoda > Parastacidae > Cherax > Cherax quadricarinatus. The sequence goes on from NC_069493.1 coordinate 11,594,736, forward strand.
GGTAACAATTTATACAGTTTAAAACCAGTATTACGAATCGACTTCACCGTCATTTTCCAAAAGTCTTTTTTTCGGCCTTAAAAAAATTTTTTGTTTTGCCCAAAAGTTTTTCGACATTTAATTTGGGACCTTTGCAAATTTTTTTCCTATTTTAACGCATAGAATTTCACATATCATGAAACCATTACCCCGGGGGTCTTTATGTGATAACAGAAAATTTTACAATACTGCAAAATCATTTTTTCGTTACGAAAACGGGGATAATGACTGCGACCTGGTCGAAAGGATATGAAAGTGAGCAAAAACCCCAATGTATATGACTTGTATTTCTTTTTCCCCGATCAATTTTTCCAAATTTAAAACATTAAAACCCATGTTAAAAAGGTTCAAATAAAGTGAAACCCACGGTGATAAAAAAATGGCAAAGCAGAACCAAGAGAGAGCACCGTAATCAAACCCCCGCCTGGGAAGTCTGTCAAATTTACTTACCCCGAGGAACCACGTTGCTTCAGCTTTAGCGGGCTTTCCGGATTCTTTCTTGGTTGGGTTTACAGGGCCATGACAGCAGGGACCAATCGAGCGCGAAAATTTCCAATCTCGGGAAATTTTGTTGTCCCCAAAGCTGGTGATGAAAGAAAGGGGAAAAAAAGTTCCTTTTGTAAATAGAATAAAACTTGAAGTTTTCCAAATTTGATCTGGTGGACGCCCTTGCCAAACTCCAGCAAAGCGAGACGCCTACGTCCCCAACCAAGATCAGTAACCGGCTTCCCACCAAAGACCGTTAGAGAAGTATCCGCAGAGCGGAAAAATGGAGCTGGATAAAAGTAAGCTAATGACCAGGTGCCCCGCCAGTAGAGTACCCGGCAAGCAAAATAGATGAGGACAAGCGTCCTAGAGAGAATGGGGAAAATTTATCACCGACACTCAGGCGAGAGAAAGAGATAGAGAGACGTCCACACCTGGCTAAGGCTGGAGCAGAAGTCGCTTGCCTGTGTGTGAGGGGAAAAGTTCAATAGATAGGAGTAGAGAGGGAGTATATAGTAACAATAGTTTCATTGTCGGCTACTTGTTAAGGTAGGGTAAGTCAAGCTCCCGCTATTCCCGCCTTTTTTCCCCCACCCCGAAAGTGATAGTTTGACTGCTGGCTGCTTGTTAAGGTAGGGTCAGTCTAACTCCCGCTATCCCTTCCCCTCCTTCTTCCCCCCCCCTGAAAGGTGACGCGTGGGGCTCCAGTCCAAACAGTAATCACTAGACTCACAGCTCCCAGCACTACTCTTGGATGACAGAGGGGTCACCTGTCAATAACGAGCAGTAACTGTGGGAGATGGACAAAACGTCCTGAGACTTCCCCTTTTTGGATTAATTACCTGGCACCTGTTATGAAATTGCAGGACGTAACCCCTCTCATTGCAGTGGAAAGAACCTGCTTTCCGGTCTCGGGATATCTTACTCACGGCTATACTGTGAAAAAACGAAACGGTGGGTTGTAACCAACACCTGCGACCCCCTTCCCCTATCATCGGGAAACGCTACAATTTTAACAACACAGTGTCCCCAAAACCACACCCAAGTTTTAAATTAGCATTGAATTCAGTTATCATTTATATTTTTAATTTTTAATTTTCTTTAATGTAGGATTAATATTTCATATTTAAGTGTTTTATGTTTTATATTTTCTATATAATAAAGTGTTTATGTTTGTCTGTTATTTCTTTTTCTATTCACTAATTTTCCTGAGGAGGAGCCAGCCTTGGTAATACTGTCTGAAGTTGTTACAGGGCTGAGTAAGCCTTCACAAGTGGCGACCTTGCCAGGATCAACTCTACTGAATCAAGATTCAACTCCATCTCGAGTCTACCATTGGAACTTCAACGCCGCATACCACAGACGGTTACCACCACCCATGAGTAATCATTCTCTATGGTAGGACTACAGTACAGGTATTTAAAAGATTTGGTGATTGTTAGTCTCAATTTATTGTAAGTCAAGTCAGGCAGGAAATACTAGTTAATTCTGCCATCATTTTTGTGTGAGCTTGAACACTTTGGAGGATTAAAACTCTAGGGACCCGAGATTTTCCAGTGACAATTTGTTTCAATTGAGCTCTTTATTATATCAAGGGAACGGGCATAGGGCACTCTTGATTTGTTTGGTGAGAAGATTGGTTTGGTCAAGTGACCCCTTTCTACTTACTGTTTGCTCGGAGCCGGCATAGAACCTTCTTTTTAAATTTTAATACATATTGTTTAATTGAGTAGGGATCGAGCCCTCTGGTTTATTTACAGTTTGAGTGGAGCAGGAATTAAACCCCTCTGTTTTCTTTAATCCCCGTTTCATTTCCCCTGATAGTTTAAGTTATTCTTGAAAGTACGGATGAATACCAGTTTTGGATGAATGCTGGAAGTAAGTTAGGAATAACAGGGAAAAATTTAGAATCTTTCATTAGTGCTAAGATCCAGGAAAGAATTGAAAGAGAAGAAATTGAGAGAGAAGAGAGACAGTTAGAAAGGGAAAGAGAAGAAGAAAAGGAGAGAGAGAGAATAGAAAGAGAAGAAGAAAAGGGAGAGAGAGAGAATCGAAAGAGAAGAGAAAAGGAAGAGAGAGAATTGAGAGAGAAAATCCAAGAAAGAGAGTTAAAAAAGAGAGAGAGAAGACAAAAGGAGTGTGATAGACTTGATTGTGAGGAGAGAGCTAGAGTACGTGAAGAAGAAGTTAAATTAAGAGAACTTGAGGAAAGAGCAAAGGATAGAGAAGTTGAGGAAAAAGCTAGAGAACTTGAGTTAATAGAGAGAGAAAAGGATCGCGAGCTCAAAAAATCTCGCCTTGAATTAGAGAATAAAAAGTTAACTCTTACACAACAACAATTAGAGGAAGGAGTAATGGAACAACGTGCAGTCAGTGCACATATTCCAACACCTAATTTACCTCCCTTCACAGAGGGGGAAGACATAACTTCATACATTATCAGGTTTGAAAATACCGCTACCCTCTGTGAATGGCCTGCTGACACCTGGGCTACCGGGTTTTAGGAATGTTATTTTCGGGTACAGCCTTGAATATCTATGCAACTTTGTAGCAGGTTTTTATATGTAATTATAACCTACTAAGAAGGCAATCCTTAAAGCATCCCAAAAAAAAACCACTAATTCTTACAGGAAAGATTTCAGGTATGCCACCTTACAGCCTGGCCAGAACTTTCAGCAGTACAGGTAACAGTCTTTCGTTTGTTCGACTTTTGGATAGAGAGTTCGGGAAATTGATAACGTTATGAATCCCCTTAGAGACTTCATGGTTGCTAAACCAGTTCCTGACAGCTTCTTCCTCACCAGATACGAACATTCATTAGAGAACGTAACCTGATTAAAGCTGAGGAAGTGCTGAGGCTGCTGACCTGTATGCTGAGGGTCACATTCCTATAAAGACCTAAAGGGATCGAACCCTAAGGGAAAGGGGTTCATCAGCCCTTTAAAGAAATCAAAGCCTCTAGTGGAAAGTAAAATGATTTTCTTTATTCCTGTTTGTCATTTGTGTGGTGTTAAGGGACTTTAAACGTCCAGATTGTCCTTCTAAGAAGGTCCAAAAAGTTGGAAGATGTTTTAAAGCTGTAATGACCAAGCACCCTTCTGTTCGGAACAGTTAATGGACTTAAATGTATCTACCATTTACGAGACACTTGATGCACATGTAAGTCATTTCTAAATAAGCTGTTCCCTAACCTTAAAGAAACTCATTCCTCGCTAATACTTTAGACTACTTGGGCCGTATGGAAAACTTTTCCTACCATCCTTTGTTACATTAGGTCTAAATGGTTCACAGGTTGGTCTGAAGCCGTACTAGCTCCCATCACTTCTTGCTCCGTACCAATAGGTAATGTAAAAGGTGCCATTTTCCTTCTGATGTTGATCTTTCATCACCAAAGGTGGACATAAGTGTTTCAGATCCTCTTCCTGTAAGTCAGAGAAGCCCCTCGAAAGTTCAGATGAGACAATGTCTCGGAGATTCATGGGGGATTAAAAACCTTGATGATACTCTCAAAAGCGAGGTAGTAGGATCACCGGTTCACTTGTTAGATGAAAGTGAAGATATCACCTCCGATCCCAAATAAATGTCTTGACTAGGCTCAGACCAAAGCCAGGTTCTCCACTGTCCATTCTTTGATTTTCCCTGACTTTAAGCCTTTAGATATATCGAAGGACTCCTTTGTCTTTTTCCCAACGTAATTGCCCTTTTTCTTCAGAATTGCCAAATGCTGCAAAAAACAAAATCAAGTGATCCCAAAGGAAAAACTTTTCATATAAATTTGAATATATAAAAGGTATCTTGTACAAGTCAGTATATCAAATTAAATTCAGATGAGATAGACTATTTCCATCTTAGTTGCCCCAAAGGGTCAATGCAGAGAGACTGTTCTTAAAATGGCTCATGACCTGCCAGTGGCCGAACATTTCTCGCATCGTAAAACCTTAAAATAAAATTAGGGAATTTATTTTTGGCCCAAAAGTCCTCAGATGTCACTACCTATTGTAGATCGTGTAAAGTTTGCCCAACTGTCATCCTCCTGAGGTACCAGGCGAGTAACCTATGGTCAAAATGCCAGTCTTTACTGTACCCTTTGAAAGAGTAGCTATTGACATCGTTGGTCCTTTATCACCACTTTCATCTGTGGGGCATAGAATGTATTTAACATAGTTGATTATGCTTCGAGTTTCCCTAAAGCCATACCCTTAAAGACCATAACTACTACAGAGGTGGCTGAAGCCCTTTTGTCCATCTTCTCCAGAGTGGGCGTCCCCAGAGAAATTTGTCTGACCGTGGGGCACAATTCACATCTGACTTAATGCAACATCTATACCAACTTCTGGGAGTGAAGCCCCCTCTTTACAACAAACCCTATCATCCCAGCTGTAATGGGAGGATTGAGCGCCAGCATTCGTTCTCAAGTCCATTTTAAGGAAACTTTGCTCCCTTAAACCTAAGGAGTGGCATCGTTTTCCTACCCTGTGCTTTGTTTGCCATGAGGGAAGTTCCCAGTGACTCCCTTTTGGGGTTTTCACCTTTTGAACTTCTCTAATGGGAGACAGGCCGGGTCCCTGTCCATCTTCCCTGAACTTATGGACTAATGGGAGATGATGCTGAGGTTCAGTCTTCTTACCCCGTTTCTCTTGACCTTAGATCCAAACTTGAGGAGACCTCTGACATAGTTTTCGAAAAACCTAAGCTTGTCAATGGACCAGTACAAAACCTATTTTGATTCCAAAAGTCAGAGGAGAAAATTTTAAGTAGGGGATGAAGTTCTGGTACTTTTGCCTATCAAGTCAAATAAATTATTAGTAGCATGGAAAGGCATATAAAGTGTTAAAAAATTTGTGGGAAAGTTGACTACCTCATAGAAGTCAAGGGGAAACCTAAACTTTATCATATCAACAGCCTTAATAACTTTGACTTAGTTTTTCCACACGAACTTGATACGACAACTGAAGAATGTAAGGTGCGCGTAAATTGACACCTCTAAATTAGACAAGATGAAGAACTACATGACTTGGTGACTTTTGACCACTTGGACGCAACCAACATTAATATTAATGAATCTTTGAATGACCATAAGAGACATGAACTACTTCAATGTGTGAGTAACTTTTCAGATGTCTTTACTGATATTCCAGGTGTTACCTCCACGGTAGTCCATAAGATTGACTTAGGACGGACAATCCTATCAAACGAAAATTATACCCAGTTCCAGTTCACTTAGGATGCATTTGACCCCAGAGGTAGACAAATTATTAAAACTAAAGATCATTGAACCTTCATATCTTCATATTGGTTCACAGTAGTCCCGGTTAAGAAGGGGATAATTCATATAGACTGCTATTGACCCTTCAGGAGGCCTTAATGCTATAACTCGGTGGGATGCTGAGCCTATGTCCTTAATAGATAGCGATCTACACCAATTTTAAAGACTCTTCCTTCTTTCAGAGATTGATATTGCGCAGGCAATCATCAAGTAATGTTAGCCTTCTTCAAAGCATACACCTGCTTTTCCCACAACAAAGGGTGGTGCAATATAGAATTATGGGCCTCGGTTTGGGGAACTGCCTGTGCTACCTCATGGACTGATGAGAAAGGTCTTGGATAATATACCAAAGTTTCAGTTTATTTTGATAACATTAGGTAATGAAATCCAGTGGGCGAACATATCCAAAACTTTAAACATCAGTTTTGCGTAGGTTACGCTTCACCCTTTGGCCCCACTGCCAAGGGCCCAAGGAAATGCTTCCTTGGGTATAACAAGATTAGATACTTGGGCTTATACTTTTCTAAAAACTCTCTGCAGCCTCTCCCGTAAGATCAAAGCTTTATTAGAATTTAAATTCCCCCAAAACAAGAAGCTCATGCGTAGCTTTCTGGTTCTGTAAATTTTTATGCACGGGTTTTTCCCGAACCTTACTGATCTTACAGGCATCTTATCTGACTTCCTTAAAAAGTCTGTGAAGGAACCTCTTGAACTTTCCAACGAAGCTCGGGAAAAGTTTAATGAGATTAAAGTATCTTTTCGAAAGACCCTATACTTAAGATTCCCGATATTAATAAAACATTTTGTTAAGAAAATGATGCCTCCAATACTGGCTTAGGTGTGGTATTTCTACAATACCATGATGATACTCCCTTCCCTGTATGCTTCCTAAGCTGGGAAACTCCTTCCGCAGAAACGAGATACTCCCCTATAGAAAAGGAATGTTTGGCCCTGTGTGGGGTATCTCCAAACTTAAATTTTATTTGCTGGGAAAAGAATTCATTTAGAAACGGACCACAAACCTTTGATATACCTAGAAACTTTTAAGGGAGCCAACAGTCTCCTCTTGAGGTGAAATTGGCACTCCAGGCTTTTAAGTTCCATATTGTGTATATCAATGGTTTATCCAATTATTTCTCTGACTGGTTAAGTCGTGACAGTCATTAGAAGATTTCTTGCCTTACGCGACTTCCCCCATGTTAGAACTTTTTCCTCGCCTATTCTTCTTATACCCTTGACTATAAGTCTTGGTATGGGGGAGTGTGAGGGGGAAAAATTCAATAGATAGGAGTAGAGAGGGAGTATATAGTTTAACAAAAGTTTCATTGCCGGCTACTTGTTAAGGTAGGGTAAGTCAAGCTCTCGCTATTCCTGCCTTTTTTCCCCTCCCTGAAAGTGATAGTTTCACTGGCCGGCTACTTGTTAATGGTAGGGTAGTCAAGTTCCTGCCTTTTTTTCCCCCAAACCCCAAAAATGTTTTGACTGCCGGCTGCTTGTTAAGGTAGGTTTTAGCTAGCTCCCCCCTATCCCTTCCCCTCCTTCTTTCCCCCCCCCCCGAAAGGTGACGTGTGGGGCCCCCGGTCCAAAACAGTAATCACTAGAATCACAGCTCCCGCACTACTCTTGGATGACGAGAGGGTCCACCTGTCAATCAACGAGCAGAACTGATGGAGATGGACTAACGTCCTGGGAAATTCCCTTTTTGGATTTAATTACCTGTGCACCTGTATGAAATTGCAGGACGAAACCCCTCATCATTTCGTGGTAAAGAACCTGCTTTCCTGTCATCCCGGGTTCATACTCACGGCTATACTGTGAAGAACGAACGGTGGGGTTTTAACCAACACCTGCGACCCCCTCCCCTATCATCAGCAAATGGCTACAATTTCAACAACACAGTGTCACCAACACCAGACACCCAAGTTTTTAATTGTGTTGAATTCAGTTATTTTTATTTTTAATTTTTCATTTTCTTTAATGTAGGATTAATATTTCATATTTAAGTGTTTTATGTTTTATATTTTCTATAAAAAAAGTGTTTTTGTTTGTCTGTTATTTCTTTTTCTATTCACTAATTTTCTGAGGGGGAGCCAGCCTTGGTAATACTGTCTGAATTTGTTACAGGGCTGAGTAAAACCTTTACACTGTGATTGGTAAAGAACCAAGGTACTGATTTAATGATGGGTACCCTGTTGAAGTCAACCCTTAGCACCTGGTTCAGTGATTGGGAGGCAGCCTATATGGGAGTGTGACATATGCGGAATAAAATATAACATACTCTTAGCATGCCATAGCATCCTTTTAATATTGGTGACTGATTCGTGGTGCACTGAATGTTTCTAAAGTACTTTCACAAGCTAACACCAGAGTCGCCATCGCTAACACCAGAGTCGCCCATCGCTAACACCAGAGTCGCCATCGCTAACACCAGAGTCGCCATCGCTAACACCAGAGTCGCCATCGCTAACACCAGAGTCGCCATCGCTTCCAGCTTTCAATAAAGGATCTAACCAGGCAAAATCCAAGCACCACGAACCAGTCAATGCAGGGGTTTTACACTATACCCTGTGGAGGCTGTGACAAGATCTACGTAGGTGAAACAGCAAGAAACCTCGACACCCGCCTCAATGAACACATTTACACATGTAGGAACGATAACTTGAACAACGCCTGTATAAAACACCAAAATTCCACCAATCATCTCATGAAATTCAGGGACGCCCTTTTAGTGTTTCAAAGAAACTAATTTCCGCAGACGCAAGTGCCTTGAATCAGCACTGATCGCTGTTTCTAATACAATTAAACAAAACAAAGTCAGCTTCACCATTTTCTGAAGTCTTAGCAAAAATCCTGCTGAAAACAGTAAACCCTGCCATCACATAGTCTCTCCTGTTAAAACTACACAAAGCACATTACAGAGGGGAAAACACTGAAACAGACCTTCTCTATCCAACCTCTAATATTTGTCTAACCTATTCTTATGTTACCCAAGTTATAGATTTATATCTTTTAAACTCAGGGTGCAAGTTTTTGTTCTAACATATTGTATTACTACTACTACTACAACTTATCTCACTACTAGTACTACTACCACTAGTATTGCACCTCATTCTGAGCCTAAATATACCCTCTATGTCCATGTACTGTTTGTAACAGCTTGACAAAGCTCCGGGAGAGCGAAACGTGCCACAAAAAAAATGTCACATTAGTTGCATTTGTTTTTTTACTTTACATTTTGTCGGTAATTCTCCCAACTTTATTACAACGAGAGAGATGACAGAATTAATCAACATGACGGTCTTTCCATTTCCAACCCATGTCAGGTTTGATTAACGTCACCATCACACAAAACACAGACTGAGGTGAGATGTGACCAGATGTGTTCATGAGAGTTAAAAGGTCCTAAACAGTCCATGATGTCAGACATGCTGACACTCGACTCTGAAAAACAAATAGATGATTACACTTCTTGCACGTCTGACATCACTTACTTGTTTGTACAATGGAAGACCAGTTAATTAACTAATAATTCACATGCTCATTACAGCAGGTCCAAAGAAAATCTCAAACAACGATTGAGACATGGGATTCAGACGGCTACTGCCATAAAGGACCATGAAATCTTCAGAATTCACCCAGTTAGGAACATGTGGCCCGTCGTTAAGATCACGACAGGAGGAGCAGAAGGTATACTAGGCAAGAGATGCTAGAAAGTCAGAGACAAAGTACAGATCTGGACAGGAGGTAAAGCGAGTTCTTCATTGATGATGATGCTACTGCATGTTGGACACACCATCTGTGTAACTACCTCCCATGACCCATCTAGAATAAACGACAGTACACAAAACATTGCATCACCTCCAGACCCACCTCAATAAGGCGACAGTACACACAACATCCTGCATCACCTCCCATAGACCCATCTAGAATAAGACGAACATACACCAACATCCTTATCACCTCCATGACGCCTCAGATTAGGACGCAGTACACACAACTATCCTTGCATCACATCCCATGACCCTCTAGAATAAGACACAGTAACCTTACATCTTGCATCACCTCCCTACCATCTAGAGTACAGACAGACAACACCCAACCTGTAAACCTCCCATGACCCATTAGATAACGACAGTACACACAACACCTTGCATCACCCCATGACCCATCATTAAGACGACATACACACAACATTCTTGCATCACCTTCTCCATGACCCATCTAGAATAAACGACAGTACACACAGCATCCTTGCATCACCATCCCATGACCCATCTAGAATAAACGACAGTACACACTACATCTTGCATCACCTCCATGACCCATCTAGAATAAGACACAGTCAACCATTATGCATCTCCCATGACCCAATCTAGAATAAGACGACAGTAACACAAACAATCCTTGCATCACTCCCATGATCCATCTAGAATAATGACAGTACACACTAACATCCTTGTATCACATCCCATGACCCATCAGAAAATGACATACACACAACATCCTTGCATCACTCCCATGACCCATCAGAATAAGACGCACGTCACCAACATCTTGCATCACCTCCCATGACCATCTAGAAACACGACGAAGACACACAACACCTTGCTTCACCTCCCATGACCCATCCTAGAATAAGACGTACAGTACACACAACATCCTTGTCTCAAACACCAATGAGAGACACATCTAGAATAGACCATACACACAATATCCTTGCATCACATCATGACCATCTAAATAAAACGACGAGTACACACAACATCCATGCATCACCTCCCAGACCCATCTAAGAATAGGGACAACGTACACCCAAACCTTGCATACACTCCATGATCCCATCTAGAATAAGACGACAGTACACTAAACACCTTGTAGCACCTCCATGACCCATCAGAATAAGACGAACAGTACAGCAAAAACCTAGCACACTGCAGAGACGCTATCTAGAATATGACAGGTACACACACATCCTTGCATCACCTCCCATGATCCTCTAGAATAAGATGACAGTACACACAAATCCTTGTATCACCTCCCATGACCATCCTAGAATAAGACGACAGTACCCACAAATCCTATGACGATCATCCCATCGATCCATCTAAATAAGACACAGTACACACAACATCGATTGATCACCTCCCATGACCCATCTAGAATAAGAGACAGTACACACAACATCCTTGCATCACCTCCCATGACCCATCTAGAATAAGACGACAGTACACACAACATCCTTGCATCACCTCCCTGATCACCATCTAGAACAAGACGAGTACACCAACATCCTTGCATCACCTCCATGTCATCTGTACCAGATTTACACTAACATGAGAGTATTTACAACTCTTGACTTTTACATTATATTAGTAATTAGTTTTCCATATAAATAAAGTTTAAAATTTTAAACTTCTATTTTTTTTCTATTTTTATAAAAAAATTTCAATACATGAATACTTTCGAAAAGCTTTGTGATCTTTATCTGTAATTATTGACCACATACAAATAAAATGTACAATGTGTGATGTATAATATTTGGATATCGCAAAAAAGTGATAATAAATACATCATATAAGCACGAATGGATTTAATAGTTAAAAATAGGAGAGGAGAGTTATTAAATAGAGAGTTAGAGGTATTGGGAAGATGGAGGGAATATTTAGAGGAATTGTTAAATGTTGATGAAGATAGGGAAGCTGTGATTTCGTGTATAGGGCAAGGAGGAATAACATCTTGTAGGAGTGAGGAAGAGCCAGTTGTGAGTGTGGGGGAAGTTCGTGAGGCAGTGGGTAGAATGAAATATGGGTAAGGCAGCTGGGATTGATGGGATAAAGAAAAGCAAGTGGGGGATGTAGTTTTGGAGTGGTTGGTGTTATTATTTAATAAATGCATGTTAGAGGGAAAGGTACTTTGGGATTGGCATAGAGCATGCATAGTTCCTTTGTGTAAAGGCAAAGGCACAAAAGAGAGTGTAAAAATTATAGGGGAATAAATCTGTTGAGTATACCTGGTACAGTGTATGGTAGAGTTATTTGTGAAAGAATTAAAAAACGGAAAGTAGGATAGCAGATGAACAAGGAGGCTTTAGGAATGTTAGTGGGTGTGTAGATCAAGTGTTTACAGTAAAACATATAGGTGAACAGTGTTTAGATAAGGGAAAAGAGGTTTACATGGCATTTATGGATTTGGAAAAGGCATATGACAGGGTGGATAGGGGGGCAATATGGCAAATGTTGCAAATGTATGAAATAGGAGGTATGTTACTGAAATCAGTGAAGAGTTTTTATGAGGGTAGTGAGGCTCAAGTTAGAGTATGTATAAGGGAGGGAGATTTTTTCCCAGTAAAAGTAGGCCTTAGGCAGGGATGTGTGATATCACCGTGGTTGTTCAATATATTTATAGATGCAGGACAAGCCACGATGGGGGGGGGGATGGAAATCTTTAGCTCAAGTACTTTCACACTTCTGAGTGCGTCATCAGATGTGCAATGTTGCAAGGGAACAACCAAAGCATGGAGAGAGGTCTCAGAGTAGCGTAGGTGTCACTGGCCACGGTTATCCTTGAACTGGGTTAGTGGTCGGTGCCAACCCCATCCTACCATCGTCACCGACCAGTAACCCAGTCTAAAGTAACCCTGGCCGGTGACACCTTCGCAACTCTGAGATCTCTCTCCCGGCTTTGGTTGTTCCCTTGCAACATTGTACAGCTCCTGATGACGCACTGAAAAGTATGAAAGTACTTGGGCTAAAGATTTACACCCACCCACTGTGGCTTGTCCTGCACAGTTAAGATCGCCTGTCGGCGATAGTTTGCATATTTACAGATGGGGTTGTAAAAGAAGTGAATGGTCAGGTGATGGCAAGAATCTAACACAAAGTGGGAGTTGTCACAGTTGCTCTTTGTTGATGACACAGTACTTTTGGAACATTCTGAAGAGAAGTTGCAGAGGTTGGTGGATGAGTTTGGTAGGGTACTTAAAAGAAGGAAATTAAAAGTGAATATAGGAAAGAGTAAGGTGATGAGGATAACAAAAAGATTAGGTAATGAAGGATTGGATATCAGATTGGAGGGAGAGAGTATGGAGGAGGTGAATGTATTCAGATATTTGGGAGTGGAGGTGTCAGCGGATGGGTCTATAAAGGATGAGGTGAATCATAGAACTGACAAAGGGAAAAATGTGAGTAGTGCACTGAGAAGTCTGTGGAGATTAGAACATAAGAAAGAAGGAACACTGCAGCAGGCCTACTGGCCCACGCGAGGCAGGTCCGAGTCTCCTACAGGCTTCAGCCAATACCTCAACCTAGCTGGGTCAGGTTACATTCACCTAGCACGGCATCTGACTTAGTAGCACAAGCTAGTTAGGTCCAGCTCACTCCCAACAATACCCACTCATGCATTTATCTAACCTATTTTTAAAACTACAAAACGTTTTAGCCTCTGTAACTGTACTCGGGAGTTTGTTCCACTCATCCACAAACCAGTGCTTTCCTATATCCTTCCTGAATCTGAATTTTTCCAATTTAAAACCACTGCTGCGAGTCATGTCTAGGCTAGATATTTTTAGCATGCTATTTACATCCCCTTTATTTATTCCTGTCTTCCATTTATACACCTCAATCATATCCCCCCTAATTCTATGCCTTTCTCGACAGTTCAAAATCAGGGCACCTTCGTCTATCCTCATAGGGAAGATTTCTGATGCATGGGATCAACTTTGTCATCCTCCTTCGTATGTTTTCCAGTGCATTTGTAGCCATTCTGTAATACGGTGACCAAAACTGTGCAGCAAAATCTAGATGAGGCCTATCCAAAGATATATAGAGTTGAAGAACAACCTCAGGACTCCTATTATTTATGCTTCTTGATATAAAGCCAAGGATTCTGTTAGCTTTATTGCGACCACTTATGCACTGTTGTCTGTTTTAGATTACTGCTAACCAGAATTCCCAAATGCTTTTCGCAATCAGTAATATTAAGATCTACATTATTCAATTTATATGTGGCATGGTTATTTTCCTGTCCAATGTTTAGAACTTTGCATTTGTCTATATTAAACTGCATCTGCCACTTCTCTGACCACTGCATCAGTCTATTCAAATCTTCCTGGAGTTCTCTAATGTCATCGTCAGAATGAATTAGACGGCCTATTTTGGTGTCATCGGCAAACTTGCTTATGTCGCTATTTATTCCCTCATCTATGTCCTTTATGTAGATTGTGAACTACAAGGGGCCCAACACTGGCCCCTGTGGAACACCGCTCGTGACGTGCCCCCACTCTGATTTCTCCCCATTTATGCAAACTCTCTGCTGACTATTTGTCAACCATGCCTTTATCCAGGAAAGAATTTCTCCTCCTGTTCCATGTGCCTTAATTTTCCTCAATAGTCTCTGTTGTGGGACTCTATGAAAAGCCTTACTGAAGTAAAACTGTGCTGAGAATCGTTGATTAATTTATGTTTTTCAAGATGGCTATGAATTGCCTCAGCAACTGATTCCTTAAATTTTCCCACTATGGAGGTTAGGCTTATTGGTCTATAGTTTGAAGGTAGGGACCTATCACCTGCCTTGTAAATAGGTATCAATTTGCCATTTCCACTTATCTGGCACTATGCCATGTTGTAGTGACATGTTGAAAAGATTAGCAAAAGGTTTGCTAAGCTTCTCTTTATATTCCTTTGGAACCCTTGCATACAGTACATCAGGGTCTGGGGATTTGTTAGGTTTTAATTTATCTGTTTGTTTAAGGACCATGTCACTTGTGACCCTAATCGTGCATAGTTTACTATCGTCCTATTCCACATAATTTATTTCTGAAATATCGCTTGCATCTTTCTGTGTAAAAACTGAGAGGGAGTATTTGCTAAAAATTCTACACATTTCCTTATAGCTGTCCGTGAGCTGACCTGAGTAACTTTTGAGAGGGCCTATCTTGTCCCTGATCTTCTGTATACCTAAGGGAATCTTTTATGGTTAGTCTTCGATTCTCTTGCAACTTTAACCTCATAATCTCTTTGCTTTTCTTATTCCCTTTTTTATTTCTCTCTTTAACTGAATATATTGATTCCTTAATTGCCCCTCTCCTCTTTTGATTTACCTATATATGCCGCTCTTTTGACCAGCGGGATGTTTTAATATATTGTTCATCCATTGAGCATCATTTTCGTTCGATCTGATTTCCCTATTTGGAACATAAGTTGTCTTAGCAGCTAGAACTATGCTCTGGAAAACGTCATATCGGCAATCATCACCACCTACCTGACCCATAGACAGGTCATTCCATTTCAGCCCATCCAGGTAATTTTTCAGTCCCTATGAAATCAGCCAAGCAGAAGTCTGGGATAGAGACTTGATTGCCATTATTAACGTAATTCCATGATGTATTAAAACTGAGTGATTTATGATCACTTTCCCCAAGCACATCATTAACCTCAAGATTATTAATTAGTGATTCTCTGCTGGCAAGAACCAAGTCAAGCAGGTTATTTCCTCTAGTTTGTTCTGTTACAAACTGTTTTAAAAAACAATCTTGAATCGTATCAAGAAAGTCACTTGACTCTAAATTTCCTGTTAAACTGCTCCAGCCAATTTGTCTAAAGTTGAAATTATTATCACAACATTTTCGTATGTAGATGCCTTACGAATTTCGTCCCATAGAAGTTTACTGCACTTCCTATCAAGATTTGGGGCCCTGTAAATCACACTCAAGATTACTTTTTCATAGCCCTCGAGAAGCTGTAACCAAACAATTCAGTGCTGCTTTTTTAATTTTATAAGTCTAATACAACAATTTAAATTCCCCTCTGACGAACTCGTACTCCGCCAATTTTCTTATCACCCATCAGGGGGAATAATTTATACCTTTGTTGTGAATTTCAAAAGGGCACCCTATCTTTCAGTTTGACCAATCCTGTTAAAAGAAATAATAACTATTTTCCTGCATTTCAATTAATCTTACCCTATTTTTTCTTAACTCCCTTAGTATGTAAACCTTTGGGGTAGTCCCTTCTGCCCCGGGGGCCCCCCCCCCCCCCCCCCCCCCCATTTTCCCCCCCCCCCCCCCTGTTTTTGGGGGGAAAGATTTGTTTTTTTTAACCCCGGGGGGTTAACCCATAAACCCAAAAAAAGTGGGTCCAGGCTGTTAAAATTTTTAAATTGGGGTTAAATTTCCCCCCTACCCCCCGGAAAAACCCGGTACCTAGTCAGGTGCGAAATGGAAAGGAAAATTCAAATTTTCCAGGGGAAAAGGGCCCCCGGTTTGGGGGGCACTTGCCACCAGACCGGCAGACAGCCCCCATTTCCTGTTTAAAATTTCCGGGTTTCACGGCCTTTCCGTTTACAGTGCACCCCCCCGCCCCCGAAATCCAAATTCCTTCTACCTTTTTATAAAAATTTCCCCGTGCAATGGGGTTCAAATTTTCAGTACCTCCAGAATTTTCACCCCTTCCCTCCCCCCATTTTCCTTTTGCAAAATTCCCAAAATGACGGGGGCCCCCCCTTAGACTTAATTAAATCTATAGCTGACCTGTTCTTATCTAGCAGCTCTTCTCTCCTGCCCTTCCCAATATCATTTCCACCAGCACTGAGACAGATAGTGGGCTTGTTCCCATTACCTGACATGATACTATCCAACCTGTTGACTATATCACTAACACCAGCTCTAGGGAAGCACCCTATCTCTCATCTTCTTTTTCCTATTACAGAGAGCACGGTCCATATATCTTACCTGTGAGTCACCAACCACAAGGATTCGCTTACCTCTATTAGCAGGGGAAGTAGTACCTTTACCTTCACTGGCCACTGAAGTACACTCATCCTGAAGAACAGAGAAGCGATTTCCTACCTTCAGATCTTCTCTCTTAACTTTCCTTATTTTGATGCTCCTCCAATTACTGGGAACCACTTGCCACTTGTAACAGGTGCTGGACTGCACCTCGCTGCTGGTAGACTCATTCCCCTCAACCACTCCAGCCACCTCACACTCCCAAACCCACTGAGGTGAACATTCTGCTCCTAATTTCCTCCTGGAGAAGCAGAACTTCCTCCTTCAACACTCCAACCTCAGATTTTAAAACACTGCAAAAGCAAGCCATGATTTGTAACCGTCCACACTAATCCCCAAAGCAGCGCAGGGCCTGTGCCACTCTGACCACTGACTACTGACTAAATCTATTATCCAGATAGATGTGGAGGGGTTGTTTGGACATGTAGAGAGGTTGTAATGAAATAGAATGACATTGATAGTGTATAAATCTGTAGTGGAGGAAAGATGTGGTAGGGGTCAGCCTAGGAAAGGTTGGAGGGAGAGGATAAAGGAGGTTTTGTGTGCGGGGGGCTTGGACTTCGAAGAAGCATGGGTGAACGTGTTAGATAGGAGTAAATAGAGAACAATTGTTTTAGGACTTGACGTGCTGTTGGAGTGTAAGCAAGGTAATATTTATGAAGGGGTTCAGGGAAACCGGCAGGACGGACTTGAGTCCTGGAGATGGGAAGTACAGTGTCTGCACTCTGAAGGAGGGGTGTTAATGTTGCAGTTTAAAAACTGTAGTGTAAGCACCTCGCAAGACAGTTTATGGGTTTAATGAGATGAAAGTTTTTCCTTTTCAGGCCACCCTGCCTTGGTGAGAAATGTCCATTGTGTTAATAAAAAAAAAAAAAAATAACAAAATATATTTTTAAGACATTTTAAAATTACTACTAAAGGGGAATGAAAATGTTTATTCCTTAATGTTATTGTAACGCATAGAATCTCATCACATATCATGAAACCAGTTACCGCTCTGGGCTTCCTTTTTTATGTGATAACAGACAAGTTTATAGCATACTGCAAAATCATTAATTTCTTACGAACACAGTTATAGTGAAACTGCGACCTGGTCTAAGGATATGAAGTGAGCAAAACTCACCAATAGGAAAATGAACTTTATTCTTTCACCAAAAACAATTTGACCAAATATATACATTACACTAAGTATAGATTAGTTCAATAGTAAGTGTACCACACGGTGATAACAGATGCAGAAGGCAGAAGCCAGAGAGAGAGTCACCGTAAATCAACCACCGGTCTCAGGCAAGTCTGTCCAATTCACTTACCACGATGAACTCACGTTGATTTTTTTTTTTTTGTTGCTTCAGCTTTGCGGGGCTTACCTGAGATTCATTCTCTTGGTTGGAGGTTTATCAGGGACCACTGACATTGTCATGCACCGAATCGAGCGCGATTTTCCAATTCTTCGGGGAAGATTTGTTGTCCCAAAGCTGTTTGATGAGAAAGAAAGGGAACAAAGAGTTTCCTTAGTAAAATATTAATAGAAACTTTGAAGTTTCCAAATAGATCTGGTGGACGTCCCTTGCCAAACTCCCAGCAAAGCGTAGAGACGCCTACGTCCCCAACCAAGAATCAGTAAACCGCTTCCCCACCAAAGACCGTTAGAGAAGTATCCGCAGAGCGGAAAAATGGAGCTGGAAATAAAAGATACGCTAATGACCAGGTGCCTCCGCCCGCCAAGAAGAGTACCCCGGCAAGCATCTAATAGATGAGACAAGCGTTCCTTAGAAGAGCATGGGAAAATATAACCCACCGACACCCCAGGCGAGAGAAAGAGATAGAGAGATCGTCCACACCTGGCCTAAGGCCTGGACGAAGGTTCCTTTGCCTAGTGTGTGAGGGGAAAAGTTTCAATAGATAGGAGTATAGAGGGGGGGGAAGTATAAAGTAACAACTTCATTGTCGGCTACAGTTAAGGTAGGGTAAGTCTAAAGCTCCCAGCTATTTCCCTCTTTCATTTTCCCCCACCGCCGAAAGTGATAGTTTGCTGCTGGCTGCTTGTTAGGTAGGGTCATCTGTAACTCCCTCTATCCCCTTCCCCTCCTTCTTCCCCCCCTTCCTGAAGAGGTGAACGCTCGTGGGGCTTCACAGTCCAAACAGTAATCACATAGACTCACAGCTCCGCAGCACTACCTTGATGATGATCAGAGAGGACACCTGTCAATCAACGACAGCAACTGATGGAGAATGACTCACGTCTTCTGAGATCTTTCCCCTTTTTGGATTTAATTACCTGTGCACCTGTATGAAATTGCAGACGTTAACACCCTCTATCATTGCAGGGTAAAGAACCTGCTTTCCTGTCATCGGGAAATCATACTCACGCTATACTGTGAAGAACGAAACGGTGTGTAACCAATCACCTGCACGACCAGCCACTCCCCTAAGCATCAGCAACGGCTACAATTTAAAAACAACAGTCACAGTGTCACCAACACACCCAAGTTTATAAATAAAGCATTGAATTCAGTTATCATTTATATTTTTAATTTTTAATTTTCTTTAATGTAGGATCATTAAATATTTATCATATTAAGTGGTTCATCTAAGTTTTTATATTTTTCTAATAATAAAGTGTTTATGTTGTCTGATTTTATTTCTTTTTCTATTCTGCATAAATTTCCCTGAGGAGGATCCAGCCAATGGTATAACTGTCTGAAGTTTTACAGGGCTGAGTAACTAAACAAGTGCGACCTAGCCAGGATCAACTCTAACATTGAATTCAAGAGTTCACACTCCATCTATCTCGAGTCTACCATTGAACATCTCAAACGCCGCATACCACATACGGTTACCACCACCCAAGATAATCGATTCTCTATGATAGACTACAGACGTATTTAAAAGATTTGTGTGATTGTTTTAGTCCTCAATCTTTACTAGTAAGTCAAGTCAAGCAGGAAGAGCTAGTTAATATCTGCCATCTATTTTTGTGTGCTTGAAAACACTTTTGGAGATTAGACTCTAGGAAGACCCGAGGATTTTCCAGTGACAATTTGTTTCAATGATCTCTTTATTATATCAAGGGAACTGTCCAGGGCACTCTTGACATTATAACTCATGTGAGGAAGATTGGATGGTCCCAAGGTGGACGCCCATACTACTTACATGTTTGCTTACGGAGCCGGCATAGAACCCTTCGTTATAATTAAAACATATATGTTTAATTGAAGTAGGGATCGAGCCCTCTGGTTAATTTAACAACATTTATGAGTGAGCAGAATTGAAAACCCTGCTTTTCTTTAATACCCCGTTTTCATTTTCCCCTGATAGTTAAGTTATTCCTTGCAAGATACGGATGAATAACCAGATTTGGATATGCTGGAAGTAATTTAGGAATAACAGGAAAAATTTAGAACACTTTCATTAAGTGCATAAGAACCGAAAGATTGAAAGAGAGAGAATTGAGAGAGAAGAGAGACCGTTAAAAAAGGGAAAAGAGAATGAAGAAAAGGAGAGAGGAGAATAGAAAGAGAAGAAAAAACGGAGAGAGAGAGAATCGAAAGAGAAGAGAAAAAGGAGAAGAGAGAATGAGAGAGAAATCCAAAAAGATAGTTAGAAAAGAGAGAGAAGACAAAAAGAGTGTGATCGACTTGATAGTGAGGAGAAGCTCGAGTACGTTTGGAAAAGAAGTTACATTAAGAGACTTGAGGAAAGAGCAAAGTGATAGAGAAGTTGAGGAAAAAGCTAGAGAACTTGAGTTAAATAGAGAGAGAAAAGATCGCGAGCTCGAAAAATCTCGCCTAGAATTAGATGAAAAAAAAAGTTAACTCTTACACAACAACAATTATAGGAAGGAGTAATGGTACCAACGTCTGCAGACAGTGCACAATTAATTCCAACACCTAATTGTAACCTCCACTTCCCAGAGGGGAAGACCATATACTTCCATACATAATCATTTTGAAAATACCGCTACCCCTCTGTGAATGCCTGCTGACACCTGGTCTACCAGGTTAGGAATGTTCTTTTTCTGGTACAGGCCTTGAATATCTATGCAACTTTGTAGCAATATTATAAGTAATTATAACGTACTTAAGAAGGCAATCCTTAAATGCATACCACAAAACCACTAATCTACAGAGGTAAGAATTTCAGGTATGTACCACATTAAGCTGGCCAAACTTTCAGCAGTTACTCAGGTAACGAGTCTTTCGTTTTGTTCGCCTTTTGGATAGAGAGTTCAGGAATGGATAACAGTTTCAAACTGAATCTCTTAGGAGACTTCATGGTTGTCTACCAGTTCCTGACAGCTCTTCCTCACCAGAAAACGAAACATTCATTACTAGAGAACGTAACCCTTAATCAAGTGCTGAGGAAGTTGCTGAGGCTTGCAGGACCTTGTATGCTGAGGGTTCACAATTCCTATAAAGCCTAAAGGGTCGAACCCTAAGGCACAGGGTTCATCAGACCTTAAGAAATACAAGCCTCTAGAGGTAAGTAAAATGACTCTTTATATTCCAGTTGTTGTCATTTTTTTTTTTTTGGGTGTCGTGGGTATTAAGAGACATAACGTCCAGATTGTCCTTCAAATAAGGTCCAAAAATTGGAATGTTTTAAAGACTGAATGTACCAATGCACCCTTCTGTCATATACCCAGTTAATGGACTTAATTATCTACCATTTTACGAGACACTTGATGCACATGTAATATGTCATTTCTGATAAGCTGTTCCCAACCATAAAGAAACTCATTCCTCTGCTAATCTTCAGACTTACTTGGGCCGTAATGGACACTCTTTCCTACCAATCCCGATTGTTACATTAAGGTCTAAATGGTTCGACAGGTTGAGAGATATCTGAAGCCGTACTAGCTCCCATCACTCTGCTCCGTCCCAATAGGTAATGTAAAAGTGCCAATCTTCCCTTTTCCTTCTGAGGTTGATCTTTCATCACCAAAGGTGGACAAAATTGTTCAGTAATCCTCATCCTGTAAGTCAGAGAAGCCCCTCGAATTTCCGATGGAGACAACGTCACTGTAGAGATTCATGTGGGATAAAAAACCAGTGAATGATACTCTCGAAAGCGAGTAGTAGGAACAACCGGTACACATGTTAGATGAAAGAGAAGATATCACCATAACCGAACCATTAAATGTCTTGACTAAGGGCTCAGTCCATAAGCCCAGGTTTCTCCTACTGTCCAATCTTTGATTTCCCTGACTTTAAGCCTTTAGATATATCGAAGGACTCCTTTGTCATTTCCCAACGTAATTGCCCCTTCTCTTTCAGAATTGCCATATAAGTGCTGCTAAACAAAATCAAGTGATCCAAAGGAAAAACTTTTCATATAAATTTTGAATATATAAAAGGTATACTTGTACAAGTCAGTATTCAAATTAAATATCAGTATCGAGATAGGACTATTCCAATCTTAGTTTTTGCTCCCAGACAATGCAGAGAGACTGTTCTTAAAAAGGCTCATGACCTGCCATGGCCGAACATTTCTCGCATCGTAAAACCTTAAAATAAAAAAAAAATGGAAGGAAATTTATATTTTGGGCCCAAAATGTCCTCAGATGTCCAACCTATGTATATCGTGTAAAGTTGTGCCAACAGTCTCCTCCCTGAGGTACCAGGCGAGTACCTATGTCAAAATGCCAGTCTTTACTGTACCCTTTGAAAGAGTAGCTATTGACATCGTTGGTCCTTTAATATCACCACTTTCATCTGTGGGACATAGGATTATGTATTAACATTTATATTGATTATGCTTCGAGTTTTAACCCTAAGCCATACCCATAAAGACCATAACTATCGAGACATCAGTGGCTGAATGCCCTTTGTCCATCTCTCCAAGTGTACGTCCTAGAGAAATTTGTCCTGACCGTGGGACACAATTCACATCTTGACTTAATGCAAAACATCTATACAAACTTCTGGAGTGGAAGTCCAACTTCTTTACAACACCATATCATCCCAGCCTGTAATGGAGGAATGAGCTGCCAGCATTCCGATTCTCAAAGTCCCCATTTTAAGGAAACTTTGCTCTCCGTTAAACCTAAGGAGTGGCATCGCGTGATACCTACCCTGTGCTTAAGTTTGCCATGAGGAGGGAGTTCACAGTGAGCTCTTTGGGTTACATTTCACCTTTTGAACTTCTCATATGTGACAGGCCGATAGGTTCCACTGTACCATCATTCATTGACTTATGGACTAATGAGGAGGATGATGCTTGATAGGTTCATCTTCTTACCGTTTCCACGACCTACACAGACCTTAGATCCAAACTATGAGAGACCTCTGACAAGTTTTTTCGAAAAACCTAAGCCTTGTCAATGGACCAGTTACTCAAAACCTATTTTGATTTCCAAAGTCAGATGGAGATGTTTTACAGTAGGGGAAGAAGTTATGGTACTTTGCCTATCAAGTAAATAAATTATTAGTAGCTGGAAAGTGTCCGTTATAAAAAGTGTTAAAAATTTGTGGACAATTTACTACCTCATAGAAGATCAAGGGGAAACCTAAACTTTTATCATACTTCACACAGCCATAATACCTTTGACTTAGATCATTTTATCTTTTTTTTTTCTCTTTTCACACAACTTGATACGACACAACTGATGAATGTAAGTGCGCGTAATTGACACCTCTAGACTAAGACACAATGATGAAGAACTACATGATTTAGGAGACTTTGACCACTTGGACCGCCAACCAACATTAATATTAAAGAATCTTTGAAAGCCCATAAGAGGACATTGAACTACTTTCAATGTGTGAGTAACTTTTCCAGATTGTCTTTACTGATATTCCAGGTGTTACCTTCCACGGTATCCATAAGATTTGACTTAGTGACGGACAATCCATCAAACGAAAATTATACCCAGTTCCAGTTCACCTAGGGATGCCTTTGAACCGAGAGGTTAGACAAAATTATTAAAAATAAAGATCATTTGAACCTTCAGTAACTCATTTAACATTGCTTCACCAGTAGTCATGGGATTACGAAGGCGATAAATCATATAAACCTTTGGCTATTGACATCAGAGGCCTAATGCTATAACCGAGGGATGGCAGAAGCCTTGTCCTTTAATAGAGAAGCGAACTACACCAATATTAATACTCATTCCTTCTTTTCAGAGATTGAATTGCGCAGGCATATCATCAGTAAATGTTAATCCTTCTTCAAAGCAGTACACTGCTTCATTCCTACACACTCAAGGACTGATGCAATATAGAATTAAGCCCTTCGGTTTGTGTAACTGCCTGTCTACCTACATGAACTGATGACAAGGTCTTGGGTAATAAACCAAACGTTTTCCGTTTATTTTTTGATAACAATTAGGTAATGACATCCAATGTGGGATGGCGAACATATCCAAACATTAACATCAGTTTTATGCGTAGGTTACGGCTCACATGGACCTCACTGCCAAGCCATAAAATGCTTTCCTTGGGAATAACCAAGATTAGATAACCTTGGGTGGGCTGATCTTTCTAATAACTCTCTGCAGCCTTCCCGCAGTAAGAATCAAAGCTTTATTAGGAATTAACATTCCCCAAAACCAAGAAGCCATGCGTAGCTATCTTGTTTCTGTAAATTTTTATGCCCGGTTTTAATCCCGAACATACTTACTTGATCATTACAGCATCTTAATCTGACTTCCTTAAAAAGTCAGTGAAGGAACCTCCTTGAACTTTCCAACGAAGGCTTCGTGAAAAGATTAATGAGATTAAAAGAGAATCTCTTTTCGAAAGACCCTATACTTAAGATTCCAGATATTTATAAAACATTTATTGTTTAGAATGATGCCTTCCAATACTGGCTTAGTGTGGTAATTACTACAATACCATGAATGATACTAACTCCCTTCCCTGTAATGCTCCAAAGCTGGAAACTATCCTTCCTTGCAGAAAAACGAGATACTCCACTATAGAAAATGGATGTTTGGCCCCTGGTGGGGTATCTTCTCCAAACTCAAATTTTATTTGCTGGAAAAGAATTCATTTTAGAAACGGACCACAAACATTTGTATACCGAGAAAAACTTTTTTAAGTGAGCCAACAGTCTCCTCTTGAGTGAAACATTGGCACTCCCGCTTATTAAGTTCCATATTGTGTATATCAATGTTTATCCAATTATTTCCTGAACTGGTTAAGTTCCCCCCCCCCCGTGACAGTCATTAGAAGATTTCTGCCTATACGGGCGACTTCCACAGTTAGAACTTTTTCCATTCCTCGACACTATTGCTTCTATATACTCCTTGACTATAAGTCTTGTAAGGGGAGTTGGTGAGGGAAAGTTCACTAGATAGGAGTAGAGAGGGATTCATTAAGTAACAATAGTTTCATATGCCGCTAGCTTGTTAAGGTAGGGAAGAGACAAGCTCTCGCTATTTCCTGCCTTTTTCCCCTCCCTGAAAGATGCGAGATTTTCACTGCCGCTACTTGTTAAGGTAGGGTAATGTCAAGTTCCCTGCATTTTTTTCCCCACCCCAAAAGTATAGTTTATGACTGCCGGCTGCATGTTAAGGTAGGTTTCAGTACTAGCACCCCGCTACCCTTCCCCTCCATTCTTTCCCCCCCCCACCCGAAAGGTGACGTGTGGTGCTCCGGTCCAAACAGTACTCCTAGAATCACAGCTCCCAGAGCACTAACTCTTGGATGACAGAGAGGGTCACCTGTCAATCAACGAGCAAACTGATGGAATGGACAAACGTCCAGAGACATCCCCTTTTTGGATTTTAATTTACCTGTGGCACACTGTATGAAATTGGCAAGGACGTAAACCCCTCATCATGCAGTGGTAAATAACCTCTTTCCCTGTCATCAGGTATATCATACTCACGCTATACTGTGAAGAACGAACCGGAGGGATTGTAACCAACACCTAGCGAAAATCACATCCCTCCCCAAACAAGCAGCAATGGCTACAATTTCAACAAACACGTATCACCAACACCAGAACACCCAAGATTAAATTAGCGTATTGAATTCAGTTATTTATATTTTTACATTTTCATTTTCTTTAATGAAGGATTAAATATTTCATATTTAAGTGTTTATGTTTATAATTTTCTATATAATAAAGTGTTTTTTGTTGGTCTGTATTTCTTTCCTCATCTCTCACTAATTTTCCTGAGGACAGCCAGCCTTGTCTAATACTGTCTGAAGTTAAAGTAGTTTACAGGGCCTGAGTAAGCCTTCACACAGTGATTGGTCAATGTGAACCAATGTACGATTTAATGAGGTACCCTGTTGATAGTCAAAACCCCTAGCCTCTGGTCAAGTGATTGGTAAGGGTCAGCCATATGGGAGTGTAGGAACATATGCTGAAAAAAATATAACATACATCTCAGCATGCCATAGCATCCTTTATTTTAATATTGGTGACTGATTGTCGTGGTGCACTGAATGTTTCATAAATACTATCACAAGCAACACAGAGTCGCCATCGCTAACTACCAGAGTCGCCATCGCTAACACCGAGAGTCGCCATCGCTAACACCAGAGTTCGATCCATCGCTAACACCAGATATCCGCCAATCGCTAACACCATAGTCGCCATCAGCTTCTCAGCATTTCAATAAAGGATCTAACCAAGGCAAAATCCAAGCAATCCACGAACCATTCAAATCAGTGGTTTACACTATAGCCCTGTGATAGGCTGTGACAAGATCTATACGTAAGTGAAACAGCAAGGAAACCTCGACATTACCCGCCACAATGAACACCTTTACACATGTAGGAACGTAACTAGAACAAGACGCCATTATACACCACCAAAATTCCACCAATCATTCTCATGAAATTCAGGGATCCGGGAACCCATTTAGTGATCAAAGAAACTAATTTTCCGCAACGCAGGGTGCAATTGAATCAGCACTGATCGCCGTTTCTAATACAATTAAACAAAACAAAGTCAGCTTCACCATCTCCTGAATCTTAGCAATAATCCAGCTGAAACAGTTAAACCCTGCCATCACATAGTCTCACCTGTTAATACCTACAACAAAGCAACATTACCAGAAGTGAACACTGAAACATACCTGTCTCTATCCAAACCACTAATATTTGTCCCTAAACCTATTCTTATGTTACCCAAGTTATATGATTTATATATCCTTACTCTGGTGCAAGTAAATTTGTTTCTAACTTATTGTATTACTACTACTACACTACTTATCCTCACTACTAGTACTTACTACCACTATATTGCCACCTCATTCTGAGCCTAAATATACCCTCTATGGTCCATTGTACTTTTTGTAACAGCTTGACAAAGCTCCTGGAGAGCGAAACGTTTGCCACAATAAAAATGTCACATTAGTTGCGGGGAGCTGTCTTATTTACTTTACATATTGTACGTAATTCTACCAACTTTATTACAACAGAGAGAGATGACAGAATAATCAACATGCATCGGCCGCTCTTATTCTTCCCCATTTCCAACCCATGTCAGGTTATTAACTCACCCATCATCACAAAACACAAGACTGAGGTGAGATGTGACCAGATGTGTTCAATAAGTATAAAAGGTCCTGACAGTCACGTGTCAGACATGCTGACACTCCAGACCTCTGAAACAACAAAAGAATGAGTACACTTTCTTGCACGTCTGACATCACTTACTTTGTGTTGTAACAATGGAAGACCAAGTTTAATTAACTTAAAAATTCACGATGCTCATTTAACCAGCGAGGTCCAAAGACAATCTGCAAACAACGGAAGAGACTATGGGGAATCAGACCTAACTCCCAGAAAGGACCATGAACGTCAGAGGATTCACGCGTTTAGTGAAATGTGGCCTCGTCGTTAAGATCACTGACAGGGGAGAGAAGGTATACTAGGCAAGAGATGCTAGAAAAGTCATGAGAAAAATACAAGAACTGGAACAGGAAGGTAGAGCTATTCCTTCATTGATGATGGAGTTGGCTCTGATTTGGTTACAACCATAAGTGTACAACCTCCCATTGACCCATCTAGAAATAAGACGACAGTACACACAACATTCCTTGCATTCACCTCCCATTACCCATCTAGAATAATGCGAACAGTACACACAACATCCTTGCATCACCTCCCATGACCCACTAGAATAAGACGACAGTACACACAACATCCTATTTTTTTATTGTATCACCTCCCATGGACCCATCTAGAATAAGACACAGTACACACAACATCCTCATCACATCCCATACCCATCAAGAACTTCAAGACTGACAGTACACACAACCTCCTCGCATCACCTCCCATGACCCATATCTAGAATAAGACGACAGTACACACAACATCCTTGTCATCACCTCCCATGACCCATTCTAGAATAAGACGACAGAACACACAACACCTGCAATCACCACCTTACCATGACCCATCTAGAATAAGATCGATACAAGTACACACACCATTCTTGCATCACACTCTCCATGACCCATCTATGAATAAGACGACCAGTCACATCAACATCCTTGCATCACCTCCCATGACCCATCTAGAATAAGACAGACAGTACACAACACATCCTTGCATCACCATCCCCATGACCCATCTAGAATAAGACGACAGTAAAAAACAACCTTCATCTCCCTCCCATGACCGCCATCTAAATAAGACGACATACACACAACCTCCTTGCATCACCTCCCATGACCCAACTAGAATAAGACAACAAGTACACACAAACATCCTTTGTATCTCCTCCACATACACCATCTAGAATAAG
Organism: Cherax quadricarinatus; assembly: GCF_026875155.1. NCBI lineage: Eukaryota > Metazoa > Arthropoda > Malacostraca > Decapoda > Parastacidae > Cherax > Cherax quadricarinatus. The sequence continues at coordinate 11,623,025 of NC_069493.1, forward strand.
ATGACATTAACACACAACATCCACTACATCTTTATTGCTACCTCCCATGACAGCCATCTTAGAAATAATATCGACAGTACACACAACATCCTTGCATCACCTCCCATGACCCATCTAGAATAAGAACGACAGATACACACAACATCCTTTGCATCACCTCCCCTGACCATCTAGAATAAACCGACAGTACACACAACATCCTTGTATCACACCATGACCCATCTAGGAATTAAGACGACAGTACGACACAACATCCTTGCATCACGTCCACCATGACCCATCCAGAATAAGACGACAGTAACAATACAACATCCTTGCATCACCTCCCATGACCCATCTAGAATAAGACACGTACAAACACAACATCTCCTTGCATTCACCCTCCCATGACCCATCTAGAATAAGACGACAGTACACACAACATCCTTGTATCACCTCCCATGACCCATTCAGAATAAGACGACAGTACACAACAACATCCTTGCAAAACACCTTCCCAAGACCCATCTAGAATAAGACTACATTACACACAACATCCTTGCATCCCAAAAACCTTCCGCAAGCTCCATCTAGAATATAGATGACCAGTAACACACAATCATCCTTGTATTCACCTTCCCATGATACCATCTAGAATAGCGACAGTACACACAACATCCTTGTATCACCAACCCATGGATCCATTCTGCATAAGACGACAGTACACACCCCTTTCGTTGTATCACCTCCCATGACCCATCAGAATACAGATGGAAACAGTACACACAACATCCTTGTGCAACAACCTCTACCATGACCCATCTAGAAAAGACGACAGTACACACAACATCCTTGCATCACTCCCAGTGACCATCTATGAATATACGACAGTACACACAACATCCTAGCATCACCTCCCAAGATCCCATCAGTACCAAGATGACACTAACAGTAGAAGATAAATTACAACGTCTGAGAGCTTTGAACATCTATATTAGTATTTTTTTCTCCATATAAATAAAAGTATAATTTATACGTGTCTTTTTTTTATACTAATTACACACATAAAATTAATACTGGAATACTTTTCGAAAAGCTTTGTGATCTTATCTTTAATTAGGAGCACATAAAACATACCAATAAAATGTACAATGTGAGATGTATAGATATTTGGAAATCGCAAAAAAGTGATATATAAATACAGTCATATAAGCACGAATGGAATTTTAATAGTTAAAAATAGGAGAGGATAGTATAATAAATAGAGAGTATTAGAGGTATTGTGAAGATGGAGTGGAATATTTAGAGAATTGTGAAAAATTTTGAGATGAAGAAAGAGGAAGCTTGATTTCGAGCTATAGGGCAAGGATGAATAACATCTTTAGAGTGAGGAAGAGCTCAGTTGTGAGTGTGGGGGAAGTTTCGTGAGCAGTGGGATCAGAATGAAATATGGGTAAGGCAAGCTGGGATTGATGGGATATAAGAAAAGCAAGTGGGGGGATGTAGTTTTGGATTGGATGGTGTTATTATTTAATAAAGCATGATTAGAGGGAAAGCGTACTTTGGGATTGGCAAGATGCATCTGGGTACAAGTATTCCTTTGTTAACATAAGGCAAAGGCGACAAAAGAGTGGTAAAAATTATAGGGGGAATAAATCTGTCTTGAGTATACCTGGTAACAGTGTTTGGTAGAGGTTATTTGTGAACAGAATTAAAAAAACGTGAAAGTAGGATAGCAGATGAACCAAGGAGGCTTTAGGAATGGTAGTGGGTGTGTAGAACAAGTGTTTACAGATTGAAACATAAGGTTAACAGTGTTTAGATTAAGGGAAAAGAGGTTTAGCATGGCATTTATGGAATTGAAAAGGGCAATATGACAGGGTGAAATAGGATAGGGGGGCAATATGGCAAATGTTGCAAAATGTAGAGAAATAGGAGTCTATGTTACTGAAATCAGTGAAGAGTTTTTAGAGGGTAGTGAAGGCTCAAGTTAGAGTATGTCACAAAGGTAGGAGTGCATGGAGAGTTACTTCCCAGTAAAGTAAGGCCTTCTGCAGGGATGTGATATATCACCGCGTGGTAGTTCAATATATTTATAGATGCCGGACAAGCCACGATGGGGGGGATGGAAATATTTAGCTCGAAGAACTTTTTACCCTCCTGAATGCTGTCATCAGATGTGCAATAGATGCAAGGAACACCCAAGCTTGGAGAGAGGTCGTCAGAGTAAGCGTAGGTGTCACTGGCCACGGTTATCCTTGAACTGGGTAGTGGTCGGGTGCCAACCGCATCCACCATCGCACCGTCATACAAGTACCCAGTCTAAAGGAAACCCTGTGCCTGGTGACACCATTCGCGAACTCTGAAGTCTCTCTCCCGGCTTTGGTTTATGTTCCCTTGCAACATTGTACAGCTCCATGATGACGCACTGAGATCAGTATGAAAGATACTTGGGCTCAAGATTTACAACCGCACCCACTGTGGCTTGTCCTGCACCTTAAGAAGCGCCTGTTCGGCGATAGTTATGCATATTTATCAGATGGGGTTGTAAAAGAAGTGAATGGTCAGGTTGATGGCAAGAATCTAACACAAAGGTGGGTTTCACAGTTGCTCATTGGTTGATACACAGTAACTTTTGGAACATTCTGAAGAGAATTCAGAGTGTTGGGTGGATGAGTTTGGAATAGGGTAATTAAAAGAAGAAAATTAAAAGTGAATATAGGAAAGAGTATGGTATGAGGATAACAAAAAGAATAGGTAAGAAGGATTGGATACATAATGGAGGGAGAGATAAGGATGGAGGTGAATAGTATTCAGATTCATTCTCTTAGAGTAGAGAGTGGAGGTGTCCAGCGGATGGGTCTATAAAGGACGAGGTGAATCATAGAACTGACAAAGGGAAAAATGTGAGAGTCGTGCAACTGAGAAGACCTTGGCGATACAGAACATAAGAAAGAAGAAAACTGATCAGCAGCCTACTGGCCCACGCGAGGCATGGTCCACGAGTCACCTACAGGCTTCAGTCCAAATACCTCAACCTAGCTGGGTCAGGATTACATTCACCTAGCACGGCATCTGACTAAGCAGCACAAGTAAGTTAGGTTCCAGCTCACCCCAACAATTACACCACTCAATGCATTTCTACTAACCTATTTTTAAAACAACAAAAACGTTTATAAGGCCTCTGTAACTGTAGCACACGGAGTTTTTGTTTCCACTCATCAACAAACCAGTGCTTTCCCCAATATCCTATTACCTGAATTCCGAATTTTTCCATTTAAAACCACTGACATATGCGAGTTCCATTGTCCTAGGCTAGATATTTTTAGTTACACGCTATTTTACATCCCCTATATTTATCCCTGTCTTCCATTTAAACTCAACCTCAAGTCATACCCACACCGTAATCTATTCCTTTCTAGACATCAAACATCAATGGCACCTTCGTCTATAGCCTCAAGGGTAGATTTTACTGATGCATGGGATCAACTATGTCATCCTCCTTCGTATGTTTTTCCTGTGCGCATTAATATCCATTCTGAATATGGTGACCAAAAAACTGGTGCAGCAAAATACAGATATGGCCTAACCAAAGATTATATCGAGATGACGAACAACCTCAGACTCCTATGTATTTATGCTTCTTGATATAAAGGCCAAGGAATTCTGGTAGTTTATTGCGACACCCCTTATGACACAGTTGTCCTGTTTTAGATTACTGCTAACCAAATTCCCCAAATGCACTGCAATCAGTAATATTAACGATCTACAAAATCCAGTTTATATGTGGCATGAGGTTATTTTCCTGTCCAATGTTTATGAACTTTGCATTTGTCATATTAAACTCGCACCTAGCCTTATCTCTCTGACCACTGCATCAGTCCTATTGACAAATCATTCCGGGAGTATCTCTAATGTCTTCGTCAGAATGAATTAGACGGCCTAATTTGGCGTCATCGGCAAACATGCTATGTCGCTATTTTATTCCTCATCTATGTCATTAGATTTGTGAACACAAGGGGGCCCAACATCTGACCCCTGTTGGATCACACGCACGTGACGCTGTCCCCCACTCTGATTTCTCCCAATTATGCAAACTCTCTTGCGCCTATTTGTCAACCATGCTCGCTTTAATCGCATGGTCGAAGAATTTCTCCTCCTGTTCCATGTGCCTTAATTTTCTCAATAAGTCTCTGTTGTGTACGAGGGCATCATAAAAGCCTTACTGAATAACAACTGAGCTATGTAGAATCGTTGATTTATTTATGTTTTATCAAGATGTGCTATAGACTGCGCTCAAGTAAACTGATTCCTTAAATTATTTTCCCACTAGGAGGTTAGTGCTTATTGGTCTATAGTTTAGAAGGTAGGGACCTAGTCACCTGCCTTGTAAATAGGTATCATATTTGCCATTTTCCACTATATCGGCACTAAATGCCAGGTTGTAGTGACATGTTGAAAAGATTAGCAAAAGGATTTTGCTAAGCTCCTCTTTAATATTCCTTTGGAACCCTTGCATACAGTTACCATCAGGTTCAGGGGATATTGTTAGTTTTAAACTTTATCTGTTTGTTTAAGGACGCATGTCACTATGTGACCCTAATCGTGCATATTTACTATCGTCCTACTCCACATATTTATTTCTGAAATATCGCTTGCATCTTTCCATGTTTAATAACTGAGAGGGGAGTATTAGTGCTAAAACTCACTACACAATACCCTATAGCTTCCGTGAGCTGCCCTGAGATAACTTTATGATAGGTCCTATCTGTCCCTGATCTTCTGAATACCTAAGGTGAATCTCTTTTATGGTATCGTCTTCGACCTCTTGCAACTTTAACCTCATAATCCTCTTCTCTATGCTTTTCTTATTTCCCTTTTATTATTTCTCTCTTTAACAGAAATATATTGATTCCTTAATTGCCCCCAACCTCTTTTGATTTACCTATATAAGCCGCTCTTTTTGACCAGCGGGAATTTTATATAGTATTGTTCATATGGCCAATGAGCATTCATTTTCGAGTTCGATCTATTTCTCCCTATTTGGAACAATAAGTTGACTTACATGCTTAGAACTATCTAGATCTTCTGAGGAAAACGTCTAATCCGCAATCAACACCACCTACCTACCCATAACAGGTCATTCCATTTCAGCCCAATCCAGGTAATCTATCAGGTCCTATGAAATCAGCAAGCAGATAGTCTGGATAGAGACTTGAATGCCATTATAAACGTAATTCCATTGATGTATTAGAAACTGAGTGAATTTATGAACACTATTACATACTATTTTTCCCCAAGCACATTCATTAACCTCAAGATTATTAATTAGGATGTCTCTTGCATGAAACCAATCAGAGCAGGATACTTCCTCTAGTATGGTTCTGATACAAACTGTTTTAAAAAAACATCTTGAATCGTATTCAAGAAAGTCACTGATCTAAATTACCTGTAAACTGCGTCCAGCCATTTCATCGTATAAGTTGAAATTACAGTATCACAACATTTTCGTATTGTGAAAGCCTTACGAATTTCGTCCATAGAAGTTTACTGCACTTCCTAATCAAGATTTTGGGGCCTCGTAAATCACACTCGAAGATTACTTTTTCATTCGCCCTCGAGGTTTATTCCTTAATGTTATTGTAACGCATAGAATCTCATCACATATCATGAAACCAGTTACCGCTCTGGGCTTCCTTTTTTATGTGATAACAGACAAGTTTATAGCATACTGCAAAATCATTAATTTCTTACGAACACAGTTATAGTGAAACTGCGACCTGGTCTAAGGATATGAAGTGAGCAAAACTCACCAATAGGAAAATGAACTTTATTCTTTCACCAAAAACAATTTGACCAAATATATACATTACACTAAGTATAGATTAGTTCAATAGTAAGTGTACCACACGGTGATAACAGATGCAGAAGGCAGAAGCCAGAGAGAGAGTCACCGTAAATCAACCACCGGTCTCAGGCAAGTCTGTCCAATTCACTTACCACGATGAACTCACGTTGATTTTTTTTTTTTTGTTGCTTCAGCTTTGCGGGGCTTACCTGAGATTCATTCTCTTGGTTGGAGGTTTATCAGGGACCACTGACATTGTCATGCACCGAATCGAGCGCGATTTTCCAATTCTTCGGGGAAGATTTGTTGTCCCAAAGCTGTTTGATGAGAAAGAAAGGGAACAAAGAGTTTCCTTAGTAAAATATTAATAGAAACTTTGAAGTTTCCAAATAGATCTGGTGGACGTCCCTTGCCAAACTCCCAGCAAAGCGTAGAGACGCCTACGTCCCCAACCAAGAATCAGTAAACCGCTTCCCCACCAAAGACCGTTAGAGAAGTATCCGCAGAGCGGAAAAATGGAGCTGGAAATAAAAGATACGCTAATGACCAGGTGCCTCCGCCCGCCAAGAAGAGTACCCCGGCAAGCATCTAATAGATGAGACAAGCGTTCCTTAGAAGAGCATGGGAAAATATAACCCACCGACACCCCAGGCGAGAGAAAGAGATAGAGAGATCGTCCACACCTGGCCTAAGGCCTGGACGAAGGTTCCTTTGCCTAGTGTGTGAGGGGAAAAGTTTCAATAGATAGGAGTATAGAGGGGGGGGAAGTATAAAGTAACAACTTCATTGTCGGCTACAGTTAAGGTAGGGTAAGTCTAAAGCTCCCAGCTATTTCCCTCTTTCATTTTCCCCCACCGCCGAAAGTGATAGTTTGCTGCTGGCTGCTTGTTAGGTAGGGTCATCTGTAACTCCCTCTATCCCCTTCCCCTCCTTCTTCCCCCCCTTCCTGAAGAGGTGAACGCTCGTGGGGCTTCACAGTCCAAACAGTAATCACATAGACTCACAGCTCCGCAGCACTACCTTGATGATGATCAGAGAGGACACCTGTCAATCAACGACAGCAACTGATGGAGAATGACTCACGTCTTCTGAGATCTTTCCCCTTTTTGGATTTAATTACCTGTGCACCTGTATGAAATTGCAGACGTTAACACCCTCTATCATTGCAGGGTAAAGAACCTGCTTTCCTGTCATCGGGAAATCATACTCACGCTATACTGTGAAGAACGAAACGGTGTGTAACCAATCACCTGCACGACCAGCCACTCCCCTAAGCATCAGCAACGGCTACAATTTAAAAACAACAGTCACAGTGTCACCAACACACCCAAGTTTATAAATAAAGCATTGAATTCAGTTATCATTTATATTTTTAATTTTTAATTTTCTTTAATGTAGGATCATTAAATATTTATCATATTAAGTGGTTCATCTAAGTTTTTATATTTTTCTAATAATAAAGTGTTTATGTTGTCTGATTTTATTTCTTTTTCTATTCTGCATAAATTTCCCTGAGGAGGATCCAGCCAATGGTATAACTGTCTGAAGTTTTACAGGGCTGAGTAACTAAACAAGTGCGACCTAGCCAGGATCAACTCTAACATTGAATTCAAGAGTTCACACTCCATCTATCTCGAGTCTACCATTGAACATCTCAAACGCCGCATACCACATACGGTTACCACCACCCAAGATAATCGATTCTCTATGATAGACTACAGACGTATTTAAAAGATTTGTGTGATTGTTTTAGTCCTCAATCTTTACTAGTAAGTCAAGTCAAGCAGGAAGAGCTAGTTAATATCTGCCATCTATTTTTGTGTGCTTGAAAACACTTTTGGAGATTAGACTCTAGGAAGACCCGAGGATTTTCCAGTGACAATTTGTTTCAATGATCTCTTTATTATATCAAGGGAACTGTCCAGGGCACTCTTGACATTATAACTCATGTGAGGAAGATTGGATGGTCCCAAGGTGGACGCCCATACTACTTACATGTTTGCTTACGGAGCCGGCATAGAACCCTTCGTTATAATTAAAACATATATGTTTAATTGAAGTAGGGATCGAGCCCTCTGGTTAATTTAACAACATTTATGAGTGAGCAGAATTGAAAACCCTGCTTTTCTTTAATACCCCGTTTTCATTTTCCCCTGATAGTTAAGTTATTCCTTGCAAGATACGGATGAATAACCAGATTTGGATATGCTGGAAGTAATTTAGGAATAACAGGAAAAATTTAGAACACTTTCATTAAGTGCATAAGAACCGAAAGATTGAAAGAGAGAGAATTGAGAGAGAAGAGAGACCGTTAAAAAAGGGAAAAGAGAATGAAGAAAAGGAGAGAGGAGAATAGAAAGAGAAGAAAAAACGGAGAGAGAGAGAATCGAAAGAGAAGAGAAAAAGGAGAAGAGAGAATGAGAGAGAAATCCAAAAAGATAGTTAGAAAAGAGAGAGAAGACAAAAAGAGTGTGATCGACTTGATAGTGAGGAGAAGCTCGAGTACGTTTGGAAAAGAAGTTACATTAAGAGACTTGAGGAAAGAGCAAAGTGATAGAGAAGTTGAGGAAAAAGCTAGAGAACTTGAGTTAAATAGAGAGAGAAAAGATCGCGAGCTCGAAAAATCTCGCCTAGAATTAGATGAAAAAAAAAGTTAACTCTTACACAACAACAATTATAGGAAGGAGTAATGGTACCAACGTCTGCAGACAGTGCACAATTAATTCCAACACCTAATTGTAACCTCCACTTCCCAGAGGGGAAGACCATATACTTCCATACATAATCATTTTGAAAATACCGCTACCCCTCTGTGAATGCCTGCTGACACCTGGTCTACCAGGTTAGGAATGTTCTTTTTCTGGTACAGGCCTTGAATATCTATGCAACTTTGTAGCAATATTATAAGTAATTATAACGTACTTAAGAAGGCAATCCTTAAATGCATACCACAAAACCACTAATCTACAGAGGTAAGAATTTCAGGTATGTACCACATTAAGCTGGCCAAACTTTCAGCAGTTACTCAGGTAACGAGTCTTTCGTTTTGTTCGCCTTTTGGATAGAGAGTTCAGGAATGGATAACAGTTTCAAACTGAATCTCTTAGGAGACTTCATGGTTGTCTACCAGTTCCTGACAGCTCTTCCTCACCAGAAAACGAAACATTCATTACTAGAGAACGTAACCCTTAATCAAGTGCTGAGGAAGTTGCTGAGGCTTGCAGGACCTTGTATGCTGAGGGTTCACAATTCCTATAAAGCCTAAAGGGTCGAACCCTAAGGCACAGGGTTCATCAGACCTTAAGAAATACAAGCCTCTAGAGGTAAGTAAAATGACTCTTTATATTCCAGTTGTTGTCATTTTTTTTTTTTTGGGTGTCGTGGGTATTAAGAGACATAACGTCCAGATTGTCCTTCAAATAAGGTCCAAAAATTGGAATGTTTTAAAGACTGAATGTACCAATGCACCCTTCTGTCATATACCCAGTTAATGGACTTAATTATCTACCATTTTACGAGACACTTGATGCACATGTAATATGTCATTTCTGATAAGCTGTTCCCAACCATAAAGAAACTCATTCCTCTGCTAATCTTCAGACTTACTTGGGCCGTAATGGACACTCTTTCCTACCAATCCCGATTGTTACATTAAGGTCTAAATGGTTCGACAGGTTGAGAGATATCTGAAGCCGTACTAGCTCCCATCACTCTGCTCCGTCCCAATAGGTAATGTAAAAGTGCCAATCTTCCCTTTTCCTTCTGAGGTTGATCTTTCATCACCAAAGGTGGACAAAATTGTTCAGTAATCCTCATCCTGTAAGTCAGAGAAGCCCCTCGAATTTCCGATGGAGACAACGTCACTGTAGAGATTCATGTGGGATAAAAAACCAGTGAATGATACTCTCGAAAGCGAGTAGTAGGAACAACCGGTACACATGTTAGATGAAAGAGAAGATATCACCATAACCGAACCATTAAATGTCTTGACTAAGGGCTCAGTCCATAAGCCCAGGTTTCTCCTACTGTCCAATCTTTGATTTCCCTGACTTTAAGCCTTTAGATATATCGAAGGACTCCTTTGTCATTTCCCAACGTAATTGCCCCTTCTCTTTCAGAATTGCCATATAAGTGCTGCTAAACAAAATCAAGTGATCCAAAGGAAAAACTTTTCATATAAATTTTGAATATATAAAAGGTATACTTGTACAAGTCAGTATTCAAATTAAATATCAGTATCGAGATAGGACTATTCCAATCTTAGTTTTTGCTCCCAGACAATGCAGAGAGACTGTTCTTAAAAAGGCTCATGACCTGCCATGGCCGAACATTTCTCGCATCGTAAAACCTTAAAATAAAAAAAAAATGGAAGGAAATTTATATTTTGGGCCCAAAATGTCCTCAGATGTCCAACCTATGTATATCGTGTAAAGTTGTGCCAACAGTCTCCTCCCTGAGGTACCAGGCGAGTACCTATGTCAAAATGCCAGTCTTTACTGTACCCTTTGAAAGAGTAGCTATTGACATCGTTGGTCCTTTAATATCACCACTTTCATCTGTGGGACATAGGATTATGTATTAACATTTATATTGATTATGCTTCGAGTTTTAACCCTAAGCCATACCCATAAAGACCATAACTATCGAGACATCAGTGGCTGAATGCCCTTTGTCCATCTCTCCAAGTGTACGTCCTAGAGAAATTTGTCCTGACCGTGGGACACAATTCACATCTTGACTTAATGCAAAACATCTATACAAACTTCTGGAGTGGAAGTCCAACTTCTTTACAACACCATATCATCCCAGCCTGTAATGGAGGAATGAGCTGCCAGCATTCCGATTCTCAAAGTCCCCATTTTAAGGAAACTTTGCTCTCCGTTAAACCTAAGGAGTGGCATCGCGTGATACCTACCCTGTGCTTAAGTTTGCCATGAGGAGGGAGTTCACAGTGAGCTCTTTGGGTTACATTTCACCTTTTGAACTTCTCATATGTGACAGGCCGATAGGTTCCACTGTACCATCATTCATTGACTTATGGACTAATGAGGAGGATGATGCTTGATAGGTTCATCTTCTTACCGTTTCCACGACCTACACAGACCTTAGATCCAAACTATGAGAGACCTCTGACAAGTTTTTTCGAAAAAGTTAGAACATGTCGGCCCTCGATTTGGGGACGTTTGGTCCGAGTTGGAACATTCTGTCTCGTAGTTAGGAGACATGTCTGGTCACGTAGTTAGGAGACATGTCTGGTCTCGTAGTTAGGAGACATGTCTGGTCTCGTAGTTAGGAGACATGTCTGGTCTCGTAGTTAGGAGACATGTCGGTCTCGTATTAGGAGCCCATGTCCTGGTCACTTTTAACTTACATAGTATATTTTCCCATTATTTAAAACACTATTTCCATTCTGATAACCTTATTCTCTAACTTCACTTGTTATTAAATTCTTAGAGTGCAGATTGTGCAGCAGTGTGGCCAGGTGTACGTGGTCAGCAGTATGGCCAGGAATACGTGGTCACAGTTGGCCAGACTACATGGTCAGCATGTGGCAACTACTTTGGCCCAGCAGTTGTGACCGGGACTACGTGGTCAGCAGTGTGGCCAGGACACATGGTCGCATTGGGCCAGGACTACGTGGTCAGCGTGTGGCCAGGACTCCCGGGTCAGCAGTGTGGCCAGGCTACTTTGGTCGGCAGTGTGGCCAGGACTACGTGGTCAGCAGTGTGACCAGGACTACGTGGTCAGCAGTGTGGCCAGGACTACGTGGTCAGCAGTGTGACCAGGACTACGTGGTCAGCAGTGTGGCCAGGACTACGTGGTCAGCAGTGTGGCCAGGACTACGTGGTCAGCAGTGTGGCCAGGACTACGTGGTCGGGCGGGTGGGGCCAGGATACGTGGTCGGCAGTGTGGCCAGGACTACGTGGTCAGCAGTGTGGCCAGACTACGGGGTCAGCAGGGGTGGCCAGGACTACATGGTCAGCAGTTTTGGCCAGACTACGTGGTCAGCAGTGTGGCCAGGACTACGTGGTCGGCAGTGTGGCCAGGACTACGTGGTCAGCAGTGTGGCCAGGACTACGTGGTCAGCAGTGTGGCCAGGACTACATGGTCAGCAGTGTGGCCAGGACTACGTGGTCAGCAGTGTGGCCAGGACTACGTGGTCAGCAGTGTGGCCAGGACTACGTGGTCGGCAGTGTGGCCAGGACTACTGGTCGGCATGTGGCCGGGACTACTTTGGTCGGCAGTGTGACCAGGACTACGTGGTCAGCAGTGTGGCCAGGACTACGTGGTCAGCAGTGTGACCAGGACTACGTGGTCAGCAGTGTGGCCAGGACTACGTGCGCAGTGTGCCAGGACTACGTGGTCAGCAGTGTGGCCAGGACTACGTGGTCAGCAGTGTGGCCAGGACTACGTGGTCAGCAGTGTGGCCAGGACTACGTGGTCAGCAGTGTGACCAAACTACGTTGTCACATGTGACCAGACTACGGGGTGACAGTGTACCAGAACTACTTTGGTCAGCAGTGTGGCCAGACTACTGGTCAGCAGTTGTGACCAGGATACGGGGTCAGCAGTGTGACCAGAACTACGGGGTCACAGTTGTGCCAGAACTACGTGGTCAGCAGTGTGACCAGAACTACGTGGTCAGCAGTGTGACCAGAACTACGTGGTCAGCAGTGTGACCAGAACTACGTGGTCAGCAGTGTGACTAGAACTACGTGGTCAGCAGTGTGACCAGGACTACGTGATCAGCAGTGTGACCAGGACTACGTGATCAGCAGTGTGACCAGGACTACGTGATCAGCAGTGTGACCAGGACTACGTGGTCACACACGACCATTACTTCCGGTACATCACAAGGAGACAACTCTCACAATAATATTTTCAGTCGGTGGTGCCTTACATTTATATTTTTCCTTTGTATATCCGATATTTTTGTACATTAAGGAAATTTCTCGTAAGTGAATATTTATATAAAACCTGAGTCACATGTACCATACGTAATATAGAATATTCATGATGCAAACATTGATCACTAAGCTTTCTCTTGTTAATGTTACTACTGACATATCTTGTTAATGTTACTACTGACATAACTTGTTAATGTTACTACTGGTATATCTTGTTAATATTACTACTGACATAACTTGTTAATGTTACTACTGACATATCTTGTTAATGTTACTACTGACATATCTTGTTAATGTTACTACTGACATGTTAATGTTACTACTGACATATCTTGTTAATGTTACTACTGACATATCTTGTTAATGTTACTACTGACATGTTAATGTTACTACTGACATATCTTGTTAATGTTACTACTGACATATCTTGTTAATGTTACTACTGACATATCTTGTTAATGTTACTACTGACATATCTTGTTAATGTTACTACTGACATATCTTGTTAATGTTACTACTGGTATATCTTGTTAATATTACTACTGACATATCTTGTTAATGCTCTACTGACATATCTTGTTAATGTTACTACTGACATATCTTGTCAATGTTACTACTGGTATATCATGTTAATATTACTACTGACATATCTTGTTAATATTACTACTGACATATCTTGTTAATGTTACTACTGACATATCTTGTTAATGTTACTACGACGTATCTTGTTAATGTTACTACTGACAAAATCTTTTTTATGTTTACTACTGACATATCTTGTTAATGTTACTACTGACATATCTTGTTAAAAGTTACTAACTGTATACTTGTTAATATTACTACTGACATATCTTGTTTAAAGCCCCTACTGACTATCTTTTAATGTTACTACTGACATATCTTGTCAATGTTACTACTGTCATGTTAATATTACTACTGACATATCTTGTTAATGTTACTACTGACATATCTTGTTAATGTTACTACTGACATGTTAATGTTACTACTGACATATCTTGTTAATGTTACTACTGACATATCTTGTTAATGTTACTATGACGTTCTTGTTAATGTTAGTACTGACATATCTTGTTAATATTACTACTGACATATCTTGTTAATGTTACTACTGACGTATCTTGTTAATGTTACTACTGACATATCTTGTTAATGTTACTACTGACATATCTTGTTAATGTTACTACTGACATAACTTGTTAATGTTACTACTGACATATCTTGTTAATGTTACTACTGACATATCTTGTTAATGTTACTACTGACATATCTTGTTAATGTTACTACTGACATATCTTGTTAATGTTACTACTGACATATCTTGTTAATGTTACTACTGACATATCTTGTTAATGTTACTACTGACATATCTTGTTAATGTTACTACTGACATGTTAATGTTACTACTGACATATCTTGTTAATGTTACTACTGACATATCTTGTTAATGTTACTACTGACATATCTTGTTAATGTTACTACTGGTATATCTTGTTAATGTTACTACTGACATATCTTGTTAATGTTACTACTGACATATCTTGTTAATGTTACTACTGACATATCTTGTTAATGTTACTACTGACATATCTTGTTAATGTTACTACTGACATATCTTGTTAATGTTACTACTGACATATCTTGTTAATGTTACTACTGACGTATCTTGTTAATGTTACTACTGACATATCTTGTTAATGTTACTACTGACATATCTTGTTAATGTTACTACTGACATATCTTGTTAATGTTACTACTGGTATATCTTGTTAATGTTACTACTGACATATCTTTTTTAAAAGTTACTACTGACATATCTTGTTAATGTTACTACTGGTATATCTTGTTAATGTTACTACTAACATGTTAATGTTCCTAGTTCATAATGGCTCTATTATGTTTATTCATTTATGTATCATAATATTTATATTTAATCACATTATCCCACTGACATTGATTTTTCTTACATTTTCATGTTCGTTCACATATTTTTAGTGAAATATACTCTCTCTCATATTCTAACATCCTCTCTCATATTCCCTCACATTCTTTCTCATATTCTCTCTCATAATCTTCCTCATAATACTTTATACAATATTATAACATGACAGTCACTGTTTGTTAAATATTTAGCAACCATTACAGATTTTAACATTTATCTTAAGTTTGGTACATCAATTAAACCTTTTCGTTGCAGTCACACTTGCAATAAATGCATCGGCCGGGAATCGAACCCGGGCCTCCCGCGTGGCAGGCGAGAATTCTACCACTGAACCACCGATGCTCCATTTGAACCTTCCGGGTTTACTCTTTACATTTACAAGATTCTGAAAAATCTAATAAATTAAATGAAGTGAAGAATAAGTATCAGAGAATATTCAAAAGAGATACTACAACTATTAGACATGACATGATACCTTTCCAGCGAGGAACTAAACTCTGGCCTCCTAAATGACAGTGTTAATGAACCACAGCTGCCATGATCTGATCACCAGCTCACACACTGAGATCCAGGGTTCGAATCTCCTCTGGTACACGAAAAAATTTAGAAGTGTTTCCCATAAGAAACCCGCCCTTCCCCATGCCTCATCATAAAAATGGGGACCTGGGGGTTTGTTTGGGCTGGGGTGGGGGGGCATCCTGGTTTAGGGTCTGGGGGGGGGTTTGGGATCCTGGGGTTTTGTGGACTGGTTTTGGGTTGGGATCCTGGGTTTTGGGACGGGTTGGGGGGCATCCTGGGGGTTAGTGGGGCTGGGAGGGGGGCATCCCCGGGGTTAGTGGAAAGGGGTGGGTCCCCACCCGGTGGGTTTGTGGGGCTGGTTTTGGGGGCATCCTGGTTTAGTGGACTGGTGTGGGTCCCCATCCCGGGGGTTAGTGGGCTGCGGGTCCCCACCCCGGGTTTGTGGGCTGGTGTGGGCCCAAAAGGGTGTTTGTGGAAGGTGTGGGGCACCCTCCGGGGGGTAGTGGGGCTGTGTGGGGCCCCATCCTGGGGGTTAGGGGGGTGTGGGTCACATCCTTTGGGTTTAGGGGACTGGTGTTTTGGGGCAAACCTGGGGTTTTGGGGCTGGTGTGGTCACATTTCCTGGGTAAGGGGGGCTGGTTGGGGGGCTCCTGGGTTAGTGGCTGGTTGGGGCACATCCTGGGGGTTTTGGTGGGGTGGGTTGCTTTCCCGGGGTTTATGGGAAATGGTTGGGGCACATCCGGTGTTAGTGGGCTGTGTGGGCACATCCTGGGGGTTTTGTAACTGGGTGGGTGGGACCTGGGGGTTAAGGGGGACTTTTGGGGTCACAAACCTCGTGTTTGGGCTTGTGGGTGGGAAACCTGGGGATTATTTACGGTGTGGGTCACATCCTGGGGTTATGACTGGGGTTGGGTCCATCCCGGGTTTTGTACTGGGGTGGGTCACAAACCTTGGGGGTTTTGTTGGGCTGGGGGGGTCACATCCTGGGTTTATTGGACTGGGTGGGGACATCCTTGGGGGGGTTTTATGGGCTGGTGGGGGGGCATCCTGGGGGTTAGGGACTGGTGGGGCATCCGGGGTTTTGGGGGGTGGTTCCCCTTCCCGGGTTTTTGGGCTGGTGTGGGGCCATCCGGGGTTAGGGGGCGGGGGTGGGCACATCCTGGGGTTAGTGGAAATGGTGTGGGTGGGTTTCCCGGGCTTAGTTGGGCGGGTGGGTGGGATCCTGGGGGTTTTGGGCTGGGGTGGCACCGGTTTTGGGACTGGGTGGGGCACATCCTGGGTTTTATGGCTGGTGTGGGGGGCATCCTGGGGTTAGGGGGGTTTTGGGCATCCGGGGGTTAGTGGACTGTGTGGGTTTTCCCTCCTGGGGGTTAGTGGACTGGTGGTGGAAACCTGGGGGTTTGTGGACTGGTGGGCACATTGGGGTTATGGGGCTGGGGGGGGCATCCTATTTAGGAAGGTGGGGGGGCATCCGGGGTTTTGACTGGCGGGTCACATCCCGGTGTTATGAAAAAGGGGTGGGTGCAAATTTTGGGGGTTTTTGGGCTGGTTTTGGGTCACATCCTGGGGGTTTAAATGCCCGGCGTGGGGCACATCCCTGGGGGTTTTGATGGGGTGGGCACATCCGGGTTTGGACGGTGTGGGGCACATCCTGGGGGGGTATTTGGGCTGGGTGTGGGGCACTCCGGGTTATGCTGGGGTGGGGGACATCCGGGGTTTTGTGGACGGGGGTTTTGGGGCATCCTGTTTTAGTTTTCGTTTGGGGGGGCCCTCCCGGGTTAGTGGGCGGTGGGGTCCATCCCTTGTTTGTGGGCTTGGGGGTCCCCCAACCTTTTTTAGGGGGGGGTGTGGGGCAAAACCGGGGTTTGTGATGGGGTGGGGAACATCCTGGGGGTTTTGTGGGCGGGGTGGGGCACATCCCGGGGGTTTTGGGCTGGGGGGGGCCAAACCTGGTGTTTGTGGACTGGTTGGGGGGGCACATCCTGGGGGGTTTTGGACTTTTGTGGGCACACCGGGGGTTAGTTTGGGCTGGGGGGTGGGCACAAACCGGGGGGTTAGGGACTGGGGTGGTCGCATCCTGGTTTTAAATCTGGTGGTCACTCCGGTTTATTTGGAAATGGGGTGGGGCACATCCTGGTTAGTGGACCCGGGGTGGGGGGCAAAAATGGTGTTATGGCTGGTGTGGGCCCCTTCCCGGGGGGTTAATACTTTGGGTCACATCCTGGGGGGTTAGGTACTGGTGTGGGCACATCCTGGTTTTGGTTGGGGTGGGTTTCCCTCCGGGGAAGTAGTACGGGGTGGGCACAAACCTTTTAGTCGGGGTGGGGCAAAATCCCCGGTCCCCTTTGGGACGGTGTGGGGCCATTTCCCGGGGAGTGGCCCGGGGTGGTCCACATCCCGGGGTTTTTGACGTGGTTTGGGCCCCCCCTGGGGGTTTGTGGACTGTGTTTGGGCAAAATCCTGGGGGTTTTTGTGGGCTGGTTAGGTAACACCTGGGGGTTATGGACCCGGGTGGGGCACAACCTGGGTGTTTTGACGGGGGTGGGTCACAAACCTGGTTAGGACGGTTTTGGGGCACATCCTGGTTTAGTGGCGGGGTTGGGGCCATCCGGGGGTTTGTGGACGTCCCGGGCACATCCTGGTGTAGTGGAAAGGGGATAGGCCCCATCCGGTGTTAGTGGAAGGGGTGGGCCACCTGGGGGGTTTTTGGGGACTTGGGGGATCACTTTCCCGGTTTTGGGACTGGTGGGTCACATCCCTTGGTTTTGTGGACTGGTGTGGGGCCCCTTTCCGGGGGTTAGTGGGCGGTGTGGGCACATCCTGGTGTTAGTGGCTGTGGGGTCCATTCCCCGTGTTAGTGGACGGGGGGGGCCCACCTGGGTATTAAAGGGGCTGGGTGGGTCCCCCCATCCCGGGGGTTAGGGGGGCTGGGGTGGGCCATCCGGGGGTTATGGCTGGGGGTGGGTCGCATCCTGGTTTATGGGGCTGGGGTGGGTTTTACCTGATGTTAGTGACTGGTGTGGGGGGCTCCTGGGGGGTTTGGACTGGGGGCACACCTTTGTTTGGACTGGGGTAGTCGCATCCGGTGTTATTGGGGTGGTGTGGGGGCATCCTTGGGGGGGAGGGGGTGGGGGGTGGGTCACATCCGGGTTATGGACTGGGGTGGGTCACATCCTTGATATCCAAATGGGTTGGGGCACATCCCCAGGGGTTATGGTTTTGGGGGGTCCGGGAAACCTGGGGTTAGTGGACGGGGTGGGTTTACATCCCGGTGTTTTGTAAATGGTGTTGGGGGCACATCCCGGGGGTTAGTGGAAATGGGGGGGGTGGTCTGGGTGTTTTGGGACGGGTGGGTGGGATCCGGGTGTTATGCTGAAAGGGGGCCCCATCCTGGTGTTTTTGGGCTGGTTGGGGGCAACCCTTTTTTTGGCCGGGGTTTCCCCAAACCGGGGGCTAGGCTTTGGGTTTGGGGGCACCGGGGTTATAAACTGGGGGGTCACATCCTGGGGGTTTTTGACTTTTGGGGGGGTGCCCGGGTGGGTTTTAGGACTGTTTTGGGTGGAATTTCCGGGGAATTTAACTATGTGGGTCACATCCGGGGTTAGGACTGGGGTTTGGGGCATCCTGGATTTAGTGGACTGTTGGGGACATCCGGGGCTAGGGACTTTTGTGGGGGCATCCTGGGGGTTAGGACTGGGGGTCACAACCCGGGGGTTTTTTTGAATTTGGGTTTCCCCCTGGGGTTAGTGGGGCGGGGGGTCACATCCTGGGGGAGTTGACTTTTGGGCACGTTTTCCCGGTGTTAGTGGGCGGGGTGGGGGATCCTGGGGTTAGGACTGGGGGTGGGGGCCCTCCTTTGGGGGTTTTGTGGTCTGGTGTGGGGGGCTCCTGGGGGAGGACTGGTTTTGGGGTTTCAAAAATGGGGTTTTTTTGGGCTGGTGTTGGGGCACATCCTGGGGGTTTTGGGGAAATTTTGTTGGGGCATTCCCCGGGGTTTTGGACTGTGTGGGCACTTTCCCGGGTTTTTTGGACTGGGTGGTCCCTTCCCGGGGGGTTTTGTGGACGGGGTGGTCACAAACCTGAGGGTTTTTGGACTGTGTTTGGGGCCATCCTGGGGTTTTGTGGGCCGGTGGGTCCCCACCTGGTTAGTGCTGTGGCTCACATCCTGGGGTTTTGGGGGATGGGGGCAAAAATCCGGGGTTTTAAAGGTCTGGGGTTTTTTTCCCCCTGGGGTTAGTGGACTGGGAGGCACACCTGGGGGTTTTAGTGGGGTTTGGGGGTGGCACTTGGGGGTTAGGGACGGGGGGGGTCACCCCGGGGGGTTTGTGGAAATGATTGGGGGGCCCAAACCGGTTAGGGGAGGGGTTGGGGGTTTCCCGGGTGTTATGGCTTGGGGGGGCACATCCTGGGGCTAGTGGGCTTTTTTGGGGGGATCCTGGGTTAAGTGGACTGGTTTTTACAAACCGGGTTATGACGGGGGGATACATCCTGGGTTTAGGGGCTGTGTGGGGGCCATCCTGGTGTTAAGGGGCTGGGGTGGGGCACATCCCCGGGGGCTATACGGGGTGGGGCCCCCTCCTGGGTTTAGTGGACGGGGGGGTGGGAACCGGTGTTTGGACTTGTGGGTGGGATTCGGGTGTTATGACCGGGGGTGGGCCCCCATCCTGGTGTTTTTTGGATGGTGGGTGGCATCCTGGTTTATGGACTGGTTGGGCACAAACCTGGGTGTTTTTGGGCTTGGGGTGCAAACCTGGGTGGGTTTTGGACTTTTTTTGGGCACATCCTTGTGTTAGTGGGGCTGGGGGGTCACATCCTGGGGGGTTTTGTACTGGTTGGGGCACAAACCTGAGTTTTTAGTGGGCTGGGGTGGGTCGCATCCGGGGGTTTTGGGGCTGGTTGGGGCATATCCTGGGGGTTATGGGCTGGGGGTTGCCACATCCCCCGGTTTTTAGGGACTTTTTGGGTCAAAATCCTGGGTTTTGGGGGTGGGGGTGGGTCACAACAGGTTTTTAGGGGCCCGTGTTGTCACATCCTGGGGGTTTTTGGCTGGTTTTGGGTTTTAAAAATCCTGGGGGGTTTAGTGACTGTTTTGGTCACATTTCCCGGGGGGTTTTGTGAAATTTTGTGGGGCTCATCCGGAAAAAAACGGGCCTAATTTGCGGAAATTTCTCAGTATAACAACGACTTTCTTTTTATTGTAAGTCACTGATGGGCAGCTATGGTGTTACCTTGGGACATTTCTTTTTAACCTTTTAAAATGACTTTTATACCTTTACATTACTTGTATACCTTTTACATGTTTCCCTTTATACCTTTACATTCTTTATACCCTTTTACAGTAAATTGTATACCCTTTACGTAAATTGTAAACCCCTTTTACATGTTCTTGGGATACCCTGTAAAATGACCTTATACCCGGCCTTAAAATGATACCTTGGGACATTACTTGTATACCTTTTTCATGTATTTGTATACCTTTTACAGTACTTTTATACCCTTTACATTTCTTGTTAAAACCTTTACATGACTTTTAACCCAAAATGTACTTTATACCTTTTACAGTTCTTGATAACCCTTTACATGTTCCTTATAAACCTTTTACATTACTTTTATACCTTTACAAGTCTTGGGATACCTTTTTTCATGTACCCTTTTAACCCTTTACATGTTCTGTATACCTTGTTCATGTACTTGGATACCTTGGGACATGTACTTGTATACCTTTACTTTTTACTTGGGATACCTTGTACCTGTACCCGTTTTAAACCTTTTTCCGTACCTTTTAACCCTTTTACATGATTGTATACCTTTGGGACATGACTTGTAACCCTTTTACAGTACTTGTATACCTTGTACATTTACTTGTATACCTTTTTACAATTTCTTGTATACCTTTTACATGTACTTGTTTAAACCCTTTTACCTGTCCTTTTTTATACCCTTTTACATGTTTCCGTAATACCTTTACATGTACTTGTATACCTTTACAAGTCCTGTAACTTTGGGACATGACCTTGGGATACCTTTTTACATTTCGGGATCCTTGTTCATGGGACCTAACCTTTACATGTACTTTTTACCTTGTTTCAAGTACTTGTATACCTTGGGACATTACTTGTATAAACCCTTTTACATGTTTCTTGTATACCTTTTACATGTACTTTTAAACCTTGTAAAAAGTGCTTGTAAAACCTGTAAAATGTCCCTTTTAGCCTTGTACATGAAACCCAAAACCTTGTAAAATGTAAATTTTATACCTTGTACATGTTCTTGTATACCTTGTACATTGCTTTTATAAACCCCCTACATGTCTTTTATACCTTTTACCTGTAAACCCTTTTACCTTGTACATGTACTTGGGATACCTTGACATGTACTTTATACCTGTACTTAAATTTTACCTTTTACATTTCTTTTTTACCTTGTAAAAATGTCCTTTTAAAACCTTTTCATGTCTTGTATACCTTGTACATTTCTTGTATACCTTTACATGTACCCTTTAAAACCCCTTTTCCTGTCTTGTAAACCTTGTAATGTGCTTTGTATACCTTTTACATGTGCCCTTTTTAACCTTGTACATTACTTTTATACCTTGTACATTACCGTATACCTTTTACATGTACTTTTAAACCTTTACATTTCTTTTTATACCTTGTACATGTACTTGGATAACCCTTTTACTTTCTGGTATAACCCTTTTACATTACTTTTTAAAAACCCTTTTACATGACTTGTATACCTTGTACAGGGACTTTATACCTTTTACATGTGCTGGGATAACCCTTTAAAAATTCCTTTTTATACCTTTTACATGAAATTGTATTTCCTTTACAAAGTGCTTGTAAACCTTGTACAAATTTCCTTTTATACTTTTTACATTACTTTTTATAAACCCTTTTACATTCCTGTATACCTTTTCATGTAATTGTAACCTTGTACCTTTGGGGTTGTAAACCTTTACATGTACACCTTGTACATGTGGTTGGGGGGGAAAACCTTTTACAAAGGGGCTTGTATACCTTGTACATGTTCCCTTTATACCTTTTACAAGGGGCGGTATACCTTTTTACATGTACTTTTTATTTCCTTGTACATAAATTTTTATACCTTGTACAGTACTTGTATACCTTTTACAATTTTTCTTGTATACCTTTACATTATTGTATACCCTTTTTACATGTACTTTTAAACCCTTTTACATTTCTTGTATACCCCTTTTACATGTACTTTTATAAACCCTTTTACATGTACTTTTATACCTTTTACATTTACTTTAAACCTTGTACATGTACCTGTAACCCTTTTACATGGAGTTTTACCTGTACGAATTGTATAACCCCTTTTACAGGACTTTTATACCTTGTACATTACTTGTATACCCCTTTTACATTTCTTTATACCTTGTACATTTCTTTAAAACCTTGTACATGGACTTGTATACCCTTTTACAAGTACCTGATACCTTTTTACATTAAATTGTTACCTTGGGAAAATGACTTGGATAACCTTTTACATGACTTTAAACCTTTACATTCTTTTAAAACCTTTGGGCTTTTTCTTTTATACCTTTACATGTTTTGTATACCTTTTACATTTTTTAATTTCCTTTAAAATGTACTTTATACCTTTTAAAAGTACTTGTATACCTTGTACATGTTCCTGTAAACCTTGTACAGGGACTTTTATACCTTGTACATTTTTGTATACCTTGTTTCACTACTTGTATACCTTTTAACCCCTTTTTATACCTTTTAAAATTTCTTTTATTCCTTGTACAAAAACTTGTTCCCTTTTTCAATTTCTTTATCCCCTTTACATTTTCTTTATACCTTGTACAGTACCTGTAACCTTTACATTACTTGTATACCTTGTACATTACCTGTTTCTTTTTACAAGAAACCCGATACCTTGTACATTTTTTGTATAAAACCCTTTTAAAAAAGTACCGGGATACCTTGTTTCATTACTTTAAACCTTGTACAGTAAATTGTATACCTTGTACATTATTTATAAACCTTTTACATTCTTGTAACCTTTTTTCCTTACGTATAAACCCTTTTACATTTCTTTATACCTTTTACAGGGGCTTTAAACCTTTTACATTTTCCTTAAACCTGACATGACTTTAACCTTGTACCTGTACTTTTATACCTTGTACAGGGGCTTTATTTTTTTGTACTTGGGTTGTATACCTTTACATTTACCTTATCCCTTTTACCTGTTTCTTGTATACCTTGTCATGTTCTTTGATTCCTTTTTTACATTTACTTTTAAACCTTGACATTGCTTTTTTTAACCCTTTTACAAGTCTTGTAACCTTGTACATGTGCTTGATACCGGTACATTTTCTTGGATAAACCTGTAAAATGTACTTGTAAAACCCCTTTTACATGTCTTTTATACCTTTAAAATTGGGTTGTAAAACCCGGACATGTCTTGTTTTACCTTGTAAAATGTACTTTTATAAACCTTTTACATTTTCCTGTAAAACCTTTTACTTACTTAAAACCTTGTTTCATGTGGGTTTTAAACCTTGTACAAGGGACTTGGGATACCCCTTTTACAGGGGCTGGGGGACCTTTACTTTTACTTGAAAACCTTTACATGTTCTTTTTATACCTTGTACATGTACTTGTATACCTTTTCAAAGGGGCTGGATACCTTGTACGTTCTTTTATACCCTTTAACATGAAATTGTATACCTTGGGACATTTGCTTGTATACCTTTACAAGTCTTTTATACCTTTAAAATGAAATTTATAAACCCTTTTAATGTCCTTATACCTTTTACATTTTCCTTGTAACCTTGAAAAGTGCTTATACCCTTTACTTTTAAACCTTGTCCCTGTGGGTATAAACCCTTTTACATTCATTATACCTTTTACATTTTCTTGTAAAACCTTGGGCCTTGCTGGTATACCTTTACAGTTTCTTGAAACCTTTCATTATTTATACCTTTTACATTTTACTTTTATACCTTGTACTGTACTTGTATACCTTTTTCATGTACTTTTTATACCTTGAAAATGTACTTGTAAAACCTTTTAAAATTTTAAATTGTATACCTTTACATGCTTTAAAACCTTGTACAAGTACTTTTTTAAAACCTTGTTAAAAATGTACCCTTTTATCCTTGTACATGTACGGTATAACCTTTACAAATACTTGGATACCTTGTAAAATGTACCTGAAAACCTTGTAACCCTTACCCTTTTAACCTTTACATTACTTTTAAACCCTTTTACATGTTCGGATACCTTTTTACAAATTTCTTTTTAAAACCTTGTACATGTACTTGTAACCTTTTACTGTACCGTATACCTTGTACATGTACTTGTAAACCTTTTAAAAATTACTTTGGGACCTTTTACATGTACTTTTTATACCTTGGGGAAAATTTACGTATACCTTTACAATACTTTTTAAAAACCTTTTTGGGACATTCGGTTACCTTTACATGTACTTGTTCCGGGGGACATGTTCTTTTTTAACCTTTAAAGTCTTTTAAACCGGGGGAATTTCTTTTATACCTTTTCATGCGGTATACCTTGCACATGTTTTTGAACCCGGGGGGGCCCCGTACCGTAACCTGGACATTTCTTTATACCTTTCATTACTTGGGAACCCCTTTACATTTTTACTGGTTTTTCCTTTAAAATTTCTTTAAAACCTTTTACATTTACTTGTATACCTTGGGACATGTACCTGTATACCTTGACATTCCGTTTTACCTTTTACATGACTTGTATACCTTTTCATTCTGAAAACCTTGTACAAGGGCCTGTATACCTTGTACAAGTAAATTGTATACCTTTTAAAATGTAAATTGTATAAACCTTTTACAAAGTACTTAAAACCCCTTGGGAAAATGAAATTGTATACCTTTAAATTTCTTGTATACCTTGTACATGTAAATTTTATACCTTTTCATTTTACTTGTAACCTTTTACATGTACGGTAAAACCTTTGCACCCTTTACTTTTATACTTTTACAAAGTACCTGTATCCCCTTTTAAAATGTACTTTTATACCTTGGGACATTTTACTTGTATACCTTGTACAGTACTGGGATACCTTGTACATTACTTGTAAACCTTTTTCATGTACTTTTAAACCTTTAACATGTACCTGAATTTCCTTTTACATGTACGGGTTTTACCTTGTACAAGTAATTTTTTATACCTTTTCATTACTTGTATACCCTTTTTCCAGGACTTTTTTTTCCTTTTACATGTAACCGTAACCCGGGACATGTACTTTTAAACCTTTACTTACTTTTTAAACTTGTAAAATGTACCTGTATACCTTTACTTTTTTTTTTTGTTTTTTCTTTACCTGTCTTTGTAAAACCTTGTACATGTACCTTTTTACCTTTACATGAAATTGTATACCCTTTTTCAGGGACCCGGGTTTTCCTTTTACAAAGTACTTGTATACCTTGTACATTCGTGTATACCTTGACATTACCTTAAACCTTTTTACAAAAGTAAATTGGGAATCCCCCTACATGTCCTTGTATACCTTTTTAAAATTACTTGTATACCTTTTTTCAGTACCTTAACCTTGTTCAGTACGGGGAAACCCTTTTACATGTACTTTTATACCTTTACATGTACCTGTATAACCCTTGGGACATGTACTTGTTAAAACCCTTTTACATGTACTTTTAAACCTTGTACATGTACCTGTATACCTTGTACATGTACTTGTATACCTTGTACATGTACTTGTATACCTTGTACATGTACCTGTATACCTTGTACATGTACTTGTATACCTTGTACATGTACCTGTATACCTTGTACATGTACTGGTAGAAATAAAGATATAATTATTATTATTATTATTATTATTATTATTATTATTATTATTATTATTATTATTATTATTATTATTATTATTATATTATTATTATTATTATTATTATTATTATTATTATTATTATTATTATTAGATAACAATATTTCTCCAATAACTTCGATGTTTTCTTGTCAATTTACTTAAGGCTGATGGTTATTCTGTCTTACTTTAGTTAACTTCAGTCATTTCCCTCGTAAACACAGAAATTCACCAGGATTGTATTACACATTCGTTGCCATTCGCTTATAATTTATTCTTTTTCACATTAACAATATGCAAGGAGACATAGAGTGGACAGCTTGGTAGTGTACGTGTCTTAATGACCTGGTCAGGTGTGGCCCTAATGATACCTGGAGTATACCTGGAGAGGGTTTCGGGGTTTAACGCCCCCGCGGCTCGGTCTGAGACCAGGCCTTGTGGTGATTCAGGGTCAGATCAACAAGGCTGTTACTGCTGGCCGCAAGCAAATTGACGTACGATTCACAGCCCCGCTGGTCAGGTAATGACTTTAGGTGCCTGTCCAGTGCCTTCTTGAAGACAGTCAGGGGTCTATTGGTAATCCCTCTTATGTATACTGGGAGGCAGTTGAGCTGTCTTGGGCCCCTGACACTTACTGTGTTGTCTCTCAGTGTACTCGTGGCGCCCCTACTTTTCATTGAGGGAATGTTACATCTCCTGCCGAGTCTTTTGCTTTTACAGGGAGTGATTTTGACAGGGAGTGATTTTGACAGGGAGTGATTTTGACAGGGAGTGATTGTGACAGGGAGTGATTTTGACAGGGAGTGATTTTGACAGGGAGTGATTTTGACAGGGAGTGATTTTGACAGGGAGTGATTTTGACAGGGAGTGATTTTGACAGGGAGTGATTTGACAGGGAGTGATTTTGACAGGGAGTGATTTTGACAGGGAGTGATTTTGACAGGGAGTGATTTTGACAGGGATGATTTTGACAGGGAGGGATTTTGACAGGAGTGATTTTGACAGGGAGTGATTTGACAGGGAATGATTTTGACAGGGAGTGATTTTGACAGGAGTGATTTTGACAGGGAGTGATTTGACAGGGAGTGATTTTGACAGGGAGTGATTTTGACAGGGAGTGATTTTGACAGGGAGTGATTTTGACAGGGAGTGATTTTGACAGGGAGTGATTTTGACAGGGAGTGATTTTGACAGGGAGTGATTTTGACAGGGAGTGATTTTGACAGGGAGTGATTTTGACAGGAGTGATTTTGACAGGGAGTGATTTGACAGGGAGGGATTTTGACAGGGAGTGATTTTGACAGGGAGTGATTTTTGACAGGGAATGATTTTGACAGGAGTGATTTTGACAGGAGTGATTTTGACAGGGAGTGATTTTGACAGGAGTGATTTTGACAGGGAGTGATTTGACAGGGAGTGATTTTGACAGGGAGTGATTTTGACAGGGAGTGATTTTGACAGGGAGTGATTTTGACAGGGAGTGATTTTGACAGGGAGTGATTTTGACAGGGAGTGATTTTGACAGGGAGTGATTTTCGTGTGCAAGTTTGGTACTAATCCTTTTAGGATTTTCCAAGTGTATATCATTATGTATCTTTATCGCCTGCGTTCCAGGAAATACAAATCAAGGTACTTTAACCGTTCCCAGTAATTTAGGTGTATTATTTATGTGTGCCATGAAAGTTCTTTGTACATTCTCCAGGGTGTTGTGTTTTAATACACAATAATGCTCTAACCTATATATTAATAACTTATTTACCGTATTTCTCCTCTTATTCTCACCATCATTTTCTTACCTTAATAATAAGAGTTTTGAAGAAGACTTTCTTAGTATTAATAACCTCGGGATGTTGATAGAGTAAGATTATTATTATTATAAATATTAGCCGGTATTCTCCCGGCCCGGGCCTTTTCCAAGTGGTGGCCCGGCCTTGGCTCCCTCTTTAGGGAGTGTCTGAGACCGAAGTCTCCCATGGGAGGAGGCACAAGTACCTCCTCATCTTTGGGACCAACTGTCCCCAGGCCTAGCCACAAGCTAGGCCTCTCTGGTCTGTCATCCCCGCCCCAAGGGGGCAAATGGGAATGACAGTCTTATGAGCTAAAGGCTCGGGCTCAGGCACCTACCCTACCCTGGAAGGGTTAGGCATGGTGTCGATGATATAGAGTAAGATATAATAAATTAAGGCAGTATAACTTATTAACAAGGTTCTCACTCCTCACATTCAACTATGGTTGTACACACTCTTCAACAAGCATTAAGACGTCTTTTGCTTGTTACGATCAACAGAACAAGAATTGTCCATTTCTGACAGATATATATATATAATTTAGAATATTTGCCAGTTTGGTCTCAGTGTATTTAGAATCGATGTCATGTCGTTCGTCCAGATCAGAGGACAAGCAGTTGTGACTGACATTCCTTCAGTGTTGTCTAACCTGGGGAATGGTTCTCGCACTACTGTGTACTGGCCATATAAGACGCGCATGGAGGGCCGCCAGGCACCTCTCTGTGTAAGTTTTCAGGGTAACCTGGAGTTTACCTGGAGAGAGTTCCGGGGGTCAACGCCCCCGCGGCCCGGTATGTGGCCAGGCCTCCTGGTGGATAAGAGCCTGATCAACCAGGCTGTTGCTGCTGGCTGCACGCAAACCAACGTACGAGCCACAGCCCGGCTGATCAGGAACTGACTTTAGGTGCTTGTCCAGTGCCAGCTTGAAGACTGCCAGGGGTCTGTTGGTAATCCCCCTTATGTATGCTGGGAGGCAGTTGAACAGTCTCGGGCCCCTGACACTTATTGTATGGTCTCTTAACGTGCTAGTGACACCCCTGCTTTTCATTGGGGGGATGGTGCATCGTCTGCCAAGTCTTTTGCTTTCGTAGTGAGTGATTTTCGTGTGCAAGTTCGGTACTAGTCCCTCTAGGATTTTCCAGGTGTATATAATCATGTATCTCTCCCTCCTGCGTTCCAGGGAATACAGGTTTAGAAACCTCAAGCGCTCCCAGTAATTGAGGTGTTTTATCTCCGTTATGCGTGCCGTGAAAGTTCTCTGTACATTTTCTAGTCGGCAATTTCACCTGCCTTGAAAGGTGCTGTTAGTGTGCAGCAATATTCCAGCCTAGATAGAACAAGTGACCTGAAGAGTGTCATCATGGGCTTGGCCTCCCTAGTTTTGAAGTTCTCATTATCCATCCTGTCATTTTTCTAGCAGATGCGATTGATACAATGTTATGGTCCTTGAAGGTGAGATCCTCCGACATAATCACTCCCAGGTCTTTGACGTTGGTGTTTCGCTCTATTTTGTGGCCAGAATTTGTTTTGTACTCTGATGAAGATTTAATTTCCTCATGTTTACCATATCTGAGTAATTGAAATTTCTCATCGTTGAACTTCAACACCCAGGATGCCACCCACACCAGTCCACTAACACCCAGGATGCCCCCCACACCAGTCCACTAACACCCAGGATGTGACCCACACCAGTCCACTAACACCCAGATGCCACCCACACCAGTCCCACTACACCCAGATGTGACCCACACCAGTCCACTAACTCCCAGGATGTGACCCATACCAGTCCACTAACACCCAGGATGTGACACACACCAGTCCACTAACACCCAGGATGCCACCCACACCAGTCCACTAACACCCAGGATGTGACCCACACCAGTCCACTAACACCCAGGATGCCACCCACACCAGTCCACTAACACCCAGATGCCACCACACACCAGTCCACTACACACCCAGGATGTGACCCACACCAGTCCACTAACACCCAGGATGCCACCCACACCAGTCCACTAACACCCAGATGTGACCCACACCAGTCCACTAACACCCAGGATGCCACCCACACCAGTCCACTAACACCCAGGATGTGAACCACACCAGTTCCACTAACACCCAGGATGCACCCACACCAGTCCACTAACACCCAGGATGTGACCCACACCAGTCCACTAACACCCAGGATGCCACCCACACCAGTCCACTAACACACCCAGGATGCCACCCCACACCAGTCCACTAACACCCAGGATGTGACCCACACCAGTCCACTAACACCCAGGATGCCACCCACACCAGTCCACTAACACCCAGGATGCCACCCACACCAGTCCACTAACACCCAGGATGTGACCCACACCAGTCCACTAACACCCAGGATGCCACCCACACCAGTCCACTAACACCCAGGATGTGACCCACACCAGTCCACTAACACCCTGGATGTCACCCACACCAGTCCACTAACACCCAGGATGCCACCCACACCAGTCCATTAACACCCAGGATGCCACCCACACCAGTCCACTAACACCCAGGATGCCACCCACACCAGTCCACTAACACCCAGGATGCCACCCACACCAGTCCACTAACACCCAGGATGCCACCCACACCAGTCCACTAACACCCAGGATGCCACCCACACCAGTCCACTAACACCCAGGATGCCACCCACACCAGTCCACTAACACCCAGGATGCCACCACACCAGTCCACTAACACCCAGGATGCCACCCCACACCAGTCCACTAACACCCAGGATGCCACCCACACCAGTCCACTAACACCCAGGATTGCCACCCACACCAGTCCACTAACACCCAGGATGCCACCCACACCAGTCCGCTAACACCCAGGATGCCACCCACACCAGTCCGCTAACACCCAGGATGCCACCCACACCAGTCCTCTAACACCCAGGATGCCACCCACACCAGTCCACTAACACCCAGGATGCCACCCACACCAGTCCACTAACACCCAGGATGCCACCCACACCAGTCCACTAACACCCAGGATGCCACCCACACCAGTCCACTAACACCCAGGATGTGACCCACACCAGTCCACTAACACCGAGTATGCCACCCACACCAGTCCACTAACACCCAGGATGCCACCCACACCAGTCCACTAACACCCAGGATGCCACCCACACCAGTCCACTACACACCCAGGATGCCCACCCACACCAGTCCACTAACACCCAGGATGCCCCCTCACACCAGTCCGCTAAACACCCAGATGCCACCCACACCAGTCCACTAACACCCTGGATGCCACCCACACCAGTCCACTAACACCCAGGATGCCACCCACACCAGTCCACTAACACCCAGATGCCACCCACACCAGTCCACTAAACACCCAGGATGCCACCCACACCATCCACTAACACCCAGGATGCACCCACACCAGTCCGCTAACACCCAGGATGCCACCCACACCAGTCCACTAACACCCAGGATGCCACCCCACACCAGTCCACCCACACCAGTCCACTAACACCCAGGATGCGACCCCACACCAGTCCACTAACACCCAGGATGCGACCCACACCAGTCCACTAACACCCAGGATGCCACCCACACCAGTCCACTAACACCCAGGATGCCACCCACACCAGTCCACTAACACCCAGGATGCCACCCACACCAGTCCACTAACACCCAGGATGCCACCCACAACCAGTCCACTAACACCCAGATGCCACCCACACCATCCGCTAACACCCAGGATGCCACCCACACCAGTCCACTAACACCCAGGATGCCACCCACACCAGTCCACCCACACCAGTCCACTAACACCCAGGATGCCACCCACACCAGTCCACTAACACCCAGGATGCGACCCACACCAGTCCACTAACACCCAGGATGCCACCCACACCAGTCCACTAACACCCAGGATGCCACCCACACCAGTCCACTAACACCCAGATGCACCCCACACCAGTCCACCCACACCAGTCCACTCACACCCAGGATGCCACCCACACACCATTCCACCCACACCAGTCCACTAACACCCAGGATGCGACCCACACCAGTCCACTAACACCCAGGATGCTACCCACACCAGTCCACTAACACCCAGGATGCCACCCACACCAGTCCACTAACAACCCAGGATGCCACCCACACCAGTCCACTAACACCCAGGATGCCACCCAACACCAGTCCACTAACACCCAGGATGCCACCCACACCAGTCCACTAACACCCAGGATGCCACCCACACCAGTCCGCTAACACCCAGGATGCCACCCACACCAGTCCACTAACACCCAGGATGCCACCCACACCCAGGATGCCACCCACACCAGTCCACCCACACCAGTCCACTAACACCCAGGATGCCACCCACACCAGTCCACTAACACCCAGGATGCCACCCACACCAGTCCACTAACACCCAGGATGTGACCCACACCATCCACTAACACCCAGATGCCACCCACACCAGTCCACTAACACCCAGGATGTGACCCACACCAGTCCACTAACACCCAGGATGCCACCCACACCAGTCCACTAACACCCAGGATGTGACCCACACCAGTCCACTAACACCCAGGATGCCACCCACACCAGTCCACTAACACCCAGGATGTGACCCACACCAGTCCACTAACACCCAGGATGCCACCCACACCAGTCCACTAACACCCAGGATGCCACCCTCACCAGTCCACTAACACCCAGGATGTGACCCACACCAGTCCACTAACACCCAGGATGCCACCCACACCAGTCCACTAACACCCAGGATGCCACCCACACCAGTCCACTAACACCCAGGATGTGACCCACACCAGTCCACTAACACCCTGGATGCCACCCACACCAGTCCACTAACACCCAGGATGCCACCCACACCAGTCCACTAACACCCAGGATGCCACCCACACCAGTCCACTAACACCCAGGATGCCACCCACACCAGTCCACTAACACCCAGGATGTGACCCACACCAGTCCACTAACACCCAGGATGCCACCCACACCAGTCCACTAACACCCAGGATGTGACCCACACCATCCACTAACACCCTGGAAGGCCACCCACACCAGTCCACTAACACCCAGGATGCCACCCACACCATCCACCACTAACACCCAGGATGCCACCCACACCAGTCCACTAACACCCAGGATGCCACCCACACCAGTCCACTAACACCCAGGATGACCCACACCATCCACTAACACCCAGGATGCCACCCACAACCAGTCCACTAACACCCAGGATGTGACCCACACCAGTCCACTAACACCCAGGATGTGACCCACACCATCCACTAACACCCTGGATGCCACCCACAACCAGTCCACTAACACCCAGGATTGCCACCCACACCAGTGCACTAACACCCAGATGCCACCCACACCAGTCCACTAACACCCAGGATGCCACCCACACCAGTCCACTAAACACCCAGATGCCACCCACACTAGTCCACTAACAACCCAGGATGCCACCCACACCAGTCCACTAACACCCAGGATGCCACCCACACCAGTCCACTAACACCCAGGATGCCACCCACACCAGTCCACTAACACCCAGGATGCCACCCACACCATCCCACTAACACCCAGGATGCCACCCACACCCAGTCCACCTACAACACTCAGGATGCCACCCACACCATCCGCTAACACCCAGGATGCCACCCCACCAGTCCGCTAACACCCAGGATGCCACCCACAACCAGTCCACTAACACCCAGGATGCCAACCCACACCAGTCCACTAACACCCAGGATGCCACCCACACCAGTCCACTAACACCCAGGATGCCACCCACACCAGTCCACTAACACCCAGGATGCCACCCACACCAGTCCACTAACACCCAGGATGCCACCCACACCAGTCCACTAACACCCAGGATGCCACCCACACCAGTCCACTAACACCAGGATTGACCCACACCAGTCCACTAACACCGAGTATGGCCACCCACACCAGTCCACTAACACCCAGGATGCCACCCACAACCAGTCCACTAACACCCAGGATGCTAACCCACACCATCCACTAACACCCAGGATGCACCCACACCAGTCCACTAACACCCAGGATGCCACCCACACCAGTCCGCTAACACCCAGGATGCCACCCACACCAGTCCACTAACACCCATGATGCCACCCACACCAGTCCACTAACACCCAGGTACCCATTTAACTGATGAGTGAAAAGGGACAGCAGCTGTCTAATAGAAACACGTCCTAATGTTTTTCAGCCGTTCCAGGGGATCGATCCCCGGACCTCAGTGTGTGAGGTGAGTGCGCTAGTGATCTCTCAGGAAGCTCTTTAAAAACAGCGCTGACTTATTGTTGAAACTCTGCCTTACCTTGTTGGTTCATTACTTCACTTGTCACACCACTGTACTTGTCACACCACTGTACGTGTCCCACCACTGTACGTGTCACACCACTGTACTTGTCACACCACTGTACTTGTCACACCACTGTACTTGTCACACCACTGTACGTGTCACACCACTGTACTTGTCACACCACTGTACGTGTCACACCACTGTACGTGTCACACCACTGTACTTGTCACACCACTGTACTTGTCACACCACTGTACTTGTCACACCACTGTACTTGTCACACCACTGTACTTGTCTTCACTGTCACTCTTCACAACCTTGCTTATCTTGATGAACCATACGGGTTTAGTGCATTTTGTGACCATAACAGTAAATATACCAAATGTGTATTTGGGATGATCTCTTAAGATTATTTCACAATAGAAAGTGTGTTAAAATTCATGTAAACGAACAGAAGTTGAAGGTTTGGCACAAATGCGGATGGATTAATGAATAAATATGAGGAATGGCAAGAAAGAATCAATGAGAAGTCCCCAGACATCATAGCAGTTACAGAAACAAAACTCATGGAGACAATAACATATGCAATCTTCTCACCAGGATACCAGATCATGAGGAAAGATAGAAAGGGCAGAGGGGGAGGAGGGGTTGCTCTGCTCATAAAAAACCGATGGAAATTCGAGAAAATCGGAGGCATAGACGAGACAGGAGAAAGGGACTATATAGTAGGTACACTTCAGTCTGGGGAGCACAAGGTGGTCATTGCAGTGATGTATAATCCACCACAGAACTGCAGGAGGCCAAGAGAGGAATATGACGAGAGTAACAGAGCAATGGTGGACACATTTGCTGAGGTGCAAGAAGAGCTTACTCCAGCAGAGCAAAAGTTGCTGGTTATGGGGGATTTCAACCACAGGGAGATTGACTGGGAAAACCTGAGCCACATGGAGGTCCCGAAACATGGAGAGCCAAGATGTTGGATTGGTGAATGGAAAACCTCATGCACCAACATGTTAAGGACACTACAGAGTGAGAGGGGAGAATGTACAAGCAAGATTGGACCTTGTGTTCACCCTGGGCAGTTCAGACATTGAGGACATCACATATGAGAGTCCCCTAGGAGCTAGTGACCACGTGGTTCTGTGCTTTGAATACATACTAGAGTTCCAAGTGGAGAGAGTAACAGGAGATGAATGGGAAATGCCAGACTATAAAAGAGGGAACTACATAGGGTTGAGGAACTTCCTGCAGGAAGTTCAGTGGGATAGAGAACTGGCAGGAAAGCCAGTAAATGAAATGATGGAATATGTAACAACAAAATGCAAGGAGGCAGTGGAAAGGTTTATTCCCAAGGGTAACAGAAACAATGGGAAGACCAGAACGAGCCCCTGGTTTACCTGACGGTGTAAGGAGGCAAAAACAAAGTGCAATAGAGAATGGAAAAAGTACAGAAGGCAGAGAACACATGAAAATAGGGAGATTAGTCGCAGAGCCAGGAACGAGTATGCACAGGTAAGGAGGGAGGCCCAGCGACAGTATGAAAAGAACATAGCATCGAAAATCAAGACTGACCCGAAACTGTTGTATAGCCACATCAGGAGGAAGACAACAGTCAAAGACCAGGTGATCAGACTGAGGATAGAAGGTGGAGAACTCACAAGAAATGATCAGGAGGTATGTGAGGAGCTAAACAGGAGATTTAAGGAAGTTTTTACAGTAGAGACAGGAAGGACTCTGGGAAGACAGCACAGAAGGGAGCATCAAGAGGGAATATACCAACAAGTGTTGGATGACATACGAACAACCGAGGAGGAGGTGCAGAAGGTGCTAAGTGACCTTGATACCTCAAAGGCGATGGGAACCCGGACATCTCCCCGTGGGTCCTTAGAGGGGGACAGAGATCTGTGATCCCCCTAACCACAATCTTCAACACATCCCTTGAAACGGGCAACTTCCTGAGAAATGGAAGACAACAAATGTGTCCCCATATTTAAGAAAGGAAACAGAAATGAGGCCACTAAAACTACAGACCCGTGTCTCTGACATGTATTGTGTGAAAAGTCATGGAGAAGATTATCAGGAGGAGAGTGGGAACACCTGGAAAGGAACAAGATTATAAATGAAAACCAGCATGGGTTCATGGAAGACAAATCCTGTGTCACAAACCTTTGGGAGTTTTTATGACAAGGTAATAGAAGTAAGACACAGAGAGAGGGGTGGGTTGATTGCTTTTCCTAGACTGCAGGAAGGCCTTTGACACAGTTCCCCACAAGAGATTAGTGCAGAAGTGGAGGATCAGGCGCATATAACATGGAGGGCACTGCAAGGGGATCAGGGAATACTGACAGGGAGGCAACAACGATCATGGTACGTGAAGAGGTTTCACAGTGGGCGCCTGTGACGAGCAGGGTCCCAGGGGTCAGTTCTGGGGACCAGTGCTATTTTTATATATGCGAACGACGTGATGGAAGGAAATAGACTCTGAAGTGTCCTATTCGCAGTTGATGTGAAGTGATGAGAAGGGGAATTTAAAATCGGATGAGGATGAGGCAGGACTGCAAAGAGACCTGGACAGGCTGGACACGTGGTCCAGAAAACTGGCTTCTCAAATTTTCAACCCTGCCAAATGCAAAGTCATGAAGATTGGGGAAGGGGAAAAAGAAGACCGCAGACAGAGTATAGGATAGGTGGACAAAGACTACAGACCTCACTCAGGAGTTTGACCTTGGGGTGACCATAACACCGAGCACGTCACCGGAGGAAACCACATCAACCAAATAATGCTGCAGCATAGGGGCCGCCTGGCAAACTTGAGAATAACGTTCCGATACTTTAATAAGGAATCGTTCAAGACACTGTACACTGTGTATATTAGGCCCATACTGGAGTATGCAGCACCAGTCTGGAAAACCCACACCTGGTCAAGCAGGGTAAAAGATTTAAAGAGAAAGTAACAAAGGTTTGCAACAAGGCTGGTCCCAGAGCTCAGGGGAACGTCGTGCAAGGGAAAAGGGTTTGAGGAAATCGGACTGACGACACTGGAGGACAGAAGAGTCAGGGGACATAATAACGACATACAAGATACTGCGGGGAATAGACAAGGTGGACAGAGATAGGATGTTCCAGGGACACAGAAACAAGGGGTCACAACTGGAAGCTGAAGACTCAGATGGGCCCACAGGACGTTAGAAAGTATTTCTTCAGTCATAGACTCGTCAGGAAGGGGAATAGCCTAGCAATATAATTTAGTGGAGGGCAGGAACCATACATGTTTTAAGAAGAGGTGTGACAAAGCTCAGGAAGCAGAGTGGGAGAGGACCTAGTAGCAATCAGTGAAGAGGCAGGGCCAGGAGCTGAGTCTCGACCCCTGCAACCATAATTAGGTGAGTACAATTAGGCGAGTTCACAGTCCCACTTACATCCCCCACCCCGACACTACGCTGAAAAATCCCACAGCACCTGCCAGGTCCCCCACGTTCAAAAGACCTCCCAAAACACAGTGTTGGAGAGGAAATGGAAGGTATGGTACCCCAAATGGGGGATGGAATAACAAATTAGTGGGAGGAGTGGCACGAAAGAGTCAAAGTGGCATCACCGAACATCATAGCTCTCACAGAAACCAAGCTCGCAGGAATGATAACAGATGCCATCTTCCAACTGGAATCAAATCCTGAGGAAAGACAGAGGGAACAGAGTGGGGGAGGAGTAGCATTACTTAAAAAAACCAATGCGTTTTTGATGAGCTGAAGAGGGGAGGCAGAGGAGAAGCAAGAGATTACATAATAGGAACACTTCAATCTAGAGGTCCCAAGGTTGTAATTGCAGTGATGTATAACCCACCACAGAACAGCAGGAGTCCAAGGCAAGAGTATGAAGAGAGCAATAGAGTGATGGTGGACACAGTGGCGGAAGTGGCCAGAAGGGCTCATGTAAGCTGAGCGAAGCTACTGATTATGGATGACTTAAAACCACAAGAAATCGACTGGGAGAACCTGGAGCCACATGGGTCCCAGAAACGTGGAGGGCTAAGATGGAGGTCGTACTGGAAAAAAACCTCATGTACCAACCAGAGACAGAGGAAAGGATGAACCAGCGAGACTGGACCTAGTATTCATCTTGAGTAATGCAGTTATTGACGAGGTCGCATGTGAAAGACCTCTTGGGGGCAAGTGACCACATGGTTCTAGAGCTTTTAATGCATAGCAGAGTTACAAGTGGAAGAGAGAAGCAGAAGGGCAGGATGAATGAAGCAAAACAACAAGAGAGGAGACTATGCAGGCATGAAAAGTTTCCTTCAGGGGGTTCAGTGGGACAGAGAACTGGCGGGGAAAAAGTCAGTAATGAGTTGATGGAATATGTGACAATAATATTCAAGGAAGCTGAGGAGAGGTTTGTTCCCAAGGGTGTTTAGAAATAACGGGGAAAGCCAGGGTGAGCCCTTGGTTCACCCAGAGGGTAGAGAGGCCAAAACCAACGTGTCTAGAGAAGGGAAGAAGTATAGAAGGCAAAGGACCCAGGAGAATAAGGAAGAAGTCAGAGGGCCAGAAATTAATATGCATAGGTTTAAGAAGGGAGGCCCAACGGCAATATGAAAATGACATAGCGGCGAAAGCCAAATCTGTTATGAAGCTGTTGTACAGCCACATCAGGAGGAAAACAACAGTCAAGGGCCAGGTAATCAGGCTGAGGAAGGCAAGAGGGGATATAAAAAAACAATAACTGTGAAATATTTTGAGGAGCTCAACATGATATTTCAAAGAAGTGTTCACAGTGAGACAGAGGGACTCCAGAAAGACAGAGAGAGGAGGTTCACCATCAAGTTTGGAACTCATACATACAACCAAGGAAGAAGCGAAGAGGCTGCTAAGCAAGTAGATACCTCAAAGGCAATGGGGCCAGATAACATCTCATAGGTCCTGAAAGAGGGAGCAGGGGGTAAAATGTGTACCACTAACAACAATCTTAAAACAACATCTGTCAAAACAGGGCGAATACCTGAGGTATGGAAGACAGCAAAGTAGTCCTGATTTTTAAAAAAGGATACAGACACGAAGCACAAAACAAAAGACCAGTGTCACTAAAAATGTATAGTATACAAGGTAATGGAGAAGAATGATCAGAAGAGTGGTGGAGCACCTAGAAAGGAATGAGCTTAATGAATGACACCCTCCACAGGTTCGGGGAATGGGAAATCCTGTGCCATAAACCTACTGGAGTTCTATAATAAGTGAAAAGCAGTAAGGGGTGGGTAGATTGCATTTTCACGGAGTGTAAGGTGTCTGACACAGTTCTAAACAAGAGATTAGTACAAAAGCTGGAGGTTCAGGCAGGGATAACAGGGAAAGCACTACAGTGGACCAGAGAATACCTGTCTGGAAGACAACAGCGAGTTATGGTGCGTGGTAAGGTTTCAGAGTGGGCACCTGTAATGAGTGGGGTTCCACAGGGGTCAGTCTCAGGACCAGTGCTGCTTCTGGTATTTGTGAACGACATGATGGAAGGGATAGACTCTGAAGTGCTCCTGTTTGCAGATGATGTGAAGTTGATGAGAAGAACTCAATCAGATGAGGACCAGGCAGAATTACAAAGAGATCTGGAGAGGCTGCAGGCATGGTCCAGCAACTGGCTCCTGGAGTTCAGTCCTACCAAATACAAAGTCATGAAGATTGGGGAATGGCAAAGAAGACCACAGACAGAGTACACTCTAGGGGGCCAAAGACTACAAATCTCGCTCAAGGAAAAGGATCTTGGGGTGAATATAACACCGGGCACATCTCTGGAGGTGAACATCAACCAAATAACTGCTGCAGCATACAGGTGCCCAGCAAACCTAAGAACAGCATTCTGACATCTTAATAAGGACTCATTCAGGACCCTGTAAACTGTGTATGTCAGGCCAATATTGGAGTATGCAGCACTAGTTTGGAACCCACACCAAGCCAAGCATGTAAGGAAGCTAGAGAAAGTGCAAAGATTTGCAACAATATTAGGGCCGGAGCTAAGGGATATGTCCTACGAGGAAAGATTAAAGGAGATCGACCTTACGACACTGGAGGACAGGAGAGATAAGGGTGATATGATAAGTTATAAAATAGTGAGAGGAGAGATATTACAGAGACAGGATGTTCCAGAGATGGGACACAGCAACAAGGGGTCACAGTTGGAAGTTGAAGACTCAGATGAATCACAGGGACGTTAGGAAGTATTCCTTCAGTCACAGAGTTGTCAGGAAGCGGATATTTATTAAGTGATGTAGTGGAGGCAGGCTCCATACATAACTCTAAAAAGAGGTATAATAAAGCTCATGGAGCAGGAAAGTGCCCCAAAGTAGGGACCAGTGAAGAGGCAGGGCCATAGCTATGACTAAACCCCCTGCAACCAAAACTAGGTGAGACACACACACACACACACAAACAGTCCCAATCACTACAAAACCTTACCCATAAAAAAAAAAGTAATGGGTACTCAGCAGGGGAAGTCGAAGGCCCCTGGGGATCAGAGGAAGATGGTCCTGGTAAGGAAGAATAGATGGAAGAGGGTGCAGACAGAGAAGACAAATGGGGAGTCGCAAGCTGAAACTGCAGAAGCCAAGATACCCAATCCGAGAATATGAGGTAAATACGCTGAATTGAGTTACAGAGCTATTGCTAGAGGAGACATGGCATCTGATGCAGGTATACCCTATTAAATGGCCCAATTGGAAGGAAGGAGACAAGACTTACTCTAATGCCCTATCAGTCCACCAAAGAAAGGGCAAGGAATGAAGGGGAGAGCTGTTAGGAGCAGCCATAGCAAAAGGGGGGACAGGCAGAGAAGATAACTGGTCCCATGCAGAGGCACGACCAAGCTACCCAGAGCTACAGGAAAAAATATGGGAGAAAATGGCTATGTACAAATAGGACCCAGACAGACCGATGAAAAGGCAATGGAGGAGGGAGAGGGGAAGTCAGTGTGTATTCACGGGCTTCAGGAGAGTAAAGGGGAGGACACAATGAAAAAAGGGAGAAAAAAAAAAGACTGAAAACAACATTAAAGGAATAGGCAAGGAGGACATGACTGAGATAGTAAATTTTTAGAGAATAAGGTGTACTTGAAGGGGAGAATAGGCCAGTTAAACTGATTGTCAAGAGAGAAATGGTGCAGAACCAAATCCTGCAAGAGAAATCACTGCTGAGAGAATCAGTATACAAGAGGATGTTCCTAGACCATGACAGAACAAGAACAGAATGACAGCAGCTGAGGGAGAGGACACAAAAAAAAAAGGGGGCTAGGAAGAGAGACAAGGACAGAGTCAGCAGAGGATAACCAGAGCCGGCCAGTGCAACAAGCACACACACAGACCCCCCCCCCCTCAGAACATCACAGCCAAACATACTATCCCAACACAGACCACAATCCACACTTACAGCCCCCACCCCACCATGCTCTAGAATCCCACGCATAATGCCAGGTCACCCCCCACAGACCCTCCAAAACAGTGTTGGAGAGGAAACTGAAGTATGGTACTTCAATACTGATAAAATAATGAATAAGTTGGACAAGTGACATGAAAGAATCAAAGAGGCACCCAACTGGACATCATAGGTGTCACAGAAACCAAGTCCAGGAATGATAACAGATGCCATCTTTCCAACGGGATATTAGATCCTGAGGAAAGACAAATGGAACAGAGGGGGAGGAGGAGTGTTACTGCTCATCAAAAACGAATGGGATTTTGATAAGCTGGAGAGGGAGACAGAGGAGAAGCAAGAGACTACATAACAGGAACACTTCAGTCTGGAGGTCCAAAGGTGGTTACTGCAGTGATGTATAACCCCCCTCCACAGAACAGCTGGAGGCCAAGGCAAGAACATGGTGAGAGGAGCAGTGCAATGGTTGACACACTGGCTGAAGTGGCCAGAAGGGCTCATGCAAGCAGGGCAAAGCTAGCACACTTAGTTTTGGCCTCTCGTTATTTCTGTTACCTTTGGGTACAAACTTCTCCTCAGCTTCCTTGCATATTGTTGTCACATATCCCTTCATCTCATTTACTGACTTCCCTGCCAGTTCTCTGTCCCACTGAACCTCATGCAGGAAATTCTTCATGTCTGTGTAGTCCCCTCTCATGTAGTTTGGCTTCATTCGTCCTGCCCTTCCTGCTTCCCTGCTCAGAACCACATGAAATGGGGACTACACAAACATGAAGAATTTCTTGCATGAGGTTCAATGGGACAGAGAACCTTCAGGGATGTCAGTAAATGAGATAAAGGGATATGTGACAACAATATACAAGGAAGCTGAGGAGACGTTTGTATCCAAAGGTAACAGAAATAACGAGAGGCCAAAACCAAGTGTGCTAGAGAATGGAAGAAGTATAGAAGGAAAATAAATGACCGAGGAGAATAAAGAGAGCTGTCAAAGAGTCAGAAATGAATATGCAGAGGTAAGGAGACCCATAGACAATACAAAAATAACATAGCAGCGAAGGCCAAAAATGACTCAAAGCTGTTGGACAGCCACATCAGGAGGAAAACAAC
The DNA here is from genome assembly GCF_026875155.1 of Cherax quadricarinatus. Lineage (NCBI taxonomy): Eukaryota > Metazoa > Arthropoda > Malacostraca > Decapoda > Parastacidae > Cherax > Cherax quadricarinatus. The sequence goes on from NC_069493.1 coordinate 11,665,735, forward strand.
GGTCAAGGACCAGGTAATCAGGTTAAGAAGGGAAGGAGGGGACATCACATGAAACGATCGAGAATTATGTGAGGAACTCAACATGAGATTCAAAGAAGTGTTCACAGAGGGGACAGAAGGGACTCCAGAAAGACGTAGAGGTGGGGTACACCACAAACTGATGTCAGGGAGAAGATTATCAGGAAAAGTGTGGTGGAGCACCTAAAAAGGAATGAGTTTATCATCGACAACCAGCACGGTTTCAGGGACGGGAAATCATGTGTAACAAACCTACTGGAGTTCTCTGACAAGGTGACAGCAGTAAGACAAAAAGTGAGAAAGGGGTGGGTAGACTGTGTCTTCTTGGACTGTAATAAGGCTTTCAACACAGTTCCACACAAGGTGGAGGACTATGCAAGGATAACAGGAAAGGCACTGCAATGGATCAGGGAATACCTGTCAGGAAGACATGAGCGAGTCATGGTACGTGACGTGGTGTCAGAGAGGGAGTCAGTAACGAGCGGGGTTCCACAGGGGTCAGTCTCAGGATCGGTGCTGTTTCTGTTACATGTGAACGACATGGCAGAAGGAAGAGATTCAAAAGTGTCCCTATTTGCAGATGATGTGAAGTTAATGAGAAGAATTCAATCGGAAGACAGGTTGCAGGCCTGGTCCTGAAAGTGGCTCCTGGAGTTCTACCCCACCCAATGCAAAGTCATGAAGATTGGGGAAGGGCAAGGAAGACCGCAGATGGAGTACAGTTTAGGGGGCCAGAGCCTACAAACCTCACTCAAGGGAAAGGGTCTTGGGGTGAGTATAACACCGGGCATATCTCCTGAGGCGCACATCAACCAAATAACTGCTACAGCATACGGGTGCCTAGCAAACCTATGAATAGCATTCTAACATCTCAATAATTAATCGTTCTGGACCCTGTACACCGCGTACGTAAGGCACATTTTGGAGTATGCAGCACCAGTTTGGAACCAACACCTAGCCAAGCACGTCAGGAAATTAGAGAAAGTGCAAAGTTTACAACAACGCTAGTCCCGGAGCTAAGGGGCATGTCCTACGAGAAGAGGTTAAGGGAAATCGACCTGACGACACTGGAGGACAAGACAGATAGGGGGTATATGATGATGACATGAAAAATACTGAGAAGAATCGACAAGATGGACGGAGACAGGATGTTCTAGAGATGGGACACAACAACAAAGGGACACAGTTGGAGGTTGAAAACTCAGATGAATCACAGAGATGTTAGGAAGTATTTCTTCAGTTACAGAATTGTCAGGAAGTGGAATAGTCTGGTATGTGATGTAGTGGAGGCAGGACCCATGCATAGCTTTAAGAAGAGGTATTATAAAGCTCATGGAGCAGAAAAAGTGACCTAGTAGCGACCAGTGAAGAGGCGGGGCCAGGAGCTGTGAATCGACCCCTGCAACAACAACTAGGTGAGTACAACTTTTAGCTTGTCAATAAAGGTAATAGCTCATAAACTAAAACTGTAAAACTAATGTGTAAATACAGAGATACACCTGACATTGTTATCTGAGATACTCTTACAGGAGTCTCACATACATCTTTGTTTGTAAATTAGACACATGTGCAACTCTATCTTTATTGAGGAAACGTTTCGCCACACAGTGGCTTCATCAGTCCATGCAAAGGAGAAACTTGAATAGCAGGAGGAGAGTGAGGTAATCAGTCCCTCAACCTTGAGCACGACCTACTTCCACATTGAACAAATGTGACAAGACCTACGACTGCTGCACCTCTTCTGCTTACGGGTTATAAGCTCCTTCTCCGCACTTATGCCGTATTCTGTTCAAGATGGACTGACCACATCGACTCAAGGTTGAGGGACTGATTACCTCATTCTCCTTCTGTTCTTCAAGATTCTCCTTTGTATGGACTGATGAAGCCCCTGTGTGGCGAAACGTTTCCTCCATGAAGATACCCAAGAGTTGCACATGTGTCTAATTTATCAACATGTAGGTTCTCTGAACCATTCACTTACATCTTTGTTTGCTGACAGTGTTATCTGAGATACTCTTACAGGAGTCTCACAGGTATCTTTGTTTGCTGACAGTGTTATCTGAGATACTCTTACAAGAGTCTCACAGATATCTTTGTTTGCTGACAGTGTTATCTGAGATACTCTTACAGGAGTCTCACAGATATCTTTGTTTGCTGACAGTGTTATCTGAGATACTCTTACAGGAGTCTCAAAAGATATCTTTTGTTGCTGACAGTGTTATCTGAGATACTCTTACAGGAGTCTCACAGATATCTTTGTTTGCTGACAGTGTTATCTGAGATACTCTTACAGGAGTCTCACAGATATCTTTGTTTGCTGACAGTGTTATCTGAGATACTCTTACAGGAGTCTCACAGATATCTTTGTTTGCTGTGTTATCTGAGATACTCTTACAGGAGTCTCACAGATATCTTTGTTTGCTGACGATTATCTGAGATACTTTACAGGAGTCTCACAGTATCTTTGTTTTGACAGTGTTATCTAGATACTCTCATGGGGTTCACAGATATTTTGTTTGCTGACAGTGTTTTTCTTTAACCCCTCTCAGGATCCCTTACAGATATCTTGTTTGCTGTGTTATCTGAGACACTTCACGGAGTTCACAGATATCTTTGTTTCTGTGTTATCTGAGACACTCTCACAGGAGTCTCACAGATATCTTTGTTTGCTGTGTTATCTGAGACACTCTCACAGGAGTCTCACAGATATCTTTGTTTTTCTGTTTATCTGGACACTCTCACAGGAGTCCCAGATATCTTTTTTGCTGTTATCTGAGAATCTCCCCAGGAGTCCACAGTATCTTTGTTTGCTGTGTTAATCTGAGACACTCTCACAGGAAATCTCACAGATCTTTGTTTGCTGTGTTACTGGACACTTTTCACAGGAGTCTCACAAACATCTTTGCTTGCTGACACTAACTTGTTATTTGTAAATGTTTACATCACTCAGCCTTGCACTCCCTGGGTTTACACTATCACATTATATCTGCGTTAAATTTTCATTTCATGGTCTGTGTCTTTGACCCCAGTTGTCTCTAACAGTAATTTCTATATATTTTTTCATTCATAAATTTTCCCGGTTAATACAGACACAAGACTAGAAATGGACTTAAAGTCTGTTTAAACAATCAGTAATTATTAATAATCCGTATGTTTACACTGCCTTTTAATTTATCTTTTGCAATAAATGCATCGGCCGGGAATCGAACCCGGGCCTCCCGCGTGGCAGGCGAGAATTCTACCACTGAACACGATGCACGAGCTTCGCTTAGGGTTCTTTTAAAACTTTAAAATTTTTTTATAATGTGTTAAAAATTAATGTAAAGTATCAGTTATACTGGAAACAATAATAACACATTATACAGTTTAAAGGAGGTTTAAGAAATTATGTCTTTCCAGTGAGGAACTGAACAGTCATTTTCTTTTCTCTTTTCCTCTGACCACAACATCGTGTTCCTGGTCTGTTTATTTTATCTATGAATGGAACTTCAACATGAAGGATCAGTTTGTACAAACATCAAACAAGATTTAAAGCCACACTTACTGTACACAGGAGCGAACAACCACATCTATCCAGCATCAGCCACAAGAATTACAATTTAGAAGAAGTGTTTCCCGTAAATATTACGTTCACGATGCGTAACATGTAAATATGATATAAAAACATTAATATTATAAGGGGATAAGTGAGTTCATTCAGGTATTGTTGTGCATGGATGAAGTGGCATAAATTGTCGTGTATGAGAGCGCAGGTGTGCATGACCTGGGATATCCCAGAGGCAGACAAGGTGACTTATTTCCTTGGAGGTCCTAAACCAATCTAGGTCCTTGGAGATCCTAAACCAATCTAGGTCCTTGGGGGTCCTAAACTCATCAAGGTCCTTGGAGGTTCTAAACCCATTTAGGTCCTTGGAGGTCCTAAACCCATCTAGGGCCTTGGTGGTCCTAAACCCATATAGGTCCCTGGAGGTCCTAAACCCGTCTAGGTCCTTGGAAGTCCTAAACCCGTCTAGGTCCTAAGTGGTCCTAAACCCATCTATGTCCTTGGAGGTCCTAAACGCATATGTCTTTGGAGGTTCTAAACCTTTCTAGGTCCTTGGAAGTCCTAAACTCATCTAGGTCCTTGGAGGTCCTAAACCTAACTAGGTCCTTGGAGGTCCTAAACACATCTAGGTCTTTGGAGGTTCTAAACCCATGTATGCCCTTGGAAGTCCTAGACCCATCTAGGTCCTTGAAGGTCATAAACCCATCTAGGTCCTTGGAGGTCCTAAACCCATCTAGGTCCTTGGAGGTTTTAAACCCATCTAGTTCCTTGGAGGTCGTAAACCCATCTAGGTCCTTGGAGGTCCTAAACCCATCTAGGTCCTTGGTGGTCCTAAACCCATCTGGGTCCTTGGAGGTCCTAAATCCATCTGGGTCCTTGGAGGTCATAAAGACATCTAGGTCTTTGGATGTCCTAAACCCATCTGGGTTCTTGGAGGTCCTAAACCCATCTGGGTCCTTGCAGGTCATAAACACATCTAGGTCCTTGGAGGTCCAAAACCCCTCTGGGTCCTTGGAGGTCCTAAACCCATCTGGGTCCTTGGAGGTCATAAACACATCTGGGTCCTTGGAGGTCCTAAACCCATCTGGGTCCTTGGAGGTCCTAAACCCATCTGGGTCCTTGGAGGTCATAAACACATCTAGGTCCTTGGAGGTCTTAACCCAACTAGGTCCTTGGAGGTCCTAAACCCATCTAGGTCCTTGGAGGACATAACATAACTAGCAATTCCTAATTTTTCCCAATATCCTTTAACACCACTAACAGCAAAATTCTGTAAACCACTAAACAAGTTACAATCACCATGTTACAATCAACCATGTGTGCCTTTGTACCGCTGTAACTAGACAGGTTACGACTTGAATAGAAATAAGTCTGCCTCTCTTTTCTTAGGCTATCCTAAGTTATTAAAAATGTGCGCTGCCATGTATGATACCTAGATGGGTTTAGGACCTCCAAGGACATAGTTGGGTTTAGGACCTCCAATGACCTAGTTGGGTTTAAAACCTCCAAGGACCTAGATGGGTTTAGGACCTGCAAGGACCTGGATGGGTTTAGGACCCCCAAGGACCTAGATGGGTTTAGGACCTCCAAGGACCTAGTTTGGTTTAGAACCTCCAATGACCTAGATGGGTTTAGGATCTCCAAGGACCTCGATGGGTTTAGGACCTCCAAGGACCTAGATGGGTTTAGGACCCCCAAGGACCAATGATTAGGGCCTCCGGACAATGGTTTAGGACCTCCAAGGACCTAGATGGGTTTGGGCTTCAGACCGTGGGTTTTGGACCCCAAGGGATCTAGATGGGGTTTTAGGACCTCCAAGGACCTAATGGTTTAGGACTCAAAGGACCTAGATGGGTTTAGGACCTCCAAGGACCTAGATGGGTTTAGGACCTCCAAGGACCTATATGGGTTTAGGACCTCCAAGGGCCTAGTTTGGTTTAGAATCTCCAATGACCTAGATGGGTTTAGGACCTCCAAGGACCTCGATGGGTTTAGGACCTCCAAGGACCTAGATGGGTTTAGGACCCCCAAGGACCTAGATGGATTTAGGACCTCCAAGGACCTAGATGGGTTTAGGACCTCCAAGTTCTTAGATGGGTTTAGGACCTTCAAGGACCTCGATGGGTTTAGGACCCCCAAGGACCTAGATGGGTTTAGGACCTCCAAGGACCTAGATGGGTTTAGGACCTCCAAGGACCTAGATGGGTTTAGGACCTCCAAGGACCTAGATGGGTTTAGGACCTCCAAGGACCTAGATGGGCTTAGACCTTCAGGACCTAGATGGTTTAGGACCCCCCAAGGACCTCGATGGGTTTAGGACCCCAAGGACCTAGATGGTTTAGACCTCCAGGACCTGAGGGTTTTTTTGGGCCTCCCAAAGGGCCTTGATGAGTTTAGAACCCCCAAGACCTTGAGAGTTTAGGCCACCAAGGACCCCAGATTGGTTAGGACCTCCAAGAAATAATCACCTTGTCTGCCTCTGGGATATCCAGGTATGCACACCTGCGCTCTCATACCGACAATTTATCCACTTTACTGCCCCAAAACCGATGCCACAACTTTTTTTTAATACTGAATGGAACCATACTCTACATCTTCTAAATTGTAAATTTTTTGGTGATGCTGGAATTTGATGTGGTTGTTCGCTCCTGGTACATAAGTGTGGCTTTAATCTTGTTTGTTTTTTGTAGGAAACTGACCTCATGGAAGTCCATTCAATAATAAATAAAAAAGACCAGGAACACGATGTTGTGGTAGAGGGAAAGAGAAAAGAAAATGACTGTTCAGTTTTCCTTTACTGGAAAGACATTTAATTTCTTAACCTCTTACTGTTATAATGTGTTTATTAATTTGTTCAGTATTAACTGATATCCCTTTTTCATTTAATTTTAACAACTTATAAAAAATATAAAGTATAAAGTGAACCTAAGCGGGAAATTCGAGCATCGGTGGTTAGTGGTAGAATTCTCGCCTGCCACGGGGAAAACCCGGGTTCGATTCCGGCCGATGCATTTATTGCAAAGTTAAATTAAAAGCAGTGTAACACATAAAGAATATTAATCATTACTGATTGTTTCACAGAACTTTACAGTACATTTTCTAGTCTTTTGCTGTATTAACTGGAAAAATGACTGAAAAAATTATTTCTGAGAACATTACTGTTGAGGGCTATACATGAGGGTTTAAAGAAACACAGGACCATGAAAATGTTATAATAAAGCAGATATTATTGATTTGTGTGAAAAAAAAGAAATTTTTGCAAAAAGTATAGTTAGTGTCAGCAAACAAAGTTATCTGTGAGACTTCTTTAAGAGTATCTCGCATTAGCATTATTGTGGCAAAAAACAGGTACATCTCTGCCACAGTTGTGTTCTTCCACTAGTGTAGCCGGGGTCTTGGTGAGATAATTGTATTTGCCATGGTGTACTCATAGTATGTGTTGGTTTCCCTGACAATAATGTCCATCAGGGGTTCATCGAAGAAGAACTTAAAGCATTCCAGTTCAGTAGCATTGTTCCCAAGTGAACACGATGGCCGTATTCCATTTTGTGTTTTATCAAAGTCATGGGGACTGGGAACAAACTCGTCACCTTCCTGCCAATCCAGATGCGGTCTGTGGTGGGTTCTGGATATTGAACGCGGTTGTGGTTTGGGAGTTGTTTATTGTGCAGGTTTTTGATTGTAGGTTGGGGAGTGTGGGGTTGGGTGGGGCTGGTTGTAGTCGTGCAGAGTCAGCAGCGTCGGTAGTAGCGTGGCCCGCTGCAGGTGCCACATGACTCATGCCACCATCACTATCACCACCACTACCTGCTGCTCGCTCAACATATTCATACCCTCCTGAAAATTTCGTCATTCTTCACTATTCAGGTCGTTTGGGGTAGGCCACGGGATGTGCTCCGAGATTTACTCCTTCCCCTTAGAACAGCATATGACACACTACCAGACCGCATGCTACGTCTACATACTGCCGCTTCACTGGGGAATATTCACCCTCACTGTCGCAACTAGAACTGCTTTCAATAACTGTGAAATCACTATCACTATCACTTGCACTGCTCACATCTGAGCCTTGTACACGGGCAAATAGGTTCCTCTTTCGTCCTGGTGCAGGTGAACATGAACGAGCCGGCCCCCAGCAAACCAAGGGTGGGAAAGGGCGTGGGTCATCTGGGTTTTCATCACTAATTTCGTTATCCTGGGCACTGTTTTCGGTCACACCTGCTTGAAAACCCTGGAATTCACTTTCACTGACACTTTCATCGCTGTTAGAGCTATCACTTGGGAACAGAAAACCTCCAATCCTCCCAGTAGTGAGGTACTTCTTACTGAGAGGCATGGTGAAAATGTCCTACCAAGATGGCGTTCCCACAATGCACCACTGAGTTCCAGATTTTTTTCACAGGGTGCACACCCACCACTCAGACCCATTCTCTCTCATGTAGGCCTACCAGCTTTCTCCTGTGCGATTTGAAGCCGCTAGAATTTACGTGTACAAATATGTCAAACAGTGGCGTGTAAGACGTATATATATACGACCGAAACAGTCAAAGGGTTAAAACCCTCGCTCATCTTTCGTGGGGAAGGGGGGTGGAGGTTGGCAGACGTCTGACTCTTCTTCGACCGCATTCAGCCCTAATTTCATCAAAAGTAAACAATGGCGACCAGATACATTCTGCAGCCTCTCCCAAACTCCTAAACTTGATCCTATCCATCATCAGAAATTACGTTTGTATCTAGATGTTTCTCGCTTCTCACTTGCCGATAGCCTACATGCAATGGCGAATGTTCCATCCTTGAACAATCGCCGTGATGCCCATTGCCTCTCTTATTTTGCCTACTCACATGACTTTCACGATCCTTCAACGTACAGGATAGTATCGGACATTAGTAGAGGTACGTTATTCATTAGCCGACCCTGTTCCCTTTTTCTCTTTCACATCACTAGCTCCTGACTTCTCTTCATTTGCCGCCCTTTATATGTTCATCTACCATGTAACTTTTCTCTTCATTCCTGGGATGTTCAGACTGTTCATGTCTGTTCTTCAACTGCCGTGCATGAAAGCTCAAATACCTACGCTCAATTTTTCTCGACCACTTCAGGTTTCATTCTCATGTCTTTGCAGTGTACACTGATGGTTTTAAATCTTCTGACAGTGTCAGGTTTGCAGCAGTGTTCCCAGACACTGTATTGCAAGGATATTTATTAGACTCTGCATTTGTCAGACAGCTGAACTGTATGCAGTTCTTATTGCAGTTATTCATATTGCATTTATGCCTACCTCAACGTTTGTCGTAGTCTCAGACTACTCTAGTGCTTTGCAAGCATCCCTGGTCATGTAGATGATCAGGGCTATGAGCAGGCAGACTACTGCGTGGTCAGCAGTATGTGAACTGCCGGTTCCATACAGAGGTGCTCTATTCTCAGACTATTTTGCTGTAATTTCTAACCACCTTTGCAACCTTTGGCAACATCGTTGGTCTGATATTCAATCAAGCCAAGTTTAGATGTTTGGCCTTATCATCGTTGCCAAGGTTGGGAGACTGTTCTCTCCCATCTTCACATCTCATGGAGAGACGCCTTAATTCACTCTGAGAATAGTCAGGTTCCAGTTTCAGTTTGTCATTCTATTGGACTGTCCCATTTCTCAGCGAGCATGCAGAATTGACCTCCAACGTCGTCACCGCTCTAACACCATTGCTTTATCTTCCCTCCTCGCTGACGGCCCCACTTTTGGCACAGACTTCCTCTTTGAATTTTGACAGCAACTGACTTATTACACAAACTTTGATAATACTTCCTTTAGTACTCCTTACAGCCCTTTCTGATTTTACCTCTGTTATCCTCCCCTCTCCTGGCTCCTTCTTCTTCTTGCTGATTTGCTGGAATTCTCCCAGCCCGGGTCTTTTCCAATTGGCGGCCCGGCCTTGGCTCCCTATCTAGGGAGTGTCTGAGACCTAAGTCTCCCATGGGAGGAGGCACAGGTACCCCCTCATCTTTGGGACCAATTGTCTCCAGGCCTAGCCGCATTCCCCACCCTCACGGGGCTCTTAGGGAGAAGCTAGGCCTCTCTGGTCTTCCATCCCCTCCCCAAAGGGGCTAAGGGGAATGGCAGTCTTATGACCTGCAAGCTCTGGCTCAGGCACCTACCCTGCCTTAGAAGAGCTAGGCATGGTGTCGATGCCTGGCTGCTTGCTGCTCAAATGACACCCCCTGTCCTTCAGCACTGTATACTCACCGAACGTTGGTGCATTTGCGACAGGGCGTCAGCTGATCAGTTTGGACTACATGGTCTTGCCTGTCATACGTAAGAAGGGAAGTATATTAGGTCTGAGGAGGTCAATGACATTTAGTGAAGTCTCGCCAAAGCCTGTTGCTCAACAGAACTGGAACCCCAGATACCGAGGTTTGACGGAATTCAAAAGCTTCCAAATGGAATCATCATTCTATCCTAGAAGGATGATAATCACCTTTCGTCTACATTGGCTGAAACATACCATACTCTGAAGTTGGAGGTGTGGTGACACCAGCTTCAGGGAGACCCAGAAGATCAACAAATACAGTGGGCTGGCACCATGCTATAACATTGTTCCAGTAGGGTCTCCGACCCTCGCAGCATGGGCAAGTGTGCTATAAGATTCATCAAAGGGTTATGTGAAAACTCTTTACAGAAACCAAGGGTCCCAGAACTGCCATTTTCTTCTCTCAGAGACTCAATGTTGCAGTCCAGCAGGCAAATACCTGCAGCATTTTGTGCACACAGCTCACCGCCAGGGAGCTGTTGAAGTATTTGAAATACATGTCATGAGATGTCATTTATGTTGTTCTTCCATTGCGTCTTTTATAATGTATTTTGTTTATCAAATAATGCTCGCATGGAATATAGGGGTGGAAGGAGAAGAAAATATTCAAACA
>NC_069493.1:11676709-11703353 GCF_026875155.1 Cherax quadricarinatus
TTAAAAAATTTCTCAGATAACACTTTCAGGTGTATCCGTTTTTACACATTAGTTTTAAGTTTTTTTTTATGAGCTTTTCCCCTTTATTGACAAGCTAAAAGTTGTACTACCAGCGTTGTTGCGGGGTCGATTCACCTCTTGCCCCCCCTCTTCACGGTCGCTACTAGGCACTTTTCCTGCCCCAGGGCTTAAAATACCTTTTTAAAGGTATGTAGGGTCCTGCCTCCCCTACATCCATACCAGACTTTTTCCATTTTCCTACAATTCGTGACTGAAGAAATACTTCCAAACATCCTGTGATTCTTGGTTTTAAACCCTTTCCAACTGGCCCCCTTTTTTGTTGTGCCCCATCTCAGAACATCCTGTCTCCGTCCATTTTGTCGATTCCTTGTTTTTTCATGTCATCATCAAACCCCCCCCATCTTCTTGCCTCCAATGTCTTCAGGCGATTTCCCTTAACCCTTTCGTAGGACATCCCCCCTTAGTCCGGGCTACGTTGTTGCAAACTTTGCACTTTCCTAATTTCCTGACTGCTTGGCTAGGTTTTGGTTCCAAACTTGCGCTACTCCAAAATTCCCCTTACGTACGCGGGTACAGGGTCCAAAACGTTTAAATTTTGAGATTTTAGAAGCTTTTCAAAGGTTTGCTGGCCCCGTATGCTGCGCAGTTTTTGGTTGATGTGCGCCTCAGGAATATGCCCCGGTGTTTTATACCACCCCAAGCCCTTTTCCCCCTTGAGTGAGTTTGTAGGCCGGCCCCCCTAGCTGCGGCTTCCTTGCCCTTCCCAATTTTCATGACTTTGATTGGGGGGGGTAAAAATCCGGGGAGCACTTTCAGGCCCGGGCCCTGAAACCCTGTCTTCCGATTAATTTTTCTCTTTAACTTCACTTTTGCAAACAGGGAAAATTTTGAATCTCTTCCCTTTTCTGCCAGCGTTCACAATGTAACAAAAACAGCACCGACCTGAACTGACCCTTGGAACCCCCGCCGTACTACCCCTTTTTGCACCACTCACTACCAGACCGCTATTTTTCCTGAAGGTATTCCCTGATCCAGCAGGGGCCTTTCCTGTTTTCCTTTCATAGTCCTCCACCTTGTTGGAACTGGTCGAAAGCCTTTTACAGTCCCCCGAAGACGTTAAAACCCCCCCTTTCTATTTTTTTTCTTACTGCTGTCACCTTGTCAGAGAACTCCAGTAGGTTTTTTGACCAGTTTTTCCCCTCCTGAAACCGTTGGGTTTTCGAGTAAACTATTCCTTTTTAGATCTCCACCACCTTTTTCCCCATTCTTCTCCATGACATCGTTTGGGTGTACCCCACCCTACGTCTTTCTGGAGTCCCTTTCTTCTCCTCTTTGAATTCAGTTGAGTTCGTCACATAAATTTTCGATCTTTTCATGTTATGTCCCCTCCCCCCTTCTACCTTTACCTGGTCTTTGACCGTTGTTTTCCCCTATTGGGCGTCCAAAAAGCTTTGGGGGAATTTTTGGCCTTCGCTGCTTATTTATTTTGTTTGCTTGGGTTCCTTACTCTGGGATATTCATTTCTGACTCTTTGACAGCTCTCCTAATTCTCCTCGGGCATTATTTTCCTTTATACTTTTTCCATTCTCTAGACATTTGTTTTGGCTTTTTCATTTTTCTGTTACCCTTTGGATACAAACGCTTCTCGTTCCTTGTATATTGTTTCACATACCCTTTATTCTTTTCTGACTCCCAAGGTTCCTGTCCCATTGAACCCTGCAAGAAATTCTTCATGTTTGTGTATCCCATTTCATGTGGTTCGGCGGAAGCGGGAAGGGAGGACAAATGAAACCAAAATACATGAAGGGGACTACACGACTGAAAATTTCCCGCATGAGGGTTTAGTGGGACAGAGAACTGGCAGGGAAGCAGTAAATAAATGAAGGGTATGTGACAAAATATAAGGAAGCGAGAAATTTTTTACCCAAAGGAACAGAAATAACGTGAGGCCAAAACTAAGTGTGCTAGCTTTGCCCTGCTTGCATGAGCCCTTCTGACCACTTCAGCCAGTTTGTCAACCATTGCACTGCTCCTCTCATCATGTTCTTGCCTTGGCCTCCAGCTGTTCTGTGGAGGGGGGTTATACATCACTGCAGTAACCACCTTTGGACCTCCAGACTGAAGTGTTCCTGTTATGTAGTCTCTTGCTTCTCCTCTGTCTCCCTCTCCAGCTTATCAAAATCCCATTCGTTTTTGATGAGTAGTAACACTCCTCCTCCCCCTCTGTTCCATTTGTCTTTCCTCAGGATCTAATATCCCGTTGGAAAGATGGCATCTGTTATCATTCCTGTGAGCTTGGTTTCTGTGACACCTATGATGTCCAGTGATGCTTCTTTGATTCTTTCATGCCACTTGTCCAACTTATTCACTGTTTCATCAGTATTGATGTACCATACTTTCAGTTTCCTCTCCAACACTGTTTTGGAGGGTCTGTGGGGTGACCTGGCATTATGCTGTGGGATTCTAGAGCATAGTGTGGGGTGGGGGCTGTAAGTGTGGATTGTGGTCTGTGTTGGGATAGCATGTTTGGCTGTGATGTTCTGAGGAGGGTTCTGTGTGTGTGCTTGTTGCACTGGCCGGCTCTGGTTGTCCTCTGCTGACTCTGTCCTTGTCTCTCTTCCTAGCCCCTTTTATTTTTGTGTCCTCTCCCTCAGCTGCTGTCATTCTGTTCTTGTTCTGTCATGGTCTAGGAACATCCTCTTGTATACTGATTCCCTCAGCAGTGATTTCTCTTGCAGGATTTGGTTCTGCACCATTTCTCTCTTGACAATCAGTTTAACTGGACTATTTCTCCCCTTCAAGTACACCCTATTCTCTAAAAATTTACTCTCTGTCATGTCCTCCTTGCCTATTCCTTTAATGATGTTTTCAGTCTTTTTTTTCCTCCCATCTTTCATTGTGTCCTCCCTTCACTCTCCTGAAGCCCGTGAATACACACTGACTTCTCTCTCTCCTCCTCCCATTGCCTTTTCATCTGTCTCTCTGGGTCCTATTTGTACATAGCCATTGTCTCCCATATTTTTTCCTGTAACTCTGGGTGGCTTGGTCGTGCCTCTGCATGGGACCAGTTATCTTCTCTACCTGCTCCCCCCTTATTGCTATGCCTGCTCCTAACAGCTCTCCCCCTTCATTCCTTGCCTTGCTTTGGTGGACTGATAGGGCATTAGAGTAAGTCTTGTCTCCTTCCTTTCCATTGGGCCAGTTTAATAGGGGTATACCTGCATCAGATGCCATGTCTCCTCTCAGCAATAGCTCTGTAACTCAATTCAGCGTATTTACCTCATATTCTCGGATGGGTATCTTGGCTTCTGCAGCTTCAGCTTGCGACTCCTATTTCGTCTTCTCTGCCTGCACCCTCTTCCATCTATTCTTCCTTACCAGGACCATCTTCCTCTGATCCCCAGAGCCTTCGACTTCTCCTGCTGAGTACCCATTACTTTATTTTTTAATGGGTAAGGTTTTGTAGTGCATATGTGTACTGCTTGTGTGTGTGTGTGTGTCTCACCTAGTTTTGGTTGCAGGGGTTGAGTCATAGCTACTGGCCCTGCCTCTTCACTGGTCGCTACTGGGTCACTCTTCCTGCTCCATGAGCTTTATATACCTCTTCTTAGAGTTATGTATGGATCCTGCCTCCACTACATCACTTAATAAACTATTCCACTTCCTGACAACTCTGTGACTGAAGGAATACTTCCTAACGTCCCTGTGATTCATCTGAGTCTTCAACTTCCAACTGTGGCCCCTTGTTGCTGTGTCCCATCTCTGGAACATCCTGTCTCTGTAATGTCTCTCCTCTCACTATTTTATAACTTATCATATCACCCTTATCTCTCCTGTCCTCCAGTGTCGTCAGGTCGATCTCCTTTAATCTTTCCTCGTAGGACATACCCCTTAGCTCCGGCCCTAATATTGTTGCAAATCTTTGCACTTTCTTGCTTGGCTTGGTGTGGGTTCCAAACTAGTGCTGCATACTCCAATATGGGCCTGACATACACAGTGTACAGGGTCCTGAATGAGTCCTTTTTAAGATGTCAGAATGCTGTTCTTAGGTTTGCTGGGCACCTGTATGCTGCAGCAGTTATTTGGTTGATGTTCACCTCCAGAGATGTGCCCGGTGTTATATTCACCCAAGATCCTTTTCCTTGAGCGAGATTTGAAGTCTGTGGCCCCCTAGAGTGTACTCCGTCTGTGGTCTTCTTTGCCATTCCCCAATCTTCATGACTTTGTATTTGGTGGGACTGAACTCCAGGAGCCAGTTGCTGGACCATGCCTGCAGCCTCTCCAGATCTCTTTGTAATTCTGCCTGGTCCTCATCTGATTGAATTCTTCTCATCAACTTCACATCATCTGCAAACAGGAACACTTCAGAGTCTATTCCTTCCATCATGTCGTTCACAAATACCAGAAGCAGCACCGTTCCTGAGACTGACCCCTGTGGAACCCCACTCATTACAGGTGCCCACTCTGAAACCTTACCACGCACCATAACTCGCTGTTGTCTTCCTGACAGGTATTCTCTGATCCACTGTAGTGCTTTCCCTGTTATCTCTGCCTGAACCTCCAGCTTTTGTACTAATCTCTTGCTTAGAACTGTGTCAGACACCTTACACTCCGAGAAAATGCAATCTACCCACCCCTCTTACTGCTGTCACTCTATTATAGAACTCCAGTAGGTTTATGGCACAGGATTTCCCATCCCTGAACCTGTGCCGGCTGTCATTCATAAGCTCATTCCTTTCTAGGTGCTCTATCACTCTTCTGATAATCTTCTCCATTACCTTGTATACTATACATGTTAGTGACACTGGTCTTTTGTTTAGTGCTTCATGTCTGTATCCTTTTTTAAAAATCATGACTACATTTGCTGTCTTCCATACCTCAGGTATTCGCCCTGTTTTGACAGATGTGTTGAAGATTGTTGTTAGTGGTACACATAGTACCTCTGCTCTCTCTTTCAGGACCTATGAGGAGATGTTATCTGGCCCCATTGCCTTTGAGGTATCTAGCTTGCTTAGCAGCCTCTTCGCTTCTTCCTTGGTTGTATGTATTGTGTCCAACACTTGATGGTGAACCTCCTCTCTCTGTCTTTCTGGAGTCCCTTCTGTCTCAACTGTGAACACTTCTTTGAATATCATGTTTAGCTCCTCACATACTTCACAGTTGTTTTTTTATATCCCCTCCTGCCTTCCTCAGCCTGATTACCTGGCCCTTGACTGTTGTTTTCCTCCTGAGGTGGCTGTACAACAGCTTCATATCAGATTTGGCTTTTGCTGCTATGTCATTTTCATATTGCCGTTGGGCCTCCCTTCTTACCTATGCATATTCATTTCTGGCTCTCTGACTTCTCTCCTTATTCTCCTGGGTCCTTTGCTTTCTATACTTCTTCCATTCTCTAGCACAGTTGGTTTTGGCCTCTCTACACCTCTGGGTGAACCAAGGGCTCACCCTGGCTTTCTCGTTATTTCTATCACCCTTGGACACAAACCTCTCCTCAGCTTCCTTGTATATTATTGTCACATATTCCATCAACTCATTTACTGACTTCCCTGCCAGTTCTCTGTCCCACTGAACCCCGTGAAGGAAACTTTTCATGCCTGCATAGTCTCCTCTCTTGTAGTTTTGCTTCATTCATCCTGCCCTTCCTGCTTCTCTCTCCACTTGTAACTCTGCTATGCATTAAAAGCTCAGAACCATATGGTCACTTGCCCCCAAGAGGTCTTTCACATGCGACCTCCTCAGTAACTGCATTACTCAAGATGAATACTAGGTCCAGTCTCGCTGGTTCATCCTTTTCTCTGTTTCTGGTAGTGTCCCTTATGTGTTGGTACATGAGGTTTTTTTCCAGTACGACCTCCATCTTAGCCCTCCACGTTTCTGGGACCCATGTGGCTCCAGGTTCTCCCAGTCGATTTCTTTGTGGTTGAAGTCATCCATAATCAGTAGCTTCGCTCAGCTTACATGAGCCCTTCTGGCCACTTCTGCCACTGTGTCCACCATCGCTCTATTGCTCTCATCATACTCTTGCTTTGGACTCCTGCTGTTCTGTGGTGGGTTATACATCACTGCAATTACCACCTTGGGACCTCTAGATTGAAGTGTTCCTATTATGTAATCTCTTGCTTCTCCTCTGCCTCCCCTCTTCAGCTCATCAAAATCGCATTGGTTTTTGATAAGTAATGCTACTCCTCCACCCACTCTGTTCCCTCTGTCTTTCCTCAGGATTTGATATCCCATTGGAAAGATGGCATCTGTTATCATTCCTGCGAGCTTGGTTTCTGTGAGAGCTATGATGTTTGGTGATGCCACTTTGACTCTTTCGTGCCACTCCTCCCACTAATTTGTTATTCCATCCACATTGGTGTACCATACCTTCCATTTCCTCTCCAACACTGTGTTCTGGGAGGTCTGTGAATGTGGGGGACCTGGCAGTGTGCTGTGGGATTCTTCAGCGTAGTGTCGGGGTGGGGGATGTAAGTGTGGACTGTGTACTCGCCTAATTGTACTCACCTAATTATGGTTGCAGGGGTCGAGACTCAGCTCCTGGCCCTGCCTCTTCACTGATTGCTACTAGGTCCTCTCCCTCTCTGCTTCCTGAGCTTTGTCACACCTCTTCTTAAAACTATGTATGGTTCCTGCCTCCACTACTTCACTTGCTAGGCTATTCCACTTCCTGACGAGTCTATGACTGAAGAAATACTTTCTAACGTCCCTGTGACTCGTCTGAGTCTTCAGCTTCCAGTTGTGACCCCTTGTTTTCTGTGTCCCTGGAACATCCTATCTCTGTCCACCTTGTCTATTTCCCGCAGTATCTTGTATGTCGTTATTTTGTCTCCCCTGACTCTTCTGTCCTCCAGTGTCGTCCAGTCCGATTTCACAAAACCTTTCCTCGTACTACATTCCCCTGAGCTCTGGGACCAGCCTTGTTGCAAACCTTTGTACTTTCTCTAACTTCATGACATGCTTGACCAGGTGTGGGTTCCAGACTGGTGCTGCATACTTCAGTATGGGCCTAATATACACAGTGTACAGTGTCTTGAACGATTCCTTATTAAGGTATCGGAACGCTATTCTCAGGTTTGCCAGGCACCCGTATGCTGCAGCAGTTATTTGGTTGATGTGTGGCTCCGGTGATGTGCTCGGTGTTATGGTCACCCCAAGGTCAAACTCCCTGAGTGAGGTCTGTAGTCTTTGTCCACCTATCCTATACTCTGTCTGCGGTCTTCTTTGCCCCTTACCAATCTTCATGACTTTGCATTTGGCTGGGTTGAATTCGAGAAGCTAGTTTCTGGACCACATGTCCAGCCTGTCCAGGTCTCTTTGCAGTCCTGCCTCATCCTCATCCGATTTATTTCTTCTCATCAGCTTCACATCAACTGCGAATAGGTACACTTCAGAGTCTATTCCTTCCATTATGTCGTTCGCATATATAAAAAATAGCACTGGTCCTAGAACTGACCCTTGTGGGACCCTGCTCGTCACAGGCGCCCACTGTGATACCTCTTCACGTACCATGACTCGTTGTTGCCTCCCTGTCAGGTATTCCCTGATCCATTGCAGTGCCCTCCCTGTTATATGCGCCTGATCCTCCAGCTTCTGCACTAATCTCTTGTGGGGAACTGTGTCAAAGGCCTTCCTGCAGTCTAGGAAAATGCAATCAACCCACCCCTCCCTCTCGTGTCTTACTTCAGTTACCTTGTCATAAAACTCCAGAAGGTTTGTGACACAGGATTTGTCTTCCATGAACCCATGCTGGTTTTCATTTATAATCTTGTTCCTTTAACCGCCCAATAAGCCTGACCTCAATTGTAGGCAAATTACTAGAGTCAATTATAGCTGAGATTATAAGAAGCCATCTCGATAAGCATAGCTTGATTAATGATACTCAGCATGGATTCACAAGAGGCCGGTCTTGTCTAACTAATTTATTAACTTTCTTCAGTAAAGCTTTTGAGGCTGTTGACCACAATAAAGAATTTGATATTATTTACTTAGATTTTAGTAAGGCTTTTGATAGTTCTGCACCATAGACTGTTAAAGAAAGTGGCAGCTCATGGCATTGGGGGAAAAGTGCTCTCGTGGATCGAGTCATGGCTCACTGACAGGAAGCAAGAGTGCCCATAAATGGGGTTAAATCCGAGTGGGGATCTGTAACAAGTGGCGTTCCACAGGGATCAGTCTTGGGCCCGTTGTTGTTTATAATATATATCAATGTTCTTGATGAGGAATTACTAGTGATATGAGCAAATTCGCCGATGACACAAAGATAGGTAGGATAATTGGGATTCAAACGTAGATGTTATGGAACTTCAGGAGGATTTAAACAAACTTATTCTTGGTCAGAAAAGTGGCAGATGCAGTTCAATGTAGATAAATGCAAGGTTCTAAAACTTGAGAGTGCCATAACCCTAGTACTTATAAGTTAATTGATGTAGAACTTAGCCATACAGATTGCAAAAAGGACTTGGGGGTTATGGTGAGCAGCAACCTTAAACCCAAAGACAGCAATGCCTAAGCGTACGTATAAGGCAAATAGATTACTGGGATTTATATCAAGAAGTGTAAGCAACAGAAGTCCGAGGTCATACTGCAGCTTTATACATCATTGTAAGGCCTCACATAGATTATGCAGCTCAGTTCTGGTCTCCGTATTACAAAATGGACATAAATTCGTTAGAAAACATTCAGCGTAGGATGACTAAATTAAACATAGCATTAGAAAAACTTCCTTAGAAGAAAGATTGAAGACTCTTAAGTTACATTCATTTGTTAGAACGAAAAAAGAGGGGGACCTGATCGAAGTGTATAAGTGGAAGATAGGTATTAATAAAGGGGATATTAATAAGGTCTTGAGGATGTCTCTCCAAGAGAGAACCCGCAGTAATGGATTTAAATTAGATAAGTTTAGATTTAGAAAGGACATAGGAAAGTATTGGTTTGGAAATAGGGTAGTTGATGAGTGGAACAGTCTACCTAGTTGGGTTATTGAGGCTGGGACTTTGGGTAGTTTCAAATCTAGGTTGGATAAGTACATGAGTGGGAGGGGTTGGATTTGAGTGGGACTTTCACATCAGAGCTTATTTCTTGGGTGGCATTGAAAATTGGGTTGGGCAAATGTTTTGTTAGTGGGATGAATTGTAAAGGACCTGCCTAGTATGGGCCAGCAGGCCTCCTGCAGTGTTCCTCCTTTCTTATGTTCTTATGTTTCCAGGTGTTCCACCATTCTCCTCCTGATAATCTTCTCCATGACTTTGCACACAATACATGTCAGAGACACGGGTCTGTAGTTTAGTGCCTCATTTCTGTTTCCTTTCTTAAATATGTCTTCCATTTCTCAGGAAGTTGCCCAGTTTCAAGGGATGTGTTGAAGATTGTGGTTAGGGACATGCACAGCATCTCTGCTCCTCCTCTAAGGACCCACGGGGAGATGTCCGGTCCCATCGCCTTTGAGGTGTCAAGGTCACTTAGCACCTTCTGCACCTCCTCCTCGGTTGTTCGTATGTCATCCAACACTTGTTGGTATATTCCCTCTTGATGCTCCCTTCTGTGCTGTCTTCCCAGAGTCCTTCCTGTCTCTACTGTAAAAACTTCCTTAAATCTCCTGTTTAGCTCCTCACATACCTCCTGATCATTTCTTGTGAGTTCTCCACCTTCTGTCCTCAGTCTGATCACCTGGTCTTTGACTGTTGTCTTCCTCCCCGATGTGGCTATACAACAGTTCGGGTCAGTCTTGATTTTCGATGCTATCTTATTTTCATACTGTCGTTGGGCCTCCCTCCTTACCTGTGCATACTCGTTTCCTGGCTCTGCGACTAATCTCCTATTTTCATGTGTTCTCTGCCTTCTGTACTTTTTCCATTTTCTATTGCACTTTGTTTTTGCCTCCTTACACCGTCGGGTAAACCAGGGGGTCGTTCTGGTCTTCCCATTGTTTCTATTACCTTGGGGAAAAAACCTTTCCACTGGGCCCCCTTGCATTTTGTTGTTACATATTCCATCATTTCATTTACTGGCTTTCCTGCCAGTTCTCTGTCCCACTGAACTTCCTGCAGGAAGTTCCTCAACCCTATGTAGTTCCCTCTTTTATAGTCTGGCTTTTCCATTCAACTCCTGTTACTCTCTCCACTTGGAACTCTACTATGTATTCAAAGCACAGAACCACGTGGTCACTAGCTCCTAGGGGACTCTCATATGTGATGTCCTCAATGTCTGAACTGCCCAGGGTGAAAAGGTCCAATCTTGCTTGTACATCCTCCCCTCTCACTCTGGTAGTGTCCTTAACATGTTGGTACATGAGGTTTTCCAGCACCACATCCAACATCTTGGCTCTCCATGTTTTGGGACCCCCATGTGGCTCCAGGTTTTCCCAGTCAATCCCTCTGTGGTTGAAATCCCCCATAACCAGCAACTTTGCCCTGCTGGAGTGAGCTCTTCTTGCCACCTCAGCAAGTGTGTCCACCATTGCTCTGTTGCTCTCGTCATATTCCTCTCTTGGCCTCCTGCAGTTCTGTGGTGGATTATACATCACTGCAATAACCACCTTGTGCTCCTCAGACTGAAGTGTACCTACTATATAGTCCCTTTCTCCTGTCTCGTCTATGCCTCCGATTTTCTCGAATTTCCATCAGTTTTTTATGAGCAGAGCAACCCCTCCTCCCCCTCTGCCCCTTCTATCTTTCCTCATGATCTGGTATCCTGGTGAGAAGATTGCATATTTTATTGTCTCCTTGAGTTTTGTTTCTGTAACTGCTATGATGTCTAGGGACTTCTCATTGATTCTTTCTTGCCATTCCTCATATTTATTCATTAATCCATCCGCATTTGTGTACCAAACCTTCAACTTCTGTTCTAATACTGTAACTGTGGTCCTGGGGGAATACTGGGGTTGGGAGAGCAGGAGCCCTGGTGGGGGCCTGTGGGGGGTTGCAGTGGAGGTGGAGGAAGAGCTCCCATAGGGGGTTGCTGTAGGGGTAGGGTTCGTTGTGCGGGGGGTGGGAACAGAGGGATCGGTGTGTGATGGTTTCGATTGTTCAGTTGCCTTGGTGGTGTCGTGGGTGGAATCCTTCTGCAGGTGTTTCTCGGGGGTGTGCTTGTCCTTCCACCTGTTCCTGGGTTATTCTGCTCTCTTTTTTCATTTCCTCCCATTCATCCTTTCGTTTTTGCACTCTTTCAGTATCATCCTTTCCTCCTGTGTTCTATCTCGATTGAGGAACACACTCATGAACTCCTGTTTTCCTCTCAGCCATGCTTCCTCCTGTAGGATCATGGTTCAAGTTGATTCTGCCTTGAAAATTACTTTGAGAGGCCGATTCCTTTTCATTGTGAACCACCCGATTCTCCAAAAATTTGCCACCTGGGTCGTGTCTCCCTCGTCTATGACCTTCATGATACCTTCAATTGCTTTTTTCTCCTACTGCTTTCTTTCATCATAAGTTTCCCCTTTAGCTTCATCTAGCCCATAGACAAAAACTGATCTCTCCCTTTCCACCTCCCATTGTGACTCCCATTGCATCCTCTGAGGTGTTTTAGTTCCTTTCTGTGGAGTGCTCCTTCCTTCAGTCCCTTCCCTAACTGTGGCCCCTATGCTCATTGGTTTGTCCTTCCTGCTCACCTGTTCCTGGCCCTCACAAGTGTCTGGTAAGGTCCGTGCACATGTCCTAGTTCCTTCAATGTCTTCCAACCTCTCATTCTGTCCTAGTGTGCTCCCTGTCTTTGTTTTGGCATGTGGGTTTGACAGGACCTCTGCATACAGTTTAGTGTCCATGTTCCCTTCAGACCCTTTGTCTGTGTCTGATGTAAACATTGCTGATGCTACTTCTGTATTATCTTTGTCTCTAGGCTGTTTCAGATTTCTCAGCTCCTCTTCTAATCTCTGTATCTTGGCTTCTGCTACTGTGGCATGTTGCTCCCACCTTCTGCATTCTGCTGCTAACCTCTCCTCCATCTTCCTTGCAAGCTCATCTAGCCTCCTTCCCCAGTCTTCCTCCCTTTTTTTGGGCTCTGCCTCCCAGTCCTCCCTTCCAGATTCGTCCTTCGGGCCCTTTGTTCTCATCCTAGTTCTAGGTTGCCCCATTGCACCACAGAAGGAAGGGGGAGAGATGGTTAGGGGGAGTGGTGATGGATGGTTATGGGGGAGGGGGAGGATGGTTATTGGAGGGGGAGAGGTGGTTATTGGAGGGGAGAGGTGGTTGGGGGAGGGGGTTGTGGTATGGGGGAGGGGTTAGATGGTTTGGGGGAGGGGTTAGATGGCTTGAGGGAGGCGTAGGTGGGGAGGGGGAGAGGTGGTTAGGGGAAGGGAGAGTACGTGTTTGTGTCAAGTGTATATGTGCTTGTTACAAAAAATCGCGATTCTAAAAGCTTAGAGATCTCCAGTGAATACTAGAAAGGACTGCCCTTCTAGCATCCAGCCTGTTACTGGGTTTTCGTAACAAGTAGTCAGTATCCTTTTCCAATTATCCATTAGAATTCAGTATGATTCAATAGTTCTTCAGGATTACAACTGGTAGGCTACTAACTAGAGAAATTAAAATTTAATAAATTTATTAAGTCTAGAGGTATATAAAATTAAATTAAATTAAATTAATCACAGTAATCAAAATAATATCACTTCTCTCCAGTACAATATTATTGTGCTGAAAGCACATATCACATTTATAATTCTTAAGTACCATCTGGTACATTAACATTTAAAAAGATATTACAAATATGTACAAGTAAGTTTGTGTATGTGAGTAAGTGCTCTAAGTAGTTCGCTATGTCTCACAACTCCACTAGACTTAAACAAGAGACTGACAAAGTCCTCAAATAAACTGACTTCTTGACCGACTGGCAACCAGAACAGTCTGCTTGAACAATAAAAAGAATACTAAGCCCAATAGCAATACAACAAGCAACTGTGACACATAATCAGGAACAAGGAGATAATATAACGACACTAAGTAGGAACCATCTGCAGATCCTCCACAAAAGTCACCAAACTCCCATACTACTGAATCTAAGTTCAGCATAAGAAAATCCCCGACTGTGATAATACACAGATACCAGTACAAATTAGGTCAGAAGCTACAGCTCAGGACCTGAGTTGTTCAGAGTGTCTATGCGACACACAACCTCAGTACAACGTCGAAAATCACCAAGTCTATACAATGTTCTGTGAACAGAGTTCTACAGAACTAACAAGAATAATGAGACAGACAATCTGTCCAACCACCAAGAGAGTCTAGACCAGACTGAATACTTCAGGCAAGGTGAGGACACCCCCCCTCGATCACGTGATAGCTCCATGGACAGCTGTCGCCCAGCAAGAAGCCGGCAGTCTAACGAGCCACAAGCGATAATTACAGTAGTTAGACAATCAAGACTTGAACTGAGCGCATAATATATTACATCCTACCTAACCACATAACTAAGTCAAATAATATTATAAAGCAATACATTTACGATTTAGCTATTATCGCAAATATAAGCAATATAAAATTATATGAAAAGGTAATATACATTATATATATACATAATCATTGCAACCCATTCAGGGGTTGCAACACCCCCCCGAACACGACAAACGGTCGCACTAGGAGTTGCATTAATGTCTTTCACATTATTACTGATTACTCATGATACTTTAATAACAATATAATAAACATTAGTCAGAGTTACTCTTGTGCCACGCACTTTTATAATTTCACAGCGTCTATACACTAAGATATGCCCCTAGTACTAGGGCAGTACACAGTATCGTATCTCTGCATACTCGTGGTTACGTACATCAGTGTAGAGACAGGATAACGTAGACAAGCAGGGCACTTTGAGGCTCGATCATAGTAGAGGAGACTGCATTCCACTCTTAAGTAGTGGTTGTGGAATGCTATGTAGTATGGACATCTGAATATGAAACAGCTTAAGGTGTGTAGTGAAGGGGGGGAGGTCTGCGGCAGGACAGTGTTCCGCCAAGCAGTAACATCGCCCACACGACACTACCCACTCATCACTCAGCTTATGTCTCCTCCTCATACACATCACTACTGTGAATATATAAATATAATAATTAGACATGAGTATATATAGTTAATATGGGCTGGAGGGATTAAGTTATTTTACTGAATTTGACATAGTAAGTAACAAAAGGAATTTGGGCATTAAAATTACGTTAATTTAATGTAATTGATAATTATTAAGGACGTGACAGAGTGTCAGCAATTACATTATAGTGACCACTTATGTGTTTTATACTAATAGAATAAGGTTGGATTCTGAGGGCCCACCTCATGATCCTAGCATTTTTACTTTTCATAGTGTTAATATAAGTGTATGGATTGTGGTCTGAAAAAACGTTAATTTTAAATGGGGAAGTGCCCAAATACACGTCAAAATGTTCCAAGGACACCACAAGAGCTAGAGCCTCTTTCTCAATAGTGGCATAATTTTTCTGGTGTCGTTTAAGCTTAGATGAATAGTAATATATAGGATGGAGAATGTCAGTGGATGTTGACTGTTGGAGTAGCACAGTGCCCACTGCATAGCCACTCGCATCTATGTGTAAAAAGAAGGAAAGATTGAAATTAGGACTTTTCATCACAGGGGCAGAGGATAGCAAGCGCTTCAACCTTTTGAACGAGTCTGAACAATCTCTAGTCCAGGTGAACTGAACTTTGCTACTAGTAAGCTCAGTGAGAGGAGCTGCAATCTGAGTTCGCATCGCTGTTGGGCCGTGCGGACGTGCTGCGCAGTAGCTCCTGATTGAGTTGGCTTTTGCACAGTGTTGACGTGTACTTGGCTCTGTGAAGACCTGTTTGCGCGCTCTCTAGAATTGAAGCAAGATGCCCTCCATCGAGCAACTTTACCAACAGCTTAAGGAAGAATTGAGGATGGCAAATATGGAAATTCGGCGACTGACCGAGGAAAACAAAAAGATTCGTAGTAGTCCTCCTGTTTTGAGTTCTCAGGTCAAGAAGGGAAACTGGTCAGTGGCTGGACAGCAGGGAAAGAAGTTGATGATCAAGAAGACGAATGGAAAGGTAGAAACGATGAAGAAGAAAGAGACTGCCGTGGAAACTGTTGTGGAAATATCTAATACATTCTCAGTGCTACCCGACGAATGTGAGTCGACTACTGGGAACGTCACGACGAACGACACCAAGGAAGGTATGAATATTGTTGTTGTTGGGGATAGCCAAGTAAGATATATGGATAGGGCGTTCTGCTTGAAGGACAGGAGTAGGAGACAGAGAGTTTGCTTTCCTGGGGCTGGGATGGAGGATATTGTTAGCCGTCTGGATGACATCATGAGAGGTAATGGGAGTAATCCTATTATCTGTCTCAGTGCTGGAGGCAACGATGTTGGCAGACGTAGGAGTGAAGACCTGATTAGCAGGTATAGGTCAGCAATAGAAATAATTAGGAGTAAGGGTGGGAACCCTCTCATATGTGGTATTTTGCCAAGGAGGGGAGTTGGAAATGAATGGTTGTCCAGGGCAATTGGTGTCAATTGCTGGCTGGACAAATACTGTAAGGAAAATGCGGTAACATTCGTTGACAACTGGGACCTCTTCTATGGCAGAAATGACATGTATGCCAGGGATGGGGTTCACTTATCTAGGTGTGGGGTGGGGGCACTGGCAACTGCAGTGGAGGGAGCAGTTAGGACTTTAAACTAGGAGTAGTTAGTGGTATGGGTTTTGGGAGGAAAACAGTGAAGTCCCAGTGTAGTAATATTACGAGTTCTAGGGGAACTAGTAATAATAAGAACGAGGCAGATATTGAAAAGCCAGGGACCTTGGGTGATAAGGACAGTAATAGGTTTAGTAGAAAAATAGAAATTAGCAGGAAGGGTAAAGAGAAAGGAGAGTCTTTCAATGTTTATTATGCTAATTGCCGTAGTGCTAGGAATAAGATGGACGAGTTGAGATTAGTTGCTAGTGCAGGTAACATTGATGTATTTGCCTTAACTGAGACGTGGTTTAATTCAAAAAGTCGGGACATGCCTGCGGAATGTCATATTCAGGGTTTTAAATTGTTCCAAGAAGATAGAAGTATTGGGAAGGGGGGTGGGGTGGCATTATATGTCCGAGATCGCTTGAACTGTTGCATAAGAACGGGTAAGTCTGAAGTAACACATACAGAGTCTGTTTGGATAGAATGTTCAGAGGGGCATGAAAAACTGATTTTAGGAGTGATATACCGTCCCCCAAACTTAGATAGGGACCAAGGGAAACTACTATGGGAGGAAATTGTTAAGGCCACAAGGCACGATAATGTAGTAATTCTAGGAGACTTTAACTTTAGTCATGTTGATTGGAATTTCTTGACTGGGAATTTAGAATCATACGACTTCTTAGAAGTATTTCAGGATTGTTTTTTGAAGCAGTTTGTGACAGAACCTACAAGGGGAAATAACCTGCTTGACTTAGTTATGGCAAATAATGAATCCCTTGTTAATAATTTAGAAATTTCAGAGGAACTGGGCGCTAGCGACCACAAATCAATTACATTTAGCATTGAATGGAAGTACGATAGTAGCGATAACTCAGTAACAGTCCCAGATTTTCGCTTAGCAGATTACGATGGGCTTAGAGAACACTTATCATCTGTTGACTGGGGTAACGAAGAGAGCTATCAATATAACAGTTTTCTGAACACTATACATGCTGCTCAAAGAACGTTTATCCCATATAAAGAAATTAGATCAAATAGAAATGACCCAAAATGGATGAATAATAGGCTCAAATATCTACTAGGACATAAAGGAATTTATAGGCGTATCAAAAGAGGTGAGGGTCATCTTATGAATCAGTATATTGACATTAAGAGGGACATTAAAAAGGGGATAAGAAAAGCTAAAAGGGACTATGAAATTAAAGTTGCTAGGGATTCTAAAACTAACCCAAAAAGTTTTTTCCAGGTCTATAGAACAAAAGTTAGAGATAAGATAGGTCCCCTTAAAAATAACTATGGGCACCTTACTGACAAAGAGAATGAAATGTGCTTGATTTTAAATAATTATTTTCTCTCAGTTTTTACACAGGAAGACACTAACAATATTCCAGTAATTAACTTTTACAGTGGGCTAGAAGAAGATAAATTATGTAACATCACAGTCACTAGTGAGATGGTTGTGAAGCAGATAGACAGACTGAAGCAAAATAAGTCGCCGGGTCCTGATGAGGTTTTTTCAAGGGTTCTTAAGGAATACAAAATGGAACTCTGTGAACCATTAACTAATATTTTTAATTTATCTCTTCAAACAGGTGTAGTGTCTGATATGTGGAAGATGGCTAATGTAATTCCTATTTTTAAAACAGGGGACAAGTCGTTACCGTCAAATTACCGCCCAATAAGCCTGACCTAATTGTAGGCAAATTACTAGAGTCAATTATAGCTGAGATTATAAGAAGCCATCTCGATAAGCATAGCTTGATTAATGATACTCAGCATGGATTCACAAGAGGCCGGTCTTGTCTAACTAATTTATTAACTTTCTTCAGTAAAGCTTTTGAGGCTGTTGACCACAATAAAGAATTTGATATTATTTACTTAGATTTTAGTAAGGCTTTTGATAGTTCTGCACCATAGACTGTTAAAGAAAGTGGCAGCTCATGGCATTGGGGGAAAAGTGCTCTCGTGGATCGAGTCATGGCTCACTGACAGGAAGCAGAGAGTGTCCATAAATGGGGTTAAATCCGAGTGGGGATCTGTAACAAGTGGCGTTCCACAGGGATCAGTCTTGGGCCCGTTGTTGTTTATAATATATATCAATGATCTTGATGAGGGAATTGCTAGTGATATGAGCAAATTCGCCGATGACACAAAGATAGGTAGGATAATTGATTCAAACGTAGATGTTAGGGAACTTCAGGAGGATTTAAACAAACTCTATTCTTGGTCAGAAAAGTGGCAGATGCAGTTCAATGTAGATAAATGCAAGGTTATGAAGCTTGGGAGTGCCCATAACCCTAGTACTTATAAGTTAAATAATGTAGAACTTAGCCATACAGATTGCGAAAAGGACTTGGGGGTTATGGTGAGCAGCAACCTTAAACCAAGACAGCAATGCCTAAGCGTACGTAATAGGGCAAATAGATTACTGGGATTTATATCAAGAAGTGTAAGCAACAGAAGTCCAGAGGTCATACTGCAGCTTTATACATCATTAGTAAGGCCTCACCTAGATTATGCAGCTCAGTTCTGGTCTCCGTATTACAAAAGGAACATAAATTCGTTAGAAAACATTCAGCGTAGGATGACTAAATTAATACATAGCATTAGAAATCTTCCTTATGATAGTAACGGACGTTAGTAGAGGTCCATTATTTGTTCGCCGCCCCTGTTCACTGTCCCTTCTCCTTTCGTCTTCACTCACTCTTAACTTTTCTTCAGTTGCCACCTTTATATGTTCATCTAACATCTCACTTTTCTCTTCCCCCCTTGAGAGGCTCCGACAGTTCGTGTCTGTTCTTCCCCACTGCCGTAGGCAAAAGCCAAAATGCCTTCAGTTGCTTCTCACTTACTTTTTCTCAACCATTTCTGTTCTCATTCTCATGCCGTTGCAGTGTATATTGACTGTATATGCTCTGACGATGTCGGTTTTCCAGTAGTTTTCCAGAAGTGTTGTGCTAGGTTATATATAAGACTCGTCTATCATTTTGACAGCTGAACTATATACAGTTCTCATTGTTTTCTGCTGGGTCTCTGGTAGAAATGTATTGGATGTGAAAATTTAGATATCCACGGATGCGGATGTGTATGAGGATGCCTTACTTATTTTGAAGATGCAGATGCATATGTGGTTATCTGTTTACAGTAAAATGTGGATGTGGATGTTCTTCGGATGTGGATGCGGAGGCGGTATCCAATACATCTTTACTAAGTAGTACTAGGCATACAGATGTATCGAATGTGAAAATTTAGATATCTGTGGATGCGGATGTGTATAAGGATGTCTTATTTTTATGCAGATGCGGATATCAGTTTACTGTAATATACAGATGCGGATGTAAGAAATTGTGTGGATGTTCCGTGAATGCAGATGCAGATATCTGATACATCTCTAGTCTCTGGTCATGTTAGCAACAAGCAGACAGACACTGTGGGGCGGTCAGCAGTACATAACTATCCAGTTTCATGTAGAGGTATTCCATTCTCAGACTATTTTGCTTTAATATCGAACCACCTTCGCAACCGTTGGCAACAACGTTGGTCCGATATGGCACATAGCCAATTATGTTCTATCGAGCCAAGTTTAGGTTTCTGGCCAATTTCCTGATATCGATGCTGATGTTTGGAGACTATGCTCTCGTGTCTTTGCATCGGGCACACTGTGTGTGTGAAGATTGAGACACTCGTCTTATTCACGGAGAAGCGCACCCTGTTCCGCTTTGTGAGAATGGACAGGTTTCAATTTCAGTTTGTCATATTCTATTGGACTATCCTGTCTATCAATGAGCAGAATTTACCTCCAACGTCGTGACCTCTCTACCATCCTTATTTTGTCTACCCTCCTTACTGACGGCTCCACCTTTGACTCAGACTCCCTCTTTGACTTTTTAGCGTTCCTCACAGCCCTTTCTATCTCTACCTCTACCCTTGCTACTCTGTGATCCAGCAACATCTGCTGCTCTGCACCACTGTATGACCCTAGTGGGTTTAGTGCTTGATTTTGATTGTAATTATAATTGGATTACTCTAGTCGAACATCTGAGTATCCATGGTACCAACTTAAAAAAAATAAATTGAGTGTTACATACTAAAAAGCAAAGTATAAAATTACCATTCTTGCTTGTTTGTTTGTTAAAACGTGAATATGAATGAGAACGAACCAAGAGAAATGTTGATGTGGCAGAAATAAAAACAACCATTATAACCACAAATGGTATAAAAATTCCAACATGATGGATGTTTCAATGATTAATTTCGACATCTCCAGTGAGGCATCGGACCCATTAGTAAATGATGAATTCATTTCCAATTATATGTTTTAAACTGAGAGGACGATGACTGTTACCCCCCAATCCGCCCTTCCTATCCCATCCTCCCCATCCCCCTCTTTTGCTTTCCTCTCCCTCTCAACCCCCCATCCTCCCCCTACCTTTTCCCCATCCTGTTTGTAGCCTCTGGGGTCCTCCCCTCTGGCATTACGGTTTGTAGGTATGGGGAAGTGTGCCAGGGTTCATCCCGCTCCATGAGGTTCCTCGGGTGTGGTGTAGTTTGCCGTGGAAACTGGATTGTCTGGAGGCACCCTGCCTCCTTCCCGGATTTCCAAGAAGTGGGCAGGGTGTCCTGTAGATGATGGGTGCATCTCCAGAGGCTGGCTGTCGGTTCTGGGAGGTGACAGCCGAAGGAGATATGCTTTGTGGTGGATCTCTGACTGTCCTCTCTTTTGTCCGCCGAGGTGGCTCGGTAGACGAGATGTTGCTATCCTGGAACGCTGGTTTACTGGCATGAAGGGTAGGGTATGACACGGGTTCAATGCTGCATCTTCACTACTTGCGGGCTCGAGGTCCTCTCAGATGAGGGGGGGGGGGGACTTATAGATCTTTCATGCCTTCTAGTGACTGTCCCTCTTTTTTCTCCCTTTTTCTTCTTTAAAATAATAAGAAAGAAGCATCACTCCTCCCATTCCCCTTTCTGTTACCGCATCCTGTTCTGACCCGACTTCATTATTGGACCATTCTATAGACTCTTCCCATACCTCTGTATCTTCTGCTGGTAATGCTTCATTACCTACTCCAGGTGCTTGGGCTTCGCCCACTTCTGTTAGTGCCTCTCCCTCTTGCACGCCTTTAACAATGTGTCCAGGTTCCCCGAATATAGTGCGACAGTTTTCGAATCACCCAGTCAGGCTGCCCGCAGTACTATGCCTAAATATTACAGACCATTTACTGACGACGGTTCTTCGATGTCTACTCATTCTACCGAAAAACGACCTATGCAACACACACTTCATTTATGCACCATGTTTACAAGTACGCAGTGAACTAAATTCTTTTCCCTATAACCAACATCTCCATCTGATCATCTTTCTGACCACAGTATTGGAAAAGCTCTTTTACTAAACGTTGGCCAAAAACATGACTCAACTTTCCTATGGTGTAGAAATATACCTAGTTGGATGAATCTTATTGTGGCTAGCTGGTCTAGTGGCTAACGCGACGGGCTGGAGTTTTGAGACTCTATGACCGCGGGTTCAATCCCGGCCGGGGGTATGGTTTATTTGTTGGCCAAAATATATACTTTTACACTCTTTGAAGCTGTGCATGCATCGTTACAGCTCAGAATGCAGAACAAGCTCATGATCTTTCCCATATTACTTCCATTGATATCATTCTAAATACAGTTCACAATCTACTCTCAATTCATGCAGTTGTAAGGTGATTATTACCATGTACCATTTTACAGAGTGATTTTCTGTCTTGCGGTGATGATATTTTGGAGCAATTAGCCCTTCAGAACATTCCTATTCTCAAAGTGGATACGTATGTCCTGCCCAGTTGCGGGCAGGACATACACTATTTACATCCACTTTATTTATTCCTGTTTTCCATTTATACACCTCAATCATATCCCCCTAAATCTAGGCCTTTCTAGAGAGTGCAGATTCAGGGCCTCAGTCTATCCTCATAGGGAAGGTTTCTGATATATGGAATCATCTTTGTCATCCTCCTCTGTATGTTTTCCAGAACAATCACTTTTTGACTTTCTGGCAGCAACTGCTTTTCTATACTAACCTTGACACACAACTCTTAGCGTCCCTTCCACCCCATTTCATCCCTTTCGAGCCCCTCTCCATCTAGCCGTTTCTGGCCCCAGCACTATTTTCTGCCCCGCAACACTGCACGACCGTTGTCGGTTTAGCGCGTCCTTTGATAATAATAATAATAATAATAATAATGCTGCCCTTCTTACCAAGCAGAAATATCGACATGTATTAATCCTCCAGATATAATAATCCTGATAACCTATTAATGTTATTGAAATAATTAGTTGATAGAAAATGAATGAGAATGAACCAAAATTATTAATATAGTAAATAAGTTATATACAGAAGTTAGTTGTTTTAATTAATAAAACTCATAGATATTGTCTGTCGTCAATTACACCATAAGTTAAACTTACAATTATCAAATACGTAGAGTATGTACATTCTTTGTCACCTAAATTATTTTATATCTCTTAATGATCTCAACATATACACTTTTAAAATATACACATCCCACACATTTTGCCTATCACTACAGTACATATATACTTTATATATATATAATATTTATATATATAATATATATATATATATATATTTATATATATATATATATCTATTATATATATATGCAAAAAAAACCACTCTGAGAGAATAGAGAAATTCCAAGCGCTTTCGTGACTACTCACATTATCAAGGATAATGTGAGTAGTCCGAAAGCGCTTGGAATTTCTCTATTCTTTCAGAGTGGTTGTTTTGCATATTTTGAAATCACCTGTTTACTGTGATCTTATTGCATTATATATATATATATATATATATATAAAATATATATATATAAAATATATTATATATATATATATATATATAAATATATATATATATAATTGGTCGTGCCGAATAGTAAAACTGGTCAATTAGCAAGAACTCATTAAAATTAAGTCCTTTCTAAAATTTTCTCTTATATGTTTAAAAATATGTTTTTTCATTAATGTTAGTGTAATAATTATTATTTTGCACCAAAAGAATCTTAGAAAACTTACCTAACCTTATTATGTAAAGTTCTAAATGTTGGTCAGGACAATAACCATGCCACATATAAACTAAATAATGTAGATCTTAATACTACTGCTTGCGAAAAGGATTTAGGAGTTCTGGTTAGCAGTAATCTAAAACCAAGACAATAGTGCATTAGTGTTCGCAATAAAGCTAACAGAATTCTTGGCTTCATATCTAGAAATATAAATAATAGAAGTCCTCAGGTTGTTCTTCAACTCTATTTATCCTTGGTTAGGCCTCATTTAGACTATGCTGCTCAGATATAAATGCTCTGGAAAACGTACAGAGGAGGATGACAAAGATGATCCCATGTATCAGAAATCTTCCCTATGAGGATAGACTGAGGGCCCTGAATCTGCACTCTCTAGAAAGGCGTAGAATTAGGGGGGATATGATCGAGGTGTATAAATGGAAAACAGGAATAAATAAAGGGGATGTAAATAGCGTGCTGAAAATTTCCAGCCAAGACAGGACTCGCAGCAATGGTTTCAAGTTGGAAAAATTCAGATTCAGGAAGGATATAGGAAAGTACTGGTTTGGTAATAGAGTTGTGGATGAGTGGAACAAAACTCCCCAGTAAAAGTTATTTTAGGCTAAAACGTTGTGTAGTTTTAAAAAAAGGTTAGATAAATACATGAGTTTGGGGGTGGGTGGGTGTGAGTTGGACCTGACTAGCTTGTGCTGCTGGGTCTGGTGCCGTGCTCCTTCCTTGAGTGAGGTGACCAGACTGGGTGGGTTCTTGGGCTTTTTCCGGGGGGGGGGGGTGACATGGGCATGCTCCGCATGGGTCAGTAGGCCTGTTGCAGTGTCTTCTTTCTTTATTTTTATAACAAGTGCTTTTTTTAGCTAATCACCTAAATATATTTTAATTTTTTACAATTTTATACTAAACAACACAGTGAAATTTTTATTTTTTTTTCTTTAGGTTCAGAATGATTTGGCGAAATTATTCATACACAATTTTCAATTGTCCTAAGGGCAAGATGAGCGTTGCTATTTTTAAACCAAGTTCAAGTTCTGCCTATTCGCACGACTATATAGATAAAAGATTTGATAATGTCGTGTCCCAATATGTAAAAAACTGGTCATTAGCAAGAACTCATTAAATTAAATTCCTTTTTAAAATTTTTCTTTATAATTTTCGTTATTTTTTCATTTCGTAATTAAAAAAATAATAAATTTTTTTACCAAAAAAAAAAAAAAACATAGAAATTGACCTTATTTTAAAAGGCGCAATAATTTTATGCAAATTTTTTGCTTCCTTATTCGGCAAGAGAGCGTGTTATTAAAGCCAAATCGCAAGTTTACCCCAAATTTTGGATCACATACAATGATTCATATATTGTTACCTGATAACCTACAAGAAACATTTTAATACATGATAACCAACAAAAAACATTGTTAAAAAAGATAACCGAAAATAAACACTTTTTAAAAACCTGAAAACCCAACAAAAAAACATCTTTTTAACACATGAAAACCCCGACAATAAATCTGTTAATACATATAAAAACAAAAACACTTTTAACACATGAAAAACCCGAAAATAAACTCTGTTAATACATGATAACCGACATAAAATTTTTAATACATGATAACCGCAATAAAAACTTTTTTAAATACTTTTAAAACCAACATAAAACATCTGTTAACACATAAAACCGACAAAAAACATCTGTTTTAATACGTCCCCACAATAAACATCTGTTATACATAAAAACCGACAAAAACATCTTTAATACAGATAACCAACAATAAATATCTTTAACACATGAAAACCCGAAAATAAACATCTTTTAAATTTACATGAAAAACCGCAATAAACATCTTTTTTAATACATGTAACCAACAAAAACATCTTTTAATACATATAACCAAAAATAAACTCTGTTAATACATGATAACCAACAATAAACACTGTTAATACATATAACCAACAAAAACTCGTTAACCATGATAACCAACAAAAAACATCTTTTTAACACATGATAACCAAAAAATAAACATCTGTTAACACATGAAACCAAAAATAAACATCGTAATACAGATAACCAAAATCAACATCTTTAAACAGATAACCAACAATAAACATCTTTTAAACAATGAAACCAACAATCAAAAACTTAAAATCCTTTTCCACCACGTGTTAATTTTTAAACTTTTCTTCTGTATTTTTTCATGTTAACAATAATTTTGGGGAAAATTTTCCTGTCTTATATCCAGACATTACATATTCAACTTTTAATATTATATTATGATCAAAAAAAAAAACGCTAACCACAAAGTTTTACAGCGATTATTACATAATTAAATGTTTTTTTTTATACCCTTTAATTTTACCCTTTGGGCTTTTATAAAAATCTCATTCCCGGCTGTGCCTATTAATTTACATTTTTGTTGCATTTTTTTTTATTTTTATTACACAGGGCAGTTTCCCCAAGGCGGGGCCCGAAAAAAAAAAAAAATTTCACCATCTTTTCCTCCATCACTGTCTTGCCGAAGGGTGCTTTAAAAACTACAGTTTTTTTAAAATGCAACTTAACACCCCCCCCTTCAAGTGCAGGCACTGTACTTCCCCCCTCTCCAGGGCTCAAGTCCGGCCTGCCGGGGTTTTTCCCCCGAATCCCTTCATAAATGTTACTTTGTCCCCACCAACAAAACACTCAAGTATTAAAAACCTTTGCTCCATTCATCCTATCAAACACGCTCATGCATGCCTGCTGGAAGCCCAAACCCCTCGCACACAAAAACCCCCTTTACCCCTCCCCCCAACCTTTGTTGCACTTTTTTTCTTTTATTTTTCTAGGCTGGGGGGGGCAGGCCTCTTGCATGGGGCAGTAGGCCTGTTGCAAATGTTTCCCTTTTTTCTTTTTCTTCTAAAAAAAAATGTTTTCAATAATGAAAGTTTTCTCCTGATTGGAAATAAGTCCTTTTTCTGTTTTTTGGGGTTAAACCGGGTTCACTTACATTGTTGCTAAGTAATTAAAACACGAAAAAGGGTGATATCACAGTATGAAGAATAACCCCTGGGAAAAAAAAAGTGAAAATTCCAAGCGCTTTCGTTGCTTCTCACATTATCAAGGAAAATTTTTTAATTCATTCACAGTGGTTTTCTGCTATTTATGTATGATAATCTATGGAACTGTATTTGTGTATACCTGAATAAATTCTTACGTATCAAAAGTGTAGTCATGTGATAAAAAAAACCCCCATTCAACTTTTTGTAGTATTACATTTTTTGTGATTTCTTTTTTTACAGATATATACTGGAATAACCACGTATATTTCCCTACCAGCATATAACAGTAAATACGAGACTCCTTTTTTTAGGCTTTAATTTTCATTCGGTTTATAAGGGTATATCTTTTTTATTTTTGTTATATTCTTTTTCTACACTAAATTTATTTTTTTTTTTTTTGGGAATTGGGTCCACATTATGCACAAACCCCGGTAAACCCTCACCTTTTTTATCACAAAATTTTATTACTCTTATTATTATAAAAACCAAACCCCTTTTTTTAAATATATTAATATATTTTTTTAAATCTTATATCTAAAATATTGCTATATCATAAATAATGTGTTAACTAAGAGAGACATTGTAACATTAACTGTTTTTGCTTGTGTTAACATCATGTTGAGGAATGGGTTTACCAGTAAGCTTATACATTTTGTATAGGGGAAAAATTAATTAGAAAAACAAATCATCCCTGACAGCCCCCTGCAGCGAGGGCTTTAAACTGTCGAAGTCATTCCTCAACGGCTGAAATAGTTTTTAATTTGTAAACAATAAAATTACCCCCAGGGGGGTTTTTTGTCAGCATATTTCATCATGTTGCTGACAAACTTGTGTGGACTCAAAAGGGCCCCTACCGG
>NC_069493.1:11703853-11819665 GCF_026875155.1 Cherax quadricarinatus
GAATATGAATGAGAACGAACCAAGAGAAATGTTGATGTGGCAGAAAAAAAAAAACAACCCATTATAACCACAAATGGTATAAAAAATTCCAACATGATGGATGTTTCAATGATTAATTTCGACATCTCCAGTGAGGCATCGGACCCATTAGTAAATGATGAATTCATTTCCAATTATATGTTTTAAACTGAGAGGACGATGACTGTTACTCCCCAATCCGCCCTTCCTTATCCCATCCTCCCCATCCCCCTCTTTTGCTTTCCTCTCCCTCTCAACCCCCATCCTCCCCCTACCTTTTCCCCATCCTGTTTGTAGCCTCTGGGGTCCTCCCCTCTGGCATTACGGTTTGTAGGTATGGGGAAGTGTGCCAGGGTTCATCCCACTCCATGAGGTTCCTCGGGTGTGGTGTAGTTTGCCGTGGAATCTGGATTGTCTGGAGGCACCCTGCCTCCTTCCCGGATTTCCAAGAAGTGGGCAGGGTGTCCTGTAGATGATGGGTGCATCTCCAGAGGCTGGCTGTCGGTTCTGGGAGGTGACAGCCGAAGGAGATATGCTTTGTGGTGGATCTCTGACTGTTCTCTTTTGTCCGCCGAGGTGGCTCGGTAAACGAGATGTTGAAGATTGAGACACTTATGCAGCATATGGGAATCTTTATTCAGGAAACGTTTCGCCACACAGTGGCTTCATCAGTCCAATACAAAGAGGAAGGCGTAAGGAGAGGAGGAGAATGAGGTAATCAGTCCCTCAACCTGGAGTCGATGTGTTCAGTCCATCAATCTTTGTATTGGACTGATGAAGCCACTGTGTGGCGAAACGTTTCCTGTATAAAGATTCCCATATGCTGATGAGAGTAAGACACATGTGCAACATCTGGGTATCTTTATTGTAGACGTTTCGCCATCCAGTGGCTTTATCAATACAAATTCTAGGACATAACTTGAAGACAGTAGAACTATGTACAGAAGATGAGGTAATCAGTCCCTCAACCTGTACATAGTTCTACTGTCTTCAAGTTATGTCCTAGAATTTGTATTGATAAAGCCACTGGATGGCGAAACGTCTACAATAAAGATACCCAGATGTTGCACATGTGTCTTACTCTCATCTTGTCGGTATTATATACCATTCGTACACAACTTGTCAGACACTGCAACATCATGGAATCTTAATTCTGAGGACATGTACATAACCCTCACGACAACTACTACTACTACTAACCCATCTCTTTGGGAAGGACCTACTTCCACTGGGGAATCCCGCCTACCAGTGAATTTGCCCTCGTCTGCTTCTCCTGACGTTACTATATAAGCGCCAGGATTCTTTCTTCTGCTTCAGAATCTCCACGACTATGGTGCTGTTCGCACCTACTCCTAGGTTGAGGGACTGATTACCTCATCTTCTGTACATAGTTCTACT
Organism: Cherax quadricarinatus; assembly: GCF_026875155.1. Lineage (NCBI taxonomy): Eukaryota > Metazoa > Arthropoda > Malacostraca > Decapoda > Parastacidae > Cherax > Cherax quadricarinatus. Next base: position 11,705,270 of record NC_069493.1, read on the forward strand.
GTCTTCAAGTTATGTCTAGAATTTGTATTGATAAAGCCACTGGATGGCGAAACGTCTACAATAAAGATACCCAGATGTTGCACATGTGTCTTACTCTCATCTTGTCGGTATTATATACCATTCGTACACAACTTGTCAGACACTGCAACATCATGGAATCTTAATTCTGAGGGGACATGTACAAACCCTCACGACAACTACTACTACTACTAACCCATCTCTTTGGGAAGGACCTACTTCCACTGGGGAATCCCGCCTACAGTGAATTTGCCTCGTCTGCTTCTCCGACGTTACTATATAAGCGCCAGGATTCTTTCTTCTGCTTCAGAATCTCCACGACTATGGTGCTGTTCGCACCTACTCCTAGGTTGAGGGACTGATTACCTCATCTTCTGTACATAGTTCTACTGTCTTCAAGTTATGTCCTAGAATTTGTATTGATAAAGCCACTGGATGGCGAAACGTCTACAATAAAGATACCCAGATGTTGCACATGTGTCTTACTCTCATCTTGTCGGTATTATATACCATTCGTACACATTCCCATATGCTGCATAAGTGTCTCAATCTTCAACTTGTCGGTTTTTCAAACCATTCATCACAAAACGAGATGTTGCTATCCTGGAACGCTGGTTTACTGGCATGAAGGGTAGGGTATGACACGGGTTCCATGCTGCATTTTCACTACTTGCGGGCTCGAGGTCCTCTCAGATGAGGGGGGGGGGGAACTTATGGTCCTTTTATGCCTTCTAGTGACTGTCCCTCTTTTTTCTCCCTTTTTCTTCTTTAAAATAATAAGAAAGAAGCATCACTCCTCCCATGCCCCTTTCTGTTACCGCATCCTGTTCTGACCCGACTTCATTATTGGACCATTCTATAGACTCTTCCCATACCTCTGTATCTTCTGTGGTGATGCTTCATTACCTACTCAGGTGCTTGGGCTTCACCCACTTCTGTTAGTGCCTCTCCCTCTTGCACGCCTTTAACAATGTGTCCAGGTTCCCCGAATATAGTGCGACAGTTTTCGAATCACCCAGTCAGGCTGCCCGCCAGTACTATGCCTAAACATTACAGACCATTTACTGACGACGGTTCTTCGATTTCCTATCATTCTACCGAAAAACGACCTATGCAACACACACTTCTTTTATGCACCATGTTTACAAGTACGCAGTGAACTAAATTATTTTCCCTATAACCAACATCCCCATCGATCATCTTTTTTGACCCCAGTATTGGAAAAGTTTCTTTTACTAAACGTTGGCCAAAAACATGACTCAACTTTCCTGTGGTGTAAAAATATACTAGTTGGATGAATCTTATTGTGGCTAGCTGGTCTAGTGGCTAACGCGACGGTCTGGAGTTTTGAGACTATGACCGCGGGTTCAATCCCGGGGGGGGGTATGGTTTATTTGTTGGCCAAAATTTTTTATTTTTAAACACTCTTTGAAGCTGTGCATCCCTCTTACAGCTCAGAATGCAGAAAAAGCTCATGGATCTTTCCCATATTATTTCCATTGATAACATTCTAAATACAGTTCACAATCTAAGAACATAAGAATGTAGGAACACTGCAGAAGGCCTACTGGCCCATACGAGGCAGGTCCTTATCAAAACGACATCTACCTAAAGCTACACAAAAAATATCTTCCTACCCCTTGACACCAATCAAACCAGCCCCTCCCACTCATATATTTGTCCAGTCTCTTCTTAAAGCTACCCAAGGTCCTAGCCTCTATCACCCCACTGGGAAGACTGTTCCACGCATCTACAACTCTGTTAGAAAACCAGTACTTACCTATGTCCTTTCTAAATCTAAATTTTTTCCAACTTAAATCCATTTTCCGGTTCTTACCTGGTTCGACACCCTCAGTACTTTATTAATGTCTCCCTTGTTTATGCCCGTATCCACTTATACACTTCAATGATATCTCCCCTCATTCTACGCCTCTCCAGAGAGTGGAGATTTAAGGCTTTAAGTCTATCTTCATACGGGAGGTTCCTTACACAGTAAATCATTTTAGTCATTCTTCTCTGTATGTTCTCTAATGAGTCTATGTCCATCCTGTAGTAAGGGGACCAAAACTGAGCAGCATAATCTAAATGAGGCCTCACTAGTGATGTATAGAGCTGCAAAATAACTTTTGGACTTCTGTTACTTATACTTCTCAATTCATGCAGTTGTAAGGTGATTTTTACCATGTACCATTTTACAGAGTGATTTTCTGTCTTGCGGTGATGATAGTTTGGAGCAATTAGCCCTTCAGAACATTCCTATTCTCAAAGTGGATACGTATGTCCTGCCCCGTTGCGGGCAGGACATACACTATTTACATCCAAATTTATTTATTCTGTTTCCATTTATAAAACCTCAATCATATCCCCCTAAATCTACGCCTTTCGAGAGAGTGCAGATTCAGGGCCTCAGTCTATCCTCATAGGGAAGGTTTCTGATACATGGAATCATCTTTGTCATCCTCCTCTGTATGTTTTCCAGAACAATCACTTTTTGACTTTCTGGCAGCAACTGCTTTTCTATACTAACCTTGACACACAACTCTTAGCGTCCCTTCCACCCCATTTCATCCCTTTCGATCCCCTCTCCATCTAGCCGTTTCTGGCCCCAGCACTATTTTCTGCCCCGCAACACTGCACGACCGTTGTCGGTTTAGCGCGTCCTTTGATAATAATAATAATGCTGCCCTTCTTACCAAGCAGAAATATCGACATTTAATAATCCTCCGATATAATAATCCTGATAACCTATTAATGTTATTGAAATAATTAGTTGGTAGAAAAATGAATGAGAATTTAACCCAAAATTATTAATATTTGTAATAAGTTATATACAGAAGTTTGTTGTTTTAATTTTAATAAAAATCATAGATATTGTCTGTCGTCAATTACACCATAAGTTAAACTTACAATTATCAAATACGTAGAGTATGACATTCTTTGTACCTAAATTATTTTATATTCTCTTAATGATCTTTAACATATACACTTTTAAAAAATACACATCCACACAAAATTTTTCCTATCACTACAGTTACATATATACTTTTTATATATATATATATATTTATATTATATATATAAAAATATATATATATTAATATATATATAATATTAATATATATATATATATATATATTTTATATGCAAAACAACCACTCTGAAGAATAGAGAAATTCCAAGCGCTTTCGTGACTACTCACATTATCAAGGATAATGTGAGTAGTCACGAAAGCGCTTGGAATTTCTCTATTCTTTCAGAGTGGTTGTTTTGCATATTTTGAAATCACCTGTTTACTGTGATCTTATTGCATATATATATATATATATATATATATATATTATATATATATATATTATATATATATATATATATATTAATATATATATAATATATATATATATATATATAATATGTCGTGCCGAATATGTAAAACTGGTCAATTAGCAAGAACTCATTTAAAATTAAGTCCTTTCTAAAATTTTCTCTTATATGTTTAAAGATATGTTTTTTCATTAATGTTAGTGTAAAAATTATTATTTTGCACCAAAAGAGCAGCGCTGTATAGTCCTTGTGGCTTAGCGCTTCTTTTTGATTATAATAATAATAATGCACCAAAAGAATCTTAGAAAACTTACCTAACCTTATTATGTAAAGTTCTAAATGTTGGTCAGGACAATAACCATGCCACATATAAACTAAATAATGTAGATCTTAATACTACTGATTGCGAAAAGGATTTAGGAGTTCTGGTTAGCAGTAATCTGAAACCAAGACAACAGTGCATTAGTGTTCGCAATAAAGCTAACAGAATTATTGGCTTCATATCTAGAAGTATAAATAATAGAAGTCCTCAGGTTGTTCTTCAACTCTGTATATCCTTGGTTAGGCCTCATTTAGACTATGCTGCTCAGTTCTGGTCACCGTATTACAGAATGGATATAAATGCTCTGGAAAACGTACAGAGGAGGATGTCAAAGATGATCCCTTGTATCAGAAATCTTCCCTATGAGGATAGACTGAGGCCCTGAATCTGCACTCTCTAGAAAGGCGTAGAATTAGGGCGGATATGATCGAGGTGTATAGATGGAAAACAGGAATAAATAAAGGGGATGTAAATAGCGTGGTGAAAAATTTCCAGCCAAGACAGGACTCGCAGCAATGGTTTCAAGTTGGAAAAATTCGATTCAGGAAGATATAGGAAAGCACTGGTTTGGTAATAGAGTTGTGGATGAGTGGAACAAACTCCCAAGTACAGTTATTGAGGCTAAAACGTTGTGTAGTTTTAAAAATAGGTTAGATAAATACATGAGTGAGTGTGGGTGGGTGTGAGTTGGACCTGACTAGCTTGTGCTGCTGGGTCTGGTGCCGTGCTCCTTCCTTGAGTGGAGGTGACCAGACTGGGTGGGTCCTTGAGCTAATCCGGGGGAGGGGGTGACATGGACCTGCTCCGCATGGGTCAGTAGGCCTGTTGCAGTGTTCCTTCTTTCTTATGTTCTTATAACAAATGCAATTTATTTTAGCCTAACCCAACTAAATATATTTTAGATTTGTTTACAGTAATTTAATACTAAACAAACACAGTGAAATATATTTTTTTTCTTTAGGTTCAGAATGATTTTGGCGAAATTATTGCATACACAAATTTTCACTTGTCCTATATGGCAAGATGAACGTTGCTATTTAAACCAAGATCGCAAGTTCTGCCTATTCGGCACGACATATATAGATAGACAGATAATGTCGTGTCGAATATGTAAATTGGTCAGTTAGCAAGAACTCATTTAAAATTAATTCCTTTCTAAAATTTTCTCTTATAATTTTCTGTTATATTTTTTCATTTACGTTAATTAAAAAAATAATAATTTTGTACCAAAAAAAAAAAACATAGAAATTTGACCTTATTTTGACAGGCGCAATATAATTATGTCTAATCCAACTAAACAATATTTTTGATAAGTTTACAATAATTTAATAAACAAACACAATGAAATACATATTTTTCGTTAGGATCAAAATGATTTTTGCGAAATTATTCCATTTGCAAATTTTCGCTTCCTTATTCGGCAAGAAGAGCGTTGTTATTAAAGCCAAAATCGCAAGTTTTACCTATTTGGCATCACATACATATGATTCATATATTGGTTATCCTGATAACATACAAGAAACATCTGTTAATACCTGATAACCGACAATAAACATCTGTTAATACATGATAACAACAATAAACATCTGTTAATACCTGATAACCAACAATAAACATCTGTTAATACATGATAACCGACAATAAACATCTGTTAATACATGATAACCGACAATAAACATGTGTTAATACCTGATAACCAACAATAAACATCTGTTAACACATGATAACCAAAAATAAACATCTGTTAATACATGATAACCAACAATAAACATGTGTTAATACATGATAACCAACAATAAACATCTGTTAACACATGATAACCAACAATAAACATCTGTTAATACCTGATAACATACAATAAACATCTGTTAATACATGATAACCAACAATAAACATGTGTTAATACATGATAACCAACAATAAACATCTGTTAACACATGATAACCGACAATAAACATCTGTTAATACATGATAACCAACAATAAACATGTGTTAATACATGATAACCAACAATAAACATCTGTTAATACATGATAACCAACAATCAACATCTGTTAACACATGATAACCAACAATAAACATCTGTTAATACATGATAACCAACAATAAACATCTGTTAATACATAACATACAATAAACATCTGTTAATACATGATAACCAACAATAAACATGTGTTAATACATGATAACCAACAATAAACATCTGTTAACACATGATAACCAACAATAAACATCTGTTAATACATGATAACCAACAATAAACATCTGTTAATACATGATAACCAACAATAAACATCTGTTAACACATGATAACCAACAATAAACATCTGTTAATACATGATAACCAACAATAAACATGTGTTAATACATGATAACCAACAATAAACATCTGTTAATACATGATAACCAACAATAAACATCTGTTAATACATGATAACCGACAATAAACATCTGTTAATACATGATAACCAGAAGCGCTAAACCACAAAGGTTTTACAGCGTATTATTACATAATTAAATGTTCTTTTTGTATCCCTTTAATTTACTCCTTTGTGTCTATTATAAAAATCTCATTCCCGGCTGTGCCTATTAATTTACATAGTTGTTGCACTTTTTTTTATTATTATTATCACACTGGCCGATTCCCACCAAGGCAGGGTGGCCCGAAAAAGAAAAACTTTCACCATCATTCACTCCATCACTGTCTTGCCAGAAGGGTGCTTTACACTACAGTTTTTAAACTGCAACATTAACACCCCTCCTTCAGAGTGCAGGCACTGTACTTCCCATCTCCAGGACTCAAGTCCGGCCTGCCGGTTTCCCTGAACCCCTTCATAAATGTTACTTTGCTCACACTCCAACAGCACGTCAAGTATTAAAAATCATTTGTCTCCATTCACTCCTATCAAACACGCTCACGCATGCCTGCTGGAAGTCCAAGCCCCTCGCACACAAAACCTCCTTTACCCCCTCCCTCCAACCTTTGTTGCACTTATTGTCTTTTATTGTTCTAGGCTGGGGGTGGCATGAACCTGCTTCGCATGGGTCAGTAGGCCTGTTGCAGTGTTCCTTCTTTCTTATTTTCTCATGTTCTTCAAGAATAAATGTTTTCAATAATGAAAGTTGTCTCCTGATTGGAAATAAGTCACTTTGTCTGATTTTTTTGGGGTTATCCCAGGTTCACTATACATGTGTTGCTATGTAATAAGATCACAGTAAACGGGTGATATCACAGTATGAAGAATAACCACTGCGAAAAAAATAGTGAAATTCCAAGCGCTTTCGTTGCTTCTCACATTATCAAGGAATTTTACTAATTCATTCACAGTGGTTATTCTGCATATTTTATGTATGATAATCTATGCAACTGTATTTGTGTATACCTGAATAAACTTACTTATCGTATCAAAAGTGTAATTATGTGATAAATAAACCCGCCATTCTAACTTCTGTAGTATTTACATTTCTGTGATTTCTTTTTTGACAGATATATACTGGAATATACCACGTATATACCATACCACGCATATAACAGTAAGTACGAGATCTCCTTTTTGTAGGCTTTAATTTTCATTCGGTTGTATAATGGGTATATCTTTTGTATTTTTGTGTATATATCTTTATCTACACTAAATTTATTAATTTTTTTTGGCAATTGGGTCCACATTATGCATAAACAAATGCGATCATGGCGTAATAGCCCATAAAATACGTGCTAAAGAAATAACTGGGAAAGTGGGAAGATGGATCTTCAACTTCCTAACAAATCGAACACAAAGAGTAGTGGTCAACAGAGTTAAATCGGAGGCTGCCATAGTGAAGAGCTCTGTTCCACAAGGCACAGTACTCGCCCCCATCTTATTCCTTATCCTCATATCAGACATAAACAGAGATATACACCACGCAACCGTATCATCCTTTGCGGATGATACTAGGATCTGCATGAGGCTGTCATCTGCTGGGGACGCGGTTAACCCTCCAAGAAGATATAAACAAAGTTTTCCAGTGGGCAAGGGGGTAAACAATAGATGTTCAATGAGGACAAATTCCAACTACTCCGTTATGGAAAACTGAGAGAGATAATAACTAAAAACGAGTATACTACTGACTCCGGCCATACAATAGAGCAGAAACTAATGTAAGGGACCTGGGAGTAGTAAGGTCTGAGGATCTCACTTTCAAGGATCACAACAGTGCCACGATCGCACGTGCAAAGAAAATGATAGGATGGATAATGAGAACTTTCAAAACGAGAGATGCCAAGCCCATGATGATCCTTTTCAAATCACTTTTTCTCTTAGGCTGGAATACTGCTGTAACATTAAAAATCTCCATTCAAAGCAGGTGAATTGCAGATCTAGAGAGTGTACAGAGATCCTTTACTGGGACGTAATAAGTTCTGTCAAGCACCTTAACTACTGGGGGAAAGCTTGAAAGCACTTGATTGTACTCGTTGGAAACGCAGGGGGAGAGATTTATCCCTAAAACTACACTTGGAAAATTTGGAAGGAATGGTCCCAAAATCTGCACACAGAAATCACTCCCTACGAAAGTTAAAAACTGGGCAGGCGATGCAAAATGCCCCCATAAAAAGAAAGGGGCGCATTGGTACACTAAGGGAAAACACCATAAGTGTCTGGGGCCCAAAACTGTTCAACAGCCTCCCATCAAGCATTAGGGGAATTGCCAATAAACCCCTGGCTGCCTTCAAGAGAGAGCTGGACAGATACCTAAAGTCAGTGCCGGATCAGCCGGGCTGTGGCTCGTACGTTGGACTGCGTGCGGCCAGCAGTAACAGCCTAGTTGATCAGGCCCTGATCCATCGGGAGGCCTGGTCATGGACCGGGCCGCGGGGGCGTTGATCCCCGGAATAACCTCCAGGTAACCTCCAGGTAACCCAGGTAAACCCATCACCTTTCTTATCACAAATTGTATTACTCTTATTTATTATAACTCAAACCTTGTTTTTAATATATTAATATATTTCTATTAATCTTATGATCTAAAATATTGCTATATACATAAATAATGTGTTAACATATAGAGAGACATTGTAACATTAACTGTTTAATGTCTTGTGTCTGACACATCATGTTGAGGAATGGGTTTACCAGCTAAGCTTATATATTTTGTATAGGGAAACTTAACTTAGAAAGACAGCTCATCGCCTGCACAGCCGCCCCTGCAGACGAGGTCTTGAGAAGCTGTCGAAGTCGTTCCTCAACTGGCTGAAATGAGTTATAATTTGTAAACAATAAATTACCCCTAGGGGGTGTTATGTCAGCATATTTCATACACTGATTGCTGACAAACTTACTTGTGTGGACTCAAAGGTCCGCATATCACCACGGTTTATGATAAGTGACTAACTCACGACTTTATACTCAACTGCGCAGTCAATAGTAGTACATCATGAGTTAGAACACTTACCTGGGTATATGTATCTGACCAGTAATTATGCCCGGATATCCGTTGAGTTGATTGAAGAATAGTGTTCTTTGAAGAATGTCGCACTACACTCTGTTGGATCGCAACACTCGTTGTTACACTGTTCATCAATAATTGTTCACACAATATCACTAAGAAGTTGATCACACTGCTCTGTAAGTGTTTATCGTGTTTTGTGAGACACTTTGTTCACACTAACGCACAGATCGTTCTTTGTTGGTTATCCTGGCGTCAGTGTCACTCTCAGTAGAGTCAAAAGTAATCTGAAGACGCCACAGCGCCCCACGCCGTCACTGCCCCCAGCACAAAGGAAAAGCTGACCTAGTACTTTTGCTTCCTTACCACTTCTTCCATGAGGCAAAGCAGAATGTTTAAATCTTGCTGTCTTAAGCATAGACAACAATGTCCACTATTTTTACCATGGTAATAAAGTGAGAGCAGGATTTTCCTTAATTGTCCTGCTAAGGTAAGAGATGGACTGTCTCTTATTAAAATAACACTGCAACACTGGACTGCAGGGAGCGGCGGTCGCTTGACCACAGGTCGTATACTGGTACTGCATCTGGGATCAATTACTCGCTGTAGCAGTAAACAAAGATATTTTCCCCTTCTGAGAGGGCTGGGTCCCTCAGGGCTGAAAGGGGCTGAAGGTGACTGATACCTCCCTCCTGGAGAAAATTTCTCCACACATCAAGTGTCTCGTCTTTACTCACATGATGATGATGATGATGATGATGATGATGATGATGATGATGATGATGATGTGTTACTTGATGAGCCCATTATGTGTTTTTTTTTAATTTATTTTAACTATAAATTCAATAAGTGCGTACGAATGTTTGGAGAACAAGAATATATATACCACACTTGATCTCTAAAGCTTAGTTAAACATTTATTTTTAAAAGTTCCTTATTTTTTAAACATTCCACACTTATTTTAAGCGAATTACATTTTCAAGTATTCATCCTGATTTTCTCAAAATAGTTTCCGCTTATTTATGAGGGTTCTGAAACCACCATTCCCTTATTATTATACCAGACACTGTTAATAAGCTAGGTAAGTATCCCATTATTGCCGCCATTTTCAGATTAATGCCAAGCACCGCCGCTACTTAGTAAATTCTCAGTGTCCTGCATAACTTAGATTCGTCACTCAGTAATACAGTTGTATCAGTAATACTGTTGTATCAGTAATACAGTTGTATCAGTAATACAGTTGTATCAGTAATACAGTTGTATCAGTAATACAGTTGTATCAGTAATACAGTTGTATCAGTAATACAGTTGTATCAGTAATACAGTTGTATCAGTAATACAGTTGTATCAGTAATACAGTTGTATCAGTAATACAGTTGTATCAGTAATACAGTTGTATCAGTACTACAGTTGTATCAGTACTACAGTTGTATCAGTACTACAGTTGTATCAGTACTACAGTTGTATCAGTACTACAGTTGTATCAGTATACAGTTGTATGTAAAACAGTTGTATCAGTAATACAGATGTATCAGTAATACCGTTGTATCCGTAATACAGTTAGTATCAGTATACAGTCGTATCAGTATCTACCGTTGTATCAGTACAAACAGTTGTATCAGACTACAGTGTATCAGTACTACCAGTTAATGTATCAGTACTTACTAGTTGTATCAGGAATACAGGTTGGTATCAGTAATACTGTTGTATCAGGAAACAGTTGTATCAGTAAAACAGTTGTATCAAGTAAATACAGTTGTATCAGTAATACAGTTTGTATCAGTAACCAGTTGTATCAGTAATACAGTTGTATCATAATACAGTGGTACAGAAATTACATTGTATCAGTAAATACAGTTGTATATCAGTAATACAGTTATCAGTAATAACAGTCTTGTAGTCTGTAATACAGTTTGTAACAGTAATACAGTTGTTCAGTACATACAGTTGTACCGTAATACGTTGTATCTAGTACTACAGTTGTATCAAGTAAGTGCAGTATGTATCAGTAATTACAGTTGTATCAGTAATACAGTTGTCTCAGTAATACAGTTGTATCAGTAATACAGTTGTATCAGTAATACAGTTGTATCAGTAATACAATTTCATCAGTACTACAGTTTATCAGTAATACAGTTGTATCATTAAACAGTTGTATCAGTAATACAGTTGTATCCGTAAAACAGTTTGTAAACAGTAATACAGTTGTATCAGTAATACAGTTTGTATCAGTAAAGACAGTTGATATCAGTAATACAGTTGTATCAGTAATACAGTTGTTAATCATAACTACAGTTTTATCAGTAATACAGTATTACAGAAATAACAGTTTGTATCAGTACTACATTTTGTATCAGTTATACAGTGTTGTCATTCAGTAATACAGTTTGTAAACAGAAATACAGTTGTATCAGTACTACAGTTGTATCAGAATACATTGTATCAGTAATACAGTTAGATTCAGTAATACATTTGTAGCAGTTAATACAGTTGTATCAGTAATAACAGTTTAAAAAGAGTAATACAGTTGAATCATATACATTGGTATCAGTAATTAACCGTTGTAATCAGTAACACAGTTGTACCGTAATACAGTTGTATCAGTAATACAGTTTGTAGCCAGTAAACAGTTGTATCATACTACAAGTTGTAACAGATAATACATTGTATCAGTACTACAGATTGTATCAGTACTACAGTTTATCATAATACATGTTGTATCAGATAATAGCAGTTTTGTATCAGTAATACAGTTGTAACCAGTAAAACAGTTTGTATCAGTAATACAGTTGTACAGTAATACATTTTGTTGAACATGTAAATCAGTTGTAATCAGAATACAGTGATCATTATTACAGTTGTATCATAATACAGGTTGTAACAGTAATACAGTTTGTATCAGTAATACAGTTGTATCAGTACTACAGTTGTAACAGTACTACAGTTGTATCAGTAACTACAGTTGTATCAGTACTACAGTTGTATCAGTACTACAGTTCACAGTACCTTCCAGTTGTATCAGACTACAGTTGTATCAGAATAACAGTTGTATCAGTAATACAGTTGTATCAGTAATAACAGTTGTATCAGTAATACATTTGTATCAGTAAACATTGTATCAAGTAACTACAGTTTGTATCAGTACCTCACAGTTGGTATCGAGTACTACAGTTGTATCAGTCCTACAGTTGTGAATCAGTACTACAGTTGTAATCATAACAACAGTTGCTATCATTATATAACATATTGTAACAGTACTACAGTTGTATCAGTACTACAGTTGTATCAGTACTACATTTGTATCAGTACTACAGTTGTATCAGTAATACAGTTGTATCAGTACTACAGTTGTATCAGTACTACAGTTGTATCAGTACCACAGTTGTATCAGTACTACAGTTGTATCAGTAATACAGTTGTATCAGTACTACAGTTGTATCAGTACTTACCGTTAACAGTAACTTACAGTTGTAATCAGTACTGAACATGGTATCAGTAATACAGTTGTATCAGAGACATATTCAACAATACTTGGCAAGATGCCGCTTCTTACATCTAATGATCCATTAAATACTTCCTGGAACTGCTCTAAAATATGTTTCTTGAATTATAGCAAATTACAGTTGGGAAGCTGGACAGTCTTGTCAGGTCTCTGTTTATGTTACAATGTTCAACGTCAGGTCTCTGTTTATGTTACAATGTTCAACGTCAGGTCTCTGTTTATGTTACAATGTTCAACGTCAGGTCTCTGTTTATGTTACAATGTTCAACGTCAGGTATCTCTGTTTAGATTACAATTTCCACGTCAGGTCTCTGTTTTATGTACATGATCAACGTCCAGGTATCTCTGTTTATGTTACAATGTTCAACGTCAGGTATCTCTGTTTATGTTACAATGTTCAACGTCAGGTCTCTGTTTATGTTACAATATTCAACGAATTTGTCGTTTACATAAATTTTAACACACTTTCTACTGTGAAATAATCTTAAGAGATCATCCCAAATACACATTTTGTATAATTACTGTTATGGTCACAAAATGCACTAAACCCGTATGGTTTCATCAAGTAAGCAATGGTTGATGCTGAGCGACAGTGAAGACAAGTACAGTGGTGTGACAAGTACAGTGGTGTGTGACAAGTACGTGCGGTGTGAACAAGTACAGTGGTGTACAATAAACAGTGGTTTGACAAGTACAGAGGTTGACAAGTACAGGTGTGACAAGTACAGTGGTGTGACAAGTAAAGTGAGTGTGACAAGTACAGAGGTGTGACAAGTACAGTGGTGTGACAAGTACAGTGGTGTGACAAGTACAGTGGTGTGACAAGTACAGTGGTGTGACAAGTACAGTGGTGTGACAATACATGTGTGACCAGTACAGTGTGTGACAAGTACAGTGGTGTGAACAATGCAGTGTGTGACAAGTGCAGCTCTGGTGTGACAAGTACAAGTGGTGTGACAAAGTACAGTGGTGTGACAAGTACAGTGGTGTGGACAAGTACAGTGGTGTGACAAGTAACAGTGGTGTGAAAGTACAGGGTGTGACAAGTACAGTGGTGTGACAAAGATACCAAGTGGGGTGACAAGTACATGGTGTGACAATGTAACAGTGTGTGACAAGTACAGTTGTTGACAAGTACAGTGGGTGACAAGTACCAGTGGTGGTTACAAGTACGTGTGTGTCAAGTTGAACTAATGAACCATCAAAGAGTAAGGTAGAGTGGTGTGGTACGTCAGTTTTCAATAATAAAAGTCCAGCGCTGTTTTAAGAAGGGCTTCCTGAGAGATCGCGCTAGCGCCACTCAAGCTCACACACTGAGGTCCGGGAAACGATCCCCCCGGAACGGCTGAAAACATAGGACGTGTTCCATTTAGACATCTGCTGTCCCTTTTCCACGTGATCAACAGTAAAATGGGTATCCGGGTGTTATGAGACTGTTGTGGGTGCATCCTGGGTGTTAGTGGACTGGTGGGGGTGGGCATCCCTGGGTGATAGTGACTGGTGTGGGTGGCATCCTGAGGTGTTAGTGGACGGTGTGGGTCACATCCTGGGTGTTAGTGGACTGGTGTGGGTGCATCCTCGGTGTTAGTGGACTGGTGTGGGTCACATCCCGGGTGTTTAGTGGACTGGTGTGGTTCACATCCTGGGTGTTAGTGACTGGTGTGGGTGGCATCCTGGTGTTAGAGGACAGGTGTGGTGGCATCCCTGGGTTGTTAGTGGACTGTGTGGGTCACATCCTGGGTGATAGTGGACTGGTTGGGTCACATCCGGGGTGTTAGTGGATAGGTGTGGGTCACATCCTGGGTGTTAGTGACTGGTGTGGTCACATCCTGGTGTTAGGTGGACTGGATGTGGTCCACATCCTGGGGTTTAGTGGACTGGGGTGGTCACATCCAGGGTGTTAGTGGACTGGTGTGGGTTCACATCCTAGGGTGTTATGGACTGGTTGGGTGCATCCTGGGTGTTATGGACAGGTGTGGGTCACATCCTGGGTTAGTGAACTGGCGTCTCGGAGAGGTCACAATCCTGGTGTTAGTGGACGGGTAGTGGTCACATCCAGTGACAAAACTGACCTAATTTATGGAAATGCTCTGCAAACAACGTCTTCTATATAGTAGTATTTCACTGATGTCAGCTATGATCTGTACTACCTTGAACATGGTAACTTGTATACCTTGTACAGTAACTTTGAACCTTGTACATGTACTGTATACCTTTACATGTACTTGTATAACCTTGTACATGTACTTGTAGACATTGTACATGTACTTGTATACCTTGTACATGTAACTTTGTATACCTTGTACATGTAACTTTGTATAAACCTTGTACATGTACCTGTATAACCTTGTACATTGATGGTATAGCCTGGTGTACATGTAACTTTGAATACCTTGTACAATGTACTTGTATACCTTGTTGCAAGTACTTGTATAACCTTGTACATGTACTGTATTACCTAGTAGCATGAACTTGAATACCTTGTACATGTACTAGTATACCTTGTACATGTTACTTGTATACCTTGTACATGTACCTGTATACCTTGTACAGACTGTGTATACCTGTACATGTCTTTATACCTTGTACATTACTATGTATACCTTGGTACCATGTACTTGTATACCTTGTACCACACGTACTTGTATACCATGTACATGTACTTTGTAAACCTTGTACATAGTAACTTGTATACCTTGAGAACTGTACATGTATACCTTGTACATGAACTTGTATACCTTGTAAACATGTACTTGTTATACCTTGTACATGTACTTGTATACCTGTACATGTACTTGTATACCTATGTAACATGTACCTGTATACCTATGACATGACTGGTAATATACCTTGACATTACCTTGTATACCTTGTACATGTACTTGTAAAAACCTTGTACAGTACTTGTCATACCTTGTACACTGGTACTGTTATACCTTACATGTACTGTGTATACCTTTTACATTGTACTTGTAATACCTTGGTACATGTACTTGTATACATGATCATGTAACTTGTATACCTTTGGTACATGTACCTTGTATACCTTGTACATGTACTTGTAAACCTTGTACATGTAACTTGTATACCTTGTACATGTACTTGTATACCTTGTACATGTTCTTGTATACCGTTAAACATGGACTGTATACTTGTACATGTACCTGTATAACCTTGTACATGAGACTGGTTATACCTTGTACTTGTTCTTGATATACCTTGTACATGTACTTGTAGACCTGTTCATTTACTTGTATGACCTTGTACATGTACTTGATATATCCTTGTACATGTACTTGTATACCATGTACATGTACTTGTAATACCTGTACATGTACTTGTATACCTTAGTCAATGTACCTGTATACCTGTACATGACTGGTATAGCCCTTGTACATGTACTTGTATACCTTGTAACATGGTACTTGTATACCTTGCGTAACATGTATCTTGTAATACCTAGTACAGCGTACTTGTATACCTTGTACATGTACTTGTATACCTTGACATGTACTTGTATACCTTGTACATGTACTTTTAATACCTTGTACATGTACTTGTATACCTGTAACATGGTTCTTGTATACCTTGGTACATATACTATGTATACCTGTACAATGTACTTGTATACCTTGTTACATTACTTGTATACCTTGTACATGTCCTTGTAAAACACTGTACACGTAACTTTGTATACCTTGTACATGTACTTGATATACCATGTACATGTACATGTATACCCTTTTACATGTACTTGTATACCTTATGTAACATGTACTTGTATACCTTGGTACATGTACTTGTATACCTTGTTACATGACTTGTATACCTTTGTTCATGTACTTTGTATTACCTTGTACATGTACTTGTATACCTTGAACCTGGGGGGGGTACTTTGTATACCTTGTACATGTGCTTTGTATGAACCTGTACATGGTGCTTGTATACCTTTGTACATGTACTTGTATACCTTGTACACATGTGCTTGTATACCTTGTACAATTGTACTTGTAACCTTGTACTACATGTAATGGTCTACCTTTTACATGTACTTTGTATACCTTTGTACATGTACTGGTTTACCTTGTATCATGTACTTGTATACCTTTGTACACGTACTTGTATACCTTGTACAAGTACTGGTATTACCTTTGTCATTGTACTTGTATACCTTTACATTGTACTTGTATACCATTGTACATGTAACTTGTATACCTGTACATGTACTTGTATACCTTGTACAAGTTCTTGTATACCTTGTACATGTACGGTAATACCTTGTACATGTACTTGTATAACCTTTGTACATGTACTGGTATATACCTATGTACAAGTACTTGTATACCTTGTACATGTACTTGGAGTCTATCTTGTACATGTACTTGTATACCTTGTACATGGTACTTGTATACCTTGTACATGTTACTTGTAGAAAATAAAATTAGGTTTATTATTTATATTATTATATTATTATTATTATTATATTATATCATTATTATAGATTATTATACAAACTATGATCGCAAAAACGGCTGAAAACTTTAACGGCGAAATATTAATAATAACATACTCTGATAAACAGTACAATTAGATTCTCAAGAAAAATTTACACAGAGGTGCCTGGCGGGCCCCCCATGTCGCGTCTATATTGCCAGTACACATAGTGTGCGAAAACCATTCCCCAGTGCTAGACACCACTGAAGGAATGTCAGTCACAACTGCTTGTCCTCTGATCTGGACGAACGACATGACATCGATTCTAAATACACTGAGACCAAACTGGCAAATATTCAAGAATTACATATATCTTCTGTCAAGAAATAAAATTCGTTGTTTGTTGATCGTAGCAAGCAAAAGACGTCTTAATGCTTGTTGAAGAGAGTGTACAACCATAGTTGAATGTGAAGAACAATTATGTGAGGAGTGAGAACCTTGTAAATAAGTTATACTGCCTTAATTTACTATATCTTACTCTATCAACATCCCGAGGTTATTAATACTAAGAAAGTCTTCTTTAAAACCTCTTATTATTAAGGTAAGAAAATGATGGTGAGAATAAGAGGAGAAATACGGTAAATAAGTTATTAATATATAGGTTATTATTATTGTGCATTAAAACACAACATCCTGGAGAATGTACAAAGAACATTCATTGCACTGGGGCTCTGGCGGCCTGGTGGTTAACGCTCTTTCTTCCACAACGGTGAGAGGGCCTGGGTTGATTCCAGCCAGAGTAAGAAACATTGGACGTGTTTTCTTTACCTCGCTTTGTCTATGGTTCCCCATCAGTAAAATGGTACCTGGTGTTTAGTCGACTGGGGGTGTGGGGTCTCGCAGCCTGGGACACTGACCTAAGTAAGTGCCCTGGTCACAGACCGGGCCGCGGGGGCGTTGACCCCCGGAACTCTCTCCAGATAAACTCCAGATAAACATAAATAATACACCTAAATTACTGGGAACGGTTAAAGTACCTTGATTTGTATTTCCTGTAATGCAGGCGATAAAGATACACAATGATATACACTTGGAAAATCCTAAAAGGATTAGTACCAAACTTGCACACGAAAATCACTCCCTGTCAAAATCACTCCCTGTAAAAGCAAAAGACTCGTCATGAGATGTAACATTCCCTCATGAAAAGTAGGGCGCCACGAGTAACACCAGAGAGACAACACAGTGTCCAGGGCCCAATACGCTCACTGCCTCGCAGTATACATTAAAGGGATTACCAATAGACCCCTGACTGTCTTCAAGAAGGCACTGGACAGGCACCTAAAGTCATTACCTGACCAGCGGGGCTGTGAATCGTACGTCAATTTCCTTGCGGCCAAGGCAGTACACCTTGTTGATCTGACCCTGAACCCCACAAGGCGGTCTCCAGAAACCGAGCCGAGCGGGGCTTAAAAACCCCCGGAAACCCTCCTCCAGGTATACTCCAGGTATCCTTAGGGCCACAACCTGACCAGTCATTAAGACAACGATACACTACCAAGCAAGCTGTACCACTCGATGTCCCCCCCCCCTCCTTGCATATTTTAAATGTGGAAAAAGAATAAATTATGAGCGAATGTGCAACGAACGTGTAATAACAATCTTGTGAATTTTCTTGTGTTTACGAGGGAAATGATTGATTTAACTAAAGACAGAATAATCATCACAGCCTTAAGTAAAGTGAGAAGAAAACTATCCGAAGTTATTGAGAAATATTGCTATCTAATAATAATAATAATAATAATAAATATATAATAATAATATCTTTATTTGTAACAAGTACATGTACAAGGTATACAAGTACATGTACAAGTATACAAGTACATGTAACAATAGGTATACAATTACAGTGTACAAGGTATACAATACATGTACATGAGGTATACAAGTACATGTACAAGTATAACAAGTCACCCATGTACAGAGGTATACAAGTACATGTACAAGGTAAATACAAGTACCTGTACAAGGTATAACAAGTACATGTACAAGGTATACAAGTACATGTACAGGGAATACAAGTACATGTACAAGGTATACAATACATGTAGCGAAGGTATACAAGTACATGTACAAGGTAAACAAGTACAAGTACAAGGGGTATACAGTACATGTACAAGGTATACAAAAGTACATGTACAAGGTATAACAAGTAAACATGTAACAAGGTATACAAAGTACATGTACAATGTATACAATGTACATGAACAAGGTATACAAGTACATGTACCAGGTATACCAGTTACATGGTACAAGGTATATCCAGTACATGTACAAGGTATACAATACATGACAAGGTATACAGTACATTACAAAGGTAACCAAGTACATGTACAAGGTTATACAAGTACATGTAGCAAGGTATACAAACAATTACATGTAACAAGGTATACAAGTACATGTCAAGGTATACCAGGTTACATGTACAAGAATACCAGTACATGTACAAGTATACAAGTACATGTACAAGGTATACAAGTGACACGTACAAGGTACTACAATTACATGTACAAGTATACCAAGTACATGAACAAGGTATACAGATCATAGATGACATCAGTGACATACTATTATACAGAAGTCGCTTGTTATGCTGAGCATTCCCGCAAACTAAGTCAGCTTTTTTCCCAGGATGTGGACGCACCCAGCCTAAACACCCAGGATGTGACCCACAGCCAGTTCACTAACACCCCGGTTGACCCACACTCATCCACTAACACCCAGGATGCTACCCAAACCAAGTCCCCACTAACACCCAGATGTTGACCCACACCGAGTCCACAACGCCAGGATTTGACCCACACCAGTCCCACTAACACCCAGGAAGAGACCCACAACCAGTCCACTAACACCCAGGATGTGACACACCATTCCCAACTAAGCACCCAGATGACCCACACCAGTCCACTAACACCCAGTGGGATGTGACCCACACCAGTCCACTAACAACCCCAGGATGTGACCCACACCAGTCCACTAACACCCAGGATCGACCCACACCAGTCCACTAACCCCCAGGATGTGACCCCACCATGTCACTAACACCCCAGGATGTGACCCACACCAGTCCACTAACACCCAGATGTGACCCACACCAGTCACTTACATCCCAGGATGCAACCAGCACACCAGTCCACTACACCCAGGATGTGGCCCACACCAGTCCTACTAACAACCAGGCTGTGACCCACACCATTCCACTTAACACACAGGATGGCCGACCCACACCAGTCCACGTAACACCCAGGATTGTGACCCACACCAGTCCCCTAACAACACCCAGGATGTACCCACACCAGTCCACTAACCACCCAGGATGTGACCCACACCATTCCACCAACACCCCGGATGTGACCCACACCAATCCACTAACACCCAGGATGTGAACCCAACACCAGTAAAACTTACACCCAAGGATGTACCCACACCATCCACTAACACCCAGGATGTGACCCACACCAGCTTCCACTACACCCAGTATGTGACCCACAACCGTCCACATACACCAGGATGTGACCCACAATGACCAGTCCACGAACACCCAGATGTGACCCACACCAGTCCACTAACACCCAGGGATGTGACCCTCCCCAGTCCACTAACAACCCAGGATGATGACCCACAACCAGTTCACTAACCCCAGGATGTGACCCACAACCAGTCTCACTAACACCCAGGATATGACCCACACCAGTCCACTAACACACCCAGGATGTGCCCCACATCATCCACTTAACACCCAGATGTGACCCACACCATTTTCCTAACACTAGCTGACCCCAGGATGTGACCCACTACCAGACCACTAACACCCAGGATGTACCCACACCAGTCCACTTAACACCCAGGAGTGACCCACACCAGTCAACTAACACACAGGATGTGATCCCACACCATTCCACTAACACCCAGATGTGACCCCCACAACAGTCCACTAAACAACCCAGGATGTGACCCACACCAGTCCACTAACACCCAGGATGTGACCCACACCAGACCACTAACCCCAATGTGACCCACACCAGTCCACTAACACCCAGGATTGTACCACTACCATCCACTAACACCCCAGGATGTAACCCGACATGCCAGTTCCACTAACACCCGGATGTGACCCACAACCAGTCCACTAACACCCAGGATGACCCACACCCAGTCCACTAACACCCAGGATGTGACCCACACCAGTCCACATGCACCAGGATGTGACCCACAACCAGTCGCCACCAACACCCAGGATGTGACCCACACCAGTCCACCAAACACCCATGATGGTGACCCACACCAGTCCACTTACACCCGGATGTTACGCCACAGAACCAGTCCACTAACACCCAGGAATTGACCCACACGAGTCCACTAACACCCAGGTTTACCCACACGAGTCCACTAACACCCAGGATGTGACCCACACCAGTACCACTAACACCCAGGAATGTGACCCACACCAGGTCCCCAAACACCCAGGATGTGACCCACTACCATCCACTAACACCACCAGGAATGTGACCCACACCAGTCCACTTACACCCAGGATGCGACCCTCACCAGTCCACTAGTAACACCCAGGATGTGACCCACACCAGTCCATGCTAACATCCAGTATGTTACCCACACCAGTCCAACTAACACCTCAGTGATGTACCCACACCAGTCCACAAACACCCAGGATGTAGTACCCCCACACCATCCACTAACACCCCAGGATGTGGACCCACACCATCCACAAACACCCAGGATGTGACCCACGACCAGACCACTAACACCCAGGATGTGACCCACACCAGTCCCCTAAACACCCAGGATGTGACCCACACCAGTCCACTAACACCGGATGTGACCCACACGATTCCACTAACACCCAGGATGTGAGACCCACACGAGTCCACTAACACCCAGGATGTGACCCACAAACCAGTCCACTAACACCCAGGGATGTGACCACACCATCCACTAACACCCAGGAGTGACCCACAAACCAGTCCACTAACACACCGGATGTTGACCACACCAGTCCACTTACACCCAGGATGCACACCACACCAGTCCCTAACAAACCCAGGATGTTACCCACACCATTCCACTAACACCCAGGATGTGACCCACACCCAGTCCACTAACACCGCAGGATGTGACCCAACACCATCCACTACAACCCCAG
The DNA here is from genome assembly GCF_026875155.1 of Cherax quadricarinatus. Taxonomy (NCBI): domain Eukaryota; kingdom Metazoa; phylum Arthropoda; class Malacostraca; order Decapoda; family Parastacidae; genus Cherax; species Cherax quadricarinatus. The sequence goes on from NC_069493.1 coordinate 11,727,509, forward strand.
TGATGTCTGGACCCACACCATCCACTAACACCCTGGATGCGAACCCAACAGTAACCAGTCCACTAAACACCCAGGATGTTGACCCCACACCAGTCCACTAACAACCCATGATGGACCCCACACCATCCACTTAACACCCAGGATTGCGACCCACACCAGTCCCACTAACACCCAGGATGAGACCCACACCATCCACTAACACCCCATAGATGAGACCACACCAGTCCACTAACACCCAGTAAGTGACCCACACCATTCCCACACCAACACCCAGGATGTGACCCACACAACCAACCCACTAACACCCAGGATGGTTGAACCCACAACAGGTCCCACTACACCAAGGATGTGACCCACACCAGTCCACAACACTCCAGGATGTTACCCACACCAGTCCACTAACTACCCAGGAAGTGACCCACACCATCCACTTACACCAAGGATTGAGACGCCACACCAGTCCCTAACACCAGGATGTGACCCACACCAGTCCCACTAACACCCAGAGATGTGACCACACCATTTCCACTCAACACCCAGGATGTTAACCCACACCAGTTCCTAACACCCAGGAAATGGACCCACACCAGTCCCCAGGCTAACACCCAGGATGTGACCCACACCCAGTCCACTAACAACCCAGGATGTGACCCCACACCATCCACTAACACCCAGATGTGACCCACACCATTCACACTACACCCAGGATTTTGACCCACACCAGTACCACTTAACACCCAGGGATGTTTGACCCACCCAGTCCCGCAACACCCAGGATGTGACCCACACCATACCACAACACCCCAGGATTGACCCACACCAGTCCACTAACACCCAGATGTGACCCACACCAGTCCACTAAACACCCAGGATGTGACCACCCATCCACTAACACCCAGGATGTGAACCCCACACACATTCCACTAACACCCAGGATGTGACCCCACTACCAGTCCACTAACACCCAGGATGTGACCACACACCAGTCCACGAACACCCAGGATGTAACCCACACCAGTCCACTAACACCACAGGATTGACCCACACCAAGTCCACTAACACCCAGATGTGGACCCAACCAGTCCACTACCACACCAGGATGTGACCGGCACACCCAGTCCACCTTGCACCCAGGATGTGACCCACACCAGTCACCAACACCAAGGATGTGACCCACACCAGTCCACTAACACCAGATTGACCCACACCAGTCCACTTACACAGGATGTGACCCACACCAGTCCACAACACCCAGGATGTGACCCACACGAGTCCACTAACACCCAGGATGGTGACCCCACCACACGATTCCACTAACACCCAGCGATGTGACCCACACCAGTCCACTAAACACCCGGATGTGACGCCACACCAGTTCCACTAACACCCAGGATGTGACCCACACCATCCACTAACACGCCAGGATGGTTTGACCACACCAGTCCACTTACACCCCAGGATGCGACCCACACCAGTCCCCACTAACACCCAGGATGTGACCACACCAGTCCACTAACATCCAGGATGTGACCACTACCATCCACTAACACCCAGGATGTGACCTGCACGACCAGTCCACTAACACCCCAGGATGTGACCCACACCAGCCACAAACACCCAAGATGTGACCACACCAGTCCACTAACACCCAGGATGTGACCCACACCAGTCACTAACACCCAGGATGTGACCCACACCAGTCCACTAACACCCCAGGAAGTGACCCCACACTCAGTCCCACTAACACCCAGGAAGTGTACCCCACACAGTCCCACTAACACCCAGATGTGACCCCACACGAGTCCACTAAACACCCAGGATTGACCCACACCAGTCCACTAACTACCCAGGATTGTGACCCACACCAGTCTCCACTAACACCCAGATGTTACCCACACCAGTCCACTAACACCCATGATGTGACCCCACACCAGTCCCAACTTACACCCAGGATGCGACCCACACCTATTCCACTAACACCCAGGAATTGACCGCACACCAGTCCACTAACATCCAGATGTACCCATTCACCAGTCCACTAACACACCAGGATGTGACCCACACTATCTACTAACAACTCCCAGATCTGTTGACCCCACACCAGTCCACTAACAACCAGGATGCGACCCCACACAGTCCACTAACACCCATGATGTGACCCCACAACCAGTCCCACTAACACCCAGGATGTGACCCCACTCACCAGTCCACTGAACACCCGGATGTGACCCACACCAGTCCATTTACACCCAGGATGTGACCACCCGTCCACTTACCCCCCAGGTGACCCACACGTCCACAACACCCGGATGGCCAAACCCCAAAGTCCACTTGCTCCCGGGAAAGTGACCCACCCCAGTCCACTTCACCCAGGTGTGACCTACCCCCAGTCCATTTACCCCCCGGTGCGGCCCACACAGTCCACTAACCCCCGGGTCCCCATTTTTACGATGGGTGAACGGGCAGCAGGTGTCCATGAAACCCCCCCTTTCCCAAATGTTTTTCAGCCGTAAGAGGAGAATTGGAACCTGGATCTCAGTGTTTGACGGGTGAAGATCGGGCGCTGTGGTTCTTATCACTGCCTTTAGGAGGCCGATTTTCAGTTCCTCGCGGAAAAGGCATCATGCAGGTGTTATAGTCGTAGTACCCTTTTTTGAAATTCTCTAATGCTTATTTTTTTAAAATTTTTAAATTAATTAATTTTTTAGAATCTTGTAAATGAAAAAGAGAAAAACTGGGAAGGTTCAAACGGAGCATGGTGGTTAGTGGTAAAATTCTCGCCTGCCACGGGGGGGGGCCCGGGTTCGTTTCCCCGGCCGATGCATTTATTGCAAGGTGACGCAACAAAAAGGTTTAATTGAGTCCCAAACTTTAAACTCTGTATCGATTTAGTAATGGTTGCTAAAATTTAACAAAAGGACTGTCATTTTTAAAATTTGTATCAAGTATTATGAGGACGATTATGAGAGAGAATATGAAGAGGTAAAGAGGAAATGAGAAATGTGAGAGAGTTTATTGTACTAAAAATGTGTAACGAACATGAAAAATGTAAGAAAAATCTTTGTATGGGATAATGTGATTAAATTGATATTAGATACAAAAAAATAAAAAACAAAGTGAATCGATTATAATAGAGATTATGAACAGGAAACAACTGAAGACTGTTTGCCCCAAACTGTAGAATATAACTTTTTTGCAGATTTGTCAGAGTAACTTAAAAAGATATGCGTAATAACATTAACAAGATATGCCAGTAGTAAATTAACAAAATGCAGTAAAAACATTAACAAATACCCAGTGTAATTTTAAACAAGAATGTCATAAAACATTAACGATATGTCAGTAATAACTTTAAACAAGATATGTCATAGTAACATTAACAAGATGTCATAATAAATTAAAAAGATATGCCAGTATAAATTAAAAAAGAATGTCAGTAAAAAACTTAACATGTCAGTAAAAACATTAACAAGATATGCCGTATAAAAAATTAAAAAATATGTCAGTAATAACTTAACATGTCGTAGTAACATTTAACAAGATATGTCAGTAGTAACATTAACAAGATATTCATAGTAACATTAAAAAAGTCAGTAGAACTTAAAAAGAATGCAGTGTCATTAACAAGATATTCAGTGAAACCCTTTAACATGTCAGTAGTAAACATTAAAAGATATGTCTATAACATTAAAAAGAAATGTCGAAATAACTTAACGTCGTAGTAACATTAACAAAAAGTCGTATAACATTAAAAGATATGTCAGTGAAACATTAACTTCAGGAACATAAAAAGATATGTCAGTAGTAAATCAACAAGATATTCATAGTAACATTAAATGTCAGTAGTAACATTAACAAGATATGTCTTAGTAACTTTACAAGATATGTCATTAATAACATTAACTGTCGTGTAACATTAAAAGATATGCGAGTAACTTTTAACAAGATATGTCAGTAGTAACATTAACTGTCATTTGTAATAAAAGATATGTCAGTAGAACATAAAAAAGAAAAGTCAGTAATAACATTAACATGTCGTAAAACATTAAAAAATATGCCAGTTAACTTTTAAAAAGATTGTCGAAAATAACTTTAAAACATGTCGTAGTAAAATTAAAAGATGTCATAGTAAATTAAAAAGATATGTAGTAGAACATTAACATGTCAGTAGTAACATTAAAAATATGCAGTTAAATTAACAAGTTTGTCATGAAACATTAACATTCGTGTACTTTTAACAAGATATTCAGTATAACTTTAAACAAGATATGTGTAAAAACCCCTTTAAAGTCAGAGAAACATTAACAAGATATGTCATAGAAAAAAACATTTTAAACAAGAAGTCAGTAGAAAAATTTTAACAGGGTCAGTAGAAAACATTAAAAGATATGCATGTAACATCAAAAAAGATTGTCAGTAGTAAATTAAAACTTTCCCTAGTAACATTAAACAAGATATTCGTGTAACTTTAACAAATTTTCCCAGTAAAAAACATTTAACATGTCAGTAGTAACATTAACAAGATATGTCGTAGTAACTTTTAACAAATAGTCGTAGAACTTTAAACATGTCAGTGTAACATTAACAAAAATTTTCAGTAGTAACTTAACAAGATTTGTCAAAAATTAACTTAACATGTCGTATAACATTAACCAAGATATGTCATATAATTTTAACAAAATTTTCCCAGTAGTAACATTAACAGATATGTAATAGTAACTTTAAATTCAGTAGTAACATTAACAAGTTTGTCAGTAGAAAACTTTAACAAGATTGTCAGTGTCTTTAAAAAAAAGAAGTCGTAAAAACATTAAATGTCAGTGTAACTTTAAAGATATGTAGAAATAACATTAACAAGATATGCAGTAAACTTTTAAATGTAGTAGTAACATTAACAATTTTTGTCAGTAGAAAACTTTAAAAAAGATATGTCAGTAAAAACTTTAAACATGTCATGTAACATTAACAAAAAAAGTCGTAGTAATTTTTAAAAGTATGTCAGTAGTAACTTAACATGTCAGTATTTTAAATTAACAAGATATTCATAGTAACATTAACAAGTAGTCAGAATAACATTAAATGTCAGTAGTAACATTAAAAAGATATTCAGTGTACTTAAAAAATGTCGTATTAACATTAACTGTCGTAGTAACTTTAACAAGATATGTCAGTGAAAACTTTTAACAAGTATGTCAGTAGAAACTTTAAACAAGATATTCGAGTAAATTAACATGTCAGTAAAACTTAAAAAGATATGTCAGTAGAACAAAAACAAGATAGTCAGTAAAAAATTTAACATGTCATAGTAACTTAACAAGATTTGTAGTAGAAAACATTAACAAGATATGTCATAGTAACATTAAATGTCGTGTAACATTAACAAATAGTCGTAGTAACATTAAAAAGAATGTCATAGTAACTTTAAACTTTCTATAACTTTAACAAGATATGTCAGTATAACAAAAAATGTCAGTAGTAACTTAAAAAGATTGTCAGTAGAAACATTAAAAAGATAGCAGTAGTAAATTAACATGTCAGTAGTAACTTTAAACAAGATATGTCAGTAGTAACATTAACATGTCATAGTACATTAAAAGATATGTCTTAGTAACATTAACAAATTGCATTGTAACATTAAATGTCAGTAGTAACATTAACAAATATGTCGTAAAACTTAAACATGTATAGTAACATTAACAAGATAGTCAGTAGTAACATTAACTTTTCAGTGTAACATTAAAAAAGAGAAAGCTTGGAAAAATGTTAGCATTATGAATGTTCAATATTAAGTAAGGTACATTGTTCAGGTTTTATTAAATATTAAAATTAAAAAAATTTTCCCGATGTACAAGAATAAAATTGAGACACCAACGACTGAAAATTTTATTGGTGTGGAAGTAGTGTCTCCTTGTGATGTACCGGAAGTAATGGTCGTGTGTTAGTGTCTCCTTGTGATGTACCGGAAGTAATGGTCGTGTGTTAGTGTCTCCTTGTGATGTACCGGAAGTAATGGTCGTGTGTTAGTGTCCCCTTGTGTGTCCCGGGGAATAATGGTCGTGGGTTTAGGTCTCCTTGTGATTCCCGGAAGTAATGGTCGTGTGTGACCACGTAGTCCTGGTCACACTGCTGACCACGTAGTCCTGGTCACACTGCTGACCACGTAGTCCTGGTCACACTGCTGACCACGTAGTCCTGGTCACACTGCTGACCACGTAGTTGCCACATGCTGACCAGTGCCCTTTGGGTCCATGCTGACCACGTGCCCTGGCCCACTGCGGGACCACGTAGCCGGGTCACACTGCTGACCACGTTTTCCTGGCCATGCGCCCCACGAGCCCTGGTCACACTGCGGCCACGTAGCCCGGGCCACACTGCGATACGTAGTCCTGGCCCGCTGCTGACCACGTAGTCCTGGCCACACGGGCTGCCCACGTAGCCCTGGCCAACTGCTGACACGTACCCCCTGGTCACATGGACCACGTAGCCGGGCCACACTGCTGACCAGTATCGGGCCACACTGCTGACTCATAGTCCCGGCCACACTGTGACCACTAGTCCGGCCACCTGCGCCCCAGTAGCCCCTGGTCACATGCTGATCACGTAGTCCAGGTCACACGTGACCCTTAGCCCTGGTCCACTGACCACTTGTCGGTCACATGCGCCCACTAGTTGGCCACACTGCGACCACGTAGACCGGGCCACACTGCTGCCAGTTGTCCTGGCCACACTGCTGACTCGATCAAAAGGCCATTGTGACATCCTATATTTTAAATGATGGAAGATAGAGGTATGGGGTGGGGGGGAAACAAGCAGGTTGCAACATGGGTTTGGGAAACAGAAAATGTAAAAAAAAGCATTCGCATGAAGTTAAAAATAAAGAAAATAGACAGGTCAGCAAACAAAGGAGGACAGCAGAGGGCAGCAAGGGACTAGCTCCCTTAAGGTTTACTATACTAATAGCAGGAGTGTAAGAAATAAGATAGATGAGCTAAGATTAATTGCAAGTGCAGGAAACATAGATATTATTGCTATAACAGAGATTTGGCTCAATCTAAAAGATAGAGAGATGCCCTCTGAATGTCACATACAAGGCTATAAATTATTCCACTCTGACAGGGTCAACAGGAAGATTGGTGGAGTAGCGATGTATGTCAGAGACAATTTAAATTGTTGTATTAGACAAGATATAAAATTAGAAATGTCAGCCACTGAATCTGTTTGGTTACAGCTTCTCGAGGGCTATGAAAAGTAATCTTGAGTGTGATTTACAGGGCCCCAAATCTTGATAGGGAGTGCAGTAAACTTCTATAGGACGAAATTCGTAAGGCATCTACATACGAAAATGTTGTGCTAATGGGAGATTTCAACTTTAGACAAATTTGCTGGAGCAGTTTAACAGGAAATTTAGAGTCAAGTGACTTTCTTGATACGATTCAAGATTGTTTTTTAAAACAGTTTGTGACAGAACCAACTAGAGGAAATAACCTGTTTTACTTGGTTCTTTCCGGCAGAGAATCACTAATTAATAATCTTGAGGTTAATGATGTGCTTGGGGAAAGTGATCATAAATCACTCAGTTTTAATACATCATGGAATTACGTTAATAATGACAATCAAGTCTCTATCCCAGACTTCTGCTTGGCTGATTTCAAAGGACTGAAAAATTACATGGATGGGCTGAAATGGAATGACCTGTCTATGGGTCAGGTAGGAGGTGATGATTGCCGATATGACGTTTTCCAGAGCATAGTTCTAGCTGCTAAGACAACTTATGTTCCAAATAGGGAAATCAGATCAAACGAAAATGATGCTCAATGGATGAACAATATATTAAAACATCCCACTGGTCGAAAGAGCGGCATATATAGATAAAAGAGGAGAAGGGCAATTAAGAAATCAATATATTCAGTTAAAGAGAGAAATAAAAAAGGGAATAAGAAAAGCAAAGAGATTATGAGGTTAAAGTTGCAAGAGAATCGAAGACTAACCATAAAAGATTCCCTTAGGTATACAGAAGATCAGGGACAAGATAGGCCCTCTCAAAAGTTACTCAGGTCAGCTCACGGACAGCTATAAGGAAATGTGTAGAATTTTTAGCATATACTCCCTCTCAGTTTTTACACAGGAAGATACAAGCGATATTCCAGAAATAAATTATGTGGAACAGGACGATAGTAAACTATGCACGATTAGGGTCACAAGTGACATGGTCCTTAAACAAACAGATAAATTAAAACCTAACAAATCCCCAGACCCTGATGTACTGTATGCAAGGGTTCCAAAGGAATATAAAGAGAAGCTTAGCAAACCTTTTGCTAATCTTTTCAACATGTCACTACAACCTGGCATAGTACCAGATAAGTGGAAAATGGCAAATGTGATACCTATTTACAAGGCAGGTGATAGGTCCTACCTTCAAAACTATAGCCCAATAAGCCAACCTCCTTAGTGGGAAAATTTAAGGAATCAGTTGCTGAGGCAATTCATAGCCATCTGAAAACATAAATTAATCAACGATTCTCAGCACAGTTTTACTTCAGTAAGGCTTTTCATAGAGTCCCACAACAGAGACTATTGAGGAAAATTAAAGCACATGGAACAGGAGGAGAAATTCTTTCCTGGACAGAGGCATGGTTGACAAATAGTCAGCAGAGAGTTTGCATAAATGGGGAGAAATCAGAGTGGGGGCACGTCACGAGCGGTGTTCCACAGGGGCCAGTGTTGGGCCCCTTGTAGTTCACAATCTACATAAATGACATAGATGAGGGAATAAATAGCGACATAAGCAAGTTTGCCGATGACACCAAAATAGGCCGTCTAATTCATTCTGACGATGACATTAGAGAACTCCAGGAAGATTTGAATAGACTGATGCAGTGGTCGGAGAAGTGGCAGATGCAGTTTAATATAGACAAATGCAAAGTTCTAAATGTTGGACAGGACAATAACCATGCCACATACAAACTAAATAATGTAGATCTTAATATTACTGATTGCGAAAAGCATTTGGAAGTTCTGGTTAGCAGTAATCTAAAACAGACAACAGTGCATAAGTGGTCGCAATAAAGCTAACAGAATCCTTGGCTTTATATCAAGAAGCATAAATAATAGGAGTCCTGAGGTTGTTCTTCAACTCTATATATCTTTGGATAGGCCTCATCTAGATTTTGCTGCACAGTTTTGGTCACCGTATTACAGAATGGCTACAAATGCACTGGAAAACATACGAAGGAGGATGACAAAGTTGATCCCATGCATCAGAAAATTTTTCCCCTATGAGGATAGACGAAGGTGCCCTGATTTTAAAACTGTCGAGAAAGGCATAGAATTAGGGGGGATATGATTGAGGTGTATAAATGGAAGACAGGAATAAATAAAGGGGATGTAAATAGCACGCTAAAAATTCTAGCCTAGACATGATCGCAGCAATGGTTTAAATTGGAAAATTCAGATTCAGAAGGATATAGGAAAGCACTGGTTGTGGATGAGGGGAACAAACTCCCGAGTACAGTTACAGAGGCTAAAACGTTTTGTATTTTTAAAAAAATAGGTTAGATAAAGGGCATGAGTGGGTATTGTTGGGAGTGAGCTGGCCCTAACTAGCTGTGCTACTAAGTCAGATGCCGTGCTAGGTGAATGTAACCTGACCCGGCTAGGTTGAGGTATTGGCTGAAGCCTGTAGGAGACTTGGACCTGCCTCGCATGGGCCAGTAGGCCTGCTGCAGTGTTCCTTCTTTCTTATGTTTTAATCTCCACAGACTTCTCAGTGCACCACTCACATTTTTCCCTTTGTCAGTTCTATGATTCACCTCATCCTTTATAGACCCATCTGCTGACACGTCCACTCCCAAATACCTGAATTCTTTCACCTCTTCCATACTCTCTCCCTCCAATCTGATATCCAATCCTTCTTTGTTATCCTCATCACCTTACTCTTTCCTATATTCACTTTTAATTTCCTTCTTTTAAGTACCCTACCAAACTCATCCCCCAAACCTCTGCAACTTCTCTTCAGAATTTTCCCAAAAGTACTGTGTCATCAACAAAGAGCAACTGTGACAACTCCCACTTTGTGTTAGATTCTTGCCATCACCTGACCATTCACTTCTTTTACAACCCCATCTGTAAATATGCAAACTATCGCCGACAGGCGATCTTAACTGTGCAGGACAAGCCACAGTGGGTGGGTAAAAAATCTTTAGCCCAAGTACTTTCATACTTTCAGTGCGTCATCAGGAGCTGTACAATGCTGCAGGGAACAACCAAAGCAGGGAGAGAGTTTCTCAGAGTTGCAAAGGGTGTCACCGGCAGGGTTACCTTTAGACTGGGTTACTGGTCGGTGACGATGGTAGGGTGGGGTTGGCACCGACCACTAACCCAGTTCAAGGATAACCGTGGCCGGTGACACCTACGATCTGAGACCTCTCTCCATGTTTGGTTGTTCCCTTGCAATATTGCACTTTCTGATGACGCACTCAGAGTGTGAAGTACTTGAGTGAAGATTTCCATCCCCCCCCAACGTGGCTTGTCCTGCATCATAAATATATTGAACAACCATGGTGATATCACACATCCCTGCCAAAGGGCCTACTTTTACTGGGAAAAAATCTCCCTCCCTTATACATACTCTAACTTGAGCCTCACTACCCTCATAAAAACTCTTCACTGATTTCAGTAACATACCTCCTATTCCATACATTTGAAAACGTTTGCCATATTGCCCCCTATCCACCTGTCTATGCCTTTTCCAATCCATAAATGCCATGTAAACCCTCTTTTTCCTTATCTAAACACTGTTCACCTATATGTTTCACTGTAAACACTTGATCTACACACCCCCTACCATTCCTAAAGCCTCCTTGTTCATCCGCTATCCTACTTTCCGTTTTTTAATTCTTTCACAAATAACTCTACCATACACTGTTACAGGTATACTAAAACAGATTTATTCCCCTATAATTTTTACACTCTCTTTTGTCGCTTTTGCCTTTACACAAAGGAACTATGCATGCTCTATGCCAATCCCAAAGTACCTTTCCCTCTACCATGCATTTATTAAATAATAACACCATCCCCCTGCTTTCTTTAAATCCATCAATCCCAGCTGCCTTACCCATATTTCATTTTACCTACTGCCTCACGAACTTCCCCCACACTCACAACTGGCTCTTCCTCACTCCTACAAGATGTTGTTCCTCCTTGCCCTATACACGAAATCACAGCTTCCCTATCTTCATCAACATTTAACAATTCCTCAAAATATTCCCTCCATCTTCCCAATACCTCTAACTCTCCATTTAATACCTCTCCTCTCCTATTTTTAACTATTAAATCCATTCGTGCTTATATGATGTATTTATATATCACTTTTTTGCGATATCCAAATATTATACAACACACATTGTACATTTTATTTGTATGTGGCTCATAATTACTAATAAAGATCACAAAGCTTTTCGATCAGTATTCCATGTATTGAATTTTTTTATAAATTAGTAAAAAAAAGACAGTAAAATTTAAACTTTATTTATATGGAGAACATAATTACTAATATAGTGTACAAAGCTCACAGACGTTGTAAATATTATAAAAGGTGTACAATACTGAAAAGTTGATGAGAAAAGTGCGCATATGTTACACAAGTGTCTCAATCCTTCTACATGTTAGTGTCATCTTGGTACAGATGGGTCATGGGAGGTGATGCAAGGATGTTGTGTGTACTGTCGTCTTATTCTAGATGGGTCATGGGAGGTGATGCAAGGATGTTGTGTGTACTGTCGTCTTATTCTAGATGGTTCATGGGAGGTGATGCAAGGATGTTGCGTGTACTGTCGTCTTATTCTAGATGGTTCATGGGAGGTGATGCAAGGATGTTGTGTGTACTGTCGTCTTATTCTAGATGGGTCATGGGAGGTGATGCAAGGATGTTGTGTGTACTGTCGTCTTATTCTAGATGGGTCATGGGAGGTGATGCAAGGATGTTGTGGTACTGTCGTCTTATTCTAGATGGTTCATGGGAGGGGATGCAAGGGGTGTTGTTTTGTACTGTCGTCTTATTCTAGATGGTTCATGGGAGGTGATGCAAGGATGTTGTGTGTACTGGTCGTCTTATTCTAGATGGGTCATGGGAGGTGATTTCAAGGATGTTGTGTGTACTGTCGTCTTATTTTTAGGGGTCATGGGAGGTGATGCAAGGATGTTGTGTGTACTGTCGTCTTATTTCTAGATGGGTCATGGGTGGTATGCAAGGATTTGTGTGTACTGTCGTCTTATTCTAGAAGGGTCATGGGAGGTGATTTCAAGGATGTTGTGTTTTACTGTCGTCTTATTCTAGATGGGTCATGGGGGGTGATGCAAGGATGTTGTGTGTACTGTCGTTTATTCTAGATGGTTCATGGGAGGTGATGCAAGGATGTTGTGTGTACTGTCGTTTATTCTAGATGGGTCATGGGAGGTGAGCAAGGATGTTGTGTGTACTGTCGTCTTATTCTAGATGGGTCATGGGAGGTGATGCAAGGATGTTGTGTGTACTGTCGTCTTATTCTAGATGGGTCATGGGAGGTGATGCAAGGTGTTTTGTGTACTGTCGTCTTATTTAGATAGGTCATTTGGGAGGTGGGTGCAAGGATGTTGTGGTTTTACTGTCGTCTTATTCTAGATGGGTCATGGGAGGTAGTACACAGAATGGTATGTACCAACATCAGTAGCAAAATCCATCCATCAATGAAGAACTAGCTCTCCCTTCCTGTCCAGTACTTGTACCTTTTCTCCTGACTTCCCGCCTCTTGCCCAGTATCCTCTCCTCCCGTCGTGATCTTAACGACGGGCCACATTCCTACGAGTGAATCTCTGAAATCGTGGTTCTTTATGCATTAGCCCTCTGATCCCCATATTCTCTTCCGTTGTTTCAGATTTTCTTTGACCTCTGGTGATGACATCGTGATTTTAAGTTAATTAACTTGGTCTTCCATTGTTACAACACAAAATAAGTGATGTCAGACGTGCAAGAAAGTGTACTCATCTATTTGTTGTTTCAGAGGTCGAGTGTCAGCATGTCTGACATCATGATGTCAGGACCTTTTATACTCTCATGAACACATCTGGTCACATCTCACCTCAGTCTGTGTTTTGTGATGATGGGTGAGGTTAATCAACCTGACATGGGTTGGATATGGGAAAGAGCCGCCTAACATAGGCCAGTAGGCTGCAGTGCTACACCGCTCATTTTGATTAATTCTGTCATCTCTCTCGTTGTAATAAAGTTGGTAGAATTACCTGACAATATGTAAAGTAAAAAGACACAAGTGCAACTAATGTGACATTTTTATTGTGGCAACGTTTCGCTCTCCAGGAGCTTTGTCAAGCCGTTACAAACAGTACATGGACACAGAGGGTATATAAAGGCTCAGAGTGAGGTGCAGTATTAGTGGTAGCAGTACTAGTAGTGATATAAGTTGTAGTAGTAGTAGTAGTATAGTAGTAGTAGTAGTAGTAGTAGTGTAGTAGTAGTAGTAGTAATACAATATGGTAGAGCAATTAACTCGCACATGAGTAAAAGGATATAAAAGCTATTACTTGGGTAACATAAGAATAGGTTAGACAAATATTAGAGGTTGGATAGAGAAGGTCTGTTTCAATGTTCACTCTCTGTAATGTGCTTTGTGTAGTATAACAGGAGAGACTATGTGATGGCAGGGTTTACTGTTTTCAGGAGGATTCTTGCTAAGACTTCGGAGATGGTGAAGCTGCCGTTGTTTTGTTTAATTGTATTAGAAACAGCGATTAGTGATGATTCAAGGCACTTGCGTCTGCGGAAATTAGTTTCTTTGATCACTAGTTGGGCATCCCTGAATTTCATGAGATGATTGGTGGAATTTCGGTGTTGTACACAGGCGTTGTTCAAGTTATCGTTCCTACATGCGTAAATGTATTCATTGAGGCGGGTGTCGAGGTTTCTTGCTGTTTCACCAACATAGATCTTGTTGCAGCCTCCACAGGGTATAGTGTAAACCACTGCGTTGACTGGTTCGTGGTGCTTGGATTTTGTCCTGGCTAGATCCTTTATTGAAATGCTGGAAGCGATGACGACTCTGGTGTTAGCTTGTGAAAGTGCTTTAGAAACATTTAATGCACCACGAATCAGTCACCAATATTAAAATAAAAGGATGCTATGGCATGCTTAGAGTATGTTATATTTTATTCGGCGTATGTTACACTCCCATATAGGCTGCCTCCCAATCACTGAACCAGGTGCTAAGGGTTTGACTATCAACAGGGTACCCATCATTAAATCAGTACCTTGCTTCATTGACCAATCACAGGCAAGCGACTTCTGCTCCACCCTTCGCCGGGTGTGGACGTCTCTCTGTCTATCTCTTTCTCTCGCCTGAGCATCAGTGATAAATTTTCCCCATTCTCTCTAGGACGCTTGTCCTCATCTATTTTGCTTGCCGGGTACTCTACTGGCGGGGCACCTGGTTATTGGCTTACTTTTATCCAGCTCTATTTTTCCGCTCTGCGGATACTTCTCTAACGGTCTTTGGTGGGAAGCCGGTTACTGATCTCTGGTGGGGACGTAGGCGTCTCGCTTTGCTGGAATTTGGCAAGGGCGTCCACCGGATCTAATTGGAAACTTCAAGTTTCTACTACTATTTACTAAGGAACTTTTGTTCCCTTTCTTTCATGGCCCAGCTTTGGGACAACAAATCTTCCCCGAAGATCGGAAAGTCGGGCTCGATACGGTGTAAGCTGTCAATGGCCCTGATAAACCCAACCAAGAAAGAATCACAGGTAAGCCCGCTAAAGCTGAAGCAATGTTGTTCACTTGTGGTAAGTGAACTGACAGACTTGCCAGAGCGGCTGGTAGATTACGGTGCTCTCTCTCTGGCTTCTGCTTCTGCCATCTTTTGTCACCGTGTGGTACACTTACTATTGAACCTCTATCTAGAGAGAGTTCTGGAGAGAGTTCCGGGGGTCAACGCCCCCGCGGCCCGGTCTGTGACCAGGCCTCCTTAGGTCAGTGTCCTAGGATGCGACCCACACCAGTCGACTAACACCCAGGTACCCATTTTGCTGATGGGGAACATAGACAACAGGTGGAAAGAAACACGTCCAATGTTTCTACTCTGGCTGGGAATCGAATCCAGGCCCTCACCGTGTGAAGCGAGAGCGTTAACCACCAGGCCAATTGTATCTGGTGAAAGAAATACAAGTCATATACTATTGCTGAGTTTGCTCCACTTTCATATCCATTACGACCAGGTCGCAGTTCATACTATACCTGTGTTCGTAACGAATAATGATTTTGCATTATTACTATAGCTTGTCTATTAACACATAAAAGAATCCCCAGAGGTAACTGGTTTCATGATATGTGATATTCTATGCGTTACAACATAGGAATAAACATTTGCAAAGATACCTTAGTTAATGTCTGAAAAACATTTGGCAAAATCAAAAATGAGATTAAGACACATGTGCAACATCTGGGTATCTTTATTGTAGACGTTTCGCCATCCAGTGGCTTTATCAATACAAAATCTAGGACATAACTTGAAGACAGTAGAACTATGTACAGAAGATGAGGTAATCAGTCCCTCAACCTAGGAGTAGGTGCGAACAGCACCATAGTCGTGGAGATTCTGAAGCAGAAGAAAGAATCCTGGCGCTTATATAGTAACGTCAGGTGAACATTAAAATGGTATAAAATACCGACAGATTGTTAGGTAAGACACATATGCAACAGTTAGGTATCTTTATTTCGAAACGTTTCGCCTACACAGTAGGCTTCTTCAGTCGAGTACAGAAAAGTTGATAGAAGCAGAAGATACTTGAAGACGATGTAATCAGTCCATCACCCTTAAAGTTTTGAGGTGGTCAGTCCCTCAGTCTGGAGAAGAGCATTGTTCCGTTGTCTGAAACAATATGAAGTTGAAGTGACAGGATGGAGCCTTTATATAGTGCCAGGAGGTGAGACGTAGGTTGCTTTGGGAGGGCAGGTCCCTCTCAAACCCAGCCGTTCTCACTAGTAGAGGTCGAAGTTGATGGTCTGTACCAAGATACCCTTGTGTTGCAGTGTCTGACAGATTGAACATTAAAATGGTATAAAATACCGACAGATTGTTAGGTAAGACACATATGCAACAGTTAGGTATCTTTATTTCGAAACGTTTCGCCTACACAGTAGGCTTCTTCAGTCGAGTACAGAAAAGTTGATAGAAGCAGAAGATACTTGAAGACGATGTAATCAGTCCATCACCCTTAAAGTTTTGAGGTGGTCAGTCCCTCAGTCTGGAGAAGAGCATTGTTCCGTTGTCTGAAACAATATGAAGTTGAAGTGACAGGATGGAGCCTTTATATAGTGCCAGGAGGTGAGACGTAGGTTGCTTTGGGAGGGCAGGTCCCTCTCAACCTAACTGTTGCATATGTGTCTTACCTAACAACGTCAGGTGAAGCAGACGAGGGCAAATTCACTGGTAGGCGGGATTCCCCATCTCTTTGGGAAGGACCTACTTCCACTGGGGAATCCCGCCTACCAGTGAATTTGCCCTCGTCTGCTTCACCTGACGTTACTATATAAGCGCCAGGATTCTTTCTTCTGCTTCAGAATCTCCACGACTATGGTGCTGTTCGCACCTACTCCTAGGTTGAGGGACTGATTACCTCATCTTCTGTACATAGTTCTACTGTCTTCAAGTTATGTCCTAGAATTTGTATTGATAAAGCCACTGGATGGCGAAACGTCTACAATAAAGATACCCAGATGTTGCACATGTGTCTTAATCTCATCTTGTCGGTATTATATACCATTCGTACACAAAATCAAAAATATTTTTGTAATGGCCGACAAAAGACGGTGGACAATGACGGTGTAAGTCGACTTCTGTAATGCTGGTTGTTCAACATGGTATCAATTGTCTACCTCCACAATCACACCCATTACGATGCATTTACAAAAAATGGCACTATTTTGACTCATGAAAAAAAATCACAATAAAATCCTAATTGCGAACATTAAACTACAGTGAATATAGGAAATAAAACACGAAATCTTTCATGCGCTGACACCCATATCTTGCTATATTACTCGCAGTGGAAATAAATGGTATCAAATACCGACACAGTGGAAATATAAACACATATGCAGTATAATGTGATCCTTTATTGACAACGTTTCACCCACACAGTGGGCTTTTTTAAGTCACACACGGATCTACCTGGGGTGGAAGGTACGGGAGTATTTATAGTCATGTTCAGAATGTTGAGGTCAGGTGGAGAATGCTGCATCTGATGATCTACCGGGTGGAGTTATAGAGTCTTGGGTAGCTTGGCAGGGGTATTGGTCTACTCACAACTTGTCCAATACCCCTGCCAAGCTACCCAAGACTCTAAAACTCCACCCGGTAGATCATCAGATGCAGCATTCTCCACCTGACCTCAACATTCTGAACCTGACTATAAATACTCTCGTACCTTCCACCCCAGGTAGATCCGTGTGTGACTTAAAAAAGCCCACTGTGTGGGTGAAACGTTGTCAATAAAGGATCACATTATACTGCATATGTGTTTACTCGCAGTGTCGTGCGTAAGGTTGCTAATTCACTCTTGTATTCCAGTTATTTGCTGTACCGAGTTAAATGACTTTATTTAGCAAGTATTAAAGAACTTTTCATTTTGCATCATTGAAAAGAAATTTTATCCCACAAAAACATTCTGGAATGTATTACTAACAGCGTCATGTAAAAATCTAATCAACGAAGCGTCTCTATTGGTTGAGAATAATGTTCATGATCTGGTAACGCGTACCTTAAATAGTAACGGCATGACGTGTTGTTAAGAGAAGATTGTGTTCGAATTCTTATTACCCATGATAACCCATGAAAGTTAGTGCGACATCAAACACTGTCTTATTCCCATTGTGGTCCTTTGATCTAGTCCCCCAGGATGCGACCCACACCGGTCGCCTAACAACCAGATACATAGTCACTGGTTGAACAGTGACAGCAGTGTTGCTACCCAGTAGGGGGATTATACCCGCGACACTCAGTGTGAAGCGACAGTGTTGTCTACCAAGACACGGAACTGGTTCTGGAAATACAGAACTACTAAACAGACTATAGAATGCTTCATTCTTACTCTAGAGGTACATTTTTCAGAAATAAATTAATAATGACATTATATGTCATTATATTAACGTAGATTAATAGATGCACTATGGATTGGAAAATACATTTCCAGCCCCGCCAGAAGTGTTGAATGATTGTGTTGACTTTAAATAATGTCAAAATCGATATGTTTGCAACTCTGAGCAGTCTTCCTTGACCTGTCCATCACTTGCTGTCACAACAATAACTCTAGATAAATATATCAGTTAGGCTCTAAAATAAACTGCATTGTGATTTCCAGGAAAACACATTATCGAAATGTGTGTACTGAGGTACATGTCAGCACCAGAAACACTGCTGAGGTACACGCCAGCTCCAGAAACACAACTGAGGGACACGCCAGCACGAGAAACACTGCTGAGGTACACGCCAGCTCCAGAAACACAACTGAGGGACACGCCAGCACCAGAAACACTGCTGAGGTACACGCCAGCACCAGAAACACTGCTGAGGTACACGTCAGCACCAGAAACACTGCTGAGGTACACGCCAGCACCAGAAACACTGCTGAGGTACACGTCAGCACCAGAAACACTGCTGAGGTACACGCCAGCACCAGAAACACAACTGAGGGACACGTCAGCACCAGAAACACAACTGAGGGACACGCCAGCACCAGAAACACTGCTGAGGTACACGTCAGCACCAGAAACACTGCTGAGTTACACGCCAGCACCAGAAACACTGCTGAGGTACACGTCAGCACCAGAAACACTGCTGAGTTACACGCCAGCACCAGAAACACTGCTGAGGTACACGTCAGCACCAGAAACACTGCTGAGTTACACGTCAGAACCAGAAACAGTGCCGAGGTACATGTCAGCACCAGAAACACTGCTGAGGTACACGTCAGCTCCAGAAACACTTTTGAGATTCACGTCAGCACGAGAAACACTGCTGAGGTACAAGCTATCACTAGAATCGCTGCTGATGAGCACGTCAGCACGAGGAATGCTTTATTGAGATGCACGTCTTCCCCAGGAAACATACACCCCAGTGATGTATTTTCTTAAATAACTCCACTTGTAAGTCCACTTTTATTCAATAACTCCACTTGTAAGTCCACTTTTATTCAATAACTCCACTTGTAAGTCCACTTTTATTCAATAACTCCACTTGTAAGTCCACTTTTATTCAATAACTCCACTTGTAAGTCCACTTTTATTCATAACTCCACTTGTAAGTCCACTTTTATTCAATAACTCCACTTGTAAGTCCACTTTTATTCAATAACTCCACTTGTAAGTCCACTTTTATTCAATAACTCCACTTGTAAGTCCACTTTTATTCAATAACTCCACTTGTAAGTCCACTTTTATTCAATAACTCCACTTGTAAGTCCACTTTTATTCAATAACTCCACTTGTAAGACCACTTTTATTCAATAACTCCACTTGTAAGTCCACTTTTATTCAATAACTCCACTTGTATAGTCCACTTTTATTCAATAACTCCACTTGTAAGTCCACTTTTATTCAATAACTCCACTTGTAAGTCCACTTTTATTCAATAACTCCACTTGTAAGTCCACTTTTATTCAATAACTCCACTTGTAAGTCCACTTTTATTCAATAACTCCACTTGTAAGTCCACTTTTATTCAATAACTCCACTTGTAAGTCCACTTTTATTCAATAACTCTACTTGTAAGTCCACTTTTATTCAATAACTCCACTTGTAAGTCCACTTTTATTCAATAACTCCACTTGTAAGTCCACTTTTATTCAATAACTCCACTTGTAAGTCCACTTTTATTCAATAACTCCACTTGTAAGTCCACTTTTATTCAATAACTCCACTTGTAAGTCCACTTTTCTTCAGACACTGGGATATTATAGTTCTTTAATTCTAATTATTTCAATTTTTCCTTATTATTCTATAAACCAAAATATTTTCATTTTGTGAATTGTTTGATAGATTTGTACTAGCATGAAGTCTATCACAAATTATGTTTTGTTGTCTGAACTTAATATTCGGGAAACTCTGGTATTTTGTATAACCCCGAGACTTAAAATTTTTTCTTTTTTTTTAACCACTTTTCCTAGAATGGTGAAAAATAGTTAATAATTCAAGTGGGACTGAAATGTGGGCATCAGTTTATGTTTCGTACGTGTGAGTTATTTGTGTGTTGTTCCAGCCATGGTTTTGTGCCTCTTTATTCTCTGTCTGAAGATTTAAATTATGAAGTTGAATGTCAAAATAATGTCAGTTTTTTTACCATGAATTGAATTAAGGTTAAATTTAAATTTTAAATGAACAATTACTAGTCAGTTCTGAGTAACTACAATTTATTTTATTCATGCAAGAAAATTTATACATTTACGAGATTTTCAATATTTGTTTGTGAGAAAAATAACTAAGTGATCTCTAAAACATATAGTGGACCCCCGCATAACGATTACCTCCGAATGCGACCAATTATGTAAGTGTATTTATGTAAGTGCGTTTGTACGTGTATGTTTGGGGGTCTGAAATGGACTAATCTACTTCACAATATTCCTTATGGGAATAAATTCGGTCAGTACTGGCACCTGAACATACTTACGGAGTGAAAAAATATCGTTAACCGGGGGTCCACTTTAATCGCATCTTATAAAATGCTTTGCTATTAGTGGAAGGTTCTATGGAAATCATCTAATGATGACCTTTGAACCAAACCATCAGATCATCCAGATAATCACATGCAAGATCATCCACAATATTATCATAGCTTTCAGTTTCCTCTTTTGAATCAATCTAAGGATTGTTGTTTTGTTGTGGCATGTTTGAAATCACCAACATAACGTTGTTCTATCAGTGAATGGAATACCACGAGCCTCAGTAGTAAGCTTTCTCGAAACTGCGTCCTCTTTGTCCCCCTCAGCGGTATCCAGTTTGACAGCTTTTAAGATCAAGCATTTAAGCTCCTTGAATAAATTAATAGATGAAAAAAACTTTAGTGAAAGCCACATCATTACCCAATTTGGTAACAAACTTGGTAAGTACTTTCTTACGTGAATCACCGATGTCTGGTCACCATGGTCATCAAAGCGTCGTAGATGATACTGTTCCTCAACTTCAGTTAAATCATGCGATTACAATGCAAAGCAACTTCCCTGACCCACTGAAGTAATCTAATGCAACATTCTTAAAGAAGGAACAAATGTGACATCTTCTTCCACACAGTATTACTCTGTCCCACCAGTTAGGATGTCAAGGATCAATAGGTTTACAAACGTTATCACCAAACGCACATTTTTTTTTTAAATGGTTAAATTGCTTGACCACTTTGGGTGTCACTGAAACTGGTGTTTTTGTTATACTATTTGTTTATTGTTTATTTAAATCCAAAGAATGGGAGGATTGTTTTAATTTCTTGGATCACAATTATGACTCACGAAATCATCGCATTCACTTGAAGGTTGAACCAATATTAAAATACATCAACATGACACTAAATTACAAAAAGTAATGACGCTCAAGAATGAGGTCAGTATCGACATACTGACATTTACAGTACATACAACAGTTAACTACATGTAGGCTTGCAACTATGGAAACTTTGTGTCACTAAGTTAGTCAACCAAGATGTCACTCGTTGCAGAAATTATTACCACTTGGCTACATTTACAATTTCTAAGACGTACATAGTGATGAATAAGACACTTATGCAATGTATTGGTACATTTATTGTGAAAAGGTTTCGCCAGTCAGTGGCTTCCTCAGTCTAATACAGAGAAGAATGAAAGGAGATGAGATGGAGTTAGAGGTAATGAGTCCCTAGTTCTAACAACACATGTTTGCACTATTCAAGAATCACCATTGTCACTAGACTTCAGTCAACCATTTATCATTAGGCTACAATCAGCAACGTTATCATTCTTGAAAGTCATGTTAATTTTACTAGGTTACAGACTCCAATATATCACTAGACTACGGTCACCAATATTATCATTCACATTATACTTGCTATTGTCACGAGTCTGAAGAATCCCATAACACTGAGGTAAGGCAAAATCAGGAAAAACTTGGTGAACCGTCTACTCAAGCTGAGGTAATAATGATAAAAAATAGGTGCAGCCTCTGATGAATGGTGAGATATTAAGCTCAATTCACTTTAGAAATTAATTATTACAGGAAAATGTTAAATAGATGTAACAAAAAATTATTGAAAGATTTTAAGAATATAAAGAAATAACCGAGATGTAAGAAAACACACAAGTACAACACTACAGAGGAATAAAATTATAACTCTAAACTCTCTTAGTAGTAAATAACACACCTTTGATCCATCTGGAACCTAAATATTCTTATATTGCTAAATATTGGCAATGAAATATATTATGTGGCACTTTAATAATAGTCAAAAAAGGACAGCCGCCTCAAACATCTTCAGCAAGAAATAGATTCTATAAAACATTAAAATGTGGTAGTACATAGCTTAGTAGCAGCATCTTTGGCTCACAGTAGAATAACCCGGGCTCAATCCCGGACAAGTCTTAAATTACAAGCAAATCTCACTACACCTACTCCTGTTCAACTGTGCAGAAAATCATCTGAGACTTTCAGATATCTGGTTTCTCCTGTGAATGTGTACTACACAGACGCATAGGACTGCATTTTTTTTCAATTAATAGTCATTTATAAAATTCTAAATAAAAATACTATTACACCTGCTTATTTTATCTTAAAAATTCAAGGAAAAAAAGTAATTAATAGTAATAATTCTCAATGAGATCATCAGTTGACATCATGATGAGTAAGACAAAGAAATTTCCTGTGTTTACAACTACTCTTGTGTTGTGTATATGAAGTGACAGTTAGTGTAAAGTGAAACTATTGGTACATGTCAACGACTGTGCTCTCTATGTCAGGTAAAGTTACACTTTACATGTCATCATATCAAGCAAAGTCATGTTGTCTATAACTGTTCATATATAACAAACTATCTGCAGCTCTGGAAAACATTTAAGAAGTAACTTAAATAATTTTACTGAATGTTGTGCTAGATATCTATCTTTAACAGTATCCTAGCTAATATATCTAGCACTAATCATCGATTCTTTCCTTTAAAGAAAAGTGATTGTAAATAACGCAATAAAATGCAAACTGCTATATAAAGTTTATCTAGAGACAAGCTAAGTGAAGCCTAGTGAGGTGCACAGTTCCCTTCATCTAGGCTTGTACACTATATTATCTACAGTACTCGTGATAGACAATGACAAAATCCAACCAGTTGCTTCTACAGCTGTGCTTCATCAGGAACACTGGTATAAACAAATACAAAACATTATAAGATAAACGAGCACAGCAAGGTCAGGCTATGAATGGTTCACAGAACCCACACGATGATAAATTAGAGTTGCACGTGTGTCTAATTTATCAAGGTCAGGCTAAGAAAAAAAACATGTCACATGTGAGGCCGTGAAACAGAAATCAAATATGGATGAGGTCATATATACCATTTTAATGTTCAGGTCATATATAGCTGAAGTCTGGTATAGGTGAGACCAGTTTCAGGTTGTGTCAGATGTTGAGGAGAGTAAGAGGTGATGCTTCTAATGTGACACGTCTCTTATTTGCATTATATGAATCAAGAACATTGTGGAGAAAAGGTTCCTGAAACATGTACCTTCTGCTTCTTTCCTCTCTGGTATTGGCTGCTTTAAAAAATCGTAGTTTGGACTTTAGTCCTTTTGGCTAAAGAGTTGTGTTTTTTCCAAGATCATAATGTGGAAATAAAGGATGTAATGTACTACACGTAAACTGTTGGTTTTATACCTGACACTGAAGTTATCGCGTCAGTCACATGGCATCGCACCTCACAAACTGGCAGGTGTATTATCAAAATATCTATCCAAAACGTTGGAATCTGTTTCCAACTTACAGTGCAAATGAAATACTTTAGGAACATGCTTTCTAGACTCACCAATATGAGAAATAAAATCAAGAAATTACTGGCTTAGACGTTACCTCCATCGTCATTTAGGTCCCCATCAATCAAGTAATTTCAGATCTTCGCAGTTCTGTCACAACTTACCTCGTCATGATCTGTTTTTGCACTGACCTCTTTGATTCCCGTGTCAGATTCCTTTTCTGATTCGGTAATAACAGTTACAAAATAAAAACAGAATATATTGAAAAACATACTTATGTATAGTTCAGAACATTTATTAGAGAACACTTTACACCACCAGTGACTTCTTCATACATGGAATAATTGATCGTTCAGCCTTCAGTGTAGTTTTAGCAGTCTATTTAGAACACGATAGGAGGGACTGTTTGAAATATATTTTCCAACAACTCAACATTTGTCTTAGATATATGAACGACATCTTGGATATTGTTTCCAGGTTTATCAACCTCGCCTAACATGGTTGAGTCCTACATATATTTCACACTAGAAGAAGAAAGATTTGGTTCCATATTTTTCCTTGGCGTCTTGCTCATCAAAGGCAGTTAAAAAAAAAATGAACGCAGTGATAATGTCGGTTAGAAGACCACGAATTCATTGAGATATTCGCCAACATCTTGGACATTGTTTCCAAGTTTATCAACCATGTTAGGTTGAGTCCACCATATATTTCACACTGGAAGAAAAAAGATTTGGTTCCTTATTTTTCCTTGACGTCTTGCTCATCAAACGCAGTTAAAAAAAAAAAAACGCAGTGATAATCCACTTCGGACAAAAAATCATTCCTTATACACTACACTCAAGATGGATACCAACATTGATAGACTTGTCCTTCCCAACGGGCATACTGCAATAACCAGTTAGAAGCTTCTCCGAGAACCCAACATTGATGTAACAGTCAGTACCGCCAAAACTATGGACAAGATATTCAGAAATCTTAAACACACACTGCAGGATTATGCAGTATAACATGTGGTGGAATGCTATAAAGTGTGTCAGGAAGACCTGACGAGACCCTCAGACACTACATCAGGAAAATATTCCAGCAAGAGGGATAAAACCAGCAATGCCTGCGCTGTCTATCACTATTGTCATTCTCATATCATGGACTGAAGAAGAGTACAACTGTTAAACCAGGATGATGATAGGGCTAGACAGATTTTTGGGAGCACCAGTGATCCATCTCACCAAATCACTGAGCAAAACAGCGGAATATACATGTTGATTGGACTAATTGCACCCATTTACCGTGACTTAAATTATAATCAATAAATCTGTTACTTTAACCACACATCTTACTCTCACCACTACCTGACATTACCTATGCTTGGCCTCACTTACACTTAATCTCGTAATTTCATGGCCACAGATGTTACCTATCTTTCTCCATGCTTGACTTATTATTGCTCGTTTTCTCTATGAGGTAGCGTACAGTACTTACTAATTCTTGTATACTCGATAAAACCCAGACTTGGGCAAAACGTTGAAATAAAAAAGTTCTCTCCTACCTGCATCCTTATTTCCTAAATTACTAACGTTCATCAAAGTAATCTACTCTCAAAAAGTCGTCAAAATTAGTTGTGAATATGGTGTAATATGATGGGATGGTTTACCTTGGATATGGATGGTCCATTTTAATCTGCTGTATACATGATCACCATCAGTAATGTTGTTTGTTAATGACAGAATAGTTACTTTCTCAGAAAAGATGCTGTGATGCTTCTTATTGTGCTGTTCCTTTACAAGGAACTTCAGTAGATACAAACAAGCTAGTTGTATTATAAGAAGGATGTGATCATCTTGTACAGGCAACAACAGCTGCGTCTCTAGGTAGATGTTGTTTCAGGGCTCGGGTCTTCAACTGCTTGGAACTGTAGCAGAATCACTAGGTATGTGGCGACAAAGCTAGCAATCTGCAATACCAAATAATATAAATATTTAAGTATATTAAAAAATAATGATTTTCATTAGTTTTTCATATCTGTAATGTATTAACAATTAAGTTTTATTTACATCAACCAGTCTGCTTTTAGCCAAGACGTAGAAGCCACCGACGCTGAAGGCAGGATAGTTGTCCAGTAAGTCCAGCAGATACGTCAACTGGAATGCAAGACGTGTGTTCGTGTATGTTATTAACGTAAATATGGAAAATACTACTTATTCATAGACGATGGGTCCAATCTTCCCGTCAGTCTTCCACGTAATCACTTAGGTAATAAAACCTCACTTGCTTTAGAGGTCACAGCTGATAACTTTGTCCATAGTTTATAAAAAATTATTAAAAACAGTAAATCCAGGGAAAAATTAGAGATGAAACAGTAAGATGAAAGAGGACGCGCGAGGACGAACCTCAGATCCGTACAAACTTGCGATAAAGCTGAGGTGGTTAATTTTATCGTATTCACAACAGACCAGATTGCTGTTTGATATAGTGGATTTGGTCGACTCATGGCTAATTTAATAGGACAAAATTGGCTTGACACGTTTCCAAGAAGATTGTCTTCACCCAGAGTAGTGTATCTCCAAGTCAGTTCAACTTGTCTGCTCATAAATGTCATGTAAGCTAAACTTTGCCCAACAACAATTACCTCCAATATTTCATCTTCACTTGATCTCCTCTCCTGCATAATATTTGGTAGTTCTCATTTTCTTGTACTTGCCGATGAGGATCTCTGGCAGAAGTTGAAATACTGCTGAAGGTGTCTACATGTGTTACTAGTGCATACATGTTGTTGAAGTGAGTATACATAGTGATAGCTGTTTATATGATACTGAGTATAAACATGTGATATTTGTATATACATGGTGTTAAGCGAGAACACAGTTACATTGGTAAATAGAATACATAGTCAAGTGTATATCTATTTGACGTGTATGTATACACAGTGCCATTTTGATAAATACTTACAACACTAGTTCTCACCTGTTTCTCTAGTTTGGGTTGTGTGGCCGACATCCTCATCCTAGACACCATAGAACGCAGTTTTTCTACCTGTTAACAAGACAATGATTTGTCAGTAGTTCCTGGACTCCTAGTATAATCCAGCGGATACTTCTACTTAAAATTAAGCTCATAACTCTGCATTATCTGTTTCAAAAATATACTTATTTGAACTCCTTCGTTTGTTTGGTGAGGACTGACGGATAGTTTTTACTAAATTCTTTAGTTATTAAGCCACGTCTGCATTGCTTTTCAAAATGATGTTTCTCATCTATGGATCTAAAGATGCTATCTGAAAGCCTTGAGCTACTTAGTCTCTTAGTAGTGATCTACTTCCTCTTTATGGGACAATGTTTGTTGTTCAGCCTTTTTATTTATTTGTAGAAAAAATCTATTCCTCAACACCTTCGTCATTGGTAAATTCTGTGAGCTAGTGAACTGAACTTAATGCTATATCGTTATTCACTGACACCTCATCACAGTGAAGAATATTTGTTAAGAGAAAGATGGGGTAGGTTCTCATTAGTGTTGCCTGTGATTATCGCTGCTCTCAAGGGTGCTATACAAGTGTTCATATATGGATTACGGTTTCATTTTCAGTTAACCTTCTTTAGTTTCTTTATTGATGGTATTTAAATTACGGGGGAAATAAACAAATTGTTCATACTATTAGTTTGAAGTCTGTTATGGATGGTCAAGAGTTCATTTGATTATTCTGTTATTAAGTTGTTTTTTGTGCAGTACTATTATTTTTATATTTGTCTGAGGTATCCTGTAAAGATAGCACCATCTGTAATGGATTATTAGATTTTTCTGTAGAGAAGTTAGCAAACATTAAAGTCTCCCATATTCAAACTATGAAGAATGTTAGTGTTACTTAATAACGTCATTGGAGAGTAATTGGCAATCCCTTACCCCAAAATTTGATCTGTCCTGCAAATGGTGAATGTTTGTGTATTCCTGTAGTGTTTAGATGTCTGCAGTTGTCTTTGCTTAATAGCCTCATTTCAGTATGTGTAATACAAGGTTGTATTTAAGGAATCGAGGAGCGCGATTCCAGGAGGTCTTCGTGTTGACTTACATAGAGATATTAATGTTTTAGTTAAGTTAATATTTACTGGCATTAATGAGGACAGTTTTTGCATGGGTTTGATGAGGAGTAAGGTACCTGCTTATCGGTCAAGTGTTGGTTTGGGATTTACATTATATGGTTTATATTAGTCGATGGCACACTCGTGTAATATGAATGCACTATACATTACCTATGAATTGATTAATTAATGAGATTCATGGTTAGAATGACATAAAACAGTCCACTAACCTGGTTGTTAACCGTCCGGCGGACGATGAAAAAACTAGATTTGAAATATACAGGACACGGTTAATTAAAAATAATTCTGTAATAGTTACTACTTCCGTGGGCAATATTAAAGAGATTGTAATGAAAAAAACCAATGGCTGCGTGAAGTCTGGTCAAAATTTGGAAGGGAGTAGTAGTTACTGAATTTGTTCATGACACTGATTGCTCCATCAAACGCCAACATACTGCTGCCATGAACATCTGTATCGTGATTTTCTTTCATCAGGTAAATATTATCAAAACTTTCGTCAGTACTGGGAGCTCTTCTTCAACACCGCACAGGACACACACACAGTTTCCAGAGTTCGCTGCAAGTCGTCCACTACAGTAGCCAGCACGCGAACTATCAAATAAAAGCCAATAATATGGACATATAAGAGTCCCACGACAATAGGATAATATATAGTTGATGAAATAATGTGAAAAGAATAAGCAGAGTCAGGCAAATTAGCTATTGTCTCATTTCATATCTTATTGTGCCAAATAAATGGCCATAAGCATCAGAGGTATCATCAGAAAGCATTTATCTTGTCTTGCTATCCATCGCCTTGTGAGGTGGGCAGGAGAAACTTGGTTGAGGTGGCCAAGGAGTGAGCCCAGTTCACTGCCATTCTTCACCAGGTGAACACACAAGATTAGACTTGACAAAATATCTACAATCTTAACTATAGATTTCATTGTAGTAAAAGTGTTAGCAAAACCGAGTAACAACTTTTCCCCGTTTAGGTAAAATATAATAATAAGCGTTGTGAATATTTGCAAGTAGATTATGGCTGCACAGTAAGACCAGAGTGTGTGAAACCTGCTGGAACGTAGGCTGGGAAATATTGTGTCACACTCTGAACATTGCCCAGGCATTCGAAAATTGCAACCCCCTCCGTGGGGCGGGTTGTTGTTTCTTGTTTGATGGCCAGGGTGGTGATTGTGGCGAGGAAGAGCAACTGCTGTTTCGTCTGACGAGATGTGAAAAGGCTGAGCATGGTGAGAGTGATGAGCATGGTGAGAGTGATGAGTCTGGTGGTGACCAGAGTCACCAGGTGTGGTGGTGTGGGAGTCCCAGCAGTAGGGAAAGCCTCCCATAAGCCTGATCACCCACGCCCACACCCGCAGTAAACGCACCAAAACTGGAACTCCCGAGTCCATATTTGGTACCACACTCCACTGTAGTAAATGTACCAAATTGTAGTAATGATGTCCTCACTTAGTGGATATCTGGCTCACTTGATGAATATTTGATCCCTTTGGTGAATACCTGGTTCACTCTGATGAACACTTGGCTCACATGGTCGTCACCTGGTTCACTTGGTGGATGCCTGACCAGGAATACTGGGACGTGGTGGCTGAGACCTGGCTCACTTGGTAGATGCCTGACCAGGAATACTGGGACGTGGTGGCTGAGACCTGGCTCACTTGGTGGATGCCCTGACCAGTAATAACTGGGGACGTGGGGCTGAGGTACCGGCTCAGTGGTAGTGTTGAGGAGAAGTTAAAATGATTACATAATAACGATACTTTAATAGATTAATACTGTCGTCATCGTTCAACACACAATGTTTATGAACTGTCTAAAGTCGCATGATAAATGATTCTGTGTGTGCGTGTACTCACCTAGTTGTGGTTGCAGGGGTCGATTCACAGCTCCTGGCCCCGTCTCTTGACTGTCGCTACTCAGTCTCTCTTTCTCTCAATGCGCTTTATCCTCCTCCCCCCCCCCCCCCCCCCCCCCCCCCCCCCCCCCCCCCCCCCCACCACCCCCCCTCTGAAAGCTATGTATTGGACCCTGCCTCTACTGCATCATTCCAAGACTTTTTCCATTCCTGACAACTCTGTGGACTGGTAAACATACTTCCTAACATCCCTGTGATTCATCTGAGTTTCTTTACAGCCAAGGTGACCCATTGTTGCTGGGTCCCATCTTTGGACATCCGTCTCTGTCCTCCTTTTCGAAACCTCTCAGTATTCTATATGTAGTTATCGTATCCTCCCTATTTCTCTGTCCTCCAGTGTCGTTAGGTCGATGTCCTTTCTTTAAAATAAAAAAAAAAAAAAAAAAAAAAAAAAAACAAAAAAAAAAAAAACAAAAAAAAAAAAAAAAAAAAAAAAAAAAAAAAAAAAAAAAAAAAAAAAAAAAAAAAAAAACAAAAAAAAAAAAAAAAAAAAAAAAAAAAAAATAAAAAAAAGAAACCGCGTCTTAGGATACCCCTTAGCTCTGGGACTATGTTTTATTGGGCAAACCTTTGCACTTTCTTTAACTTCCTTACATGCTTAATAGGTGTGGGTTCCAAACTTGTGGTGCATACTCCAATATGGGGCTACGTACACATGGTACAGGGGTTCCTTAACGATTCATCTTAAGCTGTCGGAATGCTGTTCTTAGTTTGTTAGTACGTCTGAGGACACATGTGCCTGTTATTACTCACCCCCAAGATCCTTTTCCTTGAGAGGGCTTTTTAGTGTCTGCCTCCTGAGACTGTACTCGGTCTGTGGTTTTCTTTGTCTTTTCCTCAATCTTCATGACTTTCCATTTGGTGACGTTGACTCCATGAGCAATAGCTGGACCACGCTGCAGCTCTCCAGATCTCATTCTATCTGTATGGTCTCGCGATTGAATTCTTCTCATGCAACTTTTCGTCATCAAAGGGCAACATGGCATTATCAGTCTATTCCTTCCGTCGTGTCGTCAAAACCCAGATCACTGCTCCGATCCAACACCGACCTTGTGGAACCATGCTCGCTTTTCGGGCGCCCACTCTGAACTTCGCAAGTATTCATGACTCCTGTTGACTCCTGACAGGGACATTCATGATCCATTGTAGTGCTTCCTGTTATCCTTGCTGGTGTGTGTATGTAAGGAGAGAGAATAAAATGTGTGAGGTGCAGGAATGTGTTTGGTACGAGAGAGAATGTTTTAAAGATACAGAGGATAAGACAGAAGCGACAGAATTGTGTGTCAGAGGAGAGAAAAAAAATAGAAAACAGACAGACACTCTGGCTGTACCCTTGTCCAGAACATAACTTCTTTGGAATCTTTTATCCAGGTGATTCGTGTTGGAACACATTCGTACAAGCAGTATGATGTCAGCGAGATAAAGTCAGTTGATCAAATGAAAATGCTGGCCACAGATGGCACCAACTTCATCTGTTCCCTACTTGTATGTCTCATAACAATAAAAATGCTTTCAAATGAGCTGATGTAGGTAAACAGCTCTTAGACTTGCCAATAAAGTTAGGATCCTTAAACCTGTAAATAGCTTGGAATAAAGCTAGGCATCCTTAGCCTGGTAAATAGCTTTGTCAATAAAGCTAGGGATTCTGAAACCTATCTTTGTCCAATCCTGTGTGTAACAAAAAAAAAAAGTGTGTATTTTCTTATGTACTCACATAATTGCGGTTACAAAGGTTCGAGGTCTCAGCTCCTAACCCACCTTTCAGCTTTCTGCACTGGTTTTCACTCTCCCACCTTGCAGTGTGAACCTGTCATACGTATTCTTAACGCTATGTATTCATTCTATTGTAATTTTTCCAGAGACACTCAGGTCCGTGAAGTTGAGTGAGTACCAAGTAGCACGTGCGACTGTCTCGACTCAGGAAAAAGGCGGGTGAAGCCTCCACCATTTTTTATATTAAACTTGGCAACAAAAATACAAGAAGGTATAAGAGTTTAATACAAGATGAACATATGGATATTAAACAATAACCTCTATCACACAATCCCAGTACTTAAAATAACACTATAGCTGTTAGCCTATATTTCCACCAGTTACACATCCAACACATGTCCTACAAAACCCCTCCTTTAACCAATAATTAATAATGCCAGTGCAGACCAAAAATATTTACATGCACCGTTCTAAGAAATACCTTAAGTAACCTAACAATTAGGGTTATACACTTACCTCATTAAACCGTAATGGGATTTACCAGAAGTTGGTGATGCATGGAACAAGAGCCCAATGGAAATAAGTCACTCTGTCTGACTTTTTTGTGTTATCCCAGGTTCTCTACACACATGCTGCTATGTATGATAATTCTATAACTGTATTTGTGTATACCTGAATAAACTTACTTACTTACTTACTTACTTAACAAAACAAAACACAAAAATATAACAGTACTTAGGACAACAGATATTGATACATTACATTGCTATACACACACACCTGTATAAGCGGAAGAATATGCACCCACAATATTTAATATCAATAATAATAATGCATCAACCATTAAATTCAAACTGTCATAACAACATTGTATAACCTGGAGTTTACACGTAAAATATAAGAGAATACATTACCTGCTACCTCTCTTTAAAACCCTTGCATATGGATAATATTTTAATATAAATCCAAGCTAGATTATCACATTGAAACAGTTCAACTGGGTCTGCCCACAAAACGACGGGGCAAGAAACCCCCTCAATGAAGACTCTACATGTACTCCTCAACAACTAACTAATCCTAGCTTAAGATATTGACTGGACATAAGTCTAAATATTCACTCTCATGAATTGTGTAAATGTATTTACATTCCTTCTTCTATATTGGAGTACAGCTTTAAGGGAAAGTACTTGCAGCTACGTGTTTAAAACTACAAAAATACAAGCTTCATCCCATACTAAGTTACACTTGACTTACAGTTTGTTTCCGTGTTTTTTTTTTAATTTTTTAACTCATCTCATATTAATAAAGGATTACGAGAATTCACTGGTTGTATATGTTTGTTACATGTTCAGTACTGCATGACAGAAACACCATAACAGCTGCGTAAGCCCCCTATCCCTTGACAGTGAGTGTAATAAATATACCCAAACCAAATTATGTAAATGTATGACGTTCTAGTGTTACTGAAAGAGCCATGGTACTGAACGCAAATATAAAATAACCCTCCAGGAACATAACCAGTTCCACGAACGTGTGCTCTCAACTAGCTCACTCTCTATCACCTTCCACCTCTACTAGCACAACCTTACACCCCCCCCACATCATAAAAGGGGACTGTCCTTAACCCCCCCCTGTTCCTCCTGAGAAGTTGTGGCTACAGTAAGATTACGATACCTACCGAAAAAACTTGGTTCCCATCTCCCCACATATCTTAATTCTATTCCTACACCTTGTGCTTAAAGAACCTTGCGATGCTAACGCTTTGTATCCTCAACTGCCCTTTAATCTGCCTCATTCCCCAAGAAACATGCAAATAATCTGCCATAACTTACATCCAAATCCCTCCCCACTGCACTTGCTACCCCACTTAACATCCTAGACAAAGATCTAAGAAAAAAGACCAACTCCCCCCCCCAAACTACCCTAAGAACCACGCCATCCAGACTTCACCACGCCCAAAGATGAACAAAATATACAATGATAGGCAGTTTCCTCCTCCCCACAGAATAAGCCTGTTGCCTCTTCACCACCCATTTTATGCAACAATTTGTTAGGATGCAACCACCACCATGAGAAAACGGTTAGCCCAGTCTCCTGACCCTTGCTGAGTTATCCTAGCTTTCCTGGAAACTACCCCATATGGGACCTCAGTTATACATGGGTCTACTGCGACCCCCTGCAATACGACCTTCCACACACACACCCACCACTGTGTTTACTTCAAACTTTTAACCTGCCTCACTGTCAACAAGAATCTTATTACATTTCACACTTCTCAAATCCCTGCCAACACCACCGTTTCTAGCATTCCTCATCACCTATCCACCTAATCACCCTCTCCCCCCCACCTTAGCTACTCTGCTTGTTATTTAATGCCATTACCCTAGGCCCTAAGGCCACAAACCTATTCCCCCCGTTTCGCTCCGTCATGACACCTTGGACAAAACAGGCCCTCCAAACCATACACAAACCTCAACACCCTCCTCTGTATTTCCCTGTATATCCTGCACCCTCAAAGGGAACACCTCCGCCACACCCAGGGACCTACTATACACCAGCGTGTTGTTACCAACGCCCTCTGCTGTAACGCCACTTCACTAACCCTCAAACCTTTTAACTGCTATAACCCTACTCGTGACTGTTTTCTGAGTTAATCTCCTACATTTCCTGCAAAACTGCTTCATATACCATATCCCACACACCCTAATTCTGTCACAAAAACGCCAGTCTCCATCCCATCTCTCTCCCCCTATCCCCCCAAACCTTGTTCTACTCCAATTCCTAGACTTTTCTAAATTAATACCATTTTTGTTACTGAAACATTCCCTAAACGCCTTTCACTCTCCACCCTTCTTAAAGCTCCCCACTCGTAATAAAAACAGTTGTTCATCCACTAACTACTATTCCCCTCATGCTTCCCCCCCTTACCCCCGCAATTCCTCCTCCATAGCCTCCAAAGAAAGGATGTTGCACACATGCAAATAGCAAATGCGAACAGCGGGAACCCCTGCCTTAATCCCTGTTCCATCATCACCGCCCCCCATGCTTTCCATTACTGCACCTCATGACAGCCCCCCTCATATAGAGTGGACCACCTCACTACCCCCCCTTGGCAAAACCCAATTTCTCCCAAAACAGCCCCAGAAAAAGTCCCTCTTCACGCGGTCAAGGTCCTGCGCCCAATCCAAGCTCCAAGGATGCCCCCTCCTGGCAGTTCTCTTAATATCCCTTTCCCACTGTGCCCTTTCTCATTGTCCGTCCCGGTATCCATACTGACCCTCATGTCTGCTCATTCCCAATTTATCTTCTTTAAACCTGTTAACCCAATACCTTCGCAAAAATTTTGTAATCTTTACACATTAACGTCAACGGTCGTAATCTCCCAAACCTTCTCCTCCCCCCCTTCTTGGACCAAAACAACAACCCAGTTCTCTGTGTTTGCGCCATCTACCTCGTTTCAACATATAATTACAGACGCCACTAGGCAATCCTCAGATCCCCCAATGTGCTCTGTAAAAATCATTAGATAACCCATCTATTCCCGGTGCCTTCCCTGACTCAACCCATTCAACACCTCCCCCACCTCTGCCTCCGAAATGACTCTCTCCAACATGTCCCCGATCCCCTGCCCCAAACCCTGATGAACCTATAGCTCTAAATGTTTCTACCCAACACCCTCCCCTTCTCTTCCATTTGCATAAACCAATAATCAGGATACCTACTGTTACAATCTGTGTCTGGAGAGACCCTTGTCACTGACACATAATACCCTCCCCTCCCCCACGACAATTATGTGCCACGGGAATTCCTCAATGGCTGTCCTTGAATTTTCGGAAAGAGTACTTACCCTGTTGGCTTATCACCTTTAGTACGTCTCACGCTGCCCTGACCCTGAGTGCTTCAAATCGTTCATTATGCATCACCAAACCATACCCCAGCCGGGATTGAACCCGCGGTCATAAGAGTCTTCAAAACTCCAGCCGTCGCTAACCGCGACGGGCTGGAGTAATGACCACGATTGCAATCGTGTCATTACGATTTCTTGAGTCAAGTTGACGGCAGTGAAGGGACCTGAGCTTAGAGTTTCGTCTCCTCGGCCACGCTAGCTGGAGATTTGTCTGTAAAAACTTGCATTGTGGTCACAGAGGTGCCTGTGCTAACCTTCCTAGGGTGCTGAAATATACCTAGTTGGTGAATTCTGATTGTGGCTAGCTGGTCTAGTGGCTAACGCGACGGGCTGGAGATTTTGAGACTTAGACCGCGGGTTCAATCCCGGCCGGGGGTATGTTTGTTTGCAATCGTGTTCATTACGAATTTTGGTAGTTCATTATGCATCTCCACTAAAGACTTCTAGTTCCCCCATAACTCCTCCCACACCTTCCCTACCCCCCCCCCCATAAACAATCATTCAATGGCCCTCCAAATAATTTTGCAATCCAAACCTCCAGTGTGCCCGTTCCCTGCCCCCTCTTCTTAAGAAAATCCTGCAATCTGCACCTTTGCCCTGCAACTCCACCAATCTAGCAAAATCACCCCTATTCCTAGCCTCCCAAAACCCTGTCAACATGTCTGAAAGGCCAACCTTGAACTTCCTCCTTTAAAAGCCTCATATTTAATTTCCTATAATCTGATATATTCTCGGAATACCATCCACCCGAAGGTCAGCATTCATGTCTGTGGTCAGACAAACCACGTCTACTGTTCTAACCCTCTCCATCCACGGCCGCGCATAACGGAGATAAATCCTCAATTACTGGGAGCGCTGAGGTTTTAACCTTGTATTCCCTGGAAACGCAGGAGGGAGAGAACAGGATTATATACACCTGGAAAATCCTAGAGGGAACTAGTACCGAAACTTGCACACGAAACTCACTCACTACGAAACAAAAGGACTTGGCAGACGATTGCACCATCCCCAATGAAAGCAGGGGTGTCACTAGGACGTTTAAGGACCATACAATAAGTGTTCAGGGGCCAGAGGACTGTTCAACTGCCTCCAGCACACATAAGGGGGATTACCAACAGACCCTGGCAGTCTTCTAAGCTGGCAATGGACAAGCACCTAAAGTCAGTTCCTGATCAGGCCGGGCTGTGGCTCGTACGTTGGTTTGCGTGCAGCCAGCAGCAACCAGCTGGTTGATCAGGCGTGATCCACAGGAGGGCGCCTGGTCACCAGGACCGGGCGCGGGGGCATTGACCCCGAAAATCTCTAGGTAAACTCCAGGGAAACTCCTATCCCCAGCCTAACATAAATCCTATCCAACTTGCCGATAACACTCCCCTGTGATAGGTTGTGCTACACCTGATTACCCCCCCCTTCCGACCACATCTACGACCCGGACATTCTCGAAGCAATCCTGTTAAGGACACCCAACACACACCCCGCCCCCCTAGGTATTACAGCTCCCATGCCTAATCAACTATTTCAATCACCTCCAATTATCGCGATAAGCAGGTAAACCCCTGAGATGTATAACAAATCGTCCCGAAACAAGTCTGTTTTTATCTCAGTTATAACCCGTTACCAATCGCGGGCATATAAACTCCTCTACAAAAATACTCTGCTCTCCCCCCCACCACCAATCCACTCCGAAACAACCCTCCCCCTCCTTCCCTCCTCCACCCTTTGACTCGCAATTGGACTGGGTCTCTTTACTAAAACAGCCACTCTCCCTTTAAAAGCATTGGCATGCTTACAACAAAAACTTAAATCCTCTCAATCACAACTCACTACCTGACTTATGGTTATGCTCCTGTAGGGAAACAAACATCACGTCATCCTTTTGAGGAAACCACTCCAGCCATTACCCTTTTTACTTCAGTTCTTGAGGCCCATTAGCGTTTATTGTTACACACCTGAATGGTCCACGGAAAGGCGGCTTACTCTGTGCCGCTGTGGGCTTGCTCACACTCCCTTCAAGCTCTGCTCACACTTTCCTTATACTCTTTTTAATTAAGACCCACACCCCCCCTCCGTCCCTCCCCCCCGATTTTCCCTGTACTCCCCCCTGTAGGGGATTTTCGTACCATCTTGGCCCATGCCTTCTTACTTGGGCTTTGCCCAGGTGTTAAAACGTCGTTATATTCAGTCAACCCGTGGGTCCGTTCTAGAGCTGCCTCCCAAAGCCTATTCGCTTTCCTCAGGTACATCCTTACGGTGTACCTCTGCCACCACATACGGTATCCTGTCCTATTCCCTGTTACTCCCTTCTTCTCACTCAGCCCTTGCATCGCTGCCTATCACTGGGCGTTTCCATCCTTGTCCTCTCTACAAAAAGCCTCTCCAAGAATTCCCCGGAACTCCTGTGTCGACTCCGCCACTTCCTCCACCACCACAGGCTTTGGAGGGGATCTCATCTCCAACGGAGTGTGACACACGTCCCAACTATTCTACCTCCTTTTCCACCCCTCACTCATAGAGGAGTCCCTGGTTTCGCCGTCCCCTCTGCCACCACACTCGTCTGCTGGACCTCTTCCACGGGGCTGGCACCCCTGGGGCAACTTCTACATGCACATTGCGCGCTAGACGTCATAAGAGTTGCAAAGATGCACGTCCTCCTTTGTTCCCGCTTAAGAACACATATACCTGAGTTCTGTTGCCTGTCAAAATATATAACCGAAGGTATAGGCTTCTTTAATGTCATCTTGATGGTGTATGAACCTTCCGGAGGCCCTTAGGTCATCCGCCATACCCCTCTCTAGCTCAGAAGGGATCCGTTTGGGGCGGGAAAACGTCCTCTATACCAATACTTGGTGCCTCAAAAGGTGCATTTCTACGCTCGTACCCAGTGTAGTAAAGTAGATAACGTCATGCATGCACACATCCATCGTCGAGTTGAGGACATTCGGGTTCTGGTACTCCTCCCACACTGCTGTAGGAAAACTGGCCCTTCTAAACTTCACAAATACTCTTTTCATCCGTTACGGGCCCCTCACCATTCCCAGTTCCTCGTTCGGGAGCCGTATAGGATCCTAATAAAGTGCAGGAACGAAGTACGTTCATCGTTAGGCAGTGCCTCAGAGACCCCTTAACGCTATCAATGCAAACTGTGTGATCCTCCTGCCGTGTAATTCCGCATGTTTGATCGTGAATAAAAAAAAAAAAACAACGCTGCGCAGAACCAGGTGAAGTGGGAGCAGCTACTGCGCAGCCCATCCGCACTGCCCAAATAGCGATGCGAAACAGGATCCACCACATTTTGTGCTGAATGGGCGAGTGCATAGTCTCGAAAGACACGGAACTAAGTTCGGGAAATTACCAGAATACTAACAGGACTGATAGGAATGCTTCATTCTTACTCTAGAGCTATATTTGCCATAAATAAATTAATAATGACATATATGTCATTATTTTAACGGAGATTAATAAATGCACTATGGATTGGGGAATACATTTCCAGCCCCGCCAGAAGTGATGAATGATTGTGTTGACTTTCAATAATGTCAAAATCGATATGTTTGCAACTCTGAGCAGTCTTCCTTGACCAGTCCATCACTTGCTGTCCGCTCATTAATTTTAGCAAAATTGATCAGTTAGCTCTAAAATAAATACTGCATCGTGATTCGGGAAAAACTTATTGACTGTGTGTATGTCAGCACCAAGAAACACTGCTGAGGTACACTCGGCACCCGAAACACTGCTGAGGTAAAGTCAGCTCCAGAAACACGACTGATGAGCATGTCAGCACTAGTAACATTCTTGAGGAAATAAGTAGCACCAGAAACACTGTTCAGTTCCCGTCAGCCATACAAAACATGACTTTCGCTGCATGTCTAGTGCGTGCTTGAAGACAGCCATGGGTCTCTTGTAATCCCACTTAAGTATGCTGGAGGGCAGGTTGACCGTCTTGGGTCCTGACACTTGTTGTGCTGTCTCTTATCGTGCTAGTGACACTCTGCTTTTTCACTGGGGATATGTTGCATCGTCTGCCGAGACTTTGCTTTCGTAACGATGATTTTCCCTGTGCAATTTGATTACTTAATCCCACAAGATTTTCAAGTGTATATACTCATGATCTCCCCGCCGCATTCTAGGGATACAGGTTGAGGTTATTTCTAACGTTCCTGTAACTGAGGTGTTCTATCGCAGTTATTTATGTCGTGAAGTATGTACATTTTCAAGGATCAGCAATTTAACTGCTTGAATGGTGCTGTTAGTGTGCAGCAATATTAAAGCCTAGATGAAAAGCGACCTGAAGAGTGTCATCATGGGTCTAGGCATCCCTGGTTTTGAAGGTTCTTCATTATCATCCTGTCATTTTTCTGCAGATGTGATTGGTACACTGTTATGGTTTTGAATGTGAGATCCTCCGACATGATCACTCCCGGTCTTTGACGTTAGTTTTTCGCTCTATTGTGTCGTTGGAATTTTGTTTTTTTATACTCGGTTGAAGTGTTTATTTCCTTACGTTTCTCATATCAGGAGTATTTGAAATTTCTCATCATTGAACGTCATATTGTTTTCTGCAGCCCATTTTAATATTTTTTATATTTTTTTTTTTTTTTTGGTTGCTGTTCGCCTGGAGCCTTGCGGTTGTCCCGGTGTCATCTGCAAAGGCAGAAACGGTGCTATGGCTTATATCCTGCTGTGTAATTACTTTGCTTTCTGTTTGTCTTCCCAACATGCAAGGACCTTGTAGTGGTCCCGTAGTTGGTTTAGCATGCGCGACTGCTTAAACCCATTTTGCCCGGCTTGTGTAACTGATGTGTATCTAGATAGGTGGGTGATCTTGTTCTTGACTTTAAGATTATAGATATGGGACGTTAGCGCTGTCGGTCTCGTAGTCTTTGCTATTGCTTTCTGCCCTTTTGGCGTGGGGCTATTGTGTGTGGTTTTTAGTAACTGTGGGACGACCCTTGTTCATTGCTCCTCTTCATAGGATGTTAAAAGCACCTGATAAGGCTTCTTGCAGTCTTGATGAACACGGTTTTCATGTGTTGGCCTGTGCAGAGAGTGCAGAGTGCGAGAATTCATTTGGCGTAGAGCCAAAATCTGGTATTAAAAAATTTCATATTTCGGTCTTCGACTTTCAGTCTTGATTTAAGTGGCACGTAAAACCGGTCATATTGGGACATGAGTAGCTCATCATTTTCTTGCTGTATCTGTGTAGGACCCATCTTGTTAAGAAGGGGCCCAATACTGGATATTGTTCTGGACCTTTGATTTGGCATTAGAAAATTAACTACTTTTTTTGGGTTCTTTCAATTTCATTTATGGCTTTTAGTTCCTCCAGTGATCCTTGATCCTGTTAAGTTCCTTTAGCTTTAGACTCGATGTTTGCTATTTCTTGACCTGTGTCTCCCTTACGTATATTGGAGATGTATTGGCCTCATGTATCGCTCTGTGATTTTAGCATTTTCCTGTATAAGGAGCACCTTTTCTTTCTAGGTTACATCATTCCTTTATTTAAAGGAATATGCCTAGAGCTACCTCCAGTGCCACAGAGTTTTAATTTGTTCAAGTATAGGTTAGGATCCGTGTTGCTTTTAATCTGTCTTTCAGTTTAAATCATTTAGGGACTTGGTTTCTTGGGTCCACCTTATGTTTTGTTATTGAGTTGAATTTTAGTGAAGGTCCTCGTGGTGCTCCACCTTTTGCCCGGCGTGGGCTCCCTTCTAATTCTATTATCTCTATCATGTTGTACTCTGCGTACATTGTTTTTGATATGGCGACATTTCGTATCAGTCACCTCGTTAGTGCAGATGAGTCCGCGTATTCTCGATCTTGTAGGTTTGTTCCTTGCTGTGAAATAATGTGACCTTTGGTGCTGCAGAGTTAAAAGCTCGTGTGTGTGCGTTTTCATGTGAGTTTCATGTACAACACAACGACCCCCCCCCCCCACCCCCCCCTCCCCCCCCCCCCCCCCCCCCCCCCCCCCCCCCCCCCCCGTGTTATCTCTCTACAGCATTATTTGCCTGTTCTTCCTCCATTTTTAGGTGCCTTAGGTTGAAATCCCCCAGGAGCAAGTTGCTGGCTCTGGAAGATTTTCCAGATTGTGGTCAATTCTCAAAAGCTGTTCCTGGAATTGTTGGGAAGTTGCATCCAGAGGCTAGTATACAACTACAATTACCAAGTTTTGGTTCTCGATCTTTACTTCTCAAACTTCACCTACGTTATTTGAGGGATTTTGTATCTCTGAGCATGTAAGTGACTCTGTGATATACAGGCCAACCCCCCTCCCCCCCTTCTGCCTGTTCACTTCGTCTCATCTGTATAGGTTGTAACCCGGGATCCATATTTCGTTGTCCAAGTGATTCTTTATGTGGGTCTCTGTGAAAACCGCGAACATTGCTGGATTTAGACCCTGTATATTTGCAAAGATGAATGTCGTGGGATTGGTGGTATGGGAAAGGTTCTTTTCCTGGTACTAATCTCTTTTGTTTTTGAGTGGAGGCCATCGACTGTGATTCCACTCCAAAAATGATTGGAGTTGGTGTACGATTTCTGTAATTTCCTGCCAGATTTTTTTCCTTCCTGGTGCTAGAAAAAAAAATCTCTCTTTGGAGTGGCTGTGGCTACCCAGATTTTCCCATGGTCTGGATTTTTTGTGTCTTCTTGTACCCTCTAGTTCGTGTGCCTGGCAATACGGTTCTTTAATTATAAATATTATAATTCTTTCTTCTTCTTTCAACACACCGGCCGTATCCCACCGAGGCAGGGTGGCCCAAAAAGAAAAACAAAAGTTTCTCTTTTTTAAATTTTAGTCATTTATACAGAAGGGGTTATAGGCTCCCCCCCCTTGCTCCGGCATTTTTAGTCGCTTCTTACAACACGCACGACTTACGGAGGAAGAATTCTGTTCCACTTCCCCATGGAATTATTTCCATAATTCCTTATTATTCAATGAACCAAAATACGTTTTACCTTATGAATTGTTCGATCTGTACTGACATAAATTATGTCTTGTTGTCCAAAAAAGATATTTTGGAAACTCTAGTATTTTGTATAATTCCAAGATGGCGGCTACTCACCACCTTAAAACTCGTCTTTCTTAACCACTTTTCCTAGAATGGTGAATAATAGTTAATGGTTCAAGTGGGACCGAAACGTCGGCGTCAGTTTATGTTTCGTACGTGCCTGTTATTTGAGTGTTGTTATTCCAAGCCATCGTTTTTTTGACTCTTTATTCTTTGTCAGAAGAATTAAATTATGAAGTTGAATATCGAATGAATGTCAGTTTTTTACCATGAAATAAATTAAGGTTTAATTTGAATTGTAAATGAACAATTACTAGTCAGTTCTGAGTTCTGAGAATCTGTAATTATTTTATGCATGCAAGAAAATTTATCCACATACGATATTTTCACCATTTGTGAAAAAAATAACTATAAGTGATATCTAAAATATATAATCTCGTCTCATAAAATGCTATTAATGGAAGTTTCTTTGTAAATCATCTAATGATGGTCTTTTAATTAAACCCTCACATTATCTAGATAATTACAAGTAAGACCATCCACAATATCATCATAACTCACACTCTCTTGTGAATCATTCTCCAACTTCTCATCCTCGAACTCCACACTGTTCTCATTTCCAGACTGAACTTCTCTCAGTGTGTCCCAGTGGTTAACGCATCAGTCTGGAGTTTTGCGACTCTAACTTCAAGTTCAAGCCCCATCTGGGGTATGGTTTGTTTGTAATCGTGTCATTACGATTTCGTGTATCATGATGACGACTTTGACGGGACTTGAGCTAGAATTCGTCACGGCCACTCTGTAAAAACTTGTTTTTGTGGTCACAGTGGTGCCTATGCAAGCCTTCCTATGGTGTGTAAATATGCCTAATTGGATGAATCTTATTGTAGCCAGCTGGTCCAGTGGCTAACGCGTCGGTCTGGAGTTTTATGACTAACCGCGAGTTCAAACCCCGCCTGTGGTATGGTTTGCTGCAACTGTTTTCGGCAGAGAAGTTTGGAGCATTACATGCCGAAAGATGTTCTATGTGACAATCCCAAGTTCCTGTGATGCACCTCGTGCCCTGTGCATCACACTGACAATAAATCATGTCAGTCAACTCTAGTGAAACAGGGCAACTATCAGTAATGTCAGGAGCTGGTATTATATCTTGGGTCTTCCATGCGGGTGGATTTGCTAGTCTGCTGCTTTCCACAGAATCACCTGCAGATGGGCCCGTAACATCTGCAAGAACAGGTTGTTGAATGTTGGAGGCATGGACATGATTTTGGAGTGTTAAGCAGGTAGATTAATTTTGTGAAGAGTGTTAAGCAGGAAAAATCCATGCATGTCCCTGACAGAGCAATGAAGACAGCTAATTTCACATCCATGAGATTTGTGTTCTGCCCATCTTCCAGAGCACATCAGACCATTCTGGAAAGTTTCATTGGCTTCATTCTACGGGTTTCTGGTGTTTATGGTGGTGACCATCTTCTGATACTTACAAGAATGACCTTCACATAACCTATGATCACTGTGTATTAGAGTCTCTGCAACGTTACGAGTGAGCAGAGTTATATGTGTTGCTTCTCTTGTGTATTTGCCTTTGATTCATTCTCGTAATTTGTTGTATTTTCAAAATTTAGATTAAGTTAGAAATTACTTCATGTTTGTGAGTTCATATAGTAAGTTGTATAAAATACGTGTCACCTTCAATTATCCAGATTGTATTACCTGGAGAGAGTTCCGGGGGTCAACGCCCCCGCGGTCCGGTCTGTGACCAGGCCTCCTGGTGGATCAAAGCCTGATCAGCCAGGCTGTTACTGCTGGCGGCCACGCCAACAACGTCGAGCACAGCCGGCTGGTCAGGTACCGACTTTAGGTGCTTGTCCAGTGCCAGCTTGAAGACTGCCAGGGGTCTGTTGGTAATCCCCCTTATGTATGCTGGGAGGCAGTTGAACAGTCTAGGGCCCCTGACACTTATTGTATGGTCTCTTAACGTGCTAGTGACACCCCTGCTTTTCATTTACAAGTTATTCATATTTTTTCATCTATTCTTTTCCTAAGAATAGTGAGTTCTCCGAAACAATGAGGAGGTTCTAATTTTTAGAATTCACAAAGATGTTT
This sequence comes from Cherax quadricarinatus, assembly GCF_026875155.1. NCBI lineage: Eukaryota > Metazoa > Arthropoda > Malacostraca > Decapoda > Parastacidae > Cherax > Cherax quadricarinatus. The sequence goes on from NC_069493.1 coordinate 11,772,269, forward strand.
TGTACACTGTCTTGGAGGAATTTTCGCCCTAGATTTGCAGCAGTGATATCCAGTACTGTCCCATACTTCCATCCATCGATACTTTTCAATTCAGTTCCTCCTTATTCTCCAGTAGACCGGCAGGCCTTAAACTTCTGTGTCGTTGTTAAGAACACGGATCACGCCCTTGAGAGAATAAAGGACCCAAGAGAAAATGATGATGTCTTCCTCATCGTGATCCAAGACATTATCATCCTGAGTCTACTCTGTCCCATTCTCTCCTAGACTGAAGACAGGCAACACACCTGGCAGCCGTTGCTTGAAGTTCTTACCTTTTTTAAAGACCGCATTTCTTCTGGACAGGAGACTCGTGATTGACAGCTAGTAGTTGTTTGTGAAGTTCACCAGCCAATCACATTCTCTTGTGTTCCTTGGCAAAGTGATATTTCTGAGCATAATCTAAACAGTGACTCAGAGGACACTTGATGAATGTGATCAAATATGAGGAATTGCTGCAGTGTCAACATGATATGGTGTAGCAGTTTTAGCAGTTATTGGTGAGGTCTTCCGCAAACCAATGCATTTGCTTAAAGCTGACTTGTTATCTTTCTGGAAACAAGAATGCTCATTAGTGAGCTAAGAAGGCTCTACTCAGAGTTCATAGGTAAACAGAGGTTCAAGCTTCACCTGCCAGTGCTAACCAATTGCCAAGAATCTTTGAAAATATGTTGTCAAGATCAATGATAGGCTCGACTTTGTTACCCTTACCATGCTTCTGAACAACGTCCATCGTCTAGACGGGGGCTACTGATAGCAACAAGGAACCTGTCAGTGACACCAGTGATGAACATTCTCTCCGTCTTTTTCCAATCACAATATCAACTACATTCACTTCAGCATGGGCAATTCGGATTGTGACGATATAGTACAGATGATGGCCATGATCTTCAAGTGGGTGAGGGGTAGTTTTCATTTTCCGCATGACTGAGAAATGGAGAATAAACAATGTAGTACTAAGGATTGTTGTTTTGTTTTTGCATGTTTGAAATCAACATGATGTTTCTCATAACTGAATGGAATACCATGTTCCTTGGTAGTAAGCTTTCTCTTCACTGCGTCCTCTTCGTCCTCATCAGCAGAATGGAATACCATGTCCCTTGGTAGTAAGCTTTCTCTTCACTGCGTCCTCTTCGTCCTCATCAGCAGAATGGAATTTGACAGTCTTCAAGATCAAATATTAAGCCCCTTGAATAAATCAATTGATGGAGAAAAACTTCCATAAAAAACACATCATTACCCGATTTGGTAACAAACTTGGTAAGCTCTTTCCTACTTGATCACCGGCCATCATATTTGGCATATTTATCGATCAATGTGTTAGATGTCCGAGTACATATGTTTAAATTAGCAAACATCTAATCAATAAATGAATCACAGATGTCTGGTCACCATGCACAGGGATTGTCTTAAACTCATCAAAACAGCGAAGATGATACCGTGCCTCAGCTGCAGTTAAATCAACTTTTACAATGCAAAGCAACTTCCCTGACCCACATATCTTATCTGTCACTGAAGTAATCTAACTCAACATTCTTAAAGAGGCAACAAATGCGACATCCTTCTTTCACACAGTTAGGATGTCCCACCAGTTAGGATGTCCCACCAGTTAGGATGTCTAGGATCAACAGGTTTACAAACTTTATCACAAAATGCATATTGTTTTTTAAAGAATTGTTAAATAGCTTGACCACTTTGGATGTCACTGAAACTGGTGTTTTTGTTAGATTATTTATTTAGTTAAATCCAAAGAATTAGAGGGTAGTTTTAATTTCTTGGATCACAATCATCATCTTGAAGGCTGAGCCAATATTACTTTACATAAACATGACACTAAATTAAAGACACTCATGAATGAGGTCATTATCGATGTACTAACATTTGCAGTGCATGCAACAGTAACTACATGTTGGAGGCTTGCAACTATGGAAACTTGGTGTCACTAAGTCGCCCAAGATGTTACTCATTCGTAGAAATTGCCACTTGGCAACATTTACTAATGTTATCATTCTAAGATGTTCAGTGATGAATAAGACACTTATGTAGTGTATTGGTACATTTATTGTGAAAAGGTTTCGCCAGTCAGTGGCTTCCTCAGTCAAGAATATAGGATGAGATGGAGTTTGAGGTAATCTGTAGAAGTTTTTGGATTTTCCTAAATTCAGCATGTGTAAATTTCAATAATACAATAATTGTGCAATAAGTTGTGATGCTGGTTTTACCCTTTCGATAAATTTCGAGTGAGGTCGATGTAGAACGCTGCTGAGGAATGCGGAGGGGGAGATGCCATTTGTATTTTGTGAACACTGATTATCGTGGATAATCCAGCTTATAAGCTGGTGTCTTCGTAGCCAAATTTAGATTTTTGGGCCTGAATTTGTGAAAGGAACCCGTGTTTATGCTCCCTGCTGAAGAACTGGGACAGGAAATTTATGAGAAGTCAAGAATTATGTGTAGATGGCGGAAGATGAGGAATATGCCATCACTCACACAGGGAATTGTGCCATTAGTCCTTTCATATAGATATCTAGCTGGCAAGATAGGGGCTGGATGTCCGGCAAGTGTGATCCATCTACATTAATTAAATGGTAAGTGGCAAAACAAATTTCCTCTCACTTGTAATGTATGTCCAATAATTATACAGTCCACACAATTTTAATTTACCAGAGTAGCTGATTTTAAAATTGTAATTATTAATTTAATGCCAGGTCTAGCTTTCTGTGTGAGTGGTGAAGTGGGCATCGAGGGAGTGACAGTCCTGGGACCTACTGTGGCTTAAATCCACATACCTCACCCAAATTACTTGCACGTAATAATTCAGGTAATACCCTGTAAAACTCATGCAGGTAATTTGCTCACATAATTGAAATAATCAGTCCCTAGTTCAAACAATGCATGCTTGACTATTCTAGAATCACCATTGTATCACTTGGCTACAGTCACCAATGTTGTCTTTCTTTATACTCATGTTATTGTCACTAGGCTACAGTCAACCACATATTATTAGGTTACAGTCAACATTATCATTCTTGATAGTCATGTTGATTTCACTAGGCTACAGTATTCAGTATACCACTAGAGTACAGTCATCATTCTTAATATACTTGCTGTTGTCACTAGGCTACTGTCACCTATGTTACCCATCTTTATTACATTTTTTTCAAGAAGTCGGCCGTCTCCCACCGAGGCAGGGTGACCCAAAAAGAAAGAAAATCCCCGAAAAGAAAATGCTTTCATCATTATTCAACACTTTCCCCTCACTCACACATAGTCACTGTTTTTGCAGAGGTGCTCAGAATACAACAGTTTAGAAGCATATATGTATACAACATATCCCTCCAAACTGCCAATATCCCAAACCCCTCCTTTAAAGTGCAGGCATTGTACTTCCCATTTCCAGGACTCAAGTCCGACTATATGAACATAACCGGTTTCCCTGAATCCCTTCACTAAATATTACCCTGCTCACACTCCAACAGCTCATCAGGTCTCAAAAACCATTCGTCTCCATTCACTCCTATCTAACACTCTCACGCACGCTTGCTGGAAGTCTAAGCCCTTCACCCACAAAACCTCCTTTACCCCCTCTCTCTGCAACCCTTTCGAGGACGACCCCTACCCAGCCTTCCTTCCCCTATAGATTTATACGCTTTCCATGTCATTCTACTTTGATTCATTCTCTCTAAATGACCAAACCACCTCAACAACCCCTCCTCAGCCCTCTGACTAATATTTTTATTAACTCCACATCTTCTCCTAATTTCCACACTCCGAATTTTCTGCATAATATTTACACCACACATTGCCCTTAGACAGGACATCTCCACTGCCTCCAACCGTCTCCTCGCTGCTGCATTTACAACCCAAGCTTCACACCCATGTAAGAGTGTTGGTACCACTATACTTTCATACATTCCCTTCTTTGCCTCCATAGATAATGTTTTTTGCCTCCACATATACCTCAACGCACCACTCACCTTTTTTCCTGCATCAATTCTATGATTAACCTCATCCTTCATAAATCCATCCGCTGACACGTCAACTCCCAAATATCTGAAAACATTCACTTCTTCCATACTCCTCCTCTCCAATTTAATATCCAATTTTTTTTTTATCTAAATCATTTGATACCCTCATCACCTTACTCTTTTCTATGTTCACTTTCAACTTTCTACCTTTACACACATTCCCAAACTCATCCACTAACCTTAGCAATTTTTCTTTAGAATCTCCCATAAGCACAGTATCATCAGCAAAAAGTAACTGTGTCATTTCCCATCTTGTATTTGAGGTAAGACAAAACCAGGAAAACCTTGCTGAATCTTCTACTCAGAGGTAATAATGATAAAAAAAATAATTGCACACCTCGGATAAATGATAAGATATTAGGCTCAATTCACCTTAGAAATCATTTGTTACAGAAAAATGTTATATTGGTGAAACAAATAATTATTGAAAGACTTCAAGAGTATAATAAAGGAATTACTTAGATGCAAGAAAACACACAAGTACAACACTATTGCAGAATAAAATTATTGTGGGAAATTACCTATATGAGGCTTACAGGGTATTACCTGAATTCCTACAAGTAATTTGGGAGGTAAGTGGGACTTAGTCACAGTATTGCACAGAACTGAACTCCCTCGATGCACACTCCCTACCACTCTCACAAGAAAGCTTGACCTGACACTAAATTAATAATTATAATATTAAACACCAACACCAATAATGGTAAATTATAAAACAATGTGGACTGTTTGTGATTTCTGGTCCTGACTTTTAGAAATTATTAATGGGAATATTTTTACAGAGACTCGGGAAGGTTTTCTCCTAACCACATTATTAGAACAATAAATTTTATACACATTAACTTACCACTTTTCTCAGAAAGACAATACTGGTGGAATACATCCTAAAGCTACCACTACAGCTAGAATTTATTATGACAAATGCAAAACTACTGTACATTATGGGTAAACGTCACTTAGCTAAGGTGTGCTCCTGGGAGAATTGGTGTCCTCTATTTTTCTTTCCTTGTTGCCAAATTGTAAGGGTTTCCCACACTATACCAGCAATTTATAAAATATGGGTTAAGTTCGATATACACCCATTGATTATTAGCTGAATTTTCCACGACAACCGATGCTCACAAATTACAAATGGCGTCGTCCTCTGCGGCGTCACTCGCCCAGCTGTTCTGCCTCCCCCCCCCTCAAAATTTCTCGATGGATAGAAATAGCATAACATTTAAATATACAATTATTATATTATTCATTTATATGTTCTACATTTAGGAAAATTATGTAAAAAAATTCCACAATTATAACATTAAAATCTCTAGCAATAAATAAAATACCTTTGATCCAGCAGTAATCTAAATATTCTTCTATTGCTAAATATTGGCAATGAAATATATCGTGTGGCACCTAAAGTGGCAAACTGTTTTAAGTAGAACTGTACAGTTGATGCATTAATAATAGAAAAAGACAGTAAGAACATAGGTGATCAGGAGCATCTTTGGCTCACAGTAGAATAACCCGGGCTCAATCCCGGACAAGTCTTAACTTACAAGCAAGTCTGGCTATACCTACTAAACTCTGTATGTTAGTAACTGGTGTGAGTTTGTTGATGTTTGAGATAAACTGAGGTGGTATAACACCTCGTTACTTGTTCAACTGTGTCGAAAAATCATCCAAGACTTTCAGCACTGTGTTTTCTCTTGTGAATCTGTACAACAAGAACTTAAAAAAAATAAGTGACAAAAGTATAGGACTTGAGTTTTTTTTCAATTAAAAGTCATTTATAAAAATGTAAATAAAAATACTAGTGGGGTGCACAGTTTCCTTCATCTAGACTTGTACGATATATTATCTACAATACTCATGATAAACAATGATAAACGACAATCAGTTTCTTCTACAACTGTGCTTCATCAGGAACACTGGTATAAACAAACACAAAACATTATAAGATAAACGAGCACAGCAAGGTCAGGTCACATGTAAGGTCATGAAACAGGAATAAAAAATGAGTGAGGTCAGATATAGCTAAAGTCTGGCATAGGTGAGACCAGTTTCAGGATGTATTAATATTGGGGAGAGTAAGCGATGAGGCTCCTAAAGTGACAGGTCTCTTATTTGCATTATATGAATCAAGCATATTGTGGGCATATTGTGGGCATATTGTGGGCATATTTTCCCACGACTCAACATTTGTCTTAGATGTAGGAACAATATCTTGGTAATTGTTTGCAAGTTTTTCTTCCATATATTTCACACTTGAGGAAGAAAGATTTGGTTCCTTATCTTTTCTTGACGTCTTGCTTATCAATGATGGTTTAAAAAATACATAACCTCAGAACCAAGCAGGGAGTGATAAGTTTCTTTTTTCCGGAATTCACATTTTCAGTGATAATATCTCTTAGAATAACAAGAATTTATTGAGATATTCGCCAACGCAAAGTTCTCATCATATATAATCCACTCCAGAAAACAAAAATCATTCGATATAAACTAAACACTGAAGGTGGATACCAACACTAACGGAATCGACACCATGCCTAACCCTTCTAGGGTAGGGTAGGTGCCTGAGTCCGAGCTTTTAGCTCATAAGGCTGTCATTCCCATTTGCTCCCTTGGGGCGGGGATGGCAGACCAGAGAGGCCTAGCTTGTGGCTAGGCCTGGGGACAGTTGGTCCCAAAGATGAGGAGGTACTTGTGCCTCCTCCCATGGGAGACTTCGGTCTCAGACACTCTCTAAAGAGGGAGCCAAGGCCGGGCCACAACTTGGAAAAGGCCCGGGCCGGGAGAATACCGGCTAATCTTTAATAATAATAATAACACTAACGGACGACTTATCCTCCCCAATAGGCAGACTCCATAACCTGTTAGAAACCTCTCCGAACAGTCAACAGGGATGTAACAGTCTGTACCAGTAAAGCTGTAGAAAGGATCTTCAGAAGTCTTAAACATGCGCAGAAGGAATATATTGCATAAAGTATGGCGGAATGCTATAAATTCTGTCAGGAAGACCTGACAAGACCCTCAGACACTCTATGAGGAAAATATTCCAGCTGTAGGGATGAAACCAGCAATGCACTGTCCATCACTACTGTCATTCTTACATCATGGACTGAAAAAGAGTACAACTGTTACACCAGGAAGATGACAGGGCTAGACAGATTTTTGGAAACACCAGTGATCCATCTCACTATATCACTGAGCAAAACAGCGGAATATACATGTTGACTGGACTAATTGCACCCATTGACCGTGATTTACATTATCAATAAATCTGTCACTTTAACCACACCTCTAACTCTCACCTCTACCTGACATTACCTATCCTTGGCCTCACTTAGACTGAATCTCACAGTTTCAAGGCCACAGATGTTACCTGTCTTTCTCCAAGCTTGACTTATTATTGTTCGTTTTTCCCTATACGGCAGGCTACAGTACTTCTTCATGTATACTCGATAAAACCCAGACTTGGGCGAAACATAGTTTTAAAAAAATTCACTGCTACTAACGGTCATCACAGTAATCTACTCACAAAATAGTCGGAAAAATTAGTTGTAAATTTTGAGTAATATGGCGGAATGGTTTGCCTTGGGTTTTGGAACTTGGGATCATGTTGCCCAGGATATACTAGAAATTATGAAATTATTCTTAAGTACCAGTAAAATTGAATATTACATCTTTATACTTAAGTGATATGAATTATTGTACAGTTAACAAATACATATAATGCACGGTATTTTTTTTTAGTTTTTGTAATTAAGCTATGAACAATGTTCATGTCCATATTACTAATTTAGGCTCGTTTTCTTTAATCTGGAGGATGCCACGATCTAAATCTACTTAATCCTTATTCTTTTCAATTAAGCATCTATTTGAATTGACTTTATTCTTTCTTTTAACAATGGATACCTCAATTTTAAAATGCTTTTTCCATGATCACCATCGGCAATACTGTTTGTTACTGACAGAGTAGTTACTTTCTCAGAAAAGATGCTGTGATGCTTCTCATTGTGCTGTTCCTTTACCAGGAACTACAGTAGATACAATAAACAAGCTAGTTGTATTATAAGAAGGATGTGATCATCTTGTACAGGCAACAACAGCTGCGTCTCTAGGTAGATGTTGTTTCAGGGTTCGGGTCTTCAACTGCTCGGAACTGGAGCAGAATCACTAGGTATGTGGCGACAAAACTAGCAACCTGCAATACCAAATAATATAAATATTTAAGTGTATTAAAAAGTAATGCTTCATGGATAATTTGTATTAGTTTTTCATATCTGTAGTGCTTTAACAATTTAATTTTATTTACATCAACCAGTCTGCTCTTAGCCAAGACGTAGAAGCCACCGACGCTGAAGGCAGGATAGTTGTCCAGTAAGTCCAGCAGATACGTCAACTGGAACATAAGACGTGTGTACATGTACGTTATTAACCTAATTGTGGAAAATACTATATGAACATACTTAATCAGTCTTACCAGGGTACTCATTCATAGACAAGGGGTCCTATCTTCCCGTCAGTCTTCCATGTAATTTTCTGTATAATGACTTAGATAATAAAACATCACTTATTTTAGACTTCATTGTTATAACATTGTACATAGTTCATCAATAAAATTGTTAAAAGTATAGTAAATCCAGGGAAAAAATGGAGATGAAACAGTATGATGAAAGAGGACGCGCCCAGGACGAACCTCGGATCGTACAAACTTGTGATTAAGCTGACTTGGTTAATTTTATCGTATCCACAACCGGATCAGATTACTGTTCAATATAGTGAATTTGGTCTGACTCATGGTTAATTTAATTTAATAACCCTTAAACGGTCCAAACAAATCGACGTTCAAATTCCTAATGCTACAAAAGTACATCTACTTTTTTTAACATTTTCAAATGTAACAAAAAAAAATGTAGATAAAAGTTTTTTTTTACACGTTTTCAAATGTAAAACAAAAAAGATCTAACTTTTTTACATACTTTCAGATGTTGAAAAAACGTATATATACGTTTGGACCGTTTAAGGGTTAAAATTGGCTTCACACGTTTCCAAGAAGACTGTCTTCACCCAGAGTATCACAAAGTCAGTTCAACTTGTCTGCTTCTAAATGTCATGTAAGATAAACTTTGCCCCACAACAATTACCACCAACATTTCATCTTCACTTGATCTCCTCTCCTGTATAATATGTGGTAGTTCTCATTTTCTTGTACTTGGCGATGAGGATCTCTGGCAGAAGTTGATATGCTTCTAAAGGTGTATACATGTGTCACTAGTGAATACTTGTTGTTGACGTGAGTATACATAGTGATAGTTGTGTATAAACAGGTGACATTAAATATATACATAGTGTTAAGCGAGTACACGTACTTACATTGGAGTATAGAATACGTTGTCAAGGGTATATACACAGTGACTTTTGTGTATACACAATGTCATTTTGACAAATACATACAACACTAGTTCTCACCTGTTTCTCTAGTTTGGGTTGTGTGGCCGACATCCTCATCCTAGACACCATAGAACGCAGTTTTTCTATCTGTTAACAAAACAATGATTTGTCAGTAGTTCCTGGACTCCTAGTATAATCCAGCGGATACTTCTACTTATAATTAAGCACATAACTCTGCATCATTTGTTTCAATAATGTACTTATTTGAACTCCTTTATTATTTTTTTGAGGACTGACAGTTTTTACTAAATTCTTTAGTTATTAAGCCACGTCTGTATTGCCTTTCAAAACGATGGATCTAAAGATGCTACCTGAAAGCCAAAAGCTACTTAGTCTCTTAGTAGTGATCTACTTCCTTCTTATGGGACAGTGTTTGTTGTACTCTTTGTATTTTTTTTTTTTCAGAAAAAAATCTATTAGTTGGTCAACACATTTGTCAGTGGTAAATTCTGTGAGCTAGTGAACTGAACTTAATGCTGCTATGTAGTAATTCAATGACACCTCATCACGGAGAACAAATGTTTGTTAAGAAAAAGATGGGGTAGTGATCAGTTGTGTTGTCTGTGATTATGGTTACGGTTTTATCTTGGTTAACCTTGTTGGTTTCTTTATAGCTGGAATGAATAACGAATTATTCATACTATTTTAAGAGTCAGTTACTGAATGTTCACATGAAAGACCAGAGTAATTATTGAAGTTTCCAGGTAGTAGTAGGTAACGTTTGTTCATTTGATTGTTATCAGGTCTTTTGTTGTACTAAAATTTGGGCTATTAGTATGAGATATAATGAATAATAACCCCATTATCAACTGTAATGGGGTTATTATTCAACTACGAAGAACGTTAGTGTTACATAATACGTCGTAAGAATAGTAACTGGTTATCCCTCTACCCCTCCCCCCATTTGATCTGTCCTGCAGCTGCGAATGTTCGTGTATCCTGGCAGTGTTTAGATTTCTGCAGTGTCTTGCTTAAACTGCATTTCAGTAAGTGTAACACGAGGTTGTATTTAAAGAATCTAGAAGCTCCAGGAGGTCTTCATAGTGCATACTTGGGGATATAATGTTCTAGTTAAGTTATTATATACTTGGAATTAATGAGGACAGTTTTGGCTTGTGTTCTTGTGTAGTGAAGATAGCTGCTTTCGGTTAAGTGTTGGTTAGGATTTAGATTATATAGGTTTAAATTAGGGTTGATGTCAGCATTCATGAAATGTAAATACACTATATAATACACTACGAACTGATAATTATCGGATGCATAATAACAGTTACTAACCTGGGTTGTTACCACGTCCGGCGACGATGAAAAAACTAGGATTTGAAACACATAGGAGACGGTAAAAATAATCCTGTTAATAAGTACTCTCCCCGTGGCAATAATGAAGAGATTTCTAATGAAATTACCAATGCTACGTGAAGTCATGGTCAAGATTGGAAGGGAGTAGTAGTTACTGAAGTGTTCCTGACACTGCCAGAGCTCCATCAAACGCCAACAAACTGCTCGCACTACGTCTGTGTCATCTTTTTCTTCATCAGGAATATTATCATAACTTTCTTCGGTACTGGGAGACTCTTCTCCTTTACACCGCACAGACACACACACAGTTTCCAGAGTTCGCTGCAAGTCATCCACTACAGTAGCCAGCACCTGAACTTTCAAATAAAAGCCAATAATGTAGACATATAAGAGTCCCACGACAATAGGATAATAAATAGTAGATGAAATAATCTGAATTGATATAGCACTAGAGTCGGGCAAATTAGCTATTGTCTCCATTTCGTATCTTATTGTTGCCAAATAAACAGCCATAAGCATCAGAGATATCATCAGAAAGCATTTATCCTGTCTTGCTATCCATCGCCTTGTGAGGTGGGCAGGAGAAACTTGGTTGAGGTGGCCAAGGAGTGAGCCCAGTTCACTGCCATTCTTCACCAGGTGAACACACAAGATTAGACCTGACAAAATATCTACCACCTTAACTATAGATTTCATTGTAGTTAAGGTATTAGCAAAACCGAGTAACAATTTTTCCCAGTAAAGATAAACTATGATAATAAGCATTGTGAATAATTGCAAGTAGATTATGGCTGCACAGTAAGACCAGAGAGTGTGAAACCTGCTGGAACGTAGGCTGGGAAATATTGTGTCACATTCTGAACATTGCCCAGGCTTTGAAAATTGCAACCCTCCTCCGTGGGGCGGGTTGTTGATGTTGTCACATGTTTGGTGACCTGTATGGTGACTGTGGCAAGCAGGAGCAACTGTTGTATTGTCTGAAGAGGTGTGAAAACGCCGAGCATGGTGAGAGTGATGAGTCTGGTGGTGACCAGAGTCACCAGGTGTGGTGGTGTGGGTATCCCAGCAGTAGGGAAAGCCTCCCATAAGCCTGATCACCCACGCCCACACCCGCAGTAAACGCACCAAAACTGGAACTCCCAAGTCCATATTTGGTACCACACTCCACTGTTGTAAATGTACCAAATTGTAGTAATGATGTCACCACTTAGTGGATATCTGGTTCACTTGATGAACACTTGATTCCTTTGGTGAATACCTGGTTCATCTGATGAACCCTTGGCTAGGTTGGTCGTCACCTGGCTCACTAGGTGGATGCCTGACCAGGAATACTGGGACGAGGTGGCTGAGACCTGGCTCAGTGGGTAGTGTTGAGAATTTAAATGATCACCTGATAATCGATGCTTTAACAAGTAAGATTAATATTGTTATTCATCGTTCAACATACTATGTTTATCAACTGTCTAAAGTCTCATGATAAACTGCGTTTATTTTCACCTGATGAAATATAACGTGTGTGTGTAAGAGAGAGAGAGAGAGAGAGAGAGAGAGAGAGAGAATGCATGAGAGAGTGTGTGTGTATGTGAATTCACCTTATTGTGCTCACAAAACTGTGATTACTAAGGTCGAGTCTCAGCTCCTGGCCACACCTCTCAACTGGCCGCTGCTGGTTTCACTCTCTCCTTGCTGCGTGAGCCCTGTCATTCCGGTTGTTAAAGCTATGTGTGGCGCTCATTAAACGGAGGATGAAGCCTCCACCACTTTTTGTGCTGAATGACCCATATGGGTTAATCACTTAACATGAATGTAGCATACGTTCTCTCTTTGATACGTCACTGTCAAGGTCGTTTCACTAAAGAAGTATTTCCTAACATCCTTAACTAAGATTCATCTGTGCTTTTAACTTCCAGCTGTGATTTCATGTACCCGTCATTTCGTCCAAATCTTCATTTCCTAATTATTTTATAGCTCGTAATAATGTCAAGCATCCCCACATAATTCATATGTATTGTGGTCAATGCAGAGTGGGACTTTTAGAGGGAATTTTAGCTTTAGTTACAAGCTTCCTAAATGGGGGTGGCCTTAAGATGAATCACACTAAGGGGTGGCTATTGCCAGAAAGTGAACTACGTTATTTATCGTCCGATTTCCTTTATTTGTAGTGTATGTTAAGACGGCATCTTTCCATCATACATAGCCGGAGTTTCAATAAGATAGCCCAACAAACTGAGAGAAAAAAATATTTACCAAAAATCATATGTGGCAAGAGATAGGCACTTACTGGCACTGGGAGAAGTTTTTTGGGTACTACCTACTGATAAAATTGCTAATGCGAATTTATAACAAACCTAATTACTGTAACTTACGCTACCTTCATTCTTTAAATGAAAAAGTTATTATGGTTTTGACATTTAGCAAAATATCTGCCTCTTTTCCAAACAGAAATAAAAAAAATTGATATTTCAAAAATAAAATAAACTGTATATAAAATAATCATTCCTTTATGTTGTCTGCGAAATTCATTACATTCCAGTCATTATTAATGGTTCTCTATAAAAATATAAATGAATAACTTCCGAGATGATTGGCGAAAATGAGCTCGCCAAAAAATAAATCGAGAATTTTTTTTTTCAGTTTTATGGTTCACTACGAGCGTATATCACTCGAAGGTTATATGGGAGGTGTCCCGTAGCTGGATCGCTAGCGCATTCACCTCACACACTCAGGTACGGCTGGAAAGCATTAGTACGTGTTTCATTGAGACACCTGCTGTCCATGTTCACCCATCAGTATAAAATGGGTACCTGGGTGTTAGTGGACTGGTGTGGGTCACATCCTGGGTGTTAGTGGACTGGTGTGGGTCACATCCTGGGTGTTAGTGGGGTGGGTGTGGGTCACATCCTGGGTGTTAGTGGGCTGGTGTGGGTCACATCCTGGGTGTTAGTGGACTGGTGTGGGTCACATCCTGGGTGTTAGTGGGCTGGTGTGGGTCACATCCTGGGTGTTAGTGGGCTGGTGTGGGTCACATCCTGGGTGTTAGTGGGCTGGTGTGCGTCACATCCTGGGTGTTAGTGGACTGGTGTGGGTTTACATCCTGGGTGTTAGTGGGCTGGTTTTGGGTCACATCCTGGGTGTTAGTGGGCTGGTGTGGGTCACATCCTGGGTGTTAGTGGGCTGGTGTGGGTCACATCCTGGGTGTTAGTTGACTGGTGTTGGTCACATCCTGGGTGTTAGTGGGCTGGTGTGGGTCACATCCTGGGTGTTAGTTGACTGGTGTGGGTCACATCCTGGGTGTTAGTTGACTGGTGTTGGTCACATCCTGGGTGTTAGTGGGCTGGTGTGGGTCACATCCTGGGTGTTAGTGGACTGGTGTGGGTCACATCCTGGGTGTTAGTGGGCTGGTGTGGGTCACATCCTGGGTGTTAGTGGGCTGGTGTGGGTCACATCCTGGGTGTTAGTGGACTGGTGTGGGTCACATCCTGGGTGTTAGTGGACTGGTGTGGGTCACATCCTGGGTGTTAGTGGGCTGGTGTGGGTCACATCCTGGGTGTTAGTTGACTGGTGTTGGTCACATCCTGGGTGTTAGTGGACTGGTGTGGGTCACATCCTGGGTGTAGTGGGCTGGTGTGGGTCACATCCTGGGTGTTAGTTGACTGGTGTTGGTCAAATTCCTGGGTGTTAGTGGGCTGGTGTGGGTCACATCCTGGGTGTTAGTTGACTGGTGTTGGTCACATCCTGGGTTGTTAGTGGACTGGTGTGGGTCACATCCTTGGGTGTTAGTGGACTGGTGTGGGTCACATCCTGGGTGTTAGTGGACTGGTGGGTCACATCCTGGGTTTTTAGTGGACTGGTGTGGGTCACATCCTGGGTGTTAGTTGACTGGTGTTGGTCACATCCTGGGTGTTAGTGGGCTGGTGTGGGTCACATCCTGGGTGTTAGTTGACTGGTGTTGGTCACATCCTGGGTGTTAGTGGGCTGGTGTGGGTCACATCCTGGGTGTTTAGTGGGCTGGTGTGGGTCACATCCTGGGGGTTAGTGGACTGGTGTGGGTCACACCTGGGTGTTAGTGGACTGGTGTGGGTCACATCCTGGGTGTTAGTGGACTGGTGTGGGTCACATCCTGGGTGTTAGTTGACTGGTGTGGGTCACATCCTGGGTGTTAGTTGACTGGTGTTGGTCACATCCTGGGTGTTAGTGGGCTGGTTTTGGTCAACATCCTGGGTGTTAGTGGGCTGGTGTGGGTCACATCCTGGTGTTAGTGGGCTGGTGTGGGTCACATCCTGGGTGTTAGTGGACTGGTGTGGGTCACATCTGGGTGTTAGTGGACTGGTGTGGGTCACAAACCTGGGTGTTAGTGGACTGGTGTGGGTCACATCCTGGGTGTTAGTGGGCTGGTGTGGGTCACATCCTGGGTGTTAGTGGACTGGTGTGGGTCACATCCTGGGTGTTAGTGGACTGGTGTGGGTCACATCCATGGGTGTTAGTGGACTGGTGTGGGTGGCATCCTGGGACAAAACTGACATAATTTGTGGAATAAAGCTCAGCTAACAGCGGCTTATAATGTATGTCATTGTGTCAGCTATGGTCTGTATACCTTGTACATTACTTATATCCTTGTCATGTACTTGTATACCTTGTACATGTACTTGTATTACCTTGTACATGGACTTGTATACCTTGTACATGGGACTTGTATACCTTGTACATGTCCTGTATACCTTGTACATGTACTTGTATACCTTGTACATGTACTTGTTATACCTTGTACATGTCCGTATACCTTGTACATGTACTGTATACCTTGTACATGTACTTGTATACCTTGTACATGTACCCGTATACCTTGTACATGTACTTGTATACCTTGTACATGTACCTGTATACCTTGTACAGTTACTTGTATACCTTGTACATGTACCTGTATACCTTGTACATGTACTTGTTTACCTTGTACATGTACCTGTATACCTTTTACATGTACTTGTATACCTTGTACATGTTCTTGTATACCTTGTACATGTACTTGTATACCTTGTACATGTACCTGTATACCTTTTACATGTACTTGTATACCTTGTACATTACTTGTATACCTTGTACATGTACTTGTATACCTTGTACATGTACCTGTATACCTTGTACATGTACTTGTATACCTTGTACATGTACTTGTTACCTTGTACATGTACTTGTATACCTTGTACATGTACCTGTATACCTGTACATGTACTTGTATACCTTGTACATGTACCTGTATACCTTGTACATGTACTTGTATACCTTGTACATGTACTTGTATACCTTGTACATGTACTTGTATTTCCTTGTACATGTTACCTGTATACCCTTTTACATGTACTTTATACCTTGTACATGTACTTGTATACCTTGTACATGTACTTGTATACCTTGTACATGTACCTGTATACCTTGTACATGTACTTGTATACCTTGTACATGTACTTGTATACCGTTGTACATGTATTTGTATACCTTGTACATGTACCTGTATACCTTGTACATGTACTGTATACCTTGTACATTACTTGTACTTGTACATGTACTTGTATACCTTGTACATGTACTTGTATAGCTTGTACATGTACTTGTATACCTTGTACATGTACTTGTATACCTTGTACATGTACTTGTATACCTTGTACATGTACTTGTATACCTTGTACATGTACTTGTATAACCTTGTACATGTACTTGTATACCTTGTACATTACTTGTATACCTTGTACATGTACTTGTATACCTTGTACATGTACTTGTATACCTTGTACATGTACCTGTATACCTTGTACATGTACTTGTATACCTTGTACATGTACTTGTATACCTTGTACATGTACTTGTATACCTTGTACATGTACTTGTATACCTTGTACATGTACTTGTATACCTTGTACATGTACTTGTATACCTTGTACATGTACCTGTATACCTTGTACATGTACTTGTATACCTTGTACATGTACTTGTATACCTTGTACATGTACTTGTATACCTTGTACATGTACTTGTATACCTTGTACATGTACTGGTAGAAATAAATATATTATTATGTTATTATTACACCAGATTGTTGCCAAAATGTTAAGCTAACTTTCTATATGATTAACTCAATTTTCGTATTTTTTTCGAATTTTTATTTTAATTCGCTCTTCGTGCATTAGCTACGCACTGAAGTGTGATTTTCGGGGGATGTAACGAAATGGGGGAGCGCTGGGTAAGGGATCATTCCCAAAGAATTCATTTTTTATCCCAAGAAATTATTTTTGCTATTAAGACTATTGGTCTACTTTCTATATAATTACTACCTTTTATAATAAATAAGATAAGATATGCATGTATATATCATCTTCATCATTGATTTCAAATATAGGTGGCAACATTACAAGGTAAGTTTTCGTGGGTAAAAACTCCCATGTTGGCATATATGACAAGACATACATTCGTTGTATTCAAGACTGGTAACCTCTTCTAGGGGGGCTCCTTGATGCAGCGAAGGCTCTTGGTGTAGGGATTAAACCCCTCCCAACCCTCCTCTCCCACCCGTTGTTTGTAGTCTCTGGGTCCTCTTCTCTACCTTACGGTTTCTATGGTAGGGAGGAAGTGTGCAGAGTTTTCCCACTCCATGGATCCCTTCGGGGTGGTGTGGTTTGCCATGGATCTGAATGTGTTCTGGAGGTGCCCTGTTTCCTTCCGTTCTCGAGAAGTGGGGATTGGCAGATGATGGGGATCTTGCAGATGAGGGTGTAAACTCCAGAGGCTCAGCCTGTCGGTTACGGGACGGTAACACTAAAGGAGTTTGCTTTGTGGCAGGTTTCCGACTGCCCTTTCTTCTGTCCACCGAGGTGGCTCGATAGATGTGAGATTGCTATCCCGTAGCCCTGATTTACTGGCGTGAAGGGTAGGATATGGCATGGGTTCAACTCTGCATCTGCACTGCTCGTGGGGTCGACGTCCTTTCAGATGAGGGGAAGACCTTAAAGCCCTTCTATGCTTTCTCGTGATTGTCCCTCCGCTGTCCCTCTGTTTTTTTTTTCTTACTTACTTTCTTTTTTTTTTTAAATAATAAGAAAAAAGCATCCCTATCATGGAGTCTTCATTCTGTGATAACATACCTCCTCCTCCCAGGCCTCTTTCTGTTCCCACATACTGTTCTGATCGGTCTTTATTATTGGACTCTTCTGATACCCCTGTACCCTCTAGTGGTTTCGCTTTGTCACCTGCTCCAGGTGCTGAGGTGCCACCTATTTCTGTTAATGCCTCTGCTTCTTGTATGCCTTTAACAATGCGTCCAGCTTCTCCAAGTGCGACGGTTTTTGAATCGCCCACCTCCCTCAGATCGGGCCGCCCGCGGTACTACTCCTAAATGTTCCAGAACACCTACTGACGAAGGTTCTTTGATGTCTACCCAAAAACATCCTACACGACACCCACTCCCTTTGCACACCATGTTTACAAGTACACAGTGAACTAAATTCTTTTCCCTCCAACCGACATCTCCAACTGATTGTCTTTCGGACCATAGTATTGGTAAAGCTCTTTAACAACAAACTGGCCAAAATGTATCCTGTCACGCTCTTCGAAGCGTGTCATGACATTTCAGAATTCAGAACAAGCTCATCTTTCCAATATTACTTCCTTAGATAACATTCCAATCACACTTCATAAGCACACTACTCTCAATTCTTGCAGTAGTATAGTGATTGTCTGTCTTACGGCAATGATATTTTACAGCAATTAACCCTTCAGGACCTTAATATTCTCAAAGCGAATACATATGTCCTGCCCGCTCGCGGGTGGAGGCACTTTCCCAGTAACATCACTCACTTAACCTTCGACAGCCATGAACTCCCGTCCTCCATTTATATTGATGGTCATCGCTTTGAAGTTCATAAAGTAGTCCCTACTCCCCAACAGCGTCCAGAGTGCTGGCGTTTCGGACACCACGCTAAACACTGCAGATCAGTGGTGGAATGCCTGGTCTGCAGTGCTGCAGATCATTCCAATACTTTTTTCAGTCTTCCCCCTCTTCTTTCAATTGCAATGAGTCTCATCCTTCCTTTTCATGCCATTGTCAAGTCTGTCGTAATGAACGAGAAATCCGTTATCTTAAAGAGCGAAAAGGTTATACACTATGGCTGCCTCTCAGCTCCACCTTCAGGGAAATCTTTCTCATGTTCCTTATTCTCGACTGGCTCAGAGACCTCTAACCTTGACGGTCCTCCCGCCTACCAGCTCCTCTGCTACCATGTCTTCCAGGGTCACCCCTGTTTCTAATTCTTTTGCGCTTCTACCCTCTGAAAATCCTACCTCCGTACCTCATCCTACAGTGCTGTTAAAATTCCAAACTAGCCTACAAAGAAACAACCTACTAAAAACATCTATTTCTATGAAAACTGATGTTTACGTTAATGAGTGCCTTACCAAAACAAGACAAAACCTTCTTTATCGGCTAAGAAAATTGTGCTATGCCCAAAAAATCCACCAGTGCTTTGTGAGGGATGGAAAAATAGCAGTTAGGAAACAGCCCACTGGGAAGAGATACTTCATCTCCACAGAACATGACGTTAAAACATTCCTAAGTGAGGCTGGACTAACAGAATCAGAGTAAAGTGCAGATAATACCCATAGTCCACCGTTAGTGTTATATTGTCATAAATTTGTGCCCCCTAAAATTCTAATACCCCAACTACTTTTGATTGTCATTGTTGTATTCAACGACCATTCTACCTCATAGTCTTAATTGTGTTTAATATCTACAGAATCTATCTCGTTTTTTACAACTACTACCACATCACTGTTCCATCTTATTTTATTATAAACTAACCATAACTTGTCTTCAATAATTCTACCTCACTTTAAAAAATACTCAATTGCCCAATTTTATTCTAAATCCCTATTATTGCCCAATTTACTTTAAACTATATTGATCAAACTTATTGTAAACTTCTTTTATTGACCATTTTTATTCCATACTTTTTTAACCTAGTATTTTCAACTACAACTTTTATATCATCCTGTCTACCATCTTACTAGCATATTATTAACCAAGTCATTGCCATTTTTATTTTTTTATCAATTTTTTTATTATTATTTTGCTACCTTAATTTGTGTATTTTATCCTGTCAATTTAAATCTAATTATACTCTAATTCTTGTAAACAACTTATATAAGACCTTAGTGCAATTACAATTGAGAGTCTTGTGCCTTTATTATATTATTAGATTAATCACAGTTTTACTCTAGCTCATTCTAGCTCAATACATAGTCAATACCAAATTCACTATACTAGACCATAGTGCAATTACTAGTGAGAGACTGGTGCTATTTGTAATTTGTATTTTTATATTATTAGACTAAACCTAGTTGTACTATAGCTCTTTCTAGCTCAATACATAGTCAATACCAAATTCACTATATTAGACCATAGTGCAATTACTAGTGAGAGACTGGTGCTATTTTTAATTTATATTTTTATATTATTAGATTAAATAGAGTTGTACCATAGCTCATTCTAACTCAATACATAGTCAATACCAAATTCACTATATAAGACCATAGTGCAATTACTAGTGAGAGACTAGTGCTATTTTTAATTTGTATTTTTATATTATTAGATTAAACCTATTGTACTATAGCTCATTCTAGCTCAAAACATAGACTCCACAAAAGTCATTATTAGACCTTAGTGCAATTACAAGTGAGAGTCTTGTTCTATTTTTAATTTGTATTTTTATATTACTAGTTTATACCTAGTTGTACTTTAGTTCATTCCAGCACAACACACAGACAACATCAACTTCATTATGTGTAGTAGTGACTATACTCTACATGACCAAAATACTCTAGCTATATACTTGTCCAAACTTCCTACCACTACAGATATCAGTACTAGAACTCAACACACAACTCAGGATATAAATAACCATAATTTAAACATAGAAGATGATTGATCACGTTGACCCTGATCTAAACCTCCATAATCTGACACACAATCAAAACCTATTGGAAAGTAACTGCCTTTATTACACAGCATCACAAGCCACCACTATCCTAAACAATGCTAAAGTCTATCAGTACTTAACTACAACATCAGGTCCTTAAGCAAACACTATGATGACCTCCTAGCACTCCTTGAATCACTAAAGACACCCTTCTCCTGCATTATTCTTACTGAGACCTGGCTTAAGCAGGACACAATAGATATCTACCCTCTACCAGGTTACACAGCAATTCACAACTGCAGACCAAACCAAGTTGGGGGTGGTATTGAAATCTATTACTCTAACCAATTATCTTGTCTTAGCACCACTTGCTTTAGTGATGAATATGGGGAATACATTTTTGCTAATTTTACTGTAAAAAACCTTAAGACGCCTATAACAATCGGTGCCATTTACCGGATACCTCACACAAACATCCCAAATTTCAGTGAGAAATTAAAGTCACTAATAAACAGACAAATGAATAAGCACCACCTTCTCTTAGCTGGAGACTTCAACATCAACCTTGGCTTACTAGATGATCAGCCTGTAACAATATGAACAACACACTTCTCATACCAACAATAACTAAACCAACCAGGCTCACTGAGACAAGTGCAACCATAATAGACCACATATGGACCAATATACTAGCCCCCCCTTAAATCAGGATAATCACAGATAGCACTACAGACCACTACCCTACCTTCCTCCTGACAAACATTAGTAAACCACCACTTGAATACAACAAAGTCTCATTTAGACTCCATGACGAGGCCTCAGTAAGGAAGTTCACAGCTGACCTAGAGACTGTTGATTGGCCTACAGAATTCTCCAAGGCCAATGGTATTGATGACTGGACAGATATTTTTCTTAACAAATTACTTAGACTATACAACAAACATTGTCCTATAAAAACAAAACAGTCACAAACAAACGGCTTGGTTGCCCATGGCTAACCAGCACCATTCTGAAATACATTGACAAGAAACACCAATATGAAAAGCAATATAGACAGGGCTTAATACACAAAGATATTCTTAAACACTATTCATCAGCTCTCACCAAAGTAATAAAGAAAGCCAAACAACTATACTACTCCAGTAGATTCACAGACACTAGAGGAGATATAAAAAGACCTAGGAAAACACTCTCTCAGATTCTAGGGACCCACAAACTGAGAAAAACCAAGAATATTGTCCGAACTAAACCTAATGAAATACCACTACATCCCACTGACACAGCTAACAAGATAAACGACTTCTTCTCAACCATAGGATCTAATCTCGCCAGTAAAATCCCACATACCAATGCCCATGCCGGGGACTACCTAGATGGGAATTTCCCTAATTCCTTCTATCTTGCACCAACTGAGCCCATGGAAGTCACTGAGATTATAAAGTCACTTAAAAATAACTCGGGGAATCTGTCTCATGTCCCACCATTACTGTACAAGCGAGCGGACCATGTCCTTTCGCATGCTATTTCATTACTCTTTAACAAGTCACTACTCAAGATGGCAAGGGTTACACCAATACATAAAGGTGGTGACCCTACAGACTTAAACAACTATAGGCCAATATCTAACTTACCATTGCTATCCAAAATCTTTGAGAAACTCGTGCACAGGAGACTGTATTCATTTATAACAGCTCAAAACATACTCAACCCCTGCCAATTTGGATTCAGGAAAAATAAAAGCACTAATGATGCAATCATAAAAATGCTAGATCTGCTTTACACAGCATTGGAAAATAAGGAATATCCACTAGGAATTTTTATTGACCTAAGAAAAGCTTTTGACACAGTAGACCACGACATCCTACTCCACAAACTTGATCATTACGGTATAAGAGGCCATGCGCTTGCTTATTTCAAATCTTACATTACTAATAGGTATCAGTACGTCACCATTAAAGACACAGCATCAGCAACACGGCCACTTGATACTAGAGTTCCGCAGGGAAGTGTCCTTGGTCCCCTGCTCTTCCTCATATACATCAATGACCTTCCAAATGTATCCCAACACCTGAAACCCATTCTCTTTGCTGATGACACTACTTATGTCATCTCTCACCCTAATCTTGCCACCCTCAACACCATTGTGAATGAGGAGCTGATTAAAATATCGACTTGGATGACAGCCAATAAACTTACGCTTAACACTGACAAAACCTACTATATTATGTTTGGTAGCAGAGCAGGAGATGCACAAATTAACATTAAGATTGACAACACTCTACCAGAAATAATGGGGGCAAATTCCTAGGCTTATACCTTGACAACAACCTGAATTTCAGCACCCATATCCAGCATATAACCAAAAAAGTATCCAAAACGGTTGGGATCCTCTCCAAGATACGATAATACGTGCCGCAAAATGCCCTTCTCACACTATACCACTCACTTATTTATCCATACCTCACCTATGCTATTTGTGCTTGGGGATCAACTGCAGCAACACACCTAAAGCCAATAATAACCCAACAAAAAGCTGCAGTAAGAATAATCACTAAATCCCATCCCTGGCAACACCCCCCCCCCCACTCTTCATAGACCTAAACTTACTCCCAGTTCAGTACATCCACACTTACTACTGTGCAATCTACATCTACAGGGCCTTAAACTCTAATATCAACCTTGACCTAAAACGCTTTCTTGATAGTTGTGACAGAACCCACAGCATAACACCAGACACAAACATCTCTACGACATTCCCCGTGTCCGACTAAACCTTTACAAAAATTCAATGTATGTCAAAGGCCCTAAAATCTGGAATACCCTACCTGAGAACTCTAGAACTGCAGACACATTCATCACCTTCAAAACTACCATTAGAAAACATCTTATCTCCCTGATACAACCCCGTCAACTAACTACAACGAATACCACTGGTGGTTCACACTTACACTCACCCATTTGACCATAAAAAAATATTAATCTCAATCTTAAAATAATGAATCCTGTGATACTCCAATACTGAAACTATGTACTGTGCCAAAACAAAAGCATTCACATTGCTAAACTCACAAACTAGTATTTAGTCACTTAGCCATAATACCAACTTACCTCATAATTTGTAATATTTTACAATTAAGAATAAAACTAAGTCTGCCCGAAATGCCTAGCCATGCTAGGCGTTCTAGTGGTACACTCTGTAATCACAATTTTACTACATGTAAACCAAACAATAACCAAATTTCTGTAAACTCAGCATTGTAATCCTTATAGAGAATAAACTTTGAATTGAATTTGAATTTGAATTTGAATTCTACTTCTTCATCTCGCTCGTTAGTTTCTCAGTCTGCGAGACCTCGCAAGCCCACGCCTTCTTTGCACCTATCACCTGTGAAGTTGAATCTATCTTCTACCTCGGTGCCTAGTCCTCACACCCTTTCTAACTCTTACATGAAGGAGTAGGTTCACCCCCCTTCTCTTTGTGTAGTTCCCTCTTCTTCTGTTCCCCTCCAATGTTCTCTAGTTGTCTTCCTACCTCCTTCCTCTCCTGTTCCACTGCAGGACTCTTCTGCCCCCGCCAGTGCATCTCTCCAGGTTCATACTCCCAACCCCTATCAAACCTCTTTGGTTCCCTCCATAATCTCCCTGATCTCTACTTGCTCTACCTCAACTGTCTCTGAAATCATTGTATCGACATCTTCCTTATCCGCTGAGACACTTGAAGCTATCTCCAACTATATTGCGGAGACGATACCCTTGATGGACACTGACGCGCTCCTTCTACCCTTTGTTTTTCATGACGCTAGCAACAATTTTTTCCTTCACAGCATTCTGATTCCACTTTGTTAACATGCTTACAGTTGCCCCAACACTTTGACTTCACTGACCCAAAGAGCCCATACATTTTATTACTTCTTGTTGGCATACCTGTCTTTGTAAATAATGTCTTATTTACAATGGAATATTCATGGTCCTCAGGGGAATCGGGAAGAGCTCCAAGTGTTGCTCTCCCAGTTTTCCCCAATATGTGTTGGGTTACAAGAGCCCAAATTAGTTCAGCTGTTATTTGTCCCGTTTAGGGCCATGTGCTATGTGTTCTTCTGATGCCTTACCTGATGAATCATTTAATGAGAGTGTGCTTCTTGTGCACGTTGGTATACCGTATCAACAAGTTATTGTTCGTTCTCTGCTGCATTATACTGCAGCTCGTATTTATTTGCACAGATGGTATACAGTTTACTCTCTATATCTTTCCCCTACCCTTGAATTGTGTATCTTGGATATTGCGTTTTGATCTCTCTACCACCGCCCATCTTGTTAGGTGATTTTAACACTCACCATTATCTGTGGGGAGGGTCCCATTGTGACTCTCGTGGTGATCAGTTGGAGACTCTTCTCGCTTCTCATTTTCTTTGTTTTAAATACGGGTGTTCCTACCCATTTTCACTCTCACACTCAGTCTCTCTCTTGCATTGATCTTTCTATCTGCTCCTCGTCAATCGCTTTTGATTATACTCGGTCTGTTCTCCTGGATTTACACAACAGTGATCACTTTCCTATTCTTCTTACTTCTATTATGTATTCCCGACAGCCTCGTAGCCCTCGTTGGCAATTTGCACAAGCGAATTGCGACTTATACTCTCATCTTACCACTTTTTGTGTGGATCCTCTATCGTCCTCTATTGATGAACTAGTGCACCAGTTTTCGACCTTCGTATTGACTGTGGCATCACGTTCTTTTCCTCAAACCTCAGGCAGGCATTCTAAGACATGTATACCTTGGTGGTCTCCTGCATGTGCCTATGTAGTACATTTGAAACGTGCTGCATGGGGCATTTATCGATATAATCGGACCTCACATCGTCTTTTGGATTTTAAACGAGAAAGGGCAGTTGCTCGCCGTGTCATACGCAATGCTAAATGCACTTGTTGGCAATGACTACGTGTCTACTATTACCTCGTCTTCCCCTTTGTGTGAGGTTTGGAAGAAGGTACGAAGTTGTGTGGCAAGTACAGTCCGGACCCAGCTCCCATTTTGCGGGTTACTGGTTTTATTGTTGCGGAACCACTTGAAGTTGCCACGGAACTAGGGAACCATCTTGTCCGTGTCTCCCAAGGGCTTCACTTTTGTCCCTCATTCCTTGCGTCTAAGTCTACCAAAGAGCAACTGCCCTTGAATTTTTCCTCTCCTAGAGCTAGAGTCCACGCTTTCCACCTGCCAGTCATCGGCAACTGGGCCTGATGATATTCATATCAGTATGTTACAACATCTGCATTCTACAGCGCTTACAGTCCTTTTGCATCTTTTCAATCTTTTTTGGACGTGAGGGGTTCTCCCTCAACAATGAAAATCTGCCATTGTACTACCGTTTCACAAACCAGGCACCGCGGGACTTGATACCTCTCACTATCGTCCTATTGCTCTGTCCAGTGTAGTCTTTCTCCTCACCAACATGGCTTTCGCAAGGGCTGCTCTACTTTGAACCTCTTGCTCCACTTAGATACATATGTGCGAAATGCCTTTCCTAACAAACACTCTGTCCTAGCCGTCTTTTTTGGTCTTGAGAAGGCATGTGACACCACTTGGAGGTATAACATTTTAGCCCAAGCCCACCCTTTAGGCCTCTGAGGTAATCTGCCAACTTTCCTTACTGCTTTCTTATCTGACATATTTTCGTGCAGGTTGGTAAGCCCAAGCCCACCCTTTAGGCCTCTGAGGTAATCTGCCAACTTTCCTTACTGCTTTCTTATCTGACACATTTTCGTGCAGGTTGGTACCTCGCTTTCCTCAGACTTTGCTCAGGCCTAAGGTTTTCCACAAGGTTGTGTCCTACAAGCACTACCCTTTTTCTCTTGGGTTTAAATGTCCTTCCTTCAGTTCTTCCATTGCATATTTGGTCATCACTTTATGTGGATGACTATGCTATAGCTTATGCAGGCGCTGATTGTCGCCTGGTAGCGGCCTCCCTTCAGGATGCGATTTACGGGTTTTCCCATTGGGCCACTTCTGATGGATTTAAATTTTCTAGGACAAAAACCCATTTCATTACCTTCACTAGACGTCCTCTTGTCCCCAATATTCCATTGTATTTACACGACTCACGTATTCAAGAATGATATAGTCAAGTTTCTTGTCCTTCTCTTTGATCGCCGGTTGACATGGAAACTGCACATTTCCTTTTTGAAAGCTGCTTGCTATAGTCAGCTGAATCTCCTGAAAATTCTTGTGCAGCGTTCATAGGGTGCAGATCGTCAGACTCTCCTCCGTTTGCATTCCACCCTAGTCTTGTCCAAACTGGATTATGGAGACCAAGTCTATTTCGCAGCTTCTCCTACCACTCTCTCTCTAAGTTAGATCCCCTTCATCATCAAGGTCTACGTTTATGCCTTGATGCCTTTCGTTCATCCCCTGTTGAAAGCCTCTATACTTAGGCAAATGTCCCTTCCTTAGCTGATCGTCATGATGCTCATTGCCTTCGTTACTTTGTCTGCTCTCATGACCTTCGTGCTCTGTTTATGTATAGGTTGGTCTCAGACATTAGTGAAAACCCATTATTTGTTCGACGCCCCTGCTTATTCCGACCGTTTTCTCTTCGTCTTCACTCACTCCAGTCTTCTCTCCACTTGCCTCCCTTGTATGCTCATTTAGCATCTGCCTTTTCCCTTCCCCTTTCGGAGGTTCCGACGGTTCTTGTCTGTTCTCCCCTACAGCCCTGCGCCAACTACTTGTCGCTCTTTTGTTTTTGATCACTTCTGATCGCATGCTCATGCCGTTGCTGTTTATAGAGATAGTTCTAAATCTTCTGATGGTGTTGGGTTCGCGGCAGTGTTCCCTGACGATGTTGTCCGAGGATATTTGTTAGATACTGCCGAGCTGTATGCCATCCTCATAGCATTTCTCCGTATTACATACTTGTCTCCTTCGATGTCTGTGATCATTTCAGATTCCCTCAGTGCCTTACAAGCAATTAAACAGTTTGATTTCCCTCATCTATCAGTCCATCGTATTCAACTATGGTCGCGCCATGTGGTTAGCAAGAACAAAGATGTAGTTTTCTGTTGGGTCCCTGGACACGTTGATGTGCAGGGCAATGAAAAGGCAGATGTTGCTGTGCGGTCAGCGGTATATGAGCTTCCGGTTTCTTATATAGGTATTCCATTCAGGGATTATTTTTTAGTCATCCCTGCCCATCTTCACGGCCATTGGCAACAATGGTTGTCGGGCATGTACCATAACAAACTGCACTCTGTTAAACTACTTTTAGGTTTGTGGACATCTTACCACCATTACCATACTCGGGAAACTGTTCTCTCCCGACTCCGAATTGGCCATCCTAGCCTTACCCATGGGTATCTCATGGAAAAGCACCCTATTCCTCTCATTGAGGTTTGTCAGGTCCCTATTTCGGTTCTTCACTTTCTTCTCAATTACTTAGTTTACCAGCGAGCTTGCAAGATTTACGTCGAACGACGCTGCTGCCCTACCACTCTTGCCTTATCTTCCCTTTTTGCAGACGGTCCTGCCTTAGACTTACAATCACTTTTTTTAATTTTTGTCAGCAACTGCTTTACTTTATGAGCTTTGACACATAGCCCTTAGCGCCCCTTTCAACCATTTTCTCCCCTCAGATTCCCTCTCCACCTAGCTGTTTATAGCCTCAATTATATCATGCTGTTACAATGCAAAGCAACTTCCCTGACCCACATCTTAATGGTCACTGAAGTAATCAAAAACATCGTTCTTAAAGAGGGAACAAATGCGACATCCTTCTTACACATAGTAATAGCGAGTGCCACCAATTAGGATGTCTAGGATCAATAGCCTTTTCACAAAATGCACATTGCTTTTTTAAAGAAGAGTTAAATTGCTTGACCACTTTGGGTGCCATTGAAACTAGTGTTTTTGTTAGATTATTTTGCTTATTAATTATGTAAATCCGAAGAATTGGAGGAGAGTCTTCATTTCTTGGATAAACATCATCACTGTATTCACTAGAAGGGTGAGCCAATAATACATTACATAAACATGACACTAAATTACAAAAAGTAAAGACACTCATGAATGAAGTCAGTATAGACATACTAACATTTACAGTACATACAACAGTTAACTACATGTTGTAGGATTAGAACTATAGAAATTTAGTGCCACTAAGTTAGTCACCCAAGATGTCACTCATTCGTTGAAATTGCCACTTGGCTTCATTTACAAATGTTATCATTTTAAGATGTGTACATTAATGAATAAAACACTTGTGTAATATATTGGTACATTTATTGTGAAAACGTTTCGCCAGTCGGTGGCTTACTCAACCTAATATAGAGAAGAATAAAAGACGAGATGAAGTTTAAGGTTATCTGTGGAAAATTTTTGATTTTCCTAAATTCAGCATGTGTAAATTAGAATAATTCAATAATTGTGCAATGAGATATGATGCTGGTTTGACCCTTTCGAGAAATTTCGAGTGAGGGGGGGTTGGTGTAGAACAGCTGCTGAGGGACTTAGAGTGGGAGACGCCATTTGTAATTTGTGAACACTGGTTTTCCTGGAAAATTCAGATAATACTCTGGCATCTTTGTGGCCATATTGGGGTTTTTCGGCTTGAATTTGTAATTGGAACCTGTGCTAATGTTCCCTGCTGAAGAATTGGGACAGGAAATTTGCAGGACCTCAAGAAGATGAGTAATTCGCTGTCACACAGGGAATTGTGCCATTAGTCCATTCGTGTAGATCTCTAGCTGGCCAGTGTAGAGCCTCGGTGACAGGAAGGTGTTGTGGTGTGATCCATCTACAGTAATTAAATGGTAAGTGGTAATACGAATTTCCTTCCTAAAAAAAACTTGTAATATATTTTTTTTATTATTATTATCACACTGGCCTATTCCCACCAAGGCAGGGTGGCCAGAAAAAGAAAAACTTTCATCATCATTCATTCCATCATTGTCTTGCCAGAAGGGTGCTTTACACTACAGTTTTTAAACTGCAACATTAACACCCCTCCTTCAGAGTGCAGGCACTGTACTTCCCATCTCCAGGACTCAAGTCCGGCCTGCTGGTTTCCCTGAATCCCTTCAAAAATGTTACTTTGCTCACACTCCAACAGCACGTCAAGTATTAAAAACCATTTGTCTCCATTCACTCCTATCAAACATGCTCACGCATGCCTGCTGGAAGTCCAAGCCCCTCGCACACAAAACCTCCTTTACCCCCTCCCTCCAGCCTTTCCTAGGCCGACCCCTACCCCGCCTTCCTTCCACTACAGACTGATACACTCTTGAAGTCACTCTGTTTCGCTCCATTCTCTCTACATGTCCGAACCACCTCAACAACCCTTTCTCAGCCCTCTGGACAACAGTTTTGGTAATCCCGCACCTCCTCCTAACTTCCAAACTACGAATTCTCTGCATTATATTCACACCACACATTGCCCTCAGACATGACATCTCCACTGCCTCCAGCCTTCTCCTCACTGCAACATTCATCACCCATGCTTCACACCCATATATGAGTGTTGGTAAAACTATACTCTCATACATTCCCCTCTTTGCCTCCAAGGACAAAGTTCTTTGTCTCCACAGACTCCTAAGTGCACCACTCACCCTTTTCCCCTCATCAATTCTATGATTCACGTCATCTTTCATAGACCCATCCGCTGACACGACCACTCCCAAATATCTGAATACATTCACCGCCTCCATTCTCTCTCCCTCCAATCTGATATCCAATCTTTCATCACCTAATCTTTTTGTTATCCTCATTACCTTACTCTTTCCTGTATTCACTTTTAATTTTCTTCTTTTACACACCCTACCAAATTCATCCACCAATCTCTGCAGCTTCTCTTCAGAATCTCCCAAGAGCACAGTGTCATCAGCAAAGAGCAACTGTGAAGGCTTACTCAGCCCTGTAACAACTTCAGTCAGTATTACTAAGGCTGGCTCCTCCTCAGGAAAATTAATGAATAGAAAAAGAACAAAAACTGACAAATATAAATACTTTATTATTTAGGAAATATGAAATATAAAACACTTAAATATGAAATACTGATCCTACATTAAAAGAAAATGAAAAATTAAAAATATAAATGATATCTGAATTCAACGCTAAAAACTTGGGTGTCTGGTGTTGGTGACACTGCGTATTGTTGCAATAGAAGCCGTTGCTGATGATGTGGGGGGAGGGATCGCAGTTGTTGGTGACAACCCACTGGCTCGTTCTAGTGGCCGTAAGCAATCTTTCCCGATGACAGGAGATCAGGTTCTTGACCGCTGTAATGATGAGGGGTTATGTCCTAATTCTTCATACAAGTGCACAGGCAAGTAAATCCAATATGGGACGTCTCCAGGACGTTAGTCCGTCTCCTTCAGTTTTTCTCGTTCATTGACAGGTGACCCTCTCTGCCATCCAAGCTGAAAAGATAGACAGGTTACCCACTGCTTAAATAATCACTCTCCATGATAAGTACAATACCTAAAAGACGTGGTGATTATTACAACAGTCAACTTAGAGCAAGGCTGAAAAGACTAAGTTTATTATTGGTCAAAAGTGAAGCTTTCAACCAATAAATCCACTAGAATACAAGGCAGGCATGTACTTACAGTAGTGTTGGGAGCTGTGAGTCGAGTGATTTACTGTTTGACCAGAGCCCCACACGTCACCTTTCGGGGGGGTAAGAGGGAGGGGAAGGGATAGTGGGAGCTAGACTGACCCTACCTTAACAAGCAGCCGGCAAACAAACTATCACTTTAGGGGTGGGGGAAAAAAGGCGGGAATAGCGGGAGCTGGACTTACCTTACCTTAACAAGTAGTCGGCAAGCAAACTATCACTTTCAGGGAGGGGGAAAAAAAAGGTGGGAATAGCGGGAGCTTGACTTACCCTACTTAACAAGTAGCCGGTAATGAAACTATTGTTACTATATATTCCCTCACTACTCCTATCTATTGAACTTTTCCCTCACAGCAACTGTGACAACTCCCACTTTATGTGTGATTCTTTATCTTTTAACTCCATGCCTCTTGCCAAGACCCTCGCATTTACTTCTCTTACAACCCCATCTATAAATATTTTAAACAACAACGGTGACATCACACATCCTTGTCTAAGGCCTACTTTTACTGGGAAATAATTTCCCTCTTTCCTAAATACTCTAACTTGAGCTTCACTATCCTCATAAAAACTCTTCACTGCTTTCAGTAACCTACCTCCTACACCATACACCTGCAACATCTGCCACATTGCCCCCCTATCCACCCTGTCATACGCCTTTTCCAAATCCATAAATGCCACAAAGACTTCTTTAGCCTTATCTAAATACTGTTCACTTATATGTTTCACTGTAAACACCTGGTCCACACACCCCCTACCTTTCCTAAAGCCTCCTTGTTCATCTGCTATCCTATTCTCCGTCTCACTCTTAATTCTTTCAATAATAATATATGTCCAATAATAATACTCTGTGTGCCCAGCAAGCCTAATCATACATTCCACTCAACTTTAATTTACCAGAGTAGCTGGTTTTAATATTGTAATTATAAATTAAATGTGAGGTCTAGATTTTTGTGTGAGTGGTGATGAAGTGGACATCGAGGGAGCAATAGTTCTGAGATTTATTGTGACTAAGTCCCACTTATCTCACCAAAATTACTTGTACATATTAATTTAGGTAATACCCAGGAAACTTCATGCAGGTAATTTGCTCACATATTAATAATAACACTATGTAACACAATTTTTGTTCCTTGCAAGTGTTATTTTCCAACTCCTTTTATTGCGAGACAATAGAAAATGCCCATTATTTCTTATAAAATTTGCTTTTGTAGATTGCAGGATAAATTTTTGATTTCACTTTTGCCTCTGATAGCTTGGGAAAGAAGTTTTGAAGACACTTGAAGGCTGCAGACTCATTTGTCAAGAGCTGTAACAAACTGTCTCATTAGTCCTAATATGATGTGTAATGGAGGGAACTGAACCTTCTGAGGAGCCACCAATGGTTTGTTTAACACTGTGTCTTCCTACTGAGAACTCAGTCCTTTGAGGCCAGTGCTTCCCCTGGTAATGTGCTACTCTGTTTCTACTATCCCAGTGAAAAAGATAACAGGGAAACTTGGTGAAACTTCCTTGGAGTCCCATCAAAAATGCCACCATTTCGAAGTCTCCACTAACGTCCCAGCTTCCAGTAGAAGTCCTCCCTAAGAGGCATTGAATGAGCCAACGGAAGAGATGGATACTCGTTTCCATTGTGCAGAAGTACAGCTTTTAGTCTTCTGGAGGAGCTGTCAATGAAGAGTTTCCACTCATCTGGATTGCATGCAATTACAATTGCATCAAATAGGTCTGATATATCATTACAGTAGCACAACCTGTCTTCATTAGCGGAGAAGCTTGAGAAATGTTGGTGACGCTTTCTTTGGCTTGTCACACACTTCCATCCACCAAGTCCCACTCCTTGAGCCTTAAAATCAAAAGCTCAGGATTTGACTTTGTCAAGTGAAGATCTCTGATAAGGTCATTGAGGTCTGTATGGTTTGGGTAGTCTTGTTCACTGTACTCTTCATTTTCTGATTGGCTGCTTTCTTCTTCTGATGGTTGACTTCTTTCTAGAGGTGTAGGTACATGAAGATCATCACTGTGTGGTACTGGTGCAGTAGAGGAGGGAAGCACTGGATGAGAAATAGCAGGTGTATTTTTCCCAGTTCGGTGTTAGGAAGGATCCACCAGGCAGAAGTAGCAGTTGGTTGAGTGATAAGTGGGTTCACGCCATATTCTAGGATCACCAAACTTCATGGCTCTTTTTTCTCCTCTATATCATCCTGTAAAAAAAGAAACAATAAAAAAGAAACAGTTTCTGTTACATACATTTCATTTAAAAAATGTTCCTATTCAAGATTTTACCCTTCATGTAACTAATGACTGTCTTACCTTCCAATGTTTTCTTACAATGTTCACAAGCAACATGAGGCGCCCAGGTTTTGTCTTGGTCCCCAACTGGCATGCCAAAATATGCTTTGACAACATATGTATCTGGAGAATGATTGCAGCCTCTTGATGCCATTTCACTCCTGATGTGTCTTCTCAGGTAACCAGAGCTGAGCTAAATGCTGGTTTGTGAGCCCCTGTTTTTATATTTGCCAAGCAAAACCTTGGAACATAATAGTTTTTCATCAGTGTTTCTTGAAACTGTTCCAGAAGTTTCCTGACCACAAAAACAAAGTTCTGGGATCAAACTTGCCTGTTTTTAATTTTGTTTAGTTATATGGAATTGGGAAATAATGTTTGTTTCCCAGGAACACGACAAAAGTGAAATTTTGTGACATAGTGCAATTCATATAATCAGTCCCTAGTTCCAACAACGCATCTTTTCACTCTTCTAAAGTCACCATTGTGTCACTAGGCTACAGTCACCAGTGTTGTCATTCTTGATAATCATGTTGTCACTAGGCTACAGTCACCAGTGTTGTCATTCTTGATAATCATGTTGTCACTAGGCTACAGTCACCAGTGTTGTCATTCTTGATAATCATGTTGTCACTAGGCTACAGTCACCAGTGTTGTCATTCTTGATAATCATGTTGTCACTAGCCTACAGTCACCAGTGTTGTCATTCTTGATAATCATGTCACTAGGCTACAGTCACCAGTGTTGTCATTCTTGTCAGTATTGTTGCATAAGAAATAAATGGTAACAGGCCACATTCTGAAGTTCTTTAAAAAATTTCTTATTCACAACAAATGGGGTTCCCGTCCGGGATCTCTGTTGTTCTAAGACATTGATCAAAAGAACAATATTAAAGTTATATACTGGGAATTTATCTTTAGTTAATTTCAAAATATTGATCATGGAAGATCACATTAAAGAGTTATTTGAAGATTTAACATTGTCAAAGCTGAACTCCTTGAAACTTCAAACGTGCTGGCAGATAGCCCGTAAATTGGGACTGCCATACGATAGATATTACACAGCCAATACCGTAAGGGCAATAATTAGAAACAAATTGTTTCCAGGGCCTCTAACCATCATGTAGCAGGAGATTCTGACTCTGAAAGTTTAGTTTCTCAAGTAAGCTACCAGTCGAGATTCGAAGTATTAGAAGAACAATTTCAAAGAGTTGATCTTGAAATTGAATCAGATAGATTAGGTCCCGCTTTGGCCTCTAGTAAAGTAGATGAAGTATTGCAGGGTGCAGCCGCTGTTCGGCATTAGCCCGTTACTGAAGGAATTCCTATTAATGGTCAGCCTGTCCCTCACCAAGGTGCACGTCCAAAGGAATATCCACATACCGCCAGTTCAATTCCCTCATTTTCGATACCATCGGGGCATATTTCTCAAAGTCAGTTTGAGAAATTAGAGAGACTATTTATTTTACAGACTGCTCAAATTGAGGCTCAGCGTAAATTAAATGAAGAAGACTTTCAAAGGGAAACGCTCCGCTATATAAGACAACAACAACAAGGAAATGTGAGTGAAAGATGTACTGAATCCTCAAATGATTCTTTCAATAAACAAAAAGCTGCATCTTTGGTTCCAAGGTTTAATGACGGAGATTTAGATACTTATTTTAAAGTCTTTGAGAATCAAGCACGTGCTATGAGATGGCCCCGACAACACTGGGCAACCTTATTACATACTTCGTTGTCTGGTAAAGCTCGAAGTTGTACGGCTTCATTACCTTTTGAGAAATATGTGGATTATGATTCCGTTAAGAAGGCTATCCTAGAGGCTTATGATCTCCTCTCAGTAAGTTATCAAAAAACCTTTAGAGCATTAAAACGCCAGCCAACTCAGTCGTATGTAGATTTTGCTCGTGAAAAGAAAATCGCTTTTGAGAGATGGTGTAGAGCTTCTAACTGTAAATCTATGGAAAGTCTTTCCCAATTGATCCTGCATGAGGATTTCTATAATAATTTACCAGAAGACTTGCATAGGTATTTGATTAGTTGCCCCATAGTAAATATACTAGAAACAGCCTCGTTCGCCGATAATTATGAAATATCTCAACAATTGATTGACGAAACAAAAAGTAAGGAAACAGTGACTAAATATGCCCCTAAGAAAGGACGATCCAATCTTACAGAGATGCGTCGCATAAAGAATCCTTACCAGACCTCCTATGATGCCTCCACGCCCATTAATAATAAATTTAGATCTAACTCTAGGAAAAGTTCAAAACCACTAAGGCATAACAGTGAGTTGAACTGCACTTATTGTAATAAGAAAGGGAATTTAAGGAAACACTGTTATTGGCTAGAGAGGGATACCAGGAACAAGCGACTTCATTTCCCAACTCAGGTAATATCTTCATCGACAACTCAAAAGAAACTGAACCCTAGTACCGAACAAGGTTCACAAGAACGAATCAGTAGTCATTCTAGATGTCTCAATACTAGAGCTGTTTCAGAAAAAGATATTCACTCAGCTATGAGTCCCTACTTTGCTAAAGTGAAAGTTGGAATAGACGAGACTCAATTAGTTGAAATTAATTCCTTCCGTGATACTGGAAGTTATTTAACATTGTTGAAGTAGGACATACTTCCCGTAAGTGATATGACTCGCACAAAGCTAGATGTCTTATTAGAAGCCTATGGAGGCGCCATTATAAGAGTGCCTCTTCACAGGATATACATCCAAACACCAACCTATACTGGCTTTGTGTCGGTAGGTATATCCAGTGAAACTCGGTCAGATGACCAAAAGCTCCAAAGGCGGGTCATCATCTGACTAAGACCCGCGTCAGGAAACATTTGTCCTGTTTCCTGACGAATCTTACCTAACCTAACCTCATAGGCAATGATCTAGACTATCCAGATATAAGCCGAGAGCCTCTAGTTATTGATAATTCTACTGACATTAACTATGCCATAGAAGCTCGAAAAGAGGCTCCTACCTTATTTCCTCTCAATGTTATAACTAGAGCAATGTCTAGAGCGCCTCAAAATCCTTTATCAACTGAAGTCCTAAGTGAAGGCGAAGATTTAGGTCTCGATTTATTGTTCAGTCGATCCTTACAACCCGGATCTTCAAATCTGAAATATTCTATGATCGGCCCTTTTCAAGATTCTAATATTAAAATGCTATCGAAAGAAGATTTAATAAGGGATCAGTTCCTTGATCCATCCCTAGAGAAATTACGGGAGATAACTATTACAGAAGACGACGCCCAAGACCTGGACAATTGTTACTATCTTGCTAATGGTATATTAATGAGAAAGGAAAAGTTTTTGTCTTCCGACGATCAACTGTCTACCAGCAAACATCTAGTAGTGCTACCTAGCACCTTTAGAGAATTGGCTATTAGTTTCGCCCACCATAGTCCCATGGGAGGACATTTGGGAGTAAAAAAAACGCTGGGCAAAATAGCCAAGCATTTTCATTGGCCCAGAATGAAGGAGACTGTGGAAAGCTATCTAAAAGTTTGTCAAGTCTGCCAAGTGTCCGGCAAACCTTCGCACACACCTCCACCAGTTCCCCTCATTCCGATTCCCGTCAGTGGTGAGCCCTTCTCACGCCTGATAATAGATTGTGTTGGTCCGTTACCCAGGACTAAACAAGGGAATCAATATCTGTTTACAATTATGGATGTCATTACTCGATATCCAGAGGCTATCCCTTTGAGAAAAATTAATTCTCGCATCATTGTCAGAGCTTTGCAAAAATTTTTCTCACAGGTGGGGATTCCCCGAATAATTCAATCCGATCAAGGTTCAAATTTTACCTCTAAGATGTTTCGTGATGCCTTATCTCGCCTGGGAATTAAGTCCGTATTTTCTGTTGCTTATCACCCTCAGTCGCAAGGAGCCCTCGAACGATTTCATCAAACATTAAAATCAATGATGAGAGCATACTGCGAGCAGTTTTCCAGAGATTGGGACGAAGGAATACCATTCCTCTTGTTCGCCTTAAGGGAAAGCGAACAAGAAAGCACTGGGTTCAGTCCATTTGAATTAATTTACAGACACCAAGTATGCGGCCCCCTTGCCGTACTAAAAGATTCATGGACCGGAAAATCAGAACCCTCGCTTAAAACAACTCCAACTCTAATGCAAAATCGTTTGTCACAACTGAGGGAATTAGCCTCAAAAAACTTAGCTAAGGCCCAATCCAAGATGAAGCATTGTTATGACAAACACACACGCTCTCGCTTCTTCAAACCAGGTGACAGTGTGATGGCACAGAAATTCTTACCTGGACACGCTCTGCAACCTAGATACGAAGGTCCTTTGGAAGTGATTGAGCGGCTCAATGAGGTAAATTATGTACTACAAACTCCAGGAAAGAGAAAAGCAAAACGTACTTATCACATAAACCAACTTAAGGCTTACTACCCTAGTATCGTACCAGTTTCGACAGTTCTTCCTTTAGCTGAAACTGAAAATGTAAGTCTGCCCAGCATCTCTAAAGCGATAGAAGTACGTTTAAAAAATTCAGAGACATTGCAATCTCTTGATACCTTTCTTATGGACCTTGATTTGAAGAAAGCAAAAGATATCAAAGACTTGATATTACGTTATGAGGTTTTATTTGATGACGTCCCTAGGTGTTGTACATTGGGAATTCACGACATAGATGTACAAGGAGCAAAGCCTTGCAAACAGTCACCTTATAGGGCAAGTCCACTCAAACAAGAAACATTAAACAAAGAAGTAGAATTTTTGTTGTCCCATGGACTCACAGAACGGAGTAAAAGTCCGTGGGCCTCGCCCTGTATGTTAGTTCCCAAGCCGGATGGAACTTCTAGAATGTGCACTGATTATCGTAAGGTTAATGCTCTCACATAAGAACATAAGAATGTAGGAACACTGCAGAAGGCCTACTGGCCCATACAAGGCAGGTCCTCATCAAAACGACATCTACCATATGGACATTAAATGGACATTAAAAAGGGGATAAGAAAAGTTAAAAGGGACTATGAAATTAAAGTTGCTAGGGATTCTAAAACTAACCCAAAACGTTTTTTCCAGGTCTATAGAACAAAAGTCAGAGATAAGATAGGTCCCCTTAAAAATAACTATGGGCACCTTACTGACAAAGAGAATGAAATGTGCTCGATTTTAAATAATTATTTTCTCTCAGTTTTTACATAGGAAGACACTAACAATATTCCAGTAATTAATTTTTATAGTGGGCTAGAAGAAGATAAATTATGTAACATCACAGTCACTAGTGAAATGGTTGTGAAGCAGATAGACAGACTGAAGCAAAATAAGTCGCCGAGTCCTGATGAGGTTTTTTCAAGGGTTCTTAAGGAATGCAAAATGGAAATCTGTGAACCATTAACTAATATTTTTAATTTATCTCTTCAAACAGGTGTAGTGTCTGATATGTGGAAGATGGCCAATGTAATTCCTATTTTTAAAACAGGGGACAAGTCGTTACCGTCAAATTACCGCCCAATAAGCCTGACCTCAATTGTAGGCAAATTACTAGAGTCAATTATAGCTGAGATTATAAGAAGCCATCTCGATAAGCATAGCTTGATTAAGGATACTCAGCATGAATTCACAAGAGGCCGGTCTTGTCTAACTAATTTATTAACTTTCTTCAGTAAAGCTTTTGAGGCTCTTGACCACGATAAAGAATTTGATATTATTTACTTAGATTTTAGTAAGGCTTTTGATAGAGTTCCGTGCCATAGACTGTTAAAGAAAGTGGCAGCTCATGGCATTGGGGAAAAGTGCTCTCGTGGATCGAGTCATGGCTCACTGACAGGAAGCAGAGAGTGTCCATAAATGGGGTTAAATCTGAGTGGGGATCTGTAACAAGTGGCGTTCCACAGGGATCAGTCTTGGGCCCGTTGTTGTTTATAATATATATCAATGATCTTGATGAGGGAATTACTAGTGATATGAGGAAATTCGCCGATGACACAAAGATAGGTAGGATAATTGATTCAAACGTAGATGTTATGGAACTTCAGGAGGATTTAAACAAACTCTATTCTTGGTCAGAAAAGTGGCAGATGCAGTTCAATGTAGATAAATGCAAGGTTCTGAAGCTTGGGAGTGCCCATAACCCTAGTACTTATAAGTTAAATGATGTAGAACTTAGCCATACAGATTGCGAAAAGGACTTGGGGGTTATGGTGAGCAGCAACCTTAAACCAAGACAGCAATGCCTAAGCGTACGTAATAAGGCAAATAGATTACTGGGATTTATATCAAGAAGTGTAAGCAACAGAAGTCCAGAGGTCATACTGCAGCTTTATACATCATTAGTAAGGCCTCACCTAGATTATGCAGCTCAGTTTTGGTCTACATATTACAGAATGGACATAAATTCGTTAGAAAACATTCAGCGTAGGATGACTAAATTAATACATAGCATTAGAAATCTTCCTTATGAAGAAAGATTGAAGACTCTTAAGTTACATTCACTGTTAGACGAAGAATGAGGGGAGACCTGATCGAAGTGTATAAGTGGAAGATAGGTATTAATAAAGGGGATATTAATAAGGTCTTGAGGATGTCTCTCCAAGAGAGAACCCGCAGTAATGGATTTAAATTAGATAAGTTTAGATTTAGAAAGGACATAGGAAAGTATTGGTTTGGAAATAGGGTAGTTGATGAGTGGAACAGTCTACCTAGTTGGGTTATTGCGGCTGGGACTTTGGGTAGTTTCAAGTTTAGGTTGGATAAGTACATGAGTGGAAGGGGTTGGATTTGAGTGGGACTTTCACATCAGAGCTTATTTCTTGGGTGGCATTGAAAATTGTGTTGGGCAAATGTTTTGTTAGTGGGATGAATTGTAAAGGACCTGCCTAGTATGGGCCAAAAGGCCTCCTACAGTGTTCCTCCTTTCTTATGTTCTTATGTTCTTATGTTCTATGGAGTTTCCCAGTTGAAACTCTTTCCCCTAGACTCTAAAATACCTTTAAATAACTCGGATCCAAAAATCTTGTTGCATAAGAAATAAATGGTAACAGGCCACATTCTGAAGTTCTTTAAAAAATTTCTTATTCGCAACACATGTCACTAGGCTACAGTCACCAGTGTTGTCATTCTTGATAATCATGTTGTCACTAGGCTACAGTCACCAGTGTTGTCATTCTTGATAATCATGTTGTCACTAGGCTACAGTCACCAGTGTTGTCATTCTTGATAATCATGTTGTCACTAGGCTACAGTCACCAGTGTTGTCATTCTTGATAATCATGTTGTCACTAGGCTACAGTCACCAGTGTTGTCATTCTTGATAATCATGTTGTCACTAGGCTACAGTCACCAGTGTTGTCATTCTTGATAATCATGTTGTCACTAGGCTACAGTCACCAGTGTTGTCATTCTTGATAATCATGTTGTCACTAGGCTACAGTCACCAGTGTTGTCATTCTTGATAATCATGTCACTAGGCTACAGTCACCAGTGTTGTCATACTTGATAATCATGTTGTCACTAGGCTACAGTCACCAGTGTTGTCATTCTTGATAATCATGTCACTAGGCTACAGTCACCAGTGTTGTCATTCTTGATAATCATGTTGTCACTAGGCTACAGTCACCAGTGTTGTCATTCTTGATAATCATGTCACTAGGCTACAGTCACCAGTGTTGTCATTCTTGATAATCATGTCACTAGGCTACAGTCACCAGTGTTGTCATTCTTAATATACTTGTTCTCACAAGGCTACAGTCACCTATGTTATCTATCTTTATTAAATATATTTCAAAACAGAAATTAGTCTGTAGTATCATATAACAATGAGGTTAAACAAAACAAGGAAAATGTTATATAGGCGAAGCAGATAATTATTGAAAGATTTTAAGAGTATAATAAAGAAATTACCGAGATGTAAGAAAACACACAAGTACAACACTATAGAGGAATAAAATTATAACTCTAAACTCTCTAGCAATAAATAAAATACCTTTGATCCATCTATAGCCTAAATATTCTTATATTGCTAAATATTAGCAATGAAATATATTATGTGGGACCTAAAGTGGCGAACTATTTTAAGCAGAACTATACAATAGATGTATTAATGACAGCCGCTTCAAACATCTACAGCAAGGAATGGTTTCTATAAAACATTTAAATGTGGTAGCACATAGCTGAGTAGCAGCATCTTTGGCTCACAATCAAATAACCCAGACTCATTCCCGGGCAAGTCTTAAATTATAAGAAGTCTGGCTACACCTGCTAAACTCTGTATGTTACTGACTGGTGAGGGTTTGTTGGTGTGCCAGATGATCTGAGGTGCTATAACAGCTCTTTGCCTGTTCAGCTGTGTAGAAAAAGATCATCCAAGACTTTCAGCTGTCTGTTTTGTCCTGTAAATCTGTACAAGAACTAAACAAATCGGTGACAAACGCATGGGACTACATTTTTTCAATTAAAATCCATTTATAAAATTTTAAGTGAAAATATTATTTCAGGAATTCTAATTAAGTAGCTGACATTTCAGTCAGACTTGTTTAATTCATCTTAAAAATTCAAGCACCAACTATCGAAATACAACTTTCCTGGTGTCGTACGTCTTAAAATATAACTTTTGATTAAGTGATCTGTAAAATACAATGCAAACTTATGGCGTAAGTTAAATAGGTTCTTTCTAATATAGTTTAAACAGGAAAAAAGTCATTAATACTAATAATTCTCAATGAGATCATCAGTTGACATCATGATGAGTAAGACAAAGAAATTTCCTGTGTTTACAACTACTCTTGTGTTGTGTATAAGAAGTGACAGTTAGTGTAAAGTGAAACTATTGGTACATGTCAACAACAGTGCTCTCTGTGTCAGGTAAAGTTACACTTTACATGTCATCATATCAAGCAAAGTCATGTTGTCTATAACTGTTCATATATAACAAACTCTCTGCAGCTCTGGAAAACATTTAAGAAGTAACTTAAATAATTTTACTGAATGTTGTACAAGATGTCTTTCTTAACAGTATCCTAGCTAATATATCTACCACTATTCATTGATTCTTGCCTTACAAGAAAAGTGACTGTAAATAATGTACTGAAAAATCAAATTACTATATAAAGTTTACCTATAGACAAGTTAAGTGAAGCCTAGTGAGGTGCACAGTTAACTTCATCTAGGCTTGTACACTATATTATCTAGAATACACATGATAGACAACGACAAAAGTCAACCAGTGGAAACAAAGACACGCAGTAGATAATTCTTTCAATACAACGTTTCTTCCACAACTGTGCTTTATCAGGAACACTGGTATAAACAAATACAAAACATTATAAGATAAACGAGCACAGTAAGGTCAGGCTCAGTAAAAAACAGGTCACATGTGAGGTCATAGAACAAAAATCAAATATGGGTGAGGTCAGATATAGCTGAAGTCAGGTATAGGTGAAACCAATTTCAGGTTGTGTCAGATGTTGGGGCGAGCAAGCAGTGAGGCTTCTAATGTGACAGTTCTCTTATTTGCATTATATGAATCAAGAACATTTTGTACAACAGGTTCAGGAAACATGTATCTTCTGCTTCTTTGCTCTCTGGTATTGGCTGCTTTAAAAATTCGTAGTTTGGACTTTAGTCCTTTTGGCTAAAGAGTTGTGTTCTTTCCAAGACCATAATGTGGAAATATACGATGCAATACTACACGTACACTGTTGGTTTTATCCCTGACACTGAAGTTATCGCAACAGTCACATGGCATCGCACCTCAAAAGTTGGCAGGTGTATTATCAAAACATCTATCCAAAACGTTGGGATCTGTTTCCAACTTGCAGTACAAGTGAGATACTTCAGGAACATGCTCTCTAGACTCACCAATGTGAGCATTAAGACCAAGAAATTACTGACTCAGACGTTACCTTCATCGTCATTTAGGTCGCAATCGATCAAGTAATTTGAGGTCTTCGCAGTTCTGTCACTGCGGACCTCATCTGACCTCTTCGTGTTCTGTTTTTGCACTGACCTCTATAATTCCCGTGTCAGTTTCCATTTCTGATTCGGTAATAACAGTTACAAAATGTTAACAGAATATAGTGAAAAACATACTTATGTATAGTTCAGAACATTTATTAGAGAACACTTTACACCACCAG
Source organism: Cherax quadricarinatus (assembly GCF_026875155.1). NCBI lineage: Eukaryota > Metazoa > Arthropoda > Malacostraca > Decapoda > Parastacidae > Cherax > Cherax quadricarinatus. The sequence continues at coordinate 11,816,040 of NC_069493.1, forward strand.
TGACTTCTTCATACATGGAATAATTGATCGTTCAGCCTTCAGTGTAGTTTTAGCAGTCTATTTAGAACACGATAGGAGGGACTGTTTGAAATATATTTTCCAACAGCTCAACATTTGTCTTAGATATATGAACGACATCTTGGACATTGTTTCCAGGTTTATCAACCTCGCCTAACATGGTTGAGTCCTCCTTATATTTCACACTAGAAGAAGAAAGATTTGGTTTCTTATTTTTTCTTGACGTCTTGCTTATCAAAGGTAGATTAAAAAAAAAAAAGCTCTGATAATATCGGTTAGAAGAGCAAGAATTGATTGAGATATATTCGCCAACGTAAAGTTCCCAAGTTACATAATCCATTCCAGACAACAGAAATCATTCACTCAAGGTGGATACTAACACTGATAAACGACTTGTCCTTCCCAATAGGCAAACTGCCATAAAAAGTTAGAAGCTTCTCTGAGAAGCCAACAGGGATGTAACGGTCCGTACCGCCAAAACTATGGAAAAGATATTCAGAAGTCTTAAACACGAAAATACACTGCAAAGTCGCTATTTTAAACCAAAAACACAGTTGTAGTTTTTTTTTTCTCATTATGCACTGTGTGCTGCAGGATGTTTTTTATACTGTGCATACTGACCACATAGACCCATTCTTTCATATGTAGGCCTACCAGCTTTCACTAGATTTGAAGGTGCTAGAATTTAGGCGTTCTAGTACGTCAATAACTCTGGTGCGTAAACCTACTAGTACGTCGGAAACCCTGAAAGGGTTAAACTGTCCAAACATAGATCAACATTTGCTTGCGTAGCACTCTGAACGTAGATCTACGTTATTTTTTATATTGTTTCTTATGGAGAAAATCAAGGTTGGAGCGCTATGCTTGCAAACGTAGATCTACGTTTGGACAGTTTAAGGGTTATTAAATCTCTCAAACCAACCTTTGCTGGCCTTAACCCTTAAAGGGTCCAAGCGTATATGTACGTTTACGTTCACTCGCGCAGTGCCCTGAATATTTGAAAAAAAAATATATATATAGAAAAAAAGAACACATTTTTTTTCACATTTTTTGACATTTTTATGTTCTGATAATTACAATTTGTAGTAGTTCTTGTAATTTTATAACCAATCTTTGTTCTGACACTAGTATTAGGTACTGAAATTGTACTCCAATTGTCACAAACATACTGACAGGTGGACATTTACACCTGCCTAAGTCATTTACTATTGTCTTGGAATATATACAAAGTATTTATATGTCCCAGCAATGTTTTGGATATGTGGAAGTATATAATAACAATGAGGAGGAGGAAGAGGAGGAGAAGGAGAAGGAGGAGGAGGAGGAGGAGGAGGAGGAGGAGGAGAAAGATGAAGATGAGGAGGAGGAGAGAAGAGAAGGAGGGGGAAGGAGGAGGAGAAGGAGGAGGGAGGAGAGGAGGAGGGGGAGAAGGAGGGGAGATGGAGGAGGAGGAAAAGGAGGAGGGGGAAGAAGAGAAGGAGGAGGAGGAGGAGCAGGAGAAGGAGAAGAAGAGAAGAAGGAGGAGGAAGAGGAGGAGGAGAAGGAGGAGGAGGAGAAGGAGGAAGAGGAGAAGGAGGAGGAGGAGGAGGAGGAGGAGAAGAATAATACATAATAATAATAATAGGCAATAATAAGTTGCCTTGAAGCATGAAAAACAAAGTCCACCCCTGACAGTGACATGATAAGATGAGATAACATCTGATAGGAGCTGACGTTTGATGAGCATACACAAGGGTGGGGGAGGGTGCAGCAGATAAGAAAAGATTAGAGGTGATGTTTGATGAGCATCGCCCTCACTTTGTTTTCACTGGTACACAAACATGTCTGTCTGTCTATTTGTCTGTCTGTCAAGCTCCCTATCTATCTGTCTATCTGTTTAGCTCTGTCTCAGAGAGAGCCACGAGACTGCATCATCACCTTTACTTGTATCTTCAAGCAGAGTATAGCACTTCGTCTGGATTTTTTGGGTTATCCTAGGTAATTTACACTATGTATAGTTGTATTTATGTGTACCTGTGAGACAGAGATAGACAGACAAATAGAAAGAGAGAGAGACAGATTGAAAGAGATACAGAGACAGATAAAGAAAGACAGATAGTGACAGAGAGACAGACACAGATAGACAGAGACAGATAGACAGAGATAGACAGACAGAGATAGACAGATAGACAATGGAAGACAGAGATAGAGATAGACAGAGATACAGAGATAGACAGACCCTAAACTTAGGGTTAACATTACTTTCCTTTTAAAAGAAGAGTGTTAATATGACATTACATCAGTGAATCCTTGGTGTTTGCGGCACTGTTTGCTCTAGCTGGCACTCGATTTAACTGGCGCTCCCACAAGGTACTAAGTGGTCCCAGATTTTTTAATACTGTGCACACTGAGTGTTAGAACCCATTCTATGCTGACAAGGCATTTCAGGCCAATCGTGCAAAATTTGAAGGCAGGAAAAATAAAACGTATATAAATGTTTGGGGCGCTGCGCGTAGGAACGTGTATATACGTTTGGACCGTTTAAGGGTTAAATTCACTAACATCAGCACTAGTTTCAGGCATTTTCTTAATTAGATCATCATGCAACAGCCTTGCCTTTTCACATATTAACTGAGAAACACTATCTCTTGATAATTGTTTCTCATTGATCCACACCAACAACAGTCTCTCCACATCTTCGAGTGTTTGTCATCTCTGTTTTATAAGTATATTTGCAACTTTTGCAACAGCAGCTTCCTTGATTGCCTTTTTGTTGGCCAAGATAGTAGTGATGGTTGAATGAGGTTTGTTATATAACCTGGCCAACTCGGAGACACGCACTCCACTTTCGTAATTTGTGATTATCTCTCTCTTCAATTCAATAGTATTTCTCAGCCTTTTTACCACAGGGTTGGCACTAGAAGCTTTCTTTGGGCCCATGGTGGCTTATTTAGCAGTTACAAGCATTAAAAAGAGTGGAATAATACAAAATACAGTATATCGCATGTATGCGGGGAATTGTCCGCACTGGCTTGTAAACAATGGCACTAGCTGTACTGGAAAGGTCGGGTGGCTCAGGCTGCGCAGACACATTCGGGACGAATGCCCTTAACCAAGTTCTTGGGCATTAGCCAAGCCAATATTTTGATGCAAATATGCGCCTCTATCCGATTTTGGCGTTAGCCGATGCCGCCGTTACCCGAGGGTCCACTGTACCAATAGACCCCTGACTGTCTTCAAGAAGGCACTGGACAGGCACCTAAGTCAGTGCTTGACCAACCGGGCTGTGGTTTGTACGTCAGCTTGCATGCGGCCTGCAGTAACAGCCTGGTTCATCAAACCCTGATCCACCATGAGGCCTGGTCTCAGACCGGGCCGCAGGGGCGTTGACCCCTGAAACCCTCTCCAGGTAAACACCAGGTAAACACAGAGCAGGATTATACCGTATAACATGTGGTGGAATGCTATAAGATAAGATAAGATAAGATAAGATTTCGTTCGGATTTTTAACCCCGGAGGGTTAGCCACCCAGGATAACCCAAGAAAGTCAGTGCGTCATCGAGGACTGTCTAACTTATTTCCATTGGGGTCCTTAATCTTGTCCCCCAGGATGCGACCCCACCAGTCGA
>NC_069493.1:11820165-11844845 GCF_026875155.1 Cherax quadricarinatus
CCGAGTACTTTATGTTTTAAATTAGCAACATCTAAATCAATAAATGAATCACAGATGTCTGGTCACCATGCACAGGGATTGTCTTAAACTCATCAAAACAGCGAAGATGATACCGTGCCTGAGCTGCAGTTAAATCATCCTTTACAATGCAAAGCAAATTCCCTGACCCACATATCTATCCGTCACTGAAGTAATCTAACTCAACATTCTTAAAGAGGCAACAAATGCGACATCCTTCTTTCACACAGTTAGGATGTCCCACCAGTTAGGATGTCTAGGATCAACAGGTTTACAAACTTTATCACAAAATGCATATTTTTTTTAAAGAATTGTTAAATAGCTTGACCACTTTGGATGTCACTGAAACTGGTGTTTTTGTTAGATTATTTATTTAGTTAAATCCAAAGAATTAGAGGGTAGTTTTAATTTCTTGGATCACAATCATCATCTTGAAGGCTGAGCCAATATTACATTACTAAAGACACTCATGAATGAGGTCATTATCGACGTAGTAACATTTGCAGTGCATGCAACAGTAACTACATGTTGGAGGCTTGCAACTATGGAAACTTGGTGTCACTAAGTCGCCCAAGATGTTACTCATTCGTAGAAATTGCCACTTGGCAACATTTACTAATGTTATCATTCTAAGATGTTCAGTGATGAATAAGACACTTGTGTAATGTATTGGTACATTTATTGTGAAAAGGTTTCGCCAGTCAGTGGCTTCCTCAGTCTAATACAGAGAAGAATATAGGATGAGATGGAGTTTGAGGTAATCTGTAGAAGTTTTTGGATTTTCCTAAATTCAGCATGTGTAAATTTCAATAATACAATAATTGTGCAATAAGTTGTGATGCTGGTTTTACCCTTTCGATAAATTTCGAGTGAGGTCGATGTAGAACAGCTGCTGAGGAATGCGGAGGGGGAGATGCCATTTGTATTTTGTGAACACTGATTATCGTGGATAATCCAGCATATAAGCTGGTGTCTTCTTAGCCAAATTTAGATTTTTGGGCCTGAATTTGTGAAAGGAACCCGTGTTTATGTTCCCTGCTGAAGAATTGGGACAGGAAATTTATGGGAACTCAAGAATTATGTGTAGATGGCGGAAGATGAGGAATATGCCATCACTCACACAGGGAATTGTGCCATTAGTCTTTTCATATAGATATCTAGCTGGCAAGATAGGGGCTGGATGTCCGGCAAGTGTGATCCATCTACATTAATTAAATGGTAAGTGGCAAAACAAATTTCCTCTCACTTGTAATGTATGTCCAATAATTATACAGTCCACACAATTTTAATTTACCAGAGTAGCTGATTTTAAAATTGTAATTATTAATTTAATGCCAGGTCTAGCTTTTGTGTGAGTGGTGAAGTGGGCATCGAGGGATTGACAGTCCTGGGACCTACTGTGGCTTAAATCCACATACCTCACCCAAATTACTTGCACGTAATAATTCAGGTAATACCCTGTAAAACTCATTGCAGGTAATTTGCTCACATAATTGAAATAATCAGTCCCTAGTTCAAACAATGCATGCTTGACTATTCTAGAATCACCATTGTATCACTTGGCTACAGTCACCAATGTTGTCTTTATACTCCTTGATTGTCACAAGAAGGCTACAGTCAAAAAACCACATATTTATTAGGTTATAGTCCACATTATCATATCTTTGATAGTCATGTTGATTGGTTCACTAGGCTAACAGTAATGGGGGTGGGTAGGACAGTATACCACTATAGTAACAGTCATCATGTCTATATACTTGACTTGCTGTTGTCACTAGAGGCTACTGTTACCTATGTACCCTCTTTTATTACATTTTTTTCAATAAGATCGGGCCGTCTCCCACAGAGGCAGGGTGACCCAAAAAGAAAGAAAATCCCCGAAAGAAAATGCTTTCCATTATCATTCAAACACTTTCCCACTCACTCACACATAATCACTGTTTTTTTGCAGAGGTGCCCAGAATACAACAGTTTAGCAACATTAATGCGTATGAAGATACACAACAATCCCCTCAAAGTGCCAATATCCCAAACCCCTCCATAAAAGTGCAGGCATTGTACTTTCTTGTTTTTTATCCCATTTCCAGAACTCAAGTCTTGCTAAATAAAAATAACCGGTTCGCCTGAATCCCTCACTAAATATTACCCTACTTCACACTTCAACAGCTGCCGTCCAGGTCTCAAAAGCCATTCGTCTCATCACTCCCAACTACACCTCACCCACGCTTGCTGGAAGTCCAAGCGGGCTTCGCCCCACAAAACCTCCTTTACCCCTCTCCCTCTGCAACCCTTTTCGAGACGAGCCCCTACCCCCCCTTCCTTCCCCCAAGTAGATTTATAAACGCTTTCCATGTCATTGTCTACTTTGATCCATTCACTCTAAATGACTCAAACCACCTCAAACATCCCCTCTTCAGCCTCTGACTAATACTTTTATTACTCCACACCTTCTCCTAATTTTCCACACTCCGAATTTTTCTGCGTAATAGTTTGCACACATTGCCCTTAGACAGTGACATCTCTACTGTCTCCAACCGCCTCCGTCCTCGCTGCAAGCATTTACAACCCAAGCTTCACACCAGGTAAAAGAGTGTTGGTACACACTATAACTTTCATACATTTCCCTTCTTTGCCTCCCATAGATAATTTTTTTGCCTCCACATATCCCTCAATGCAACCACTCACCTTTTTCTCATCAGTTTTCTATAAATTTAACCCTCATCCTTCATAAATCCATCCGCTGACAGACTCAACTCCCAGATATTCATGAAAAACATTAATTTCTTTCTTCCATACTCCTCTCTCTCCATTTAATAACCTATTTTTTTTTTTATCTAAATCATTGATACCCTCATCACCTTAACTCTTTTCTATGTTTCACTTCAACTTTGGTTTAGAAAGACACGTAAAGCAAACACTACATCATAATTTATTAGAAAACGTATCGGTCCTGGGACCTTGATCAGAGTGATCTAAGGTCCCAGGACCGAAACCGTTTTCTAATAAATATGTTATAGTTTTTGCCTTACGTGTCCCTTTCTAAACCAACTTGTCGGTATTTATTACCAGGTTTATTCAACTTCTTTCTACCTTAACCACTCCCCCAAACTCATCCACTAAACCTTTGCAATTTTTCTTTAGAATCTCCCATAAGCACAGTATCAGCACAAAAAAGTAACTGTTCATTTCCATCTTGTTATTGAAGAAAGACAAAACCCGGAACCCTTGCTGAATCTTCTACTCTCAGAGGTTAAAATGATAAAAAAAAATAATTGCACACCTCGGATAAATGATAAGATATTAGGCTCAATTCACCTTAGAAATCATTTGTTTACAGAAAAATGTTATATTGGTGAAACAAATAATTATTGAAAGATTTCAAGAGTATAATAGAGGAATACTTAGATTGCAAGAAAACACACAAGTACAACACTATACAGATAAAATTCTTGTGGGAAATTACCTATATGAGGCTTACAGGGTATTACCTGAATTATTTCCTACAAGTAATTTTTGGGGAGGTAAGTGGGACTTAGTCACAGTAGGTCACATAACTGAACTCCTCGATGCACACCTCCCTACCATCCTCACAAGAAAGCTTGACCTGACACTAAATTAATAATTAATAATATTAAACACCAACACCAATTATTGGGTAATTATAAACAATGTGGACTGTTGTGATTTTTGGTTCTGACTTTTAGATATTATTATGGAATATTTTTACAGAGCCCCGGGAAGGTTTTACTCCTAAAGACAATTATTAGAACAATAAATTTTATACACATTAGCTTAACCATTTTTCTCAAAGACGACTACTGGTGGAATACAACCCTAAAGCTACCACCTACACTAGAATCTTTATATGACATGCAAAACTACTGTACATTATGGTAAACGTCACTTAGCTAATGTCTGCTCCTGGGAGAATTCAGACCTCCTATTTTTTCTTCCTTGTTGCAAATTGTAAGGTTTCCCACACTATATCACAATTTATAAAATATGGGTTAAGTTCGATATACACCCATTGATTATTAGCTGAATTTTCCACGACAACCGATGCTCACAAATTAACAAATGGCGTCGTCTCTGCGCGTCACTCGCCCAGCTGTTCTTGCTCCCCCCCCCTCAAAATTTCTCGATGGTAGAAATGCATAACATTTAAATATACAATATTATATTATTCAATTTATATGTTCTACATTCAGGAAAAATTATGTAAAAAATTTCACAATATAACACTAAAATTCTCAGCAATAAAGAAAATACACTTGATCCAGCAGTAATCTAAATATTTCTTCTATGCTAAATATTGGCAATGAAATATATCGTGTGGCATCCTAAAGTGCAAACTGTTTTAAGGAGAACTGTACATTGATTGCATTAATAATAGAAAAAGACAGTAAGACATAGCTGAGTAGGACATTCTTTGGCTCACAGTAGAATAACCCGGGCTCAATCCCGACAAGTCTAACTTACAAGCAAGTCTGGCTATACCTCTAAACTCTGTATGTTATAACTGGTGTGAGTTTTGTTGATGTTTGAGATAAACTGAGGTGGTATAACACCTCGTTAACTTGTTCAAAAACTGTGTCGAAAAAATCATCCAAGACTTCACACTCTGTTTCTCTGTGAATCTGTTACAACAAAAGAGCTTAAAAAAAATAAGTGACAAAAGTATGGGACTTGATTTTTTTTAAAATTTAAAACTTTTATAAAAATGTAAAAAAAAAATACTAGGGGGGGTGCACATTTCCTTCATCAGACTTGACGATAATTATCTAAATACTCATAAATTAACGATATAAACCCCAACATTTCTTCTCAAACGGGTTTTTTCATCGGGAAACACGGTAAAACAAACACAAAACATTAAAGAAAACGAGCACAGAAAGGGTCAGGTCACATTAAGGTCATGAAACAGGAATCAAATAGAGTGAGGTCAATATAGCTGAAGTCTCATGGGTAGACCTTTTTCGGATTATTTAATTTTGGGGGAAGAAGCGATGAGGCTTCCTAAAGTGACAGGTCTCTTATTTGCTTTATATAATCAGCATTTTTGGGGGGATTTTGGGGGGCATATTGGGGCAATTGGGGCATATTTGGGCATTTTGTGGGCATATTGGGGGGCAATTTGGGCATATTGGGGCATTTTGTGGGCTATTGGGGGCATTTTTTCCCACGACTCACATTTGTCTTAGATTAGGAACAATATCTTGGTAATCGTTTGAAATTTTTCACCTCTCTTAACATAGTTAATTTTTCCATAATTTTTCACACAAAGGGGAAGAAAGATTTGGGTTCCCTTTATCTTTTTTTTGACTCTTGTTACAATGAGGGGTTTAAAAAAATTTCATAACCTCAAACCAAACCCGGGGAGAAATTTTTTTTTTTCCGGAATTCCATTTTCAGGATAAATCTTTTAGAAAACAAAATTTATTGAGATATTCGCCAACCCCAAAATTTTTCCCCAAAATATATAATCCACTCCAGAAAACAAAAATATTCGATTAAACAAACACAAGGGGTACCAACACTAAGGGAAAATCGACAACCTGCCAACCCTTCTAGGTGGGGGTGCCTGAGTCCGAGCTTTTAGCTCATAAGGCGTCATTCCCATTTGCTCCCTTGGGCGGGAGGGAAAAGACCAGAGGGGCCTACTTGGGGCTGGGCCCGGGGGGGACAGGGGTCCCAAAGATGAGGGGGTACTTGTGCCTCCCCCCATGGGAGACTTTCTTTTCCAGACACTCTCTAAAGAGGGACCCAAAGGCCCGGCCACAACTTGGGAAAAAGGGCCCCGGGGCCGGGAAATACCGGGAAACTTTAAAAATAATAATAACACTAACGGGCGACTTTTCCTCCCCAATAGGCAGACCCATAACCTTAGAAACCTCTCCCAACGTCAACAGGGATGTAAAGTCGTACCAGAAAGCTGTAGAAAGGATCTTCAGAAATCTTAAAAAGCCAGAAGGAATTATTGCATAAAGTAGGGGGAATGCAAAATTCTGTCAGGAAACCACAAGACCCTCAGAACTCTATGGAGAAAATATTCCGCGTAGGATAAAACCACAATGCCTGTCCCCCACTACTGTCATTCTTAAAACATGGACGAAAAAAATACAAAGTTACACCAGGGGATGACAGGGGTAACAGATTTTTGGAAAAACCATGATCCATCTCACTATACACTGACAAACAGCGGAATATACATGTTATGGGCTAATTGCACCCATTGACCGGGGTTTACATTTCAATAAATCGTCACTTTTTAAACCCCACCTCTAACTCTCCCCCTACCTGACATTACCTACCTTGGCCTCACTTAGACAATCTCACATTTCAAGGCCCCAGAAAGTTACCCTTTTTTCTCCAACTTGACTTATTATTTTTTCTTTTTTCCCTATACGCAGCTACAGTACTTCTTCATGTATACTCGATAAAACCCAGACTTGGGCGAAACATAGTTTTAAAAAAATTCACTGCTACTAACGGTCATAAACAGTAATCTACTCACAAAATAGTCGGAAAAATTAGTTTGTAAATTTTGGTAATATGGCGGAATGGTTTTCCCTTTGGGGTTTTTTGGAACTTGGGATCATGTTGCCCAGATATACTAGAAATTATGAAATATTCTTAAGTACCAGTAAAATTGAATATTACATCTTTATACTTAAGTGATATGAATTATTGAACAGTTAAAAAAATAACATATAATGCACGGTATTTTTTTTTTAGTTTTTGTAATTAAGCTATGAACAATGTTCATGTCCATATTACTAATTTAGGCTCGTTTTCTTTAATCTGGAGGATGCCACGATCTAAATCTATTTAAAACCCTTATTCTTTTCAATTAAGCATCTATTTGAATTGACTTTATTCTTTCTTTAACAATGGATACCTCAATTTTTAAAAATGCTTTTTCCATGATCACCATCGGCAATACTGTTTGTTACTGACAGAGTAGTTACTTTCTCAGAAAAGATGCTGTGATGCTTCTCATTGTGCTGTTCCTTTACCAGGAACTACAGTAGATACAATAAACAAGCTAGTTGTATTATAAGAAGGATGTGATCATCTTGTACAGGCAACAACAGCTGCGTCTCTAGGTAGATGTTGTTTCAGGGTTCGGGCCCTTCAACTGCTCGGAACTGGAGCAGAATCACTAGGTATGTGGCGACAAAACTAGCAACCTGCAAACCAAATAATATAAATATTTAAGTGTATTAAAAAGTAATGCTTCATGGATAATTTGTATTAGTTTTTTCATATCTGTAGTGCTTTAACAATTTAATTTTATTTACATAAACCCCAGTCGCTCTTAGCCAAGACGTAGAAGCCACCGACGCTGAAGGCAGGATAGTTGTCCAGTAAGTCCACCCAATACGTCAACTGGAACATAAGACGTGTGTAATGTACGTTATTAAACCTAATTGTGAAAATACTATATGAACTACTTAATCAGTCTTACCAGGGTACTCATTCATAGACAAGGGGTCCTATCTTCCCGTCAGTCTTCCACGTAATTTTCTGTATAATGCCTTAGATAATAAAACATCACTTATTTTAGACTTCATTGTTATAACATTGTACATAGTTCATCAATAAAATTGTTAAAAGTATAGTAAATCCGGGGAAAAAATGGAGATGAAACAGTAAGATGAAAGAGGACGCGCCCAGGACGAACCTCGGATCGTACAAACTTGTGTTTTAAGCTGACTTGGTTTAATTTTATCGTATCCACAACCAGACCAGATTACTGTTCAAATATAGTGAATTTGGTCTGACTCATTGGTTAAATTAATTAATAACCCCTTAAAAACGGTCCAAACAAATCGACGTTCAAATTCCTAATGCTAAAAAAGTAATCTACTTATTTTAACATTTTCAAATGTAACAAAAAAAATGTAGATAAAAGTTTTTTTTACACGTTTTCAAATGTAAAACAAAAAAGAAGATCTAACTTTTTTACATATTTTCAGATGTTGAAAAAACGTATATTACGTTTGGACCATTTAAGGGTTAAAATTGGCTTCACACGTTTCCAAGAAGACTGTCTTCACCCAGAGTATCACAAAGTCAGTTCAACTTGTCTGCTTCTAAATGTCATGTAAGATAAACTTTCCCCCCACAACAATTACCCCCAAACCCATTTCATCTTCACTTGACCTCCTCTCCTGTATAATTCTGGTAGTTCTCATTTTCTTGTACTTGGCGATGAGGATCTCTGGCAGAAGTTGATATGCTTCTAAAGTTGTATACATGTGTCACTAGTGAATACTTGTTTTGACGTGAGTATACATAGTGATAGTTGTTATAAACAGGTGACATTAAATATATACATAGTGTTTAAGCGAGTACACGTACTTACATTGGAGTATAGAATACGTTGTCAAGGGTATATACACAGTGACTTTTGTGTATACACAATGTCTTTTTTGACAAATACATACAACACTAGTTCTCACCTGTTTCTCTATTTTTGGGTTTGTGTGGCCGACATCCTCATCTTAGACACCATAGAACGCAGTTTTCTACTGTTAACAAGACAATGTTTGTCAGTATTCCTGGACTCCTAGTATAATCCACGGATACTTCTACTTTAATTAAGCACTTAACTCTGCATCATTTGTTTTCATAATGTACTTATTTGAACTCCTTTATTATTTTTTTGAGGACAGACAGTTTTTACTAAATTCTTTAGTTATTAAGCCACGTCTGTTTTGGGCCTTTCAAAACGATGGATCTAAAGATGCTACCGGGAAAGCCAAAAGCTACTTAGTCTCTTAGTAGTGTTTCTACTTCCTTCTTATGGGACAGTGTTTGTTGTACTCTTTGTATTTTTTTTCTTCAGAAAAAAATCTATTATTTGGGTCAACACATTTGTCCATTTGGTAAATTCTGTGAGCTAGTGAACTGAACTTTAATGCTGCTATGTAGTAATTCAATGACACCCTCATCACGGGGGAACAAATGTTTGTTAAGAAAAAAAATGGGGTAGTGATCATTGTGTTGTCTGTGATTATGGTTACGGGTTTTTTCTTGGTTAACCTTGTTGGTTTTTTTATAGATGGAATGAAAAACGAATTATTCATACTATTTTAAGAGTCAGTTACTGAATGTTCACATGAAAGACCAGAGTAATTATTGAAGTTTCCAGGTAGTAGTAGGTAAAAGTTTGTTCATTTGATTGTTATCAGGTCTTTTGTTGTACTAAAATTTGGCTATTAAATATGAGATATAATGAATAATAACCCCATTATCAACTGTAATGGGGTTATTATTCAACTACGAAAAACGTTAGGTTTCATAATACGTCGTAAGAATAGTAACTGGTTATCCCTCTACCCCTCCCCCCATTTGATCTGTCCTGGGAGCTGCGAATGTTCGGTATCCTGGCAGTGTTTAGATTTCTGCAGTGTCTTGCTTAAACTGCATTTCATAAGTGTAACACGAGGTTGTATTAAAGAATCTAGAAGCTCCAGGAGGTCTTCATAGTGCATACTTGGGATATAATGTTCTAGTTAAGTTATTATATAACTTGGAATTAATGAGGACAGTTTTGGGTTGTGTTCTTGTGTAGTGAAGATAGCTGCTTTCGGTTAAGTGTTGGTTAGGATTTAGATTATATAGGTTTAAATTAGGGTTGATGTCAGCATTCATGAAATGTAAATACACTATATAATACACTACGAACTGATAATTATCGGATGCATAATAACAGTTACTAACCTGGGTTGTTACCACGTCCGGCGACGATGAAAAAACTAGGATTTGAAACACATAGGAGACGGTAAAAAAATCTGTTAATAAGTACTCTCCCCGTGGCAATAATGAAGAGATTTCTAATGAAATTACCAATGCTACGTGAATCATGGTCAAGATTGGAAGGGAGTAGTAGTTACGAATTGTTTCTGACACTGCCAGAGCTCCATCAAACGCCAACAAACTGCTCGCACTACGTCTGTGTCATCTTTTTCTTCATCAGGAATTTTTATCATAACTTTTTTCGGTACTGGGAGACTCTTCTCCTTTACACCGCACAGACACACACACAAGTTCCCGAGTTCGCGCAAGTCATCCACTACAGTAGCCCCCGCACCTGAACTTTCAAATAAAAGCCAATAATGTAGACATATAAGAGTCCCACGACAATAGATAATAAATAGAATGAAATAATCTGAACTGATATAGCACTAGAGTCAGGCAAATTAGCTATTGTCCCATTTCGTATCTTAAATTTTTGCCAAATAAAAAGCCTAAGCATCAGAATATCACAGAAAGCATTTATCCTGTCTTGCTATCCATCGCCTTGTGAGGTGGGCAGGGAGAAACTTGGTTGAGGTGGCCAAGGAGTGAGCCCAGTTCACTGCCATTCTTCACCAGGTGAAACACACAAAATTAGACCTGACAAAATATCTACCACCTTTAAATATAGATTTCATTGGAGTTAAGGTATTAGCAAAACCGAGTAACAATTTTTCCCAGTAAAGATAAACTATGATAATAAGCATTGTGAATAATTGCAAGTAGATTAAAGGCTGCACAGTAAACCAAGAGGGTGAAACCTGCTGGAAAAGTAGGCTGGGAAATATTGTGTCACATTCTGAACATTGCCCAGGCTTTGAAAATTGCAACCCTCCTCCGTGGGGCGGGTTGTTGATGTTGTCACATGTTTGGTGACCTGTATGGTGACTGTGGCAAGCAGGAGCAACTGTTGTATTGTCTGAAGAGGTGTGAAAACGCCGAGCATGGTGAGAGTGATGAGTCTGGTGGTGACCAGAGTCACCAGGTGTGGTGGTGTGGGTATCCCAGCAGTAGGGAAAGCCTCCCATAATCCTGATCACCCACGCCCACACCCACAGTAAACGCACCAAAACTGGAACTCCCGAGTCCATATTTGGTATCACACTCCACTGTAGTAAATGTACCAAATTGTAGTATTGATGTCCCCACTTAGTGGATATCTGGCTCACTTGATGATTACTTTGGTGAATACCTGGTTCACCTAATGAACATTTGGCTCACATGGTCGTCACCTGGCTCACTTGGTAGATGCCTGGCCAGGAATACTGGGACGTGGTGGCTGAGACCTGGCTCACTTGGTAGATGCCTGGCCAGGAATACTGGGACGTGGTGGCTGAGACCTGGCTCAGTGGGTAGTGTTGAGGAGAAGTTAAATGATTACCTGACAACCGATACTTTAACAAGATTAATACTGTCAGTCATCGTTCAACACACAATGTTTATGAACTGTCTAAAGTCGCATGATAAATGATTCTGTGTGTGCGTGTACTCACCTAGTTGTGGTTGCAGGGGTCGATTCACAGCTCCTGGCCCCGTCTCTTGACTGGCTGCTACTAAGTCTCTCTTTCTCCTCAATGAGCTTTATCATACCTCATCTGAAAGCTATGTATTGACACTGCCTCTACTGCATCAATTCCAAGACTTTTCCACTTCCTGACAACTCTGTGACTGTAAAAATGCTTCCTAACATCCCTGTGATTCATCTGAGTCTTTAACATCCAACTGTGACCCATTGTTGCTGTGTCCCATCTTTGGAACATCCTGTCTCTGTCCTCCTTTTCGAAACCTCTCAGTATTCTATATGTAGTTATCGTATCCTCCCTATTTCTCCTGTCCTCCAGTGTCGTTAGGTCGATTTTCCTTAACCTCTCGTCGTAGTATACCCCTTAGCTCTGGGACTATGTTTTATTGCAAACCTTTGCACTTTCTTTAACTTCCTTACATGCTTAACTAGGTGTGGGTTCCAAACTTGTGCTGCATACTCCAATATGGGGCTAACGTACACATTGTACAGGGTCCTTAACGATTCCATATTAAGATGTCGGAATGCTGTTCTTAGGTTTGTTAGTACATCTGCGGACATGTGCCCAATGTTATACTCACCCCAAGATCCTTTTCCTTGAGAGAGGCTTGTAGTGTCTGCCTCCTGAGACTGTACTCCGTCTTTGGTCTTCTTTGTCTTTCCTCAATCTTCATGACTTTACATTTGGTGACGTTGAACTCCATGAGCCAATTGCTGGACCACGCCTGCAGCCTCTCCAGATCTCTTTGTAATTCTGTATGGTCCTCGCCCGATTGAATTCTTCTCAGCAACTTCTCGTCATCGGCAAAAATGGACACTTTTCAGTCTATTCCTTCCGTCATGTCGTTCAAAACACCAGAAACAGCACCGATCCTAACACCGACCCTTGTGGAACCATGCTCGCTTTCGGCGCCCACTCTGACACATCGCCAAGTATCATGACTCCCTGTTGACTTCCTGACGGGCATTCATTGATCCATTGTAGTGCCTTCCCTGTTATCCCTGCCTGGTGTGTGTATGTAAGAGAGAGAGAGAATGTGTGAGAGTCAGAATGTGTGTGTAAGAGAGAGAATGTTTTAAAGATACAGAGAGTATAAGACAGAGAGACAGAATGTGTGTAAGAGTGAGACAGACAGACAGAGCACTCTGGCTGTACCCTTCTCCAGAACATCACTTCATCTGACATCATTTATCCCCAGGATGAGCTGATGTAGGTAACAGCTCTTAGCTTGCCAATAAAGTTAGGCATCCTTAACCTGTAAATAGCTTGTCAATAAAGCTAGGCATCCTTAGCCTGTAAATAGCTTGTCAATAATGCTAGAGATCCTTAACCTGTAAATAGCTTGTCAATAAAGCTAGGGATTCTCAATCTAACTTTGTCCAATCCTGTGTGTAACAAAAAAAAAAGTGTGTATTTTCCTTACTGTACTCACATAATTGCGGTTACAAAGGTCGAGTCTCAGCTCCTAATCCCACCTTTCAGCTTTCTGCTACTGGTTTCACTCTCCTTGCAGTGTGAACCCTGTCATACGTATTCTTAAAGCTATGTATTCATTCCATTGTAATTTTCCAGAGACAACTCAAAGTCCAGTGAATGTTGAGTGAGTACAAGTAGCAAGTGCGTCTGTCTCGCGCTCAGAAAACGGAGGGTTAAGCCTCCACCACTGTTTTTTTATTATTATTTAAAACTTACAACAAATACAAGAATGCATAAGAGTTTAATACAAGAAGAACTATACTGGATATTAACAATAACCTCTATCACACAATTCCAGTAATTAAAATAACACCATAGCTGATAGCCATATTACCACCAGTTACACATCCAACAACATGTCCTACAAAACTCCTCCTTTTACAATAATTAATAATGCCAGTGCAGACAAAAATATTTACATGCACCGTTCTAAGAAATACCTTAAGTAACCTAACAATTAGGGTTATACCCCTACCTCATTAAACCGTAATGGGAATTTACCAGAAGTTGGTGATGCATGAACAAGTGACCACAATGGAAATAAGTCACTCTGTCTGACTTTTTGGGTTATCCCAGGTTCTCTACACCTATGCTGCTATGTATGATAATTCTATGTAACTGTATTTGTGTATACCTGAATAAACTTACTTAACAAAACAAAACACAAAAATATAACAGTACATAGGACAACAGATATGTACATTACATTGCTATACACACACACCTGTATAAGCGGAAGAATATACACCCACAATATTTAATATCAATAATAATAAAGCATCAACCATGAAATTCCAACTGTCATAACAACATTGTATAACCTGGAGTTTACACGTAAAATATAAGAGAATACATTACATGCTACCCCAGCTTTATAACTAGCTTATGGAAATATTTAATATAATCCAAGACTAGAATTATCACATTGAAACATGTCAACTTGGTTCTGCCCACACAAGGACGGGGCAAGAAACCCCCTCAATGAAGACTATACAGGCACTCCCCTACAACTAACTAAATCCTAGCTTAAGATAATGACTGGACATAAGATCCTAATATTCACTACATGAATGTGTGTAAAAGTATTACAATCCTTCTTCTATATAGGAGTACAGCTTTAAAGGAAAGTACTTGCAGCTACGTGTTTAAAACTACAAAAATACAAGCATCATCCCTTACTAACGTACACTTGACCTACAGTGTTTCCTTGTTTTATTTTAATTTTTTAACACATCTCATATTAATAAAGGATTACTAGAATTCACTGGCAGTATCATGTTTGTACATGTTCAGTACTGCATGACGTAAAACACCATAACAGCTGCGTAAGCCACCTATCCTTGATAGTGAGTGTAATAAATATACCCAAACCAAAATATGTAAATGTATGACGTTCTAAGTGTTACTGAATGAGACCATGGTACTGAACGCAAATATAAAATAACCCTCCAGGAACATAACCAGTTCGCGAACGTATGCTCTCACTAGCTCACTCTCTCATCACCTTCAACACTGCTAGCACAACCTTACACCCCTCTCACATTAAAGGAGACCCGTCCCTTGCCCCCCCCTGTTCCCTGAGGAGTTGTGCTACAGTGAGGTTACGATAACCTACCGAATAGATTAATATATGTGGGGATTCCCATCTCCCCACATATATTAATCTATTCCTACACCTTGTCCTAAAGAACCTTGCTGCTAACGCTTTTATCCTCAACTGCCCTTTAATCTGCCTCATTTCCCAAGAAACATGCAAATAATCTGCCATAACATACATCAAATCCCTCCCCACTTCACTTGCTACCCCACTAACATCCATCGACAAAGATCTAAGAAAAGACCAACTCCCCCCCCCCCCCAACAACCTAATAACCCCCGCCATCCAGACTCTCACCACGCCCAAAGATGAACAAAAATATACCACATGATAGGCAGTTTCCTCCTCCCCACAGAATAAACATGTTGCCTCTCTCACCAACCCCATTTTATGCAACACTTGCTTAGATGCAACCACACCCATGAGAAAACGGTATACCATCTCCCTGACTCTTGCTGGTATCCTAAGCTTCCTGAACTCCCCCCATATGACCCTCCAGTTATACATGGGATATACTGCGACCCCCTGCAATACACCCCTTCCCCACACCACACCCACCACAGTGTTTACCTTCAAACTTTCAACCTGCCTCACTGTCAACAAGAATCTTATTACATCTTCACACTTTCTCAAATCCCTGGTACACCACCAGTTTCTAGCATCCCTCATCACCCTATCCACCCTAACACCCCTCTCCCCCCACCCTTAGATACCTCTGCTTAATATATAATGCCATTACCCTAGGCCCTAAGGCCAACAAACCTATTCCCCCCCGTTTCACCTCCGTCATGACCACCTCCTTGGACAACGAGGCCCTCCCAAACCCCCACACAAACCTCAACACCCTCCTCTGTATTTCCTGTATATCCTGCACCCTCAAAGGGAACACCTCCGCCACACCCCAGACCTTACTATACACCAGCGAGTTAAATACCAACGCCCTCTGCTGTAACGCCACTTCACTAACCCTCAAACCTTTTAACTTGCCTATAACCCTACTCGTGACTGTTTCTGAGTTAATCCTCCTACATTCCTGCAACTGCTTCATATACCATATCCCACACACCCTAATTCTGTCACAAACCGTCCATCCCATCTCCTCCCCCAATCTCCCCCAACCCATGTTCCTACCTACAATAACCAAGACTTTGCTAAATTAACTACCATTCCTGAAACATTCCCAAAACTCCTTATCACCTCTCCCACCCTTCTTAAAGCCTCCCCACTCATAACTAAAACAGTTGTATCATCCACATAACCTACTATTCCCCTCATGCTTCCCCCCCTACCCCCCGCAATTCCTCCTCCACAGCCTCAAAGAAAGGATGTTGCACACATGCAAAGAGCAACTGCGACAGCGGGCAACCCTGCCTTAATCCCTGTTCCATCATCACCGCATCCCCCAGATTTCCATTAACCTGCACCCTCATGACAGCCCCCTCATATAGAGTGCACACCCACCTCACAACCCCCCCTCCAAAACCCAATTTCTCCAAACAGCCCCACAAAATGTCCCTCTTCACGCAGTCATAGGCCTGAGCCCAATCCAAGCCAAGGACTCCCCCTCTCTGGCAGTTCTCTATAAAATCCCTTATCCCACTGTGCCCATTCTTCATCGTCCGTCCCGGTATCCCATACTGACCCTCATGTATGCTATTCCCAATTACCTTCTTTAACCTGTTACCCAATACCTTCGCAAAAATTTTGTAATCTGTACACATTAACGACAACGGACGATAATCTCCCAAACCCTTCTCCTCTCCCCCCTTCTTTGGCACCAAAACAACAACCCCAGTTCTCTGTGTTTGCGCCATCCTACCACGTTTCAACATATAATTCAGGACCGCCACTAGGCACTCCCTCAGATCCTCCCAATGTGCTCTGTACAAATCATTAGATAACCCATCTATTCCCGGTGCCTTCCCCTGACTCAACCCATTCACCACCTCCCTCACCTCTGCCTCCATAATGCCTCTCTCCAACATGTCCCGATCCCCCTGCCCCAAACCCTGATGAACCCCTATAGCTCTATATGTTTCTAACCCAACCACCCCTCCCCTTCTCTTCCATTTCTCCGTAAACCAATAATCAGTATACCTACTGATACAATCTGTGTCAGAGAGACCCTGTCCCTGCACATAACCCTCCCCTCCCTCCACGACAATATGTGCCACGGTATTCCTCAACTGTCTGTCCTTGAATTTTCGGAGTACATATCCTGTTGGCTTATCACCTTTTAGTACGTCCTCCAAGCCTGCCCTGACCCTGAGTGCATCAAAACGTTCATTATGCATACTAAACCATACCCCCGGCCGGGATTGAACCCGCGGTCATAGAGTCACGATTGCAATCGTGTCATTACGATTTCTTGAGTCATGTTGACGGCAGTGAAGAGACTTGAGCTAGAGTTCGTCACGGCCACGCTAGCTGGAGATTCGTCTGTAAAAACTTGCATTTGTGGTCACAGAGGTGCCTGTGCTAACCTTCCTATGGTGTAGAAATATACCTAGTTGGATGAATCTTATTGTGGCTAGCTGGTCTAGTGGCTAACGCGACGGGCTGGAGTTTTGAGACTCTATGACTGCGGGTTCAATCCCGGCCGGGGGTATGGTTTGTTTGCAGTCGTGTCATTACGATTTCTTGAGTCGTTCATTATGCATCTCCATTAAACGACTTCTAAGTTCCCCCATAACTCCTCCCACACCTTCCCTACCCCCCCAATAACAATCATTCAACTGGCCCTCCAAATAATTCTGCAATCCAAACCTCCAGCGTGCCCGTTCCCTGCCCCTCTTCTTAAAAAATCCTGCAATCTGCACCTTTGCCTGCAACTCCCACCAATCTAGCAAATCCACCCCGTCATCCCTAGCCTCCCAAAACCCTTTCCACCATGTCTGAAAGGACCAACCTTGATCTTCCTCCTGTAAAAGCCTCACATTTAATTTCCAATAACTCTGATATATTCTCGGAATACCATCCACCCGACGGTCAGCCATCACTGCTCTGTGGTCAGACAAACCCACGTCTACTGTTCTAACCCTCTCCACTCCTATCCCCTGCCTAACATAAATCCTATCCAACCTTGCCTCATAACTCCCCTGTGCATAGGTGTGCTACACCTGATACCCCCCCCCTGCCGACCACATCTACGACCCGGACATCTCGAAAAGCATCCTGTAAGACACCCAACACACACCCCGCCCCCCTAGGTATTACGTCTCCATGCCTAATCACACAATTTCAATCACCTCCAATTATCGCGATAGCAGGTAAACCCCTGAGATAGTATAACAATACGTGCCAAACAAAGTCTGTTTTTATCCTCACGTTATAACGTTACCAATCGCGGGCATATAAACTCCCACAAAACATACCCTGCTCTCCCCCCACTACCCATCCACCAGAACAACCCTCCCCCCTGCTCCCACTCCATGACTCGCAATGGACTGGTCTCCTTTACTAAAACAGCCACTTCTCCCTTTAAAAGCATTGCCATGCTTACAAACAACTTATATCCTCTCAATCGCAACTCACTACCTGACTTATGGTTATGCTCCTGTAGGAAACAAACATCCACGTCATACCTTTTCAGGAACCACTCCAACCATACCCTTTTTACTTCAGTCTTTAGGCCATTAGCATTTATTGTTAAACACCTGAATGGTCAAGGAAAGGCGGCTTACCTCTGTGCCGCTGTGGCTTGCTCACACTTCCCTTCAAGCTGCTCACACTTTCCTTACTACTCTTTTTAATAAGACCCACTACCCCCCCTGTCCCTCCCCCCCGATTTTCCCTGTACTCCCCCCCTGTAGGGGATTTTCGTACCGCCTCTGCCCATGCCTTCTTACCTGGTCTTTGCCCAGGTGTTAAAACGTCGTCTAATTCAGTCAACCCCGCTGGCCGCTTCCTAGAGCTGCCTCCCAAAGCCATCTCTTCCTCAGGTACATCCTCCCTGTGTACCTCTGCCACCACAACTGTATCCTGTCCACTATTCCCTGTTACTCCCTTCTTCTCACTCAGCCCTTGCAATCGCTGCCTATCACTGGGCCGTCCATCCATGTCCTCTCCTACCAAAGCCTCCTCCAAGAATTCCTGGAGCACAGACTCTAAGGACACCTCCTGTGTCGACTCCGCCACTTCCTCCACCACCACAGGCTTTGGAGATGGATCTCCATCCTCCACCGGGAGTGTGACATACGTCCCCAACTGTTCTCCCTCCTTTTCCACCTCCTCACTCCATAGAGGAGTCCCAGTTTTCGCCGTCGCCACCACACTCGTCTGCTGGACCTCCTCCACCGGGGCTGGCACCCCTGGGGCAACTCTACGTGCACAATGCGCCGCCATATGTTCATAAGAGTTGCAAAGACGACACGTCCTCCTTTGTCCCGCATAAGACACATATACCTGAGTTCTGTTGCCTGTCAACATAACATACGAAGGTATAGGCTTCTTTAATGTCATCTTGATGGTGTATGAACCTTCCGGGAGGCCCTCATATGGTCCATCCCGCCATACCCCTCCTCTAGCCTCATGAATGACTCCGTAGTTGCTGAAAACGTCCTCTATACCAAACTTGGTCGCCTCAAAAGGTGCATTTCTCACTCTTACCCACGTGTAGTAAGTAGATACGTCATGCATGCACACATCCATCGTCGAGTTGAGGCACATTCGGCGTTCCTGGTACTCCTCCACCACACTGCTGTAGAAACTGGCCCTCGTAAACTTCACAAATACTCTTTTCAACCTGTTAAGGGCCACACCATACAGTTCCTCGTTAGGGATGCCGTATAGATCCCTAACATTTGCAGGAAGAAGTACGTTCATCGTAGCAGGGCTCAGAGAACTCCTTAACAGCTCAATGCAAACTGTGTTGATCCTCCTGCCGTTGTAATCCGCCATGTTTGATCAGTGAAAGCTGCGCAGAAACCAGGTGAAGTGGGAGCTACTGCGCAGCTCGTCCGTACGGCCCAATAGCAATGCGAACAATGATCCACCACTTTTTGTGCTGAATGGCGAGTGCATAGTCTCCGAAGACACGGAACTAGTTCTGGAAATACAGAACTACTAAACAGACTATAGAATGCTTCATTCTTACTCTAGAGGTATATTTGCCATAAATAAATTAATAATGACATATATGTCATGGGCTAGTAACCCCTTCTCCTGTATACATTTACTAAAAAAGAGAAGAAGAAAAACTTTATAAAATTGGGATGCTTAAATGTGCGTGGATGTAGTGCGGATGACAAGAAACAGATGATTGCTGATGTTATGAATGAAAAGAAGTTGGATGTCCTGGCTCTAAGCGAAACAAAGCTGAAGGGGGTAGGAGAATTTCAGTGGGGGGAAATAAATGGGATTAAATCTGGAGTATCTGAGAGAGTTAGAGCAAAGGAAGGGGTAGCAGTAATGTTAAATGATCAGTTATGGAAGGAGAAAAGAGATATGAATGTGTAAATTCAAGAATTATGTGGATTAAAGTAAAGGTTGGATGCGAGAAGTGGGTCATAATAAGCGTGTATGCACCTGGAGAAGAGAGGAATGCAGAGGAGAGAGAGAGATTATGGGAGATGTTAAGTGAATGTATAGGAGCCTTTGAACCAAGTGAGAGAGTAATTGTGGTAGGGGGACCTGAATGCTAAAGTAGGAGAAACTTTTAGAGAGGGTGTGGTAGGTAAGTTTGGGGTGCCAGGTGTAAATGATAATGGGAGCCCTTTGATTGAACTTTGTATAGAAAGGGGTTTAGTTAATAGGTAATACATATTTTAAGAAAAAGAGGATAAATAAGTATACACGATATGATGTAGGGCGAAATGACAGTAGTTTGTTGGATTATGTATTGGTAGATAAAAGACTGTTGAGTAGACTTCAGGATGTACATGTTTATAGAGGGGCCACAGATATATCAGATCACTTTCTAGTTGTAGCTACACTGAGAGTAAAAGGTAGATGGGATACAAGGAGAATAGAAGCATCAGGGAAGAGAGAGGTGAAGGTTTATAAACTAAAAGAGGAGGCAGTTAGGGTAAGATATAAACAGCTATTGGAGGATAGATGGGCTAATGAGAGCATAGGCAATGGGGTCGAAGAGGTATGGGGTAGGTTTAAAAATGTAGTGTTAGAGTGTTCAGCAGAAGTTTGTGGTTACAGGAAAGTGGGTGCAGGAGGGAAGAGGAGTGATTGGTGGAATGATGATGTAAAGAGAGTAGTAAGGGAGAAAAAGTTAGCATATGAGAAGTTTTTACAAAGTAGAAGTGATGCAAGGAGGGAAGAGTATATGGAGAAAAAGAGAGAGGTTAAGAGAGTGGTGAAGCAATGTAAAAAGAGAGCAAATGAGAGAGTGGGTGAGATGTTATCAACAAATTTTGTTGAAAATAAGAAAAAGTTTTGGAGTGAGATTAACAAGTTAAGAAAGCCTAGAGAACAAATGGATTTTTTTTTTTTTTTTATTATCACACCGGCCGATTCCCACCAAGGCAGGGTGGCCCGAAAAAGAAAAACTTTCACCATCATTCACTCCATCACTGTCTTGCCAGAAGGGTGCTTTACACTACAGTTTTTAAACTGCAACATTAACACCCCTCCTTCAGAGTGCAGGCACTGTACTTCCCATCTCCAGGACTCAAGTCCGGCCTGCCGGTTTCCCTGAATCCCTTCATAAATGTTACTTTGCTCACACTCCAACAGCACGTCAAGTATTAAAAACCATTTGTCTCCATTCACTCCTATCAAACACGCTCACGCATGCCTGCTGGAAGTCCAAGCCCCTCGCACACAAAACCTCCTTTACCCCCTCCCTCCAACCCTTCCTAGGCCGACCCCTACCCCGCCTTCCTTCCACTACAGACTGATACACTCTTGAAGTCATTCTGTTTTGCTCCATTCTCTCTACATGTCCGAACCACCTCAACAACCCTTCCTCAGCCCTCTGGACAACAGTTTTGGTAATCCCGCACCTCCTCCTGTCAGTTAAAAATAGGAGAGGAGAGTTATTAAATGGAGAGTTAGAGGTATTGGGAAAATGGAGGGAATATTTTGAGGAGTTGTTAAATGTTGATGAAGATAGGGAAGCTGTGATTTCGTGTATAGGGCAAGGAGGAATAACATCTTGTAGGAGTGAGGAAGAGCCAGTTGTGAGTGTGGGGGAAGTTCGTGAGGCAGTAGGTAAAATAAAAGGGGGTAAGGCAGCCGGGATTGATGGGATAAAGATAGAAATGTTAAAAGCAGGTGGGGATATAGTTTTGGAGTGGTTGGTGCAATTATTTAATAAATGTATGGAAGAGGGTAAGGTACCTAGGGATTGGCAGAGAGCATGCATAGTTCCTTTGTATAAAGGCAAAGGGGATAAAAGAGAGTGCAAAAATTATAGGGGGATAAGTCTGTTGAGTGTACCTGGTAAAGTGTATGGTAGAGTTATAATTGAAAGAATTAAGAGTAAGACGGAGAATAGGATAGCAGATGAACAAGGAGGCTTTAGGAAAGGTAGGGGGTGTGTGGACCAGGTGTTTACAGTGAAACATATAAGTGAACAGTATTTAGATAAGGCTAAAGAGGTCTTTGTGGCATTTATGGATTTGGAAAAGGCGTATGATAGGGTGGATAGGGGGGCAATGTGGCAGATGTTGCAAGTGTATGGTGTAGGAGGTAGGTTACTGAAAGCAGTGAAGAGTTTTTACGAGGATAGTGAGGCTCAAGTTAGAGTATGTAGGAAAGAGGGAAATTTTTTCCCAGTAAAAGTAGGCCTTAGAAAAGGATGTGTGATGTCACCGTGGTTGTTTAATATATTTATAGATGGGGTTGTAAGAGAAGTAAATGCGAGGGTCTTGGCAAGAGGCGTGGAGTTAAAAGATAAAGAATCACACACAAAGTGGGAGTTGTCACAGCTGCTCTTTGCTGATGACACTGTGCTCTTGGGAGATTCTGAAGAGAAGCTGCAGAGATTGGTGGATGAATTTGGTAGGGTGTGCAAAAGAAGAAAATTAAAGGTGAATACAGGAAAGAGTAAGGTTATGAGGATAACAAAAAGATTAGGTGATGAAAGATTGAATATCAGATTGGAGGGAGAGAGTATGGAGGAGGTGAACGTATTCAGATATTTGGGAGTGGACGTGTCAGCGGATGGGTCTATGAAAGATGAGGTGAATCATAGAATTGATGAGGGAAAAAAGAGTGAGTGGTGCACTTAGGAGTCTGTGGAGCAAAGAACTTTGTCCTTGGAGGCAAAGAGGGGAATGTATGAGAGTATAGTTTTACCAACGCTCTTATATGGGTGTGAAGCGTGGGTGATGAATGTTGCAACGAGGAGAAGGCTGGAGGCAGTGGAGATGTCATGTCTGAGGGCAATGTGTGGTGTGAATATAATGCAGAGAATTCGTAGTTTGGAAGTTAGGAGGAGGTGTGGGATTACCAAAACTGTTGTCCAGAGGGCTGAGGAAGGGTTGTTGAGGTGGTTCGGACATGTAGAGAGAATGGAGCGAAACAGAATGATTCCAAGAGTGTATCAGTCTGTAGTGGAAGGAAGGCGGGGTAGGGGTCGGCCTAGGAAGGGTTGGAGGGAGGGGGTAAAGGAGGTTTTGTGTGCGAGGGGCTTGGACTTCCAGCAGGCATGCGTGAGCGTGTTTGATAGGAGTGAATGGAGACAAATGGTTTTTAATACTTGACGTGCTGTTGGAGTGTGAGCAAAGTAACATTTATGAAGGGATTCAGGGAAACCGGCAGGCCGGACTTGAGTCCTGGAGATGGGAAGTACAGTGCCTGCACTCTGAAGGAGGGGTGTTAATGTTGCAGTTTAAAAACTGTAGTGTAAAGCACCCTTCTGGCAAGACAGTGATGGAGCGAATGATGGTGAAAGTTTTTCTTTTTCGGGCCACCCTGCCTTGGTGGGAATCGGCCAGTGTGATAATAAAAAAATAATAATTAATAATGCACTATGGACTGGGGAATACATTTCCAGCCCCGCCAGAAGTGATGAATGATTGTGTTGACTTTCAATAATGTCAAAATCGATATGTTTGCAACTCTGAGCAGTCTTCCTTGACCAGTCCATCACTTGCTGTCCGCTCATTAATTTTAGCAAAATTGATCAGTTAGACTCTAAAATAAACTGCATCGTGATTTCCGGGAAAAACATTATTGACATGTGTGTACTGTCAGCACCAGAAACACTGCTGAGGTACACATCAGCACCCGAAACACTGCTGAGGTACAAGTCAGCTCCAGAAACACTACTGATGAGCACGTCAGCACTAGTAACATTCTTGAGGAATAAGTCAGCACCAGAAACACTGTTCAGATTCCCGTCAGCACTACAAACACTGACTTTAGCTGCCTGTCTAGTGCGTGCTTGAAGACAGCCATGGGTCTATTGGTAATCCCACTTATGTATGCTGGGAGGCAGTTGAACAGTCTTGGGTCCCTGACACTTGTTGTGCTGTCTCTTATAGTGCTAGTGACACCCCTGCTTTTCACTGGGGATATGTTGCATCGTCTGTCGAGACTTTTGCTTTCGTAACGAGTGATTTTCGTGTGCAAGTTTGATACTAATCCCTCAAGGATTTTCCAAGTGTATATAATCATGTATCTCCCCCGCCTGCATTCTAGGGAGTACAGGTTGAGGTATTTCAAACGTTCCCAGTAACTGAGGTGTTCTATCGCAGTTATTTATGTCGTGAAGTTTGTACATTTTCAAGGTCAGCAATTTCACCTGCCTTGAATGGTGCTGTTAGTGTGCAGCAATATTAAAGCCTAGATAGAAAAAGCGACCTGAAGTGTCATCATGAGCTAGGCATCCCTGGTTTTGAAGGTTCTCATTATCCATCCTGTCATTTTTCTGGCAGATGTGATTGGTACAATGTTATGGTCGTTGAATGTGAGATCCTCTGACATGATCACTCCCAGGTCTTTGACATTAGTTTTTCGCTCTATTGTGTCGTTGGAATTTGTTTTATACTCCGGTGAAGTGTTAATTTCCTTACGTTTTCCATATCAGAGTATTTGAAATTTCTCATCATTGAACTTCATATTGTTTTCTGCAGCCCATTTTAATATTTGGTTGATGTCCACCTGGAGCCTTGCAGTGTCCGGTGTCATCTGCAAAGGAAGACACGGTGCTATGGCTTATATCCCTGCCTGTGTATATTACATATGCTTTCTGTTTGTCTTCCACAACATCAAGGACCTTGTAGTGGTCCAGTAGTTGGTATAGACATGAGCGACCTGCTCTAAACCCATTTTGCCCAGGCTTGTGTAACTGATGGGTATCT
>NC_069493.1:11845345-11916214 GCF_026875155.1 Cherax quadricarinatus
TCTGCAATACCAAATAATATAAATATTTAAGTATATTAAAAAATAATGTTTTTCATTAGTTTTTCATATCTGTAATGAAATTAACAATTAAGTTTTATTTACATCAACCAGTCTGTTTTTAAAGCCAAGACGTAGAAGCCACCGACGCTGAAGGCAGGATAGTTGCCCCAGTAAGTCCAGCAGATACGTCCAACTGAATGCAAGACGTGTTTTTCGTGTATGTTTATTAACGTAAATATGGAAAATACTACTTATTCATAGACGATGGGTCCAATCCCCCGTCAGTCTTCCACGTAATCACTTAGGTAATAAAACCTCACTTGCTTTAGAGGTCACAGCTGATAACTTTGTCCATAGTTTTATAAAAAAATTATTAAAAACAGTAAATCCAGGGAAAAATTAGAGATGAAACATAAAAATGAAAGGGGACGCGCGAGGACGAACCTCAGATCCTAAAAAACTTGCGATAAAGCTGAGGTGGTTAATTTTAATCGTATTCACAACAGACCAGATTGCTGTTTGATATAGTGGATTTGGTCGACTCAGGGCAAATTTTAATAGGACAAAAGGGCTTGACACGTTTCCAAGAAGATTGTCTTCACCCAGAGTAGTGTATCTCCAAGTCAGTTCAACTTGTCTGCTCAAAATGTCATGTAAGCTAAACTTGCCCAACAACAATTACCTCCAATATTTCATCTTCACTTGATCTCCTCTCCTGCATAAATTTTGGTAATTTTCTCATTTTCTTGTACTTGCCGATGAGGATCTCGGGCAGAAGTTGAAATACTGCTGAAGGTGTCTACATGTGTTTACTATGCATACATGTTGTTGAAGTGAGTATACATAGGGGATAGCTGTTTATAGATACTGAATAAACATGTGATATTTGAATATACATGGTGTTAAGCGAGAACACAGTTACATTGGTAAATAGAATACATAGTCAAGTGTATATCTATTTGACGTGAAATGTATACACATTTGCCATTTTGATAAATACTTACAACACTATTTTCTCACCTTTTTTCTCTAGTTTTGGGTTTGTGTGGCCGACATCCTCACCCTAGCCCACCATAGAACGCAGTTTTTTCTACCTGTTAACAAGACAATGATTTGTCAGTATTCCTGGACTCCTAGTATAACCAGCGGATACTTCTATTTAAAATTAAGCTCATAACTCTGCATTATCTGTTTCAAAAATATACTTATTTGAACTCCTTCGTTTTTTGGTGAGGACTGACGGATAGTTTTTACAAAAATTCTTTAGTTATTAAGCCACGTCTGCATTGCTTTTCAAATGATGTTTCTCATCTATGGATCTAAAGATCCCTATCTGAAAGCTTGAGCTACTTAGTCTCTTAATGATCTACTTCCCTTTATGGGACAATGTTTGTTGTTCAGCCTTTTTATTTATTTGTAGAAAAAATCTATTCCTCAACACCTTCGTCATTGGTAAATTCTGTGAGCTAGTGAACTGAACTTAATGCTATATCGTTATTCACTGACACCTCATCACAGTGAAGAAATATTTGTTAAGAGAAAGATGGGGTAGTTATCAGTAGTGTTGCCTGTGATTATCGCTGCTCTCAAGGGAGCTAATACAATGTTCATATATGATTACGGTTTCATTTCAGTTAACCTTCTTAGTTTCTTTATAGATGGTATTAATAACGAATTGTTCATACTAAGTTTGAAGTCAGTTACTGGATGGTCAATTGTTCATTTGATTATCTGTTATTAGGTTGTTTTTGTAGTACTATAATTTTTAATATTAGTATGAGGTATCATGTAGATAGCACCAACTGTAATGGAGTTATTAGATTTTTCGTAGAGAAGTTAGCAAACATAAAGTCTCCATATTCAACTATGAAGAATGTTAGTGTTACTTAATACGTCATTGGAATAGTAATTGGCAATCCCTCTACCCCAAATTTGATCTGTCCTGCAAATGTGAATGTTTGTGTATCCTGGTAGTGTTTAGATGTCTGCAGTGTCTTGCTTAAAAGCTCATTTCAGTATGTGTAATACAAGGTTGTATTTAAGGAATCGAGGAGATCCAGGAGGTCTTCGTAGTGCTTACATAGAGATATAATGTTTTAGTTAAGTTAATATTTACCTGGCATTAATGAGGACAGTTTTGGCATGGGTTGCTGAGGAGTAAGGATACCTGCTATCGGTCAAGTGTTGGTTAGGATTTACATTATATAGGTTTAAATTAGGGTCGATGTCACCACTCGTGTAATATGAATGCACTATACAATACACTATGAATTGATAATTAATGGATTCATGTTGAATGCATAAAACAGTCACTAACCTGGGTTGTTACCACGTCCGGCGACGATGAAAAAACTAGGATTTGAAATATACAGGACACGGTAAAAATAATTCTGTAAATAGTTACTCTTCCCGTGGCAATAATAAAGAGATTTGTAATGAAAAAACCAATGCTGCGTGAAGTCATGGTCAAAATTGGAAGGGAGTAGTAGTTACTGAATTGTTCCTGACACTGACATAGCTCCATCAAACGCCAACATACTGCTCGCATGACATCTGTATCGTGATTTTCTTCATCAGGAATATTATCACAACTTTCGTCAGTACTGGGAGACTCTTCTTCACACAGCACAGACACACACACAGTTTCAAGAGTTCGCTGCAAGTCATCCACTACAGTAGCCAGCACGCGAACTATCAGATAAAAGCCAATAATATGGACATATAAGAGTCCCACGACAATAGGATAATATATTGTAGATGAAATAATGTGAAATGAATAAGCACTACTGTCAGGCAAATTAGCTATTGTCTCGATTTCGTATCGTATTATTGCCAAATAAACAGCCATAAGCGTCAGAGATATCATCAGAAAACATTTATCCTGTCTTGCTATCCATCGCCTTGTGAGGTGGCAGGAGAAACTTGGTTGAGGTGGCCAAGGAGTGAGCCCAGTTCACTGCCATTCTTCACCAGGTGAACACACAAGATTAGACCTGACGAAACATCTACCACCTTAACTATAGATTTCATTGTAGTTAAGGTGTTAGCAAAACCGAGTAACAATTTTTCCCTGTAAAGATAAAAAAATGATAATAAGTGTTGTGAATATTTGCAAGTAGTTTATGGCTGCACAGTAAGACCAGAGAGTGTGAAACCTGCGGGAAAACGTAGGCTGGGAAATATTGTGTCACATTCTGAACATTTCTCAGGTTTGAAAACTGCAAACCAGCCACCGTGAGGCGAGTTGTTTTTGTTATGTCTTCTTGGTGACCAGTGTGGTGATTGTGGCGTGCAAGAGCAACTGCTGTATCGTCTGAAGAAATATGGAAAGCTTGAGCATGGTGAGAGTGAGGAGTCTGGTGGTGACCAGAGTCACTAGGTGTGGTGGTGTGGGAGTCCCAGCAGTAAGGAAGCCCCATAAGCCTCACACCCCGCCCACACCCGCAGTAAACGCACCAAAACTGGAACACTCCCCGAGTCCATATTTGGTATCACACTCCACTGTTGTAAATGTACTAAATTGTAGTAATGATGTCCTCACTTAGTGGATATCTGGCTCACTTGAACACCTGGCTCACTTGGTAGATGCCTGACCAGGAATACTGGGACGTGGTGGCTGAGACCTGGCTCACTTGGTGGATGCCTGACCAGGAATACTGGGACGTGGTGGCTGAGACCTGGCTCACTTGGTAGATGCCTGACCAGGAAATACTGGGACGTGGTGGCTGAGACCGGGCCCTCACTTGGTAAAATGCCTGACCAGGAATACTGGGGACGGGGTGGCTGAGACCTGGCTCACTTGGTGGATGCCTGACCAGGAATACTGGGACGTGGTGGCTGAGACCTGGCTCACTTGGTGGATGCCTGACCAGTAATACTGGGACGTGGTGGCTGAGACCGGGCTCACTTGGGGGAAATGCCTGACCATAATACTGGGACTGTGGTGCTGAGACCTGGCTCACTTGGTGGATGCCTGACCAGGATACTGGGACTTTGGTGGCTGAGACCTGGCTCACTTGAGGGATGCCTGACCAGTAATACGGGGACGTGGTGGCTGAGACCTGGCTCACTTGTGGATGCCTGACCAGTAATACGGGGGACGTGTGGCTGAGCCCCTGGCCACTTGGGGGGATGCCTGACCAGTAATACTGGGACGTGGTGGCTGAGACCTGGCTCAGCGGGTAGTGTTGAGGGGAAACTAAATGACCACCTTATAACCGATACTTTAACAAGATTAATACTGTCAGTCATCGTTCAACACAATGTTTATCAACTGTCTCAAGTCGCATGATAAATTGCTTCTGTGTGTGCGTGTACTCACCTAGTTGTGGTTGCAGGGGTCGATTCACAGCTCCTGGCCCCGTCTCTTGACTGGCTGCTACTAAGTCTCTCTTTCTCCTCAATGAGCTTTATCATACCTCATCTGAAAGCTATGTATTGATCCTGCTCTACTGCATCAATTCCAAGACTTTTCCACTTCCTGACACTCTGTGACTGTAAAAATACTTCCTAAAAATCCCTGTGATTCATCTGAGTCTTTAAAATCCAACGTGACCCATTGTTGCTGTGTCCCATCTTTTGGAACATCCTTCTCTGTCCTCCTTTTCGAAACCTCTCAGTAAATTTTAATGTATTATCGTATCCTCCCTATTTCTCCTGTCCTCCAGTGTCGTTAGGTCGATTTTCCTTAACCTCTCGTCGTAGGATACCCCTTAGCTCTGGACTATGTTTTTTTTGCAAACCTTTGCACTTTCTTAACTTCCTTTCATGCTTTAAATAGGTGTGGGTTCCAAACTGGGGCGCATACTCCAATATGGGGCTAACGTACACATTGTACAGGGTCCTTAACGATTCCATATTAAGATGTCGGAATGCTGTTTCTTAGGTTTGTTAGTACGTCCTGCGGGCATGTGCCCAATGTTATACTCACCCCAAGATCCTTTTTCCTTGAGAGAAAGGGTTTTAGTGTCCCGCTCCTGAGACTGTACTCCGTCTTTGGGCTTCTTTGTCTTCCTCAATCTTCATGACTTTACATTTGGGGACGTTGAACTCCATGAGCCAATTTCTGGACCACGCCCCGCCTCTCCAGATCTCTTTGTAATTCTGTATGGTCCCCCGCCCGATTGAATTCTTTTCAGCAACTTCTCTCATCGCAAACATGGACACTTTTCAGTTTTTTCTCCGTCATGTCGTTCAAAACACCAGAAACAGCACCGATCCTAACACCGACCCTTGTGGAACCATGCTCGCTTTCGGCGCCCACTCTGACACATCGCCAAGTATCATGACTCCCTGTTGACTTCCTGACAGGCATTCATTGATCCATTGTAGTGCCTTCCCTGTTATCCCTGCCTGGTGTGTGTATGTAAGAGAGAGAGAGAATGTGTGAGAGTCAGAATGTGTGTGTAAGAGAGAGAATGTTTTAAAGATACAGAGAGTATAAGACAGAGAGACAGAATGTGTGTAAGAGAGAGACAGACAGACAGAGCACTCTGGCTGTACCCTTCTCCAGAACATCACTTCATCTGACATCATTTATCCCCAGGATGATTCGAGTCTGGAACACATTCGTACAGCATTATGATGTCAGCGAGATAAAGTAAGTTGATCAAATGAAAATGCTGGCCCACAGATGGCACCAACTTCATCCTGTTCCCTACTTGTATGTCTCATAACAATAAAAATGCTTTCAAATGAGCTGATGTAGGTAACAGCTCTTAGCTTGCCAATAAAGTTAGGCATCCTTAACCTGTAAATAGCTTGTCAATAAAGCTAGGCATCCTTAGCCTGTAAATAGCTTGTCAATAAAGCTAGGGATTCTCAACCTAACTTTGTCCAATCCTGTGTGTAACAAAAAAAAAGTGTGTATTTTCCTT
Source organism: Cherax quadricarinatus (assembly GCF_026875155.1). Taxonomy (NCBI): domain Eukaryota; kingdom Metazoa; phylum Arthropoda; class Malacostraca; order Decapoda; family Parastacidae; genus Cherax; species Cherax quadricarinatus. The sequence goes on from NC_069493.1 coordinate 11,851,222, forward strand.
ACTGTACTCACATAATTGCGGCTACAAAGGTCGAGTCTCAGCTCCTAATCCCACCTTTCAGCTTCCTGCTACTGGTTTCACTCTCCTTGCAGTGTGAACCCTGTCATACCTATTCTTAAAGCTATGTATTCATTCCATTGTAATTTTCCAGAGACAACTCAGAGTCCAGTGAATGTTGAGTGAGTACAAGTAGCAAGTGCGTCTGTCTCGCGCTCAGAAAACGGAGGGTTAAGCCTCCACCACTTTTTTTTTATTATTATTTAAAACTTACAACAAATACAAGAATGCATAAGAGTTTAATACAAGAAGAACTATACTGGATATTTACAATAACCTCTAACCCCACAATTCCAGTACTTAAAATAACACCATAGCTGGTAGCCATATTACCACCAGTTACACATCCAACAACATGTCCTACAAAACTCCTCCTTTTAACAATAATTAATAATGCCAGTGCAGACAAAATATTTACATGCACCGTTCTAAAAAAATACCTTAAGTAACCTAACAATTAGGGTTATACCCTTACCTCATTAAAAACCTTTAAAGGGAATTTAAACCCGAAGTTGGTGATGCATAACAAGTGACCCCAATGGAAATAAGTCACTCTGTCTGACTTTTTTGGGTTATCCCAGGTTCTCTACACATATGCTGCTATGTATGATAATTCTATAACTGATTTGTGATACCTAAAAATAAACTTACTTACTTACTTATTTAAACCCAAAACAAAACACAAAAATATAACGGGACAAAGGGCAACTGAATGGACTTTAAACATTGCTAAAAACACACCCTGTATAAGGGGAAGAAAATACACCCACAATATTTAATATCAAAAAATTTAAAAATTAATGCATCAACCATAAACTTAAAACTGTCAAAACAACATTGTAAAACCTGGAGTTTCCCCAACTTAAAATTTTTAAGAGAATATTTTTCAGGGCTACCTCAGTTTTTAAAACTATTTTATGGAAATTTTAATAAACCCAAAGACTAGAATTATAAAACTTTAAAACCATTAAAAGGGTTCTGCCCACACGGGAAAGGGGGCAAAAAAACACCCCAATGAAGACATACAAAAAACCCCCAAACAACAACTAAACCCTATTTTAAGAAAATGACGGACATAAACCTTTAAATTCACTACATGAAGGGTGAAAAATTTAATAAAATCCTTCTTCTATATAGGAGAACAGTTTTAAAGGAAATACTTGCAGCGAAAGTTTAAAACTACAAAAATACAACACCCTCCCTTACAAACGTACCTTGACCTACGGGTTTTTCCCCGGGTTTTATTTAAATTTTTTTAACACATCTCATTTTAATAAAGAATTACAAAAATTCAGTGGCATATCATGTTTGAAACATGTTCACTACGCATACTTAAAAAAACCTTTAAAAGCTGCGTAACCCACCAACCTGACATTGGGGTGAAAATTTTTTAAAACCCAAAACCAAAATATGTAAGGTTGACTTTCTAGTTTTTAATGAAAAAGACCAGGGTTTACAAAACGCAAATATAAAATAACCCCCGGGAACATAACCAGTTCAAACGAACGTAGGGCCTCACTAGCTCACTCCCCTCATCACCTTCAACACTACTAGCAAAACCCTTTTAAAAACCCCCCCCCCACAAAAAAGGAACCCCCGCCCCTTTGGGCCCCCCCCCCCTTTTCCCCTTTGAAAAATTGTTTTACAGTGAGATTACGATAACCAACCAAAAAATTTGACCCCAAATCTCCCCACATATATTAATCTTTTCCAACCCCTTTGGGCCTAAAAAAACCCTTTTCTGCAAAGGGTTTTTTATCCTCAACGGGCCCTTTTAAATTCTCCCTTTTCCCCAAGAAACATGAAAATAACGCCATAACATACATAAAAACCCTCCCCCTTCATTTGCTCCCCCACTAACATCCATCGAAAAAGATCTAAGAAAAGACCAACCCCCCCCCCCCCCCCAACAACCTAAAAAACCCCCGCCACCAGACTCCCCCCAAACGCCCCAAAGATAAAACAAAAAAAACCACATGATGGGCAGTTTCCTCCTCCCCACAGAATAAAAAATTTCCCCCCCTTCTCTCCCCAAAACCCCTTTTTAAAGCCCCCACGGCTTAGAGGCAACCAAAACCCATGAAAAAAACGGTAAACCCCCCTCCCTGACCCTTGCGGGTTATCCTAAGCCCCCGAACTCCCCCCAAAAGACCCCCCCAAAGTTATACAGGGGGTAACTGCGAACCCCCCTGCAATACGCCCCTTCCCCCAAAACCACACCCACCACTGTGTTCCCCTTCAAACTTTAAACCTGCCCACGGGTCAACAAAAATTTTTATTACATTTTTCACTTTTTTCTAAAACCCCTGCCACACCACCATTCCTAGAAACCCCTTCACCCTTCCCCCCAAAACCCCCCTCTCCCCCCCCCCCCTTTAGATACCTTTCTGCTTAATATATAATGAAAAATTACCCTGGGCCCTAAGAAAACAAACCTTTTCCCCCCCCGTTTCCCCCTCCGTCATCCCCACCTCCTTGGACAACCAGGCCCCCCAAAAAACCCCCACACAAACCTCAACACCCTCCCTTGTTTTTCCGTAAACCCCTGCCCCCTTTAAAGGGGAACACCTCCGCCCACCCCAGACCTTACTATACACCACCCGATTTAAAACCCAAAAGCCCTCTGCTGTAACGCCCCCTTCATTTCCCCCTAAAATTTTTAACTTGCCTAAAACCCCCCAAATCGTGACTTTTCCCTGATTTTAATCCTCCTAAATTTTCCTGCAACTGTTTCATATACCATATCCCACACCCCCAAATTTCCCTTTTCAAAAACCCCTCCACCCCATTTTCCTCCCCCAATCCCCCCAACCCAATTCCTACCTACAAAAAACCAAGACTTTGCTAAAAAAACACCTTTCCGAAACTTTTTTTTCCCAAAAAAAAAAACCCCTTTAAATCACCTCTCCCACCCTTCTTAAAGCCCCCCCACTCTTTCAAAAACAGTTGTATCATCCACATAACCTACACCCCCCCTCATGCTTCCCCCCCCCTCCCCCCCGAAATTTCCTCCTCCACACCTCAAAGAAAGGATTTTTTGCAACACTTTGGCAAAGAGAAACTGGGGAAACAGCGGGAAACCCCTTTCCCTTAATCCCTTTCCATCACCCACCCCCCCCCCCAATTTTTCCATTAACCGCCCCCTTTCATGACACCCCCCCTCAAAATAGAGTGGGGCACCACCCACAAACCCCCCCCCCAAAACCCAATTTCTCCAAAACACCCCAAAAAAAGCCCCTCTTCACGCAGTCATAGGCCTGACCCCAACCCCAAGCCAAGGACCCCCCTCTCGGGCAGTTCTCTAAAAAACCCCTTTAACCCACTGTGCCCATTTTTCCCATCGTCCCCCCGGGTTTTTTTCCCATACCCCCCTCATGAAAGCTTTTTCCCAAATTACCTTTTTTTAACCCTGTTACCCAATCCCTTCGAAAAAATTTGTAATCTGTAACATTAACGACAACGGACGATAATCTCCCAAACCCTTCTCCTCCCCCCCCTTCTTTGGCCCCCAAAAAACAATCCCTTTTCTCTGTTTTGCCCCAAACCTACCACTTTCAACATATAATTCAGGACCGCCCCGGGCACCCCCTCAATCCCCCCAATTTCCTTTTAACCAAACATTAGATAACCCAACTATTCCCCGGTGCCTTCCCCTGCCCAAAAACCCATTCACCACCCCCCCCAAACCCCTCCCTTTCCGTAATGCCTCCTCCAACATGCCCCGACCCCCCCTCCCCCAAACCCTATAAACCCCTTTTTTTCCCTATATGTTTTCAAAACCCAACCACCCCTCCCCCACCCCTTTTCCATTTCCCCCAAAACCAAAATCAGAAAAACCCTACTGATAAAAACTGGTCAAGAGACCCTGCCCTGCACTTTAACCCTCCCCCCCCCTCCACGAAAATTTGTCCCACGGTTTTCCCAACTGCCCGTCCTTAAATTTTGGGAGTACAAACCCTTTTGGCTTATCACCTTTTAGAACGCCCCTCCAAGCCTCCCCCTGACCCTGAGTGCATAAAACGTTCATTATCATCCCAAAACCCATCCCCCCCGGCCGGGTTTGAACCCGGGGTCAAAGCCCACGTTTGAAAACGTGTCATTACAAATTTTTTGAGTCATTTTGACGGCAGTAAAGAGATTGACAGATTTTCGTCAGGGCCAAACGCTAGCGGGAATTCGTCTGAAAAAAACTTGCATTTGTGTCACAGAGGTGCCTGTGTTTAACCTTTCCAATGGTGTAAAATTTAACCTAGTTGGATAAAATTTTAATTGTGGCAAGCTGGTCTAGTGGCAAAACCGAGGGGCTGATTTTTGAGACTCAAAGACTGCGGGGTTAAATTTCCCGGCCGGGGTATGGTTTGTTTGCAACGTGTCATTACATTTTTTTGAGCCCGTTCATTTTTGCATCCCATAAACGACTTCTAATTTTTCCCCCATAACTCCCCAACCCCTTCCCCTCCCCCCCCAACTAACAATCATTAAACTGGCCCCCCAAATAATCTGCAATCCAAACCTCCAGCGTGCCCTTTCCCTGCCCCTCTTTTTAAAAAAAACCTCCCAACTGCCCCTTTTTGGCCTGCAACTCCCCCCAATCAGAAAAATCCACCCCCCCCATCCCAAGCCTCCCCAAAACCCCTTTTCCCACCATGCCCTGAAAGGACCAACCTTGATTTTCCCCTTCCTTTAAAAGCCTCACTTTTTAATTTCCAATAACTCTGAAACTTTCCCTCGAATACCATCCACCCGAAGGTCCCCAAACACTGCTTTTGTGGTCAACAAACCCACGTCTATTTTCTAACCCTCTCCACTCCTATCCCCCCCAAACCATAAATCCTATCCAACCTTGCCCCCAAAACTCCCCTGTCCCTAGGGGCTCACCTAAAACCCCCCTCCCTGCCGACCACATCACGACCCAAACATCTCGAAAAGCACCCCGTAAGACCCCCCAACACACCCCCCCCCCCCCCCCGGGGGGCCCCCCCCTGGGTATTACGTCTCCTTGCCAAAACAAAACAATTTCAACACCCCAAAATTATCGCGAAAGTAGGAAAACCCCCTGAGATGAAAACAAAAGGGGTTCCCAAACAAAGTCTGTTTTTATCCTAAACTTTTATAACTTTCCCAAAAACGCGGGCAAATAAACCCCACAAAAAAAACCCCTCTCTCCCCCCACTACCCCAAACCACCCGAAAAAAACCCCCCCCCCCTTGCTCCCACTCCTACTCGCAAGGGCCCGGGTCCCCTTTTACAAAAACCAGCCACCCCCTTCCCTTTTTAAAAGCTTTGGCCATGCTTACAAACAACTTATATCCTCTAAAAACGCAACTCCCTACCTGACTTAGGTTATCCCTGGGGAAAAACAAACATCCAGGGCCCATCCTTTTTGGGGAAACCACCCCCAACCAAACCCTTTTTACTTAGTCTTTGGGGCCCAAATTAGCTTTTATTTTTACAAAACTGAATGGTAAAGGGAAAAGGGCAGCTTACCTTTTAAACCCTGTGGCTTCCACACCCCCTTCAACCCGCTCACATTTTCCCTTACTACCCTTTTAAAATAAACCCACAAACCCCCCCTGTCCCCCCCCCGTTTTTCCCCCTGTTTTTCCCCCCCCGGGGGGGGATTTTCCCGTACCGCCCTGCCCTTCCCTTACCTGGTCTTTGCCCGGGGTTTTAAAAAAAACGCGTCAAATTTCCCGTAAACCCCCGCTGGCCCCCCTTCCTAGAGCTGCCTCCCAAAGCCACCTTTTCCTCGGGTACATCCTTCCGTGTACCTCTGCCACCACAACGTATCCTGTCCACTTTCCCTGTTATTTCCCTTCTTCTCACTCAGCCCTTTCAATCGCTGCTATCACTGGGCCGTCCATTTCCCTGTCCCCCCTACCAAAGCCTCCTTTCCCAAAAATTTCCCGGAAACACAGACTCTAAGGGCACCCCCCTGTGTCGACTCCGCCACTCCTCCACCACCAAAAGGGTTTTGGGGAAAGGATCTCCAAACCTCCCCAAACCCGGGGGTTTGACATACGCCCCCCAAATGTTCTCCCTCCTTTTCCACCTCCTCACTCCATAGAGGAAATCCCAGTTTTTCCCCCGTCGCCACCCCCAAAACCCTCCCGCTGGGCCCCTCCCCCGGGGGTGGCCCCCCTGGGGCAAAATCACGGCCATTGCCCCACTAAAATGTTCATAAGAGTTGCCCAAAACGACACGTCCTCCTTTGTCCCGCATAAGACACAAATACCTGATTCCCCGTTTTCCTGCAACATAAAATACGAAGGGATAGGCTTTTTTAATGTCACTTGATGGTGTTAAAGAACCTTCCGGAGGGCCCTCAAGGGGCCCTCCCGCCAAAACCCCCCCCCTTAGCCCCCATAAAAAAAAACCCCTAAATTGCGAAAACGTCCCCTATACCAAAAATTGGTCGCCTCAAAAGGTGCAATTTTCCCCTCTTAAACCCCCGTGTAGTAAGTAATACTCATGCATTCACACATCCATCGTCCCAGTTTTAAGGGACTTCGGCGTTCCTGGAAAATCCCCACCACACTGCTGTAGAAACTGGCCCCCCGTAAAACCTTTACAAATCCTTTTCAACCCGTTAAGGCCACACCCTACCGTTTTCCCGTTAGGATGCCGTATAGATCCCTAACCTTTGCAGGGAAAAAGTACTTCATCGTAGCAGGGCTCAGAGAACTCCCTTTAAAACTCCTGCAAACTGTTTGATCCCCCTTTCCCCTTGTAATCCGCCAAGTTTGATCATTGAAAGCGCCTCAAAAACCCGGTGCGGGGAGCAACTGCGCAGCCCTTCCCCCCCCCCCACGCCCAATAGGGGGGGCGAAACAATGAACCACACTTTTTGGGGCTGAATTTGGGGAGTGCATTGTCTCCGAAGACCCGGAACTATTTTTGGGAAAAAAACAGAACTCCTAAACAGAATATAGAAGCTTCAAATTTTTACTCCGAAAGGGTTTTTTGCCATAAAAAAAATTAAAAAATGACTAAATTTCATTAAATTTAAAAAAGGAAAAAAAATCCCATGGACTGGGGAAAACCCTTTCCACCCCGCCAGAATGAAGAAAAAAAAAGTGTTGACTTCCAAAATTTAAAATCGATATGTTTTTAACCTGAGCAGCCTTTCCCTTTACCATTTCCCCTTTATTTCTGTCCGCTCAAATTTAAAAATTTGCAAAATTGATTTATTTTTACTCAAAAAAAAAATGCATCGTGTTTTTCCGGGGAAAAAAAAATTTTTACCCTGTGTGTACGTCATCCCAGAAACACTGCTGAGGGACACATCAAGCACCCGAAAAACTGCCCGAAGGGGACAAGTCCCTCCAGAAACCCCAACTGATGACACGTCACCAAAAAACAATTTTTGAAGGGAAAAAGCAGCCAAACCCGAAACAAAATGTTCAATTCCCGTCAGCACTACAAACAAAAGAAATTTAGCTGCCTGTTTTAGTGCGTGCTTGAAGACAAACCATGGGTCTATTGGGAATCCCCCTTATGAAAGCCCGGGAGGCAGTTGAACCCTCTTTGGGGCCCTGACACTTGTGTGCTGTCTCTTTTAGTGCCATGACCCCTGCTTTTCACTGGGGGTAAGTTGCATCGTTTTGCCGAACTTTTTTCTTTTCGTAAAAGAGTGATTTTCGGTGGGAAGTTTGATACTAAACCCCCAAGGATTTTTCCCAAATGTATATAACATGAAAAACCCCCGCTGCAAATTTTAGGAAATACAGGTTTTTTGGGAAATTTTTAAACGTTCCCCGTAACTGAGGTTTTCTATTTGCAGTTATTTTTTTCGTGAAGTTTGTACCCTTTTCAAGGTCAGCAATTTACCCCGCCTTGAAAGGGCTGTTCGTGTGCAGAAAAACGACCTGAAAGTTCATCATGGGGGTAGGGCATCCCTGGTTTTGAAGGTTTCCCATTAAACCATCCCGGGCCCTTTTTCTTGGGAGAAGTAAATTGGGACAATGTTAGGTCGTTTTAAAAGGGGAGAAACCCTGACCTGATCCCCCCGGGGCTTTGACATTTGTTTATCGCTCCCATTTTTCGTTGGAATTTGTTTTAAACTTCCCCCCCCCCCCCCTGGGAAAATGTTTAAAAATTTTTAGTTTTTAAATAAGTTTTTGAAAATTTTAAAACATTGAACTTAAAAATTTTTTTTCAGCCCATTTTTAAAAATTTTGGGTTTAAAGTCCCCTGGCCCTTGCAGTGTCCCTTTTCTTTTGAAAGGGGCATGGTTTTATTTTCCCCCTTTTAAAATTAAAAATGCTTTCTGTTTGCCTTTCCCAACAAACAAGGACCTTGTATGGGGCCATAGTTTTGGATAGACATAGCACCTGCTCTAAACCCATTTTTTCCCACTTTTGGGAACGATGGGGATCTAGAAAAAGGTTTGGGGATCTTGGGTTCTTAGAACCTTTCAAAGATTTATAGATATGGGAAAGTTAGCGCTGTCGGTCTGTAGTTCTTTGCTATTGCTTTACGCCCCCCTTTAAAGGATTGGGGGATGTGGGTTGTTTTTTTTGTAACCCGTGGGACGACCCCCTGTTCATGCTCCCTCTTCATAGGATGTTAAAAAGCACCCGATAAGGGGTTTCTTTTGCAATTCCCTTGATAACCGTTTTTTTCCATGATCCCGGGGCCCGTGGCAGAGTGGGAGATGCGAAGTCAATTTGGGGTCAGAGCAATACTGTCATAAAAAAATTTAAATTTTGGTCTTCGACTTTTAGTCTGATTAAATGGCTTTGCCCAAAAAAAAGAAATCCTTTTTGGGGCTGATTTGCTCACTCATTTTCTTGCTGTCATCTGTGAGACCCATCTTGGTTTTTAAAAAGGGGCCCAATACTGGGTTGTTCTGGCCCTTTTATTTGGCATTTAAAAAAAAAAACTTTGGGGTTTTTTTCAATTTTATTTATTTGGGTTTTTTGTTCCTCCAGTGATCCCCTTTACCTTAAGATTCCTTTTTTGCTTTAGCTCGATGTTTGCATTTTTTTTTGACCAGTTCTCCCTACGTAAAGCCCGATGGGAATTTGGGCCCCTTGTAGGGGCCCCCTGTTATTTTTTGGGGATTCGCCGGGATAAGGAGCACCTTTTTCTTTCTAGGGTTTCATCATCTCCTTTTTATTAAAAAGGGAAAAGCCTAGACCCTACCTCACTTTCCACAGAGTTTTAAATTTTTTCAAGATATAGGTTAGGAAACCGGTTTCTTAAACTGTCTTTCCAGTTTAAATCCCTTTTGGACTTGGTTTTTCTTTTTCTCACCTTAAAGTTTTTGTTATTGAAGTTGAATTTTGTGAAGGGTCCCCCGTGACGATCCCCTTTTTTCCCGGGGTGGCTCCCTGCATAAAATTTCTATATATCTATCCCTGGGGTAAAACTGAGTACATTTTTTTTATTTTTGGGGACATTTTTGTATCAATCCCCCAACGTTAGTTTAAGAGAGGTCCACGTATTCTCGAATCTTTTAGGGTTTTGTTTTTGCTTATTTAATGGAATTTGGTTCCGGGGATTTAAAACTCGTGTGTTGAGTTTTTCCAGGTTTTCCTCCTGGTGTTATCTCTTCTAAAAGCATTTTTTGCTGTATTCCCCCTTTTTTTGGGGCCTTGGTTAAAAACCCCCCCGGGGCAAGGTTTTCTGGATCTGGGAAAATTTTTCCCCGATTGTGGGGGCAATTCCCCAAAAAACTGGCCTGGGAAATTTTTGGGAAATTTCTCTAGAGCATTAAACAACTACAATTAAACCCAATTTTTGTTTTTGATCTTTACATCTCAAAATTTTACCTACGTTATTTGAGGATTTTTTTTATCTCTGGGGCAGTAAAAAGACTCCCGTGATAACAGGCCAACCCCTCTCCCCCCCTTCTGCCTGTTCACTTCGTCTCACGTAAAGGTTTAAACCCCCGGGGTTTCCCTATTTTTGTTGTCCAAGTGGGTTCCTTTTAAAAAGGGGCTCCCGTGAAAAACCCCCGAACTTTTTGGATTTAGACCCGTTATTTTTCAAAGAAATTTCGTGGGATTTGGGGGATTGGGGGAAAAGGGTTTTTTTCCTCTTTTTTTCCCGTACTAATCTCTTTTGTTTTTGGGGTGGAGGCCAAACGAACGGAAATTTCCCTCCAAAAAAAGTTTGGGGTTGGTGTACGATTTCTGAATTTCCGCCAGATTTTTTCCCTTTCCGGGCAAAAAAAAAAAATCTCTCTTTGGATGGCTGTGGGTACCCAGATTTTCGATTGGTTTTTGGGATTCTCGTGTCTTTTTGTATCCCCCTTGTCGTTGCCGGCAAAAAAGGTTCCCTTTTAAATTTTAAATAATTTTAATTTTTTCTTCTTCCTTTTTAACACACCGGCCGTATCCCCCAAACCCAAAGGGAAGGGGGGCCCAAAAAGAAAAACAAAAAAATTTCCCTTTTTTTTAAAATTTTGTAATTTTTTTTCAAAAGGGGGGCTAGACCCTTGCTCCCGGGATTTTAGTCGCCTCTTTCAACACGCACGACTTACGGGGGAAGAATTCTGTTCCACTTCCCCATTGGAATTATTTCCAAAATTCCTTATTATTCCCAAAAAAACCCCCAAAACGTTTTTCCCTTTTAATTTTTTTTGATCGTACTGACCCGGGGTCCCCAAAATAAATTAAAGCCTTGTTTTCCAAACATAATTTTGGAAAATCAAATTTTTTTGTATAAATTCCCCAAAATGGCGGCTAAATCACCACCTTTAAAAATCTTTTTTCTTTAAACCCCTTTCCTAAATGGGAAAAAATAGTTAAAGGTTTTAAGTGGGACCAAACGTCGGGTTCCCCCTTTTTGGTCATTTCTACTTGGGTCCCTTTTCTCAAAAAACCAAAAACCCCCTCAACAAACCCCCCTTTCCCGCCCTCTGACTAATATTTTTATTAACCCCATCTTCTCCTAAATTTTCCCCACTCCGAATTTTCCCGCAAATATTTACAAAACCCCAAAAATTTCCCCCTTTAAAAGGACAACTCCACTGCCTCCAACCGCTCCTCGCTGCTTTCATTTTCAACCCAAACTTCACACCCATGTAAGAGTGTTGGTACTACTATACAATTTTTTTTTATCTAAATCATTTGATACCCTCATCACCTTACTCTTTTCTATGTTCACTTTCAACTTTCTACCTTTACACACATTCTCAAACTCATCCACTAACCTTTGCAATTTCTCTTTAGAATCTACCATAAGCACAGTATCGTCAGCAAAAAAGTAACTGTGTCATTTCCCATCTTGTATTTGAGGTAAGACAAAACCAGGAAAACCTTGCTGAATCTTCTACTCAGAGGTAATAATGATAAAAAAAGAATAATTGCACACCTCGGATAAATGATAAGTTATTAGGCTCAATTCACCTTAGAAATCATTTGTTACAGAAAAATGTTATACTGGTGAAACAAATAATTATTGAAAGATTTTAAGAATATAATAAAGGAATTATCTAGATGCAAGAAAACACACAAGTACAACACTATTGCAGAATAAAATTATTGTGGGAAATTAGCTATGTGAGGCTTACAGGGTATTACCTGAATTATTTCCTACAAGTAATTTGGGAGGTAAGTGGGACTTAGTCACAGTAGGTCACAAAACTGAACTCCCTCGATGCACACTCCCTACCACTCTCACAAGAAAGCTTGACCTGACACTAAATTAATAATTATAATATTAAACACAACACCAATAATGGTAAATTATAAAACAATATGGACTGTTTGTGATTTCTGGTCCTGACTTTTAGAAATTATTAATGGGAATATTTTTACAGAGACTCGGGAAGGTTTTCTCCTAACCACATTATTAGAACAATAAATTTTATACACATTAACTTACCATTTTTCTCAGAAAGACAATACTGGTGGAATACACCCTAAAGCTACCACTACAGCTAGAATTTATTATGACAAATGCAAAACTACTGTACATTATGGGTAAACGTCACTCAGCTAATGTTTGCTCCTGGGAGAATTGTTGTCCTCTATTTTTCTTTCCTTGTTGCCAAATTGTAAGGGTTTCCCACACTATACCAGCAATTTATAAAATATGGGTTAAGTTCGAGATACACCCATTGATTATTAGCTGAATTTTCCACGACAACCGATGCTCACAAATTACAAATGGCGTCGTCCTCTGCGGCGTCACTCGCCCAGCTGTTCTGCCTCCCCCCCCCCTCAAAATTTCTCGATGGATAGAAATATCATAACATTTAAATATACAATTATTATATTATTCATTTATATGTTCTACATTTAGGAAAATTATGTAAACATTTCCACAATTATAACACTAAAATCTCTAGCAATAAATAAAATACCTTTGATCCAGCAGTAATCTAAATATTCTTCTATTGCTAAATATTGGCAATGAAATATATCGTGTGGCACCTAAAGTGGCAAACTGTTTTAAGTAGAACTGTACAGTTGATGCATTAATAATAGAAAAAGACAGTAAGAACATAGGTGATCAGGAGCATCTTTGACTCACAGTAGAATAACCTGGGCTCAATCCCGGACAAGTCTTAACTTACAAGCAAGTCTGGCTATACCTACTAAACTCTGTATGTTAGTAACTGGTGTGAGTTTGTTGATGTTTGAGATAAACTGAGGTGGTATAACACCTCGTTACTTGTTCAACTGTGTAGCAAAATCATCCAAGACTTTCAGCACTCTGTTTTCTCTTGTGAATCTGTACAACAAGAACTTAAAAAAAATAAGTGACAAAAGCATAGGAGTTGAGTTTTTTTCAATTAAAAGTCATTTATAAAAATGTAAATAAAAATACTAGTGAGGTGCACAGTTCCCTTCATCTAGAGTTGTACGATATATTATCTACAATACTCGTGATAAACAATGATAAACGCCAATCAGTTTCTTCTACAACTGTGCTTCATCAGGAACACTGGTATAAACAAACACAAAACATTATAAGATAAACGAGCACAGCAAGGTCAGGTCACATGTAAGGTCATGAAACAGGAATCAAATATGAGTGAGGTCAGATATAGCTGAAGTCTGGCATAGGTGAGACCAGTTTCAGGATGTATTAATATTGGGGAAAGTAAGCGATGAGGCTCCTAAAGTGACAGGTCTCTTATTTGCATTATATGAATCAAGCATATTGTGGGCATATTGTGGGCATATTTTCCCACGACTCAACATTTGTCTTAGATGTAGGAACAATATCTTGGTAATTGTTTGCAAGTTTTTCAGCCTCTCTTTACATAGTTAAGTCTTCCATATATTTCACACTAGAGGAAGAAAGATTTGGTTCCTTATCTTTTCTTGACGTCTTGCTTATCAATGATGGTTTAAAAAATACATAACCTCAGAACCAACCAGGGAGTGATAAGTTTCTTTTTTCCGGAATTCACATTTTCAGTGATAATATCTCTTAAAATAACAAGAATTTATTGAGATATTCGCCAACGCAAAGTTCTCATCATATATAATCCACTCCAGAAAACAAAAATCATTCGATATAAACTAAACACTGAAGGTGGATACCAACACTGACGGACGACTTATCCTCCCCAATAGGCAGACTCCATAACCTGTTAGAAACCTCTCCGAACAGTCAACAGGGATGTAACAGTCTGTACCAGTAAAGCTGTAGAAAGGATCTTCAGAAGTCTTAAACACGTGCAGAAGGAATATATTGCATAAAGTATGGCGGAATGCTATAAATTCTGTCAGGAAGACCTGACAAGACCCTCAGACACTCTATGAGGAAAATATTCCAGCTGTAGGGATGAAACCAGCAATGCACTGTCCATCACTACTGTCATTCTCACATCATGGACTGAAGGAGAGTACAACTGTTACACCAGGAAGATGACAGGGCTAGACAGATTTTTGGAAGCACCAGTGATCCATCTCACTATATCACTGAGCAAAACAGCGGAATATACATGTTGACTGGACTAATTGCTCCCATTGACCGTGATTTACATTATCAATAAATCTGTCACTTTAACCACACCTCTAACTCTCACCACTACCTGACATTACCTATCCTTGGCCTCACCTAGACTGAATCTCACAGTTTCAAGGCCACAGATGTTACTTGTCTTTCTCCAAGCTTGACTTATTGTTCTTTTTTCCCTATACGGCAGGCTACAGTACTTCTTTATGTACACTCGATAAAACCCAGACTTGGGCGAAACATAGTTTAAAAAAAATTCACTGCTACTAACGGTCATCACAGTAATCTACTCACAAAATAGTCGGAAAAATTAGTTGTAAATTTTGAGTAATATGGCGGAATGGTTTGCCTTGGGTTTTGGAACTTGGGATCATGTTGCCCAGGATATACTAGAAATTATGAAATTATTCTTAAGTACCAGTAAAATTGAATATTACATCTTTATACTTAAGTGATATGAATTATTGTACAGTTAACAAATACATGTAATGCATGGTATTTTTTTTTAGTTTTGTAATTAAGCTATGAACAATGTTCATGTCCATATTACTAATTTAGGCTCGTTTTCTTTAATCTGGAGGATGCCACGATCTAAATCTACTTAATCCTTATTCTTTTCAATTAAGCATCTATTTGAATTGGCTTTATTCTTTCTTTTAACAATGGATACCTCAATTTTAAAATGCTTTTTCCATGATCACCATCGGCAATACTGTTTGTTACTGACAGAGTAGTTTCTTTCTCAGAAAAGATTCTGTGATGCTTCTCATTGTGCTGTTCCTTTACCAGGAACTACAGTAGATACAATAAACAAATTAGTTGAATTATAAGAAGGATGTGATCATCTTGTACAGGCAACAACAGCTGCGTCTCTAGGTAGATGTTGTTTCAGGGTTCGGGTCTTCAACTGCTCGGAACTGTAGCAGAATCACAAGGTATGTGGCGACAAAACTAGCAACCTGCAATATCAAATAATATAAATATTTAAGTATATTAAAAAATAATGATTCATGAATAATTTGTATTAGTTTTTCATATCTGTAGTGCTTTAACAATTAAATTTTATTTACATCAACCAGTCTGCTCTTAGCCAAGACGTAGAAGCCACCGACGCTGAAGGCAGGATAGTTGTCCAGTAAGTCCAGCAGATACGTCAACTGGAACATAAGACGTGTGTACATGTACGTTATTAACCTAATTGTGGAAAATACTACATGAACATACTTAATCAGTCTTACCAGGGTACTCATTCATAGACAAGGGGTCCTATCTTCCCGTCAGTCTTCCACGTAATTTTCTGTATAATGACTTAGATAATAAAACATCACTTATTTTAGACTTCATTGTTATAACATTGTACATAGTTCATCAATAAAATTATTAAAAATACAGTAAATCCAGGGAAAAATGGGAGATGAAACAGTATGATGAAAGAGGACGCGCCCAGGACGAACCTCGGATCGTACAAACTTGTGATTAAGCTGAGTTGGTTAATTTTAGCGTGTACACAACCGGACCAGATTGCTGTTCGATATAATGGATTTAGTCTGACTCATGGCTAATTTAATAGGACAAAACTGGCTTGACAGTTTCCAAGAAGACTGTCTTCACCCAGAGTATCACAAAGTCAGTTCAACTTGTCTGCTTCTAAATGTCATGTAAGATAAACTTTGCCCCACAACAATTACCGCCAACATTTCATCTTCACTTGATCTCCTCTCCTGTATAATATGTGGTAGTTCTCATTTTCTTGTACTTGGCGATGAGGATCTTTGGCAGAGGTTGATATGCTTCTAAAGGTGTATAGATGTGTCACTAGTGAATACTTGTTGTTGACGTGAGTATACATAGTGATAGTTGTGTATAAACAGGTGACATTAAATATATACATAGTGTTAAGCGAGTACATGTACTTACATTGGAGTATAGAATACGTAGTCAAGGGTATATACACAGTGACTTTTGTGTATATACAATGTCATTTTGACAAATACATACAACACTAGTTCTCACCTGTTTCTCTAGTTTGGGTTGTGTAGCCGACATCCTCATCTTAGACACCATAGAACGCATTTTTTCTATCTATTAACCCCTCAAGGAAGGTTCCTTGATGTTGGTGAGGGCTCTTGATTTAGGGAATTGGATCTGTGCTCCAGTTCCCCAAATTAAGCCTGAATGCCTTCCACATCCCCCCCCAGGCGCTGTATAATCCTCCGGGTTTAGCGCTTCCCCCTTGATTGTAATAATAATAATAATAATCTATCAACAAGACAATGATTTGTCAGTAGTTCCTGGACTCCTAGTATAATCCAGCGGATACTTCTACTTATAATTCTTTGGTTATTAAGCCACGTCTGTATTGCCTTTCAAAACGATGTTTCTCATCTATGGATCTAAAGATGCTAT
The DNA here is from genome assembly GCF_026875155.1 of Cherax quadricarinatus. Classification (NCBI taxonomy): domain Eukaryota; kingdom Metazoa; phylum Arthropoda; class Malacostraca; order Decapoda; family Parastacidae; genus Cherax; species Cherax quadricarinatus. The sequence continues at coordinate 11,867,608 of NC_069493.1, forward strand.
CTGAAAGCCAAAAGCTACTTAGTCTCTTAGTAGTGATCTACTTCCTTCTTATGGGACAATGTTTGTTGTAGTCTTTGTATTTTTTTTTTTTTTTGAGAAAAAAATCTATTAGTTGGTCAACACATTTGTCAGTGGTAAATTCTGTGAGCTAGTGAACTGAACTTAATGCTGCTATGTAGTAATTCAATGACACCTCATCACGGAGAACAAATGTTTGTTAAGAAAAAGATGGGGTAGTGATGAGTTGTGTTGTCTGTGATTATCGTTACGGTTTTATCTTGGTTAACCTTGTTGGTTTCTTTATAACTGGAATGAATAACGAATTATTCATACTATTTTTGAAGTCAGTTACTGAATGTTCACATGAAAGACCAGAGTAATTATTGAAGTTTCCAGGTAGTAGTAGGTAACGTTTGTTCATTTGATTGTTATCAGGTCTTTTGTTGTACTAAAATTTGGGCTATTAGTATGAGATATAATGAATAATAACCCCATTATCAACTGTAATGGGGTTATTATTCAACTACGAAGAACGTTAGTGTTACATAATACGTCGTAAGAATGGTAACTGGTAATCCCTCTACCCCTCCCCCCATTTGATCTATCCTGCAGCTGTGAATGTTCGTGTATCCTGGTAGTGTTTAGATTTCTGCAGTGTCTTGCTTAAACTGCATTTCAGTAAGTGTAACACGAGGTTGTATTTAAAGAATCTAGAAGCTCCAGGAGGTCTTCATAGTGCATACTTGGGGATATAATGTTCTAGTTAAGTTATTATATACCCGGCATTAATGAGGACAATTTTGGCTTGAGTTGTTGTGTAGTGAAGATAGCCGCTTTCGGTTAAGTGTTGGTTAGGATTTAGATTATATAGGTTTAAATTAGGGTTGATGTCACCATTCATGAAATATAAATACACTATATAATACACTACGAACTGATAATTATCGGATGCATAATAACAGTTACTAACCTGGGTTGTTACCACGTCCGGCGACGATGAAAAAACTAGGATTTGAAACACATGGGAGACGCTAAAAATAATCCTGTCAATAGGTACTCTCCCCGTGGCAATAATGAAGAGATTTCTAATGAAATTACCAATGCTGCGTGAAGTCATGGTCAAGATTGGAAGGGAGTAGTAGTTATTGAATTGTTCCTGACACTGACAGAGCTCCATCAAACGCCAACATACTGCTCGCACTACGTCTGTGTCTCCATTTTCCTCATCAGGAATATTATCACAACTTTCGTCACTACTGGGAGACTCTTCTCCTTTACAACGCACAGACACACACACAGTTTAATGAGTTCGCTGTAAGTCATCCACTACAGTAGCCAGCACGCGAACTTTCAAATAAAAGCCAATAATGTAGACATATAAGAGTCCCACGACAATAGGATAATAAATAGTAGATGAAATAATGTGAACTGATATAGCACTAGAGTCAGGCAAATTAGCTATTGTCTCCATTTCGTATCTTATTGTTGCCAAATAAACAGCCATAAGCGTCAGAGATATCAGAAAGTATTTATCCTGTCTTGCTATCCATCGCCTTGTGAGGTGGGCAGGAGAAACTTGGTTGAGGTGGCCAAGGAGTGAGCCCAGTTCACTGCCATTCTTCACCAGGTGAACACACAAGATTAGACCTGACAAAATATCTACCACCTTAACTATAGATTTCATTATAGTTAAGGTATTAGCAAAACCGAGTAACAATTTTTCCCAGTAAAGATAAACTATGATAATAAGCATTGTGAATAATTGCAAGTAGATTATGGCTGTACAATAAGACCAGAGAGTGTGAAACCTGCTGGAACGTAGGCTGGGAAATATTGTGTCACATTCTGAACATTGCCCAGGCTTTGAAAATTGCAACCCTCCTCCGTGGGGCGGGTTGTTGATGTTGTCACATGTTTGGTGACCTGTATGGTGACTGTGGCAAGCAGGAGCAACTGTTGTATTGTCTGAAGAGGTGTGAAAAGGCCGAGCATGGTGAGAGTGATGAGTCTGGTGGTGACCAGAGTCACCAGGTGTGGTGGTGTGGGTATCCCAGCAGTAGGGAAAGCCTCCTATAAGCCTGATCACCCACGCCCACACCCGCAGTAAACGCACCAAAACTGGAACTCCCAAGTCCATATTTGTTACCACACTCCACTGTTGTAAATGTACCAAATTGTAGTAATGATGTCCTCACTTAGTGGATATCTGGTTCACTTGCTGAACACTCGATTCCTTTGGTGAATACCTGGTTCATCTGATGAACACTTGGCTAGGTTGGTCGTCACCTGGCTCACTAGGTGGATGCCTGACCAGGAATACTGGGACGTGGTGGCTGAGACCTGGCTCACTTGGTGGATGCCTGACCAGTAATACTGGGACGTGGTGGCTGAGACCTGGCTCACTTGGTGGATGCCTGACCAGTAATACTGGGACGTGGTGGCTGAGACCTGCTCACTTGGTGGATGCCTGACCAGTAATACTGGGACGTGGTGGCTGAGACCTGGCTCACTTGGTGGATGCCTGACCAGGAATACTGGGACGTGGTGGCTGAGACCTGGCTCACTTGGTGGATGCCTGACCAGTAATACTGGGACGTGGTGGCTGAGACCTGGCTCAGTGGGTAGTGTTGAGGAGAAGCTAAATGATCACCTGATAATCGATGCTTTAACAAGTAAGATTAATATTGTTATTCAGCGTTCAACATACTATGTTTATCAACTGTCTAAAGTCGCATGATAAACTGCTTTAATTTTTACCTTATAGGAGATAATGTGTGTGTGTAAGAGAGAGAGAGAGAGAGAGAGAGAGAGAGAGAGAGAGAATGCATGAGAGAGTGTGTGTGTACGTGAATTCACCTTATTGTGCTCACAAAACTGTGATTACAAAGGTCGAGTCTCAGCTCCTGGCCACACCTCTCAACTGGCCGCTGCTGGTTTCACTCTCTCCTTTCTGCGTGAGCTCTGTCATTCCTGTTGTTAAAGCTATGTATTCATTCAATAATAATTTTCTCAAAATCCCGTGAATGTTGTGTGAGTACAAATAGGAAGTACGTCTGTGTGGCGCTCATTAAACGGAGGATGAAGCCTCAGATAAGATAAGATAAGATAAGATTTCGTTCGGATTTTTAACTTCGGAGGGTTAGCCACCCAGGATAACCCAAGAAAGTCAGTGCGTCATCGAGGACTGTCTAACTTATTTCCATTGGGGTCCTTAATCTTGTCCCCCAGGATGCGACCCACACCAGTCGACTAACACCCAGGTACCTATTTGCTGCTAGGTGAACAGGACAACAGGTGTAAGGAAACGTGTCGAATGTCTCCACCACTTTTTGTGCTGAATGACCCATATGGGTTAATCACTTAACATGAATGTATTATACATTCTCTCTTTGATACGTCACTGTCAAGGTCGTTTCACTAAAGAAGTATTTCCTAACATCCTTAACTAAGATTCATCTGTGCTTTTAACTTCCAGCTGTGATTTCATGTACCCGTCATTTCGTCCCAAATCTTCATTTCCTAATTATTTTATAGCTCGTAATAATGTCAAGCATCCCCACATAATTCATATGTATTGTGGTCAATGCAGAGTGGGACTTTTAGAGGGAATTTTAGCTTTAGTTACAAGCTTCCTAAATGGGGTTGGCCTTAAGATGAATCACACTAAGGGTTGGCTATTGCCAGAAAGTGAACTACGTTATTTATCGACCGATTTCCTTCATTTGTAGTGTATGTTAAGACGGCATCTTTCCATCATACATAGCCGGAGTTTCAATAAGATAGCCCAACAAACTGAGAGAAAAAAATATTTGCCAAAAATCCTATGTGGCAAGAGATAGGCACTTACTGGCACTGGGAGAAGTTTTTTGGGTACTACCTACTGATAAAATTGCTAATACGAATTTATAACAAACCTAATTACTGTAATTTACGCTACCTTCATTCTTTAAATGAAAAAGTTATTATGGTTTTGACATTTAGCAAAATATCTGCCTCTTTTCCAAACACAAATAAAAAAAATTAATATTTCAAAAATAAAATAAAATGTATATAAAATAATCATTCCTTTATGTTGTCTGCGAAATTCATTACATTCCAGTCATTATTAATGGTTTCATATAAAAATATAAAAGAATAACTTCCGAGGTGATTGGCGAAAATGAGCTCGCCAAAAAAAAAAAAATCGAGAATTTTTTTTTTTTTTCAGTTTTATGGTTCACTATGAGCGTATATCACTCGAAGGTTATATGGGAGGTGTCCCGTAGCTGGATCGCTAGTGCATTCACCTCACTCAGGTACGGCTGGAAGCATTAGGACCTGTTTCATTGAGACACCTGCTGTCCATGTTCACCCATCAGTATAAAATAGGTACCTGGGTGTTAGTGGACTGGTGTTGGTCACATCCTGGGTGTTAGTGGACTGGTGTGGGTCACATCCTGGGTGTTAGTGGACTGGTGTGGGTCACATCCTGGGTGTTAGTGGACTGGTGTGGGTCACATCCTGGGTGTTAGTGGACTGGTGTGGGTCACATCCTGGGTGTTAGTGGACTGGTGTGGGTCACATCCTGGGTGTTAGTGGACTGGTGTGGGTCACATCCTGGGTGTTAGTGGACTGGTGTGGGTGGCATCCTGGGTGTTAGTGAACTGGTGTGGTTGGCATCCTGGGTGTTAGTGAACTGGTGTGGGTGCATCCTGGGTGTTAGTGGACTGGTGTGGGTCACATCTGGGTGTTAGTGGACTGGTGTGGGTCACATCCTGGGTGTTAGTGAACTGGTGTGGGTCACATCCTGGGCGTTAGTGGACTGGTGTGGGTCACATCCTGGAACAAAACTGACCTAATTTGCTGGAAATGCTCAGCATAACAAGCGACTTACAATAGTATGTCATTGATGTCAGCTATGGTCTGTATACCTTGTACATGTACTTGTATACCTTGTACATGTACTTGTATACCTTGTACATGTACTTGTATACCTTGTTATGTACTTGTATACCTTGTACATGTACTTGTATACCTTGTACATGTACTTGTATACCTTGTACATGTACTGTATACCTTGTACATGTACTTGTATACCTTGTACATGTACTTGTATACCTTGTACATGTACTTGTATACCTTGTACATGTACTTGTATACCTTGTACATGTACTTGTATACCTTGTACATGTAATGGTATACCTTGTACATGTACTGGATACCTTGTACATGTACTTGTATACCTTGTACATGTACTTGTATACCTTGTACATGTACTTGTATACCTTGTACATGTACTGTATACCTTGTACATGTACTTGTATACCTTGTACATGTACTTGTATACCTTGTACATGTACTTGTATACCTTGTACATGTACTGGTAATACCTTGTACATGTACTGGTATACCTTGTACATGTACTTGTATACCTTGTACATGTACTTGTATACCTTGTACATGTACTTGTATATCTTGTACATGTACTTGTATACCTTGTACATGTACTGGTATACCTTGTACATGTACTTGTATACCTTGTACATGTACTTGTATACCTTGTACATGTACTTGTATACCTTGTACATGTACTTGTATACCTTGTACATGTACTTGTATACCTTGTACATGTACTTGTATACCTTGTACATGTACTTGTATACCTTGTACATGTACTTGTATACCTTGTACATGTACTGGTAACCTTGTACATGTACTGGTATACCTTGTACATGTACTGGTATACCTTGTACATGTACTTGTATACCTTGTACATGTACTTGTATACCTTGTACATGTACTTGTATACCTTGTACATGTACTTGTATACCTTGTACATGTACTTGTATACCTTGTACATGTACTTGTATACCTTGTACATGTACTGGTAGAAGTAAATATATTGTTATGTTATTATTACACCAGATTGTTGCCAAAATGTTAAGCTAACTTTCTATATGATTAACTCAATTCTCGTATTTTTTTCGAATTTTTATTTTAATTCGATCTTCGTGCATTAGCTACGCACTAAAGTGTGATTTTCGGGGGATGTAACGAAATGGGGGAGCGCTGGGTCAGGGATCATTCCCAAAGAATTCATTTTTTATCCCAAGAAATTATTTTTGCTATTAAGACTATTGGTCTACTTTCTATATAATTACTACCTTTTATAATAAATACGTTATAAGATATGCATGTATATACATCTTCATCATTAGATATTCCAAATATAGGTGGCAAACATTACAAGGTAAGTTTTCAGTGGCAAAAAGCTCCACATGATTGGCATTATATGACAAGACATACAATTCGTGTATTCAAGACTGGTAACCTCTTCTAGGGGGGCTCCTTGATGCAGCAAAGAGGCTCTTGGTGCATGGGATTGAACCCACTCCCAACCCTCCCTTTCCCCACCCTGTTTGTAGTCTCTTGGGTCCTCTTCTCTGCCATTACGGTTTCTAGGTAGGGGGAAGTGTGCCAGAGTTCATCCCACTCCATGGAGTCCCTTCGGGGTGGTGTGGTTTGCCATGGAATCTGAATTGTCTGGAGGTGCCCTGTTTCCTTCCCAGATCTCCGAGAAGTGGGATTGCAGATGATGGGGGATCTTGCAGATGATGGGTGTATCTCCAGAGGCTGCCTGTCGGTTAAGGGAGGTAACAGCTAAACGAGGTATGCTTTGTGGCAGGTTTCCGACTGCCCTTTCTTTTGTTCACCGAGGTGGCTCGATAGATGTGAGATTGCCATCCCGTAGCCCTGATTTAGTGGCGTAAAGGGTAGGATATGGCATGGGTTCAACTCTGCATCTGCACTGCTCGTGGGCTCGAGGTCCTTTCAGATGAGAGGAAGATCTTAAAGCCCTTCTATGCCTTCTCGTGATTGTCCCTCCGCTGTCCCTCTGTTTTTTTTTTCTTACTTACTTTCTCTTTTTTTAAATAACAAGAAAGAAGCACCCCTATCACGGAGTCTTCATTCTGTGATAACATACCTCCTCCTCCCAGACCTCTTTCTGTTCCCACATACTGTTCTGACCGGTCTTCATTATTGGACTCTTCTGATACCCCTGTACCCTCTAGTGGTTTCGCTTTGTCACCTGCTCCAGGTGCTGAGGTGCCACCTATTTCTGTTAATGCCTCTGCTTCTTGCACGCCCGCGGTACTACTCCTAAATGTTCCAGAACACCTACTGACGAAGGTTCTTTGATGTCTACCCAAAAACATCCTACACGACACCCACTCCCTTTGCACACCATGTTTACCAGTACACAGTGAACTAAATTCTTTTCCCTCCAACCGACATCGTCAACTGATTGTCTTTCGGACCATAGTATTGGTAAAGCTCTTTAACAACAAACTGGGCAAAATGTATCCTGTCACGCTCTTCGAAGCGTGTCATGACAGTTCAGAATTCAGAACAAGCTCATCATCTTTCCAATATTACTTCCTTAGATAACATTCCAATCATACTTCATAAGCACACTACTCTCAATTCTTGCAGTAGTATAGTGATTGTCTGTCTTACGGCAACGATAGTTTACAGCAATTAACCCTTCAGGACCTTAATATTCTCAAAGTGAATACATATGTCCTGCCCGCTCGCGGGTGGAGGCACTTTCCCAGTAACATCACTCACTTAACCTTCGACAGCCATGAACTCCCGTCCTCCATTTATATTGATGGTCATCGCTTTGAAGCTCATAAAGTAGTCCCTACTCCCCAACAGCGTCCAGAGTGCTGGCGTTTCGGACACCCCGCTAAACACTGCAGATCAGTGGTGGAATGCTTGGTCTGCAGTGCTGCAGATCATTCCAATACTTTTTTCAGTCTTCCCCCTCTTGTCTCAATTGCAATGAGTCTCATCCTTCCTTTTCATGCCATTGTCAAGTCTCTCGTAATGAACGAGAAATCCGTTATCTTAAAGAGCGTAAAGGCCATACACTATGGCTGCCTCTCAGCTCCACCTTCAGGGAAATCTTTCTCATGTTCCTTATTCTCGACTGGCTCAGAGACCTCCAACCTTGACAGTCCTCCCGCCTACCAGCTCCTCTGCTACCATGTCTTCCAGGGTCACCCCTGTTTCTAATTCTTTTGCGCTTTTACCCTCTGAAAATCCTACCTCCGTACCTCATCCTACTTCTACCTCTTCATCTCTCTCGTTAGTTTCTCAGTCTGCGAGACCTCGCAAGCCCACGCCTTCTTTGCACCTATCACCTGTGAAGTTGACTCAATCTTCTACCTCGGTGCCTAGTCCTCACACCCTTTCTAACTCTTACATGAAGGAGTAGGTTCACCCCCCCCTCTCTTTGTGTAGTTCCCTCTTCTCCTGTTCCCCTCCAATCTTCTCTAGTTGTCTTCCAACCTCCTTCCTCTCCTGTTTCACTGCAGGACTCTTCTGCCCCCGCCAGTGCATCTCTCCAGGTTCATACTCCCAACCCCTATCAAACCTCTTTGGTTCCCTCCATAATCTCCCTGATCTCTACTTGCTCTACCTCAACTGTCTCTGAAATCATTGTATCGACATCTTCCTTATCCGCTGAGACACTTGAAGCTATCTCCAACTATATTGCGGAGACGATACCCTTGATGGACACTGAAGCGCCTCCTTCTACCCTACCCTTTGTTTTTCATGACGCTAGCAACAATCTTTTCCTTCACAGCATTCTGATTCCACTTTGTTAACATGCTTACAGTTGCCCCAACACTTTGACTTCACTGACCCAAAGAGCCCATACATTTTATTACTTCTTGTTGGCATACCTGTCTTTGTAAATAATGTCTTATTTACAATGGAATATTCATGGTCTCAGGGGGAATCGGGAAGAGCTCCAAGTGTTGCTCTCCCAGTTTTCCCCAATATGTGTTGGGTTACAAGAGCCCAAAATTAGTTCAGCTGTTATTTGTCCCGTTTAGGGCCATGTGCTATGTGTTCTTCTGATGCCTTACCTGATGAATCATTTAATGAGAGTGTGCTTCTTGTGCACGTTGGTATACCGTATCAACAAGTTATTGTTCGTTCTCTGCTGCATTATACTGCAGCTCGTATTTATTTGCACAGATGGTATACAGTTTACTCTCTATATCTTTCCCCTACCCTTGAATTGTGTATCTTGGATATTGCGTTTTTGATCTCTCTACCACCGCCCATCTTGTTAGGTGATTTTAACACTCACCATTATCTGTGGGGAGGGTCCCATTGTGACTCTCGTGGTGATCAGTTGGAGACTCTTCTCGCTTCTCATTTTCTTTGTTTTAAATACGGGTGTTCCTACCCATTTTCACTCTCACACTCAGTCTCTCTCTTGCATTGATCTTTCTATCTGCTCCTCGTCAATCGCTTTTGATTATACTCGGTCTGTTCTCCTGGATTTACACAACAGTGATAACTTTCCTATTCTTCTTACTTCTATTATGTATTCCCGACAGCCTCGTAGCCCTCGTTGGCAATTTGCACAAGCGAATTGGGACTTATACTCTCATCTTACCACTTTTTGTGTGGATCCTCTATCGTCCTCTATTGATGAACTAGTGCACCAGTTTTCGACCTTCGTATTGACTGTGGCATCACGTTCTTTTCCTCAAACCTCAGGCAGGCATTCTAAGACATGTATACCTTGGTGGTCTCCTGCATGTGCCTATGTAGTACATTTGAAACGTGCTGCATGGGGCATTTATCGATATAATCGGACCTCACATCGTCTTTTGGATTTTAAGCGAGAAAGGGCAGTTGCTCGCCGTGTCATACGCAATGCTAAATGCACTTGTTGGCAAGACTACGTGTCTACTATTACCTCGTCTTCCCCTTTGTGTGAGGTTTGGAAGAAGGTACGGAAGTTGTGTGGCAAGTACAGTCCGGACCCAGCTCCCATTTTGCGGGTTACTGGTTTTATTGTTGCGGAACCACTTGAAGTTGCCACGGAACTAGGGAACCATCTTGTCCGTGTCTCCCAAGGGGTTCACTTTTGTCCCTCATTCCTTGCGTCTAAGTCTACCAAGGAGCAACTGCCCTTGAATTTTTCCTCTCCTAGAGCTAGAGTCCACGCTTTCCACCTGCCAGTCATCGGCAACTGGGCCTGATGATATTCATATCAGTATGTTACAACATCTGCATTCTACAGCGCTTACAGTCCTTTTGCATCTTTTCAATCTTTTTTGGACGTGAGGGGTTCTCCCTCAACAATGAAAATCTGCCATTGTACTACCGTTTCACAAACCAGGCACCGCGGGACTTGATACCTCTCACTATCGTCCCATTGCTCTGTCCAGTGTAGTCTTTCTCCTCACCAACATGGCTTTCGCAAGGGCTGCTCTACTTTGAACCTCTTGCTCCACTTAGATACATATGTGCGAAATGCCTTTCCTAACAAACACTCTGTCCTAGCCGTCTTTTTTGGTCTTGAGAAGGCATGTGACACCACTTGGAGGTATAACATTTTAGCCCAAGCCCACCCTTTAGGCCTCTGAGGTAATCTGCCAACTTTCCTTACTGCTTTCTTATCTGACACATTTTCGTGCAGGTTGGTACCTCGCTTTCCTCAGACTTTGCTCAGGCCTAAGGTTTTCCACAAGGTTGTGTCCTACAAGCACTACCCTTTTTCTCTTGGGTTTAAATGTCCTTCCTTTAGTTCTTCCATTGCATATATGGTCATCACTTTATGTGGATGACTATGCTATAGCTTACGCAGGCGCTGATTGTCGCCTGGTAGCGGCCTCCCTTCAGGATGCGATTTACCGGGTTTCCCATTGGGCCACTTCTGATGGATTTAAATTTTCTAGGACAAAAACCCATTTCATTACCTTCACTAGACGTCCTCTTGTCCCAAATATTCCATTGTATTTACACGACTCACGTATTCCAGAATGATATAGTCAAGTTTCTTGTCCTTCTCTTCGATCGCCGGTTGACATGGAAACTGCGCATTTCCTTTTTGAAGGCTGCTTGCTATGGTCAGCTGAATCTCCTGAAAATTCTTGTGCAGCGTTCATAGGGTGCAGATCGTCAGACTCTCCTCCGTTTGCATTCCACCCTAGTCTTGTCCAAACTGGATTATGGAGACCAAGTCTATTTCGCAGCTTCTACCACTCTCTCTCTAAGTTAGATCCCCTTCATCATCAAGGTCTACGTTTATGCCTTGATGCCTTTCGTTCATCCCCTGTTGAAAGCCTCTATGCTGAGGCAAATGTTCCTTCCTTAGCTGATCGTCATGATGCTCATTGTCTTCGTTACTTTGTCTGCTCTCATGACCTTCGTGTTCTGTCTATGTATAGGTTGGTCTCAGACATTAGTGAAAGCCCATTATTTGTTCGACGCCCCTGCTTATTCCGACCGTTTTCTCTTCGTCATCACTCACTCCAGTCTTCTCTCCACTTGCCTCCCTTGTATGCTCATTTAGCATCTGCCTTTTCCCTTCCCCTTTCGGAGGTTCCGACGGTTCTTGTCTGTTCTCCCCTACAACCCTGCACCAACTACTTGTCGCTCTCTTGTTTTTGATCACTTCTGATCGCATGCTCATGCCGTTGCTGTTTATAGAGATAGTTCTAAATCTTCTGATGGTGTTGGGTTCGCGGCAGTGTTCCCTGACGATGTTGTCCGAGGATATTTGTTAGATACTGCCGAGCTGTATGCCATCCTCATAGCATTTCTCCGTATTACATACATGTCTCCTTCGATGTCTGTGATCATTTCAGATTCCCTCAGTGCCTTACAAGCAATTAAACAGTTTGATTTCCCTCATCTATCAGTCCATCATATTCAACTATGGTCGCACCATGTGGTTAGCAAGAACAAAGATGTAGTTTTCTGTTGGGTCCCTGGACACGTTGATGTGCAGGGCAATGAACAGGCGGATGCTGCTGTGCGGTCAGCGGTATATGAGCTTCCGGTTTCTTACAGAGGTATTCCATTCAGGGATTATTTTTTAGTCATCCCTGCCCATCTTCACGGCCATTGGCAACAATGGTGGTCGGGCATGTAGCATAACAAACTGCACTCTGTTAAACTACTTTTAGGTTTGTGGACATCTACTTACCACCATTACCATACTCGGGAAACTGTTCTCTCCCTGCTCCGAATTGGCCATCCTAGCCTTACCCATGGGTATCTCATGGAAAAGCACCCTATTCCTCTCATTGAGGTTTGTCAGGTCCCTATTTCGGTTCTTCACTTTCTTCTCAATTACTTAGTTTACCAGCGAGCTCGCAAGGTTTACGTCGAACGACGCTTCCGCCCTACCACTCTTGCCTTATCTTCCCTTTTTGCAGACGGTCCTGCCTTAGACTTACAATCACTTTTTTTAATTTTTGTCAGCAACTGTTTTACTTTATGAGCTTTGACACATAGCCCTTAGCGCCCCTTTCAACCATTTTCTCCCCTCCTCAGATTCCCTCTCCACCTAGCTGTTTATAGCCTCAGTTATATCATGCTGTTACAATGCAAAGCAACTTCCCTGACCCACATATCTTAATGGTCACTGAAGTAATCAAAAGCATCGTTCTTAAAGAGGGAACATATGCGACATCCTTCTTCCACATAGTAATAGCGAGTGCCACCAATTAGGATGTCTAGGATCAATAGCCTTTTCACAAAATGCACATTGTTTTTTTAAAGAAGAGTTAAATTGCTTGACCACTTTGGGTGCCATTGAAACTAGTGTTTTTGTTAGATTATTTTGCTTATTAATTATGTAAATTCGAAGAATTGGAGGAGAGTCTTCATTTCTTGGATAAACGTCATCACTGTATTCACTAGAAGGGTGAGCCAATAATACATTACATAAACATGACACTAAATTACAAAAAGTAAAGACACTCATAAATGAAGTCAGTATAGACATACTAACATTTACAGTACATACAACAGTTAACTACATGTTGTAGGATTAGAATTATAGAAATTTAGTGCCACTAAGTTAGTCACCCAAGATGTCACTCATTCGTTGAAATTGCCACTTGGCTTCATTTACAAATGTTATCATTTTAAGATGTGCACATTAATGAATAAGACACTTGTGTAATATATTGGTAAATTTATTGTGGGAAAAACGTTTCGCCAGTCGGTGGCTTATCAAACCTATTATAGAGAAGAATAAAAGACGAGATGAGTTTTAGGTTATCTGTGGAAATTTTTGATATTCCTAAATTCAGCATGTGTAAATTAGAATAATTCAATAATTGTGCAATGAGATGATGCTGGTTTCCCTTTCGAGAAATTTCGAAGTGATGGGGGGGTTGGTGTAGAACAGCTGTGAGGGACTAGAGTGGGAGACGCCATTTGTAATTTGTGAAACACTTGGTTTTCCTGGGAAAAATTCAGATAATACTCTGGCATCTTTGTGGCCCTTATTGGGTTTTTCGGCTTGAATTTGTAATTGAAACCTGTGCTAATGTTTCCATGCTGAAGCAAATTGGGACAGGAAATTTGCAGGACCTTCAAGAAGATGAGGTAATTTCGCTGTCACACAGGGAATTGTTGCCATTAGGTCCATTTCGTGTAGATATCTAGCTGGCCAGTGTAGAGCCTCGGTGACAGGAAGGTGTTGTGGTGTGATCCATTACAGTAATTAATGGTAAGTGGTAATACGAATTTTCCTTCCTAAAAAAAACTGTAAATATATTTTTTTTTTATTATTATCACCACTGGCCTATTCCCACCAAAGCAGGGGTGGCCAGAAAAAGAAAAAACTTTCACTATCATTCATTCCATCATTGTCTTGCCAGAAGGGTGCTTTACCACTACAGTTTTAAACTGCAACATTAACACCCCTCCTTCAGAGTGCAGGGCACTGTACTTCCATCTCCAGGACTCAAGTCCGGCCTTGTGGGGTTTCCCTGATCCCTTCAAAAAAGTTACTTTGACTCAAACTTCCAACAGCACGTTCAAGTATTAAAAACCATTTGTCTCCATTCACTCCTATCAAACATGCTCACGCATGCCTGCTGGCAAGTCCAAGGCCCTCGCACACAAAACCTCCTTTACCCCCTCCCTCCAGCTTTCCTAGGCCGACCCTACCCCGCCTTCTCACTACAGACTGATACACCTCTTGAAGTCACTCTGTTTCGCTCCTTCTCTCTACATGTCCGATCCTCCTCAACAACCCTTTCTAGCCTCCTTTGGACAAACAGTTTTGGTAATCCCGCACCTCCTCCTAACTTCCAAACTTACGAATTTCTTGCATTATATTCACACCACCACATTTGCCCTCAGACGTGCATTACACTGCCTCCAGCCTTCTCCTCACTGCAACATTCTTCACCCATGCTTCAACACCCATATATGGAGTGTTGGTAAAAAACTATACTCTCATACATTCCCCTCTTTGCCTCCATGGACAAGTTCTTTGTCTCCACGACTCCTAAGTGCACCACTCACACTTTTCCCTCATCAATTCTGATGTTCACGTCATCTGTCATAGACCATCGCTGACACGACCACCTCCCAAAATCTGAATTACATATCCCGCCCCATTCTCTCTCCCTCCAATCTGATATCCAATCTTTCAATCACCTAATCTTTTTGTTATCCTCATTACCTTACTCTTTCCTGTATTCACTTTTAATTTTCACTTTTACACACCCTACCAATTTCATCACCAATCTCTGCAGCTTCTCTTCAGAACTCTCCCAGAGGCCACAGTGTCTCAGCCAAAAGATGCAACTGTGAGGCTTACTCAGCCCTGTAACAACTTCAGTCAGTATACTAAGGCTGGCCTCCCTCAGGAAAATTAATGAAGAGAAAAAGAACAAAATCTGACAAATAATAAATACTTTATATTTAGGAAATATGGAAATATTAAACACTTAAATTGAAATACTGATCCTACATATAAAGAAATGAAAATTAAAAAATTTAAATGATATCCTGAAAATTTTTTTCAACGCTAAAAACTTGGGTGTCTTGGTGTTGGTGACATGCGTATTGTTGCAATAGTAGCCGTTGCTGATGATGTGGGGGGCAGCGCCACCCCCCGACGCAGTTGTTGGTGACACCCACTGGCTCGTTCTAGTGCGCCTGAAGCAGTCTTTCCCGATGACAGGAGATCAGGTTCTTGACGCTGTAATGATGAGGAGGTTATGTCCTATTCTTCATACAAGTTGCACAGGCAAGTAAATCCAATATGGGACGTTCTCCAGGACGTTAGTCCGTCTCCTTCAGTTTTTCTCGTTCATTGACAGGTGACCCTCTCTGCCATCCAAGTGAAAAGATAGGCAGGTTACCCCACTGCTTAAATAATCAACTCTCCATGATAAGTACAATAAAACCTAAAAGACGTGGTGATTATTTACAACAGTCAACTTAGTTGCAAGGCTGTGAAAGGATAATGTTTATTATTGGTCAAAAGTGAAGCTTTACAATAAATCCACTAGAATACAAGGCAGGCCTTGTACTTACAGTAGTGTTGGGAGCTGTTGAGTCGGAGTGATTTTTACTGCTTTGACCAGAGCCCCACACGTCACCTTTCGGGGGGGTAAGAGGGAGGGGAAGGGATAGTGGGAGCTAGACTGACCTACCTAACAAGCAGCGGCAAACAAACTATCACTTTAGGGCGGTGGGGGAAAAAAGGCGGGAATAGCGGGAGCGGACTTACCTTACTTAACAAGTAGTCGGAAGCAAACTATCACTTTCAGGGAGGGGGAAATAAAAAAAGGTGGGAATAGCGGAGCTTGACTTACCCTACTTAACAAGTAGCGGTAATGAAATATTTTTACTATATATTCCCTCATACTCCTATCTATTGAACTTTTCCATCACAGCAAACTGTAGACAACGCCACTTTAATTGTGTGATTCTTTTATCTTTTAATCCATCCTCTTGCAAGACCTCGCATTTACTTCTCTTACAACCCCCATCTATAATTATTTTAAACAACAACGTGACATCACACTCCTTGTCTAAGGGCCTACTTTTACTTGGGAAAAATAATTTCCCTCTTTCCTAATACTCTCTTGAGCTTCATATCCTCTAAAAAACTCTTCACTGCTTTCAGTAACTACCTACTACACCATACACTGCAACATCTGCCACATTGCCCCCCTATCCACCCTGTCATACGCCTTTTCGCCAAAATCCATAAAATGCACAAAGACTTTCTTAAGCCTTATCTAATATCTGTTCACTTATTTGTTTTCACTGTAAAACACCTGAGTCCAAACACCCCCTACCTTTCCGAAAGCTCCTTGTTCATCTGATTATCCTTATTCTCCGTCTCACTCTGAATTCTTTCAATAATAATATATGTCCAATAATTTACTCTGTGTGCCCAGCAAGCCTAATCATACATTCCACTCAACTTTAATTTACAGAGTAGCTGGTTTTTAATATTGTAATTATAAATTAAAGTGAGTCTAGATTTTTGTGTGAGTGGTGATGAAGTGGACATCGAGGGAGCAATAGTCTGAGATTTATTGTGACTAAGTCCCAACATATCTCACCAAAAATTTACTTGTACATATTTATTTGGTAATACAGGAAACTTCATGCAGGTAAAATTTGCTCACATATTAATAATAACACTATGGTAACACAATTTTTTGTTCCTTGCCAAGTGTTTATTTTTCCAACTCCTTTTATTGGAGGAGGGGGGGGGGGGGGGGACAAAAAAAAATAGAAAATGCCCATCATTATTTCTTATAAAATTTGCTTATGTGGCTTGCAGGATAAATTTTTGATTTCACTTTTGCCTCTGATAGCTTGGGAAAGAAGTTTTGAAGACACTTGAAGGCTGCAGACTCATTTGTCAAGAGCTGTAACAAACTGTCTCATTAGTCCTAATATGATGTGTAATGGAGGGAACAGAACCTTCTGAGGAACCACCAATGGTTTATGTTTAACACTATGTCTTCCTACTGAGAACTCAGTCCTTTGAGGCCAGTGTTTCCCCTGGTAATGTGCTACTCTGTTTCTACTCTGCCAGTGAAAAAGATAACAGGGAAACTTGGTGAAACTTCCTTGGAGTCCCATCAAAAATGCCACCATTTCGAAGTCTCCAATAACGTCCCAGCTTCCAGTTGAAGTCCTCCCTAAGAGGCATTGAATGAGCCAACGGAAGAGATGGATACTCGTTTCTATTGTGCAGAAGTACAGCTTTTAGTCTTCTGGAGGAGCTGTCAATGAAGAGTTTCCACTCATCTGGATTGCATGCAATTACAATTGCATCAAATAGGCCTGATATATCATTACAGTAGCACAACCTGTCTTCATTAGCGGAGAAGCTTGAGAAATGTTGGTGACGCTTTCTTTGGCTTGTCACACACTTCCATCCACCAAGTCCCACTCCTTGAGCCTTGAAATCAAAAGCTCAGGATTTGACTTTGTCAAGTGAAGATCTCTGATAAGGTCATTGAGGTCGGTATGGTTTGGGTAGTCTTGTTCACTGTACTCTTCATTTTCTGATTGGCTGCTTTCTTCTTCTGACGGTTGACTTCTTTCTAGAGGTGTAGGTACATGAAGATCATCACTGTGTGGTACTGGTGCAGTAGAGGAGGGAAGCACTGGATGAGAAATAGCAGGTGTATTTTTCCCAGTTCGGTGTTAGGAAGGATCCACCAGCAGAAGTAGCAGTTGTTGAGTGATAAGTGGGTTCACGCCATATTCTAGGATCACCAAACTTCATGGCTCTTTTTTCTCCTCTATATCAACCTGTAAAAAAACAAACAAAAAAAAAGAAACAGTTTCTCTTACATACATTTCATGTAAAAAATGTTACTATTCAAGATTTTACCCTTCATGTAACTAATGACTGTCTTACCTTCCAATGTTTTCTTACAATGTTCACAAGCAACATGAGGCGCCCAGGTTTTGTCTTGGTCCCCAACTGGCATGCCAAAACATGCTTTGACCACATATGTATCTGGAGAATGATTGCAGCCTCTTGATGCTGGTTTGTGAGCCCCTGTTGTTATATTTGCCAAGCAAAACCTTGGAACATAATAGTTTTTCATCAGTGTTTCTTGAAACTGTTCCAGAAGTTTCCTGACCACAAAAACAAAGTTCTGGGATCAAACTTGCCTGTTTTTAATTTTGTTTCCCAGGAACACGACAAAAGTGAAATTTTGTGACATAGTGCAATTCATATAATCAGTCCCTAGTTTCAACAACGCATCTTTTCACTCTTCTAGAGTCACCATTGTGTCACTAGGCTACAGTCACCAGTGTTGTCATTCTTGATAATCATGTTGTCACTAGGCTACAGTCACCAGTGTTGTCATTCTTGATAATCATGTTGTCACTAGGCTACAGTCACCAGTGTTGTCATTCTTGATAATCATGTTGTCACTAGGCTACAGTCACCAGTGTTGTTATTCTTGATAATCATGTTGTCACTAGCCTACAGTCAACAGTGTTGTCATTCTTGATAATCATGTTACTAGCCTACAGTCACCAGTGTTGTCATTCTTGATAATCATGTTGTCACTAGGCTACAGTCACCAGTGTTGTCATTCTTGATAATCATGTCACTAGGCAGGGTGCAGCCGCTGTTAGGCATTTGCCCGTTACTGAAGGAATTCCTATTAATGGTCAGCCTGTCCCTCACCAAGGTGCACGTCCAAAGGAATATCCACATACCGCCAGTTCAATTCCCTCATTTTCGATACCATCGGGGCATATTTCTCAAAGTCAGTTTGAGAAATTAGAGAGACTATTTATTTTACAGACTGCTCAAATTGAGGCTCAGCGTAAATTAAATGAAGAAGACTATCAAAGGGAAACGCTCAGCTATATAAGACAACAACAAGGTAATGTGAGTGAAAGATGTACTGAATCCTCAAATGATTCTTTCAATAAACAAAAAGCTGCATCTTTGGTTCCAAGGTTTAATGACGGAGATTTAGATACTTATTTTGAAGTCTTTGAGAATCAAGCACGTGCTGTGAGATGGCCCCGACAACACTGGGCAACCTTATTACATACTTCGTTGTCTGGTAAAGCTCAAAGTTGTACGGCTACGTTACCTTTTGAGAAATATGTGGATTATGATTCCGTTAAGAAGGCTATCCTAAAGGCTTATGATCTCCTCCCAGTAAGTTATCAAAAAATCTTTAGAGCATTAAAACGTCAGCCAACTCAGTCGTATGTAGATTTTGCACGTGAAAAGAAAATCGCTTTTGAGAGATGGTGTAGAGCTTCTAACTGTAAATCTATGGAAAGTCTTTCCCAATTGATCCTGCATGAGGATTTCTATAATAATTTACCAGAAGACTTGCATAGGTATTTGATTAGTTGCCCCATAGT
The DNA here is from genome assembly GCF_026875155.1 of Cherax quadricarinatus. NCBI lineage: Eukaryota > Metazoa > Arthropoda > Malacostraca > Decapoda > Parastacidae > Cherax > Cherax quadricarinatus. The sequence continues at coordinate 11,886,808 of NC_069493.1, forward strand.
AAATATACTAGAAACAGCCTCGCTCGCCGATAATTATGAAATATCTCAACAATTGATTGACGAAACAAAAAGTAAGGAAACAGTGACTAAATGTGCCCCTAAGAAAGAACGATCCAATCTTACAGAGATGCGTCGCATACAGAATCCTTTCCAGACCTCCTATGAAGCCTCCATGCCCATTAATAATAAATTTAGATATAACTCTAGGAAAAGTTTAAAACCACTAAGGCATAACAGTGAGTTGAACTGCACTTATTGTAATAAGAAAGGGCATTTAAGGAAACACTGTTATTGGCTAGAGAGGGATACCAGGAACGAGTGACTTCGTTTCCCAACTCAGGTAATATCTTCATCGAGAACTCAAAAGAAACTGAACCCTAGTACCGAACAAGGTTCACAAGAACGAATCAGTAGTCATTCTAGATGACTCAGTACTAGAGCTGTTTCAGAAAAAGATATTCACTCAGCTATGAGTCCCTACTTTGCTAAAGTGAAAGTTGGAATAGACGAGACTCAATTAGTTGAAATTAATTCCTTCCGTGATACTGGAAGTTATTTAACATTGTTGAAGCAGGACATACTTCCCGTAAGTGATATGACTCGCACAAAGCTAGATGTCTTATTAGAAGCCTATGGAGGCGCCATTATAAGAGTGCCTCTTCACAGGATATACATCCAAACACCAACCTATACTGGCTTTGTGTCGGTAGGTATATCCAGTGAAACTTTTCCTATTCAGGGCGTTGACTTACTCATAGGCAATGATCTAGACTATCCAGATAAGCCGAGAGCCTCTAGTTATTGATAATTCTGACATAAACTATACCATAGAAGCTCGAAAAGAGGCTCCTACCTTATTTCCTCTCAATGTTATAACTAGAGCAATGTCTAGAGCGCCTCAAAATCCTTTATCAACTGAAGTCCTAAGTGAAGCCGAACATTTAGGTCTCAATTTATTGTTCAGTCGATCCTTACAACCCGGATCTTCAAATCTGAAATATTCTATGATCGGCCCTTTTCAAGATTCTAATATTAAAATGCTATCGAAAGAAGATTTAATAAGGGATCAGTTCCTTGATCCATCCCTAGAGAAATTACGAGAGATAGCTATTACAGAAGACTACGCCCAAGACCTGGATAATTGTTACTATCTTGCTAATGGTATATTAATGAGAAAGGAAAAGTCTCTTTTGTCTTCCGACGATCATCTGTCTACCAGCAAACATCTAGTAGTGCTACCTAGCACCTTTAGAGAATTGGCTATTAGTTTCGCCCACCATAGTCCCATGGGAGGACATTTGGGAGTAAAGAAAACGCTGGGCAAAATAGAGAAGCATTTTCATTGGCCGAGAATGAAGGAGACTGTGGAAAGCTATCTAAAAGTTTGTCAAGTCTGCCAAGTGACCGGCAAACCTTCGCACACACCTCCACCAGTTCCCCTCATTCCGATTCCCGTCAGTGGTGAGTCTTTCTCACGCCTGATAATAGATTGTGTTGGTCCGTTACCCAGGACTAAACAAGGGAATCAATATCTGTTTACAATTATGGATGTCGTTACTCGATATCTAGAGGCTATCCCTTTGAGAAAAATTAATTCTCACATCATTGTTCGAGCTTCGCAAAAATTTTTCTCACAGATGGGGATTCCCCGAATAATTCAATCCGATCAAGGTTCAAATTTTACCTCTAAGATGTTTCCCGATGCCTTATCTCGCCTCGGAATTAAGTCCGTATTTTCTGTTGCTTATCACCCTCAGTCGCAAGTAGCCCTCGAACGATTTCATCAAACATTAAAATCAATGATGAGAGCGTACTGCGAGCAGTTTTCCAGAGATTGGGACGAAGGAATACCATTCCTCTTGTTCGCCTTAAGGGAAAGCGAACAAGAAAGCACTGGGTTCTGTCCATTTGAATTAATTTACGGACACCAAGTACGCGGCCCCCTCGCCGTACTAAAAGATTCATGGACCGGAAAATCAGAACCCTCGCTTAAAACAACTCCAACTCTAATGCAAAAGCGTTTGTCACAACTGAGGGAATTAGCCTCAAAAAACTTAGCTAAGGCCCAATCCAAGATGAAACATTGTTATGACAAACACACACGCTCTCGTTTCTTCAAACCAGGTGACGGTGTGATGGCACAGAAATTCTTACCTGGACACGCTCTGCAACCTAGATACGATGGTCCTTTGGTAGTGATTGAGCGGCTGAATGAGGTAAATTATGTACTGCAAACTCCAGGAAAGAGAAAAGCAAAACGTACTTATCACATAAACCAACTTAAGGCTTACCACCCTAGTATCGTACCAGTTTCGACAGTTCTTCCTTTAGCTGAAACTGAAAATGTAAGTCTGCCCAGCATCTCTAAAGCAATAGAAGTACGTTTAAAAAATTCAGAGATATTGCAATCTCTTGATGCCTTTCTTATGGACCTTGATTTAAAGAAAGCAAAAGATATCAAAGACTTGATATTACGTTTTCAGGTCTTATTCGATGACGTCCTTAGGTGTTGTACATTGGGAATTCACGACATAGATGTACAAGGAGCAAAGCCTTGCAAACAGTCACCTTATAGGGCAAGTCCACTCAAACAAGAAACATTAAACGAAGAAGTAGAATTTTTGTTGTCCCATGGACTCATAGAACGGAGTAAAAGTCAGTGGGCCTCGCCCTGTATATTAGTTCCCAAGCCTGATGGAACTTCTAGAATGTGCACTGATTATCGTAAGGTTAATGCTCTCACGGTACCAGATGGTTTCCCACTACCCCGTATTGATGATCTAATAGACAGAGTATCAGGAGCCGCCTATGTCACCCGCCTGGATTTATTAAGGGGCTATTACCTAGTGCTGCTTACCCAGCGAGCCCAAGAAATATCCGCATTTACTATACAAGGCGGATTATTCAATTATCGTGTTATGCCCTTCGGGTTGTGTAACGCGGCCTCTACCTTTCAGCGCCTGATGAACCTGCTGACCAATGACTTAGAAGGAGTGGATGCATATCTAGATGATCTTGTTTTAGCAATGAGTGGGAGCAACATTTAATTCGCCTGGAAACCTTATTTAAGAAGTTAGAAAAGTACAACTTCACCATAAATTTAGCCAAGTGTCAGTTTGGACAAGCCAAGATTATATACCTCGGATTTTGTATAGGTCAGGGTGAGGTATGTCCTGTTGATGTAAAAGTTAGGGCCATTGCCGAGTTTCCTATCCCTCAAGATAGAAAGTCTATACAGAGGTTCCTTGGAATGACTGGTTATTATCGACGTTTCTGTCCTAATTTTTCTCAGGTTGCATCTCCTCTTACTGAGTTAACCAGTAGTAAGATGAAGTTTTGCTGGACGAAAGATTGTGAGATAGCTTTTAATCGGTTGAAGTGGTTGCTTTCTTCGTCACCCGTATTGAAAAGTCCTGACTTTAATCAACCCTTCTATTTACACATGGATGCCAGCGGTTATGCTGTGGGGGCGGTGTTACTTCAGAAATCCCCCTCTACTGATATTTTGCATCCTATATCTTATTTTTCTTCAAAGTTGAAACATCACCAAAAGAATTATGCCACTGTAGAGAAAGAAGCTCTTGCCCTAGTAATATCTTTGGAACATTTTGACATTTATCTGGGAACCTCCCCCATAAAATTATGGTATTTTCTGATCACAACCCTTTAATTTATATTAATTCTATGAAATCAAAGAACACCCGGATCCTCAGGTGGGCTCTGAGGATCCAACCTTATCTGATTAGTATTCAACACTTAAGTGGATCCCTTAACGTAATTGCTGATGCCCTTTCTCGCCCCTGAAAAAAAAATGTATACCTTAAAATGTAAAGTTAAGAAATGAGTACTCTTAGAGCCTAATTTATATATATATATTACATATTTTTGTTAATGATTCTCTTTTATATTGACAGTATGACTATGAAAGCCGTTTCGTTGATGGGACGAAGTATTAAGTCCACATGGATGACCCTGACAGTCATGTCAGAGACTCCTATTCTCGAATTGTGATGGAAGCCACTCCAGATAGTTCTTCCGGCCATTGTTCCAAAAGCTCATCCTCTGGCAAATAACCATGCTGATCGAGTTCTTTCTTCTCCATTCTTCCGTCATACTACATGCCTTATTTACCAAGAGGACGCTTATTATAAAGAGATTTACCAGACGCTTGTAAACTCCCTACTGCGACCTATGGTCGTACGGGGGGGGGGGGGTGGGGGTGTAATCTTCGAAATTGGTCATTCTGTGTAATTTAACTATTGTAAGAGAATATGTTCATACTTAATATTATAGCGCGAAAGTCCCGTTTATAGCTAAAATAGAGACTTCGGCGTTATATTATTATCTGTTAATATATGAAAATACCATGGTTATCACTTTTTGTTATTATCACTATATCATATTTTGTTATTATCACTATTTTGCTATTATTATCACTAATATTTTATTATTATTGTTAGCGGATTTTTGTGTATAGGGTTAAAAGTCATCGGAAACCATCCGGTGAATTGTTCAATTGTTTATGTCCGGCATGACTGACGTTGGGTCAGGTATCCAACCTGACGACACGTCAACAGACTGCAAGTAGTCAGTCTGCTCCTGTCTAGCCCTGACATATGATGTATATTGGCTCTTACGGTGTACAGTTTGAATGGTTTTTGAGAATTGGACTCTAGAGCTGACTCGTTTGTTCCTCATTGCTCTGAAAGATTCTTTTGATATTATATTCTTGGTCAGTTCAGTAATCCATAGGAGATACTTTACGGCCAGATTCAAAGGTCTTGTTAAATCTTGTACCTTTTGTATTTTGAGTTTACAGTCTTGTTAAGACAAAGATGTAAATGTTATTGAAGACTTAATTACAGGAAGAATAATTAAACTTCCTTATTAATGTGACATTTCCATGATTTTGAACTAATTGTATATGGTAAATTTATTGTGCAAAGTATTAAGTTACATTAACTACAAAGGGAAGATAAAGTATTGTATTTAAATACGAATTGAAGCAAGATGCCCTCCATCGAGCAACTTTACCAACAGCTTAAGGAAGAATTGAGGATGGTGAAGTTGGAGATTCGGCGACTGACCGAGGAAAACAAGAAGATTCGTAGTAGTCCTCCTGTTTTGAGTCCTCAGGTCAAGAAGGGAAACTGGTCAGTGGCTGGACAGCAGGGAATGAAGTTGATGATCAAGAAGACGAATGGAAAGGTAGAAACGATGAAGAAGAAAGAGACTGCCATGGAAACTGTTGTGGAAACATCTAATACATTCTCAGTGCTACCCGACGAATGTGAGTCGACTACTGGGAACATCACGACGAACGACACCAAGGAAGGTAAGAATATTGTTGTTGGGGATAGCCAAGTTAGGTATATGGATAGGGCGTTCTGCTTGAAGGACAGGAGTAGGAGACAGAGAGTTTGCTTTCCTGGGGCTGGGATGGAGGATATTGTTAGCCATCTGGATGACATCATGAGAGGTAATGGGAGCAATCCTATTATCTATCTCAGTGCTGGAGGCAACAATGTTGGCAGACGTAGGAGTGAAGACCTGATTAGCAGGTATAGGTCAGCAATAGAAATAATTAGGAGTAAGGGTGGGAACCCTGTCATATGTGGTATTTTGCCAAGGAGAGGAGTTGGAAATGAATGGTTGTCGAGGGCAATTGGTGTCAATTGCTGGCTTGACAAATACTGTAAGGAAAATGCGGTAACATTCATTGACAACTGGGACCTCTTCTATGGCAGAAATGACATGTATGCCAGGGATGGGGTTCACTTATCTAGGTCTGGGGTGGTAGCACTGGCAACTGCAGTGGAGGGAGCAGTTAGGACTTTAAACTAGGAATAGTTAGTGGTATGGGTTTTGGCAGGAAAACAGTGAAGTCCCAGTGTAGTAATATTACGAGTTCTAGGGGAACTAGTAATAAGCAGAACGAGGTAGATATTGAAAAGCCAGGGGCTTTGGGTGATAAGGACAGTAATAGGTTTAGTAGAAAAACAGAAATGAGCATAATTGCACTACGGCAATTATGCTAATTGCCGTAGTGCTAGGAATAAGATGGACGAGTTGAGATTAGTTGCTAGTGCAGGTAACATTGATGTATTTGCCTTAATTGAGACGTGGTTTAATTCAAAAAGTCGGGACATGCCTGCAGAATGTCACATTCAGGGTTTTAAATTGTTCCAAGAAGATAGAAGTATCGGGAAGGGGGGTGGGGTGGCATTGTATGTCCGAGATCGCTTGAACTGTTGCATAAAAACGGGCATTAAGTCTGAAGTAACACATACAGAGTCTGAATAGAATTTTCAGAGGGGCATGAAAAACTGATTTTAGGAGTGATATACCGTCCCCCAAACTTAGATAGGGACCAGGGGAGACTACTATGGGAGGAAATTGTTAAGGTCACAAGGCACGATAATGTAGTAATTCTAGGAGACTTTAACTTCAGTCATATTGATTGGAATTTCTTGACTGGGAATTTAGAATCATACGACTTCTTAGAAATAGTTCAGGATTGTTTTTTGAAGCAGTTTGTGACAGAACCTACAAGGGGAAATAACCTGCTTGACTTAGTTATGGCAAACAATGAATCCCTTGTTAATAATTTAGAAATTTCAGAGGAACTGGGTGCTAGCGACGACAAATCAATTACATTTAGCATTGAATGGAAGTACGATAGTAGCGATAACTCAGTAACAGTCCCAGATTTTCCCTTAGCAGATTACGATGGGCTTAGAGAACACTTATCATCTGTTGACTGGGGTAACGAAGTGAGCTATCAATATGACAGTTTTCTGAACACTATACATGCTGCTCAAAGAACGTTTATCCCATATAAAGAAATTAGATCAAATAGAAATGACCCAAAATGGATGAATAATAGGCTCAAATATCTACTAGGGCATAAGAAAGGAATTTATAAGCGTATCAAAAGAGGTGAGGGTCATCTTATGAATCAGTATATTGACATTAAGAGGGATATTAAAAGGGGATAAGAAAAGCTAAAAGGGACTATGAAATTAAAGTTGCTATGGATTCTAAAACTAACCCAAAACGTTTTTTCCAGGTCTATAGAACAAAAGTTAGAGATAAGATAGGTCCCCTTAAAAATAACTATGGGCATCTTACTGACAAAGAGAATGAAATGTGCTTGATTTTAAATAATTATTTTCTCTCAGTTTTTACACAGGAAGACACTAACAATATTCCAGTAATTAATTTTTATAGTGGGCTAGAAGAGATAAATTATGTAACATCACAGTCATAGTGAAATGGTTGTGAAGCAGATAGACAGACTGAAGCAAAATAAGTCGCCGGGTCCTGATGAGGTTTTTTCAAGGGTTCTTAAGGAATGCAAAATGGAACTCTGTGAACCATTAACTAATATTTTTAATTTATCTCTTCAAACAGGTGTAGTGTCTGATATGTGGAAGATGGCCAATGAAATTCCTATTTTTAAAACAGGGGACAAGTCGTTACCGTCAAATTACCGCCCAATAAGCCTGACCTCAATTGTAGGCAAATTACTAGAGTCAATTATTGCTGAGATTATAAGAAGCCATCTCGATAAGCATAGCTTGATTAATGATACTCAGCATGGATTCACAAGAGGCCGGTCTTGTCTAATTTATTAACTTTCTTCAGTAAAGCTTTTGAGGCTCTTGACCACAATAAAGAATTTGATATTATTTACTTAGATTTTAGTAAGGCTTTTGATAGAGTTCCGCACCATAGACTGTTAAAGAAAGTGGCAGCTCATGGCATTGGGGGAAAAGTGCTCTCGTGGATCGAGTCATGGCTCACTGACAGGAAGCAGAGAGTGTCCATAAATGGGGTTAAATCTGAGTGGGGATCTGTAACAAGTGGCGTTCCACAGGGATCAGTCTTGGGCCCGTTGTTGTTTATAATATATATCAATGATCTTGATGAGGGAATTACTAGTGATATGAGCAAATTCGCCGATGACACAAAGATAGGTAGGATAATTGATTCAAACGTAGATGTTATGGAACTTCAGGAGGATTTAAACAAACTCTATTCTTGGTCAGAAAAGTGGCAGATGCAGTTCAATGTAGATAAATGCAAGGTTCTGAAGCTTGGGAGTGCCCATAACCCTAGTACTTATAAGTTAAATGATGTAGAACTTAGCCATACAGATTGCGAAAAGGACTTGGGGGTTATGGTGAGCAGCAACCTTAAACCAAGACAGCAATGCCTAAGCGTACGTAATAAGGCAAATAGATTACTGGGATTTATATCAAGAAGTGTAAGCAACAGAAGTCCAGAGGTCATACTGCAGCTTTATACATCATTAGTAAGGCCTCACCTAGATTATGCAGCTCAGTTCTGGTCTCCATATTACAGAATGGACATAAATTCGTTAGAAAACATTCAGCGTAGGATGACTAAATTAATACATAGCATTAGAAATCTTCCTTATGAAGAAAGATTGAAGACTCTTAAGTTACATTCACTTGTTAGACTAAGAATGAGGGGAGACCTGATCGAAGTGTATAAGTGGAAGATAGGTATTAATAAAGGGGATATTAACAGGGTCTTGAGGATATCTCTCCAAGAGAGAACCTGCAGTAATGGATTTAAATTAGATAAGTTTAGATTTAGAAAGGACATAGGAAAGTATTGGTTTGGAAATAGGGTAGTTGATCAGTGGAACAGTCTACCTAGTTGGGTTATTGAGGCTGGGACTTTGGGTAGTTTCAAATTTAGGTTGGATAAGTACATGAGTGGGAGGGGTTGGATTTGAGTGGGACTTTCACATCAGAGCTTATTTCTTGGGTGGCATTGAAAATTGGGTTGGGCAAATGTTTTGTTAGTGGGATGAATTGTAAAGGACCTGCCTAGTATGGGCCAACAGGCCTCCTGCAGTGTTCCTCCTTTCTTATGTTCTAATGTTCTTATGTTCTATGGAGTTTCCCAGTTGAAATTATTTCCCCTAGACTCTAAAATACCTTTAAATAACTCGGATCCAAAAATCTTGTTGCATAAGAAATAAATGGTAACAGGCCACATTCTGAAGTTCTTTAAAAAATTTCTTATTCGCAACACATGTCACTAGGCTACAGTCACCAGTGTTGTCATTCTTGATAATCATGTTGTCACTAGGCTACAGTCACCAGTGTTGTCATTCTTGATAATCATGTTGTCACTAGGCTACAGTCACCAGTGTTGTCATTCTTGATAATCATGTTGTCACTAGGCTACAGTCACCAGTGTTGTCATTCTTGATAATCATGTCACTAGGCTACAGTCACCAGTGTTGTCATTCTTGATAATCATGTTGTCACTAGGCTACAGTCACCAGTGTTGTCATTCTTGATAATCATGTTGTCACTAGGCTACAGTCACCAGTGTTGTCATTCTTGATAATCATGTTGTCACTAGGCTACAGTCACCAGTGTTGTCATTCTTGATAATCATGTTGTCACTAGGCTACAGTCACCAGTGTTGTCATTCTTGATAATCATGTTGTCACTAGGCTACAGTCACCAGTGTTGTCATTCTTGATAATCATGTTGTCACTAGGCTACAGTCACCAGTGTTGTCATTCTTGATAATCATGTTGTCACTAGGCTACAGTCACCAGTGTTGTCATTCTGATAATCATGTTGTCACTATGCTACAGTCACCAGTGTTGTCATTCTTGATAATCATGTTGTCACTAGGCTACAGTCACCAGTGTTGTCATTCTTGATAATCATGTTGTCACTAGGCTACAGTCACCAGTGTTGTCATTCTTGATAATCATGTTGTCACTAGGCTACAGTCACCAGTGTTGTCATTCTTGATAATCATGTTGTCACTAGGCTACAGTCACCAGTGTTGTCATTCTTGATAATCATGTTGTCAATAGGCTACAGTCACCAGTGTTGTCATTCTTGATAATCATGTTGTCACTAGACTGCAGTCACCAGTGTTGTCATTCTTGATAATCATGTTGTCACTAGGCTATAGTCACCAGTGTTGTCATTCTTGATAATCATGTTGTCACTAGCCTACAGTCACCAGTGTTGTCATTCTTGATAATCATGTTGTCACTAGCCTACAGTCACCAGTGTTGTCATTCTTGATAATCATGTTGTCACTAGGCTACATCACCAGTGTTGTCATTCTTGATAATCATGTTGTCACTAGGCTACAGTCACCAGTGTTGTCATTCTTGATAATCATGTTGTCACTAGGCTACAGTCACCAGTGTTGTCATTCTTGATAATCATGTTGTCACTAGGCTACAGTCACCAGTGTTGTCATTCTTGATAATCATGTTGTCACTAGACTGCAGTCACCAGTGTTGTCATTCTTGATAATCATGTTGTCACTAGGCTACAGTCACCATGTGTTGTCATCTTGATATCATGTTGTCACAACTACAGTCACCAGGTTTGTCATTCTTGATAATCATGTTGTCACAAGCCTACAGTCACCAGTGTTGTCATTCTTGATAATCATGTTGTCACTAGCCTACAGTCACCAGTGTTGTCATTCTTGATAATCATGTTGTCACTAGGCTACAGTCACCAGTGTTGTCATTCTTGATAATCATGTTGTCACTAGGCTACAGTCACCAGTGTGTCATTCTTGATAATCATGTTGTCACTAGGCTACAGTCACCAGTGTTGTCATTCTTGATAATCATGTTGTCACTAGGCTACAGTCACCAGTGTTGTCATTCTTGATAATCATGTTGTCACTAGGCTACAGTCACCAGTGTTGTCATTCTTGATAATCATGTTGTCACTAGGCTACAGTCACCAGTGTTGTCATTCTGATAATCATGTTGTCACTAGGCTACAGTCACCAGTGTTGTCATTCTTGATAATCATGTTGTCACTAGGCTACAGTCACCAGTGTTGTCATTCTTGATAATCATGTTGTCACTAGGCTACAGTCACAGTGTTGTCATTCTTGATAATCATGTTGTCACTAGGCTACAGTCACTAGTGTTGTCATTCTTGATAATCATGTTGTCACTAGGCTACAGTCACCAGTGTTGTCATTCTTGATAATCATGTCACTAGGCTACAGTCAAGAGTGTTGTCATTCTTGATAATCATGTCACCAGACTGCAGTCACCAGTGTTGTCATTCTTAATATACTTATTCTCACTAGGCTACAGTCACCTATGTTATCTATCTTTATTAAATATATTTCAAAACAGAAATTAGTCTGTAGTATCATATAACAATGAGGTTAAACAAAACAAGGAAAATGTTATATAGGCGAAGCAGATAATTATTGAAAGATTTTAAGAGTATAATAAAGAAATTACCGAGATGTAAGAAAACACACAAGTACAACACTATAGAGGAATAAAATTATAACTCTAAACTCTCTAGCAATAAATAAAATACCTTTGATCCATCTATAGCCTAAATATTCTTATATTGCTAAATATTAGCAATGAAATATATTATGTGGGACCTAAAGTGGCGAACTATTTTAAGCAGAACTATACAATAGATGTATTAATAACAGTAAGAAAATGACAGCCGCTTCAAACATCTACAGCAAGGAATGGATTCTATAAAACATTTAAATGTGGTAGCACATAGCTGAGTAGTAGCATCTTTGGCTCACAATCAAATAACCCAGACTCATTCCCGGGCAAGTCTTAAATTATAAGAAGTCTGGCTACACCTGCTAAACTCTGTATGTTACTGACTGGTGAGGGTTTGTTGGTGTGTCAGATGATCTGAGGTGCTATAACAGCTGTTTGCCTGTTCAGCTGTGTATTATTATTATTATAATCATGTGGGAGCGCTAAACCCTTAGGATTATACAACGCATGTGGGGGGGGAGGGATGGAAGGTATTCAGGCTCAATTCAGGGCTGTGTAGAAAAAAAAATCATAGACTTTCAGCTGTCTGTTTTGTCCTGTAAATCTGTACAAGAACTAAACAAATCGGTGACAAACGCATGGGACTACATTTTTTTCAATTAAAATCCATTTATAAAATTTTAAGTGAAAATACTATTTCAGGAATTCTAATTAAGTAGCTGACATATGAGTCACACTTGTTTAATTCATCTTAAAAATTCAAGCACCAACTATCGAAATATAACTTTCCTGGTGTCGTACGTCTTAAAATATAACTTTTGATTACGTGATCTGTAAAATACAATGCAAACTTATGGCGTAAGTTAAATAGGTTCTTTCTAATATAGTTTAAACAGGAAAAAAGTCATTAATACTAATAATTCTCAATGAGATCATCAGTTGACATCATGATGAGTAAGACAAAGAAATTTCCTGTGTTTACAACTACTCTTGTGTTGTGTATAAGAAGTGACAGTTAGTATAAAGTGAAACTATTGGTACATGTCAACGACTGTGCTCTCTGTGTCAGGTAAATTTTACACTTTACATGTCATCATATAAGCAAAGTCATGTTGTCTAAACTGTTCATATATAACAAATATCTGCAGCTCTGGAAAACATTTAAGAAGTAACTTAAATAATTTTACTGAATGTTGTGCTAGATATCTATCTTTAACAGTATCCTAGCTAATATATCTAGCACTAATCATTGATTCTTTCCTTTAAAGAAAAGTGATTGTAAATAACGCAATAAAATGCAAATTGCTATATAAAGTTTATCTAGAGACAAGCTAAGTGAAGCCTAGTGAGGTGCACAGTTCCCTTCATCTAGGCTTGTACACTATATTATCTAGAATACACATGATAGACAACGACAAAAGTCAACCAGTGGAAACAAAGACACGCAGTAGATAATTCTTTCAATACAACGTTTCTTCCACAACTGTGCTTCATCAGGAACACTGGTATAAACAATTACAAAACATTATAAGATAAACGAGCACAGTAAGGTCAGGCTCAGTAAAAAACAGGTCACATGTATGTGTATGTATATGTTCGCCAAGACCATAGTCCTGGCACGGGTCCCAATCTTGCGATGACCCGTCTCTGGCTCCCGATGGAGAAAGGTTTCCACAATGATGCGACGCATGCCGCTCAAGCGCCCCTCTGGTCAGTTCAACTGGTGCATCTCATAAGCGACACCATATGTAACTATGGACACTAGCGAGGAGGAGGATATGTCATTATTACAGGTAACAGCTTGTCTGGTTCGTTGACCCCATGGTACACTAGTGTGGCCGCAGTCATCTCTGGGTCCTCTTCGGGAGGGATATCCCCCCTAGTTGCCTGCGGGGAGGGTTCAGTGCTTCGCACTCTGGGAAGATAGTGGTTAGGGGCCGCGGGGAAAACGTGCTGACGGGTACGGGCAACTCTCGGGCCTTGTTACCATTTTTGGTGGGGGGAAAAGGGGCCAAAACGAAGCCGATGGTGGGGGGGTACATGCGTTTCTGGACCAGTTCTTATTGGGGGGGGGTTTCCCCCTAAAGGTCGCTCCCTCTTTTCCCACTTTTTGAGAGGGGGTTATCACCTAAGACCCCCCATAATTTTTGTGGCTTGGCAGCCCCCAGTTTGGTCTGCCCGTAGGCTGACGGGACATTTAAATTTCCAATTTGGTGGATATTTTTGTTGCTGCCTGGGTGCATCATTTTTCCCGCCTCATTTCCCGGATGCCAGCTTTTGGCTGGGGATCCAGTTCAATGTCGATCTATTACCCGGGAACTTTAAGGTTTGTCATTAGCTCAGGATCGATGTGATGAGGTGAACATTATCCTGGGGTTTTGAGGAGGGGAAGAGGGCATTGATTGCAGAGGTGGAACAACATGTAGGGAAGGTCGGGAGTCAAATTTTCTTTAGGGCAGGTGACAATCCCTGTAAATCGCCCAGCTCAGCTTGAAGGATCGGGGGCAGGGTCAGGGAGTCGCCAGCTTGTGTGTGACCATTGTGGTACAGCCCAGTGCTGCTTCTTCTGTCAGGGTCGACAGAACCTTTCTGTAAAATACGCTGCAATGTGTTTTTCCTCTGTTAGTGCCAGGGCTTGTTCAGCATGATTGCGGGGGGTTTGTCTTGACTGCAGAGACGTTGAGAGGGGTTTTAGCGCAGATGCAAAAAATGGGCTGATTGGGCCCCAGGGGGTGGTGGGGGTTTCCCCAAAGGCAACGGGAAAAGGCCCCAAAAACTCTTCTCACAGAGCAGCGTACGGGCGCAGTTTCCGCCCAGCGCAAAAAACAAACCAAATTCCCGGAGTAGTCCGGGAAGAGTTGGGTTCTTGTGACATGGTTTTTAAATTTAATCCTTTCCCCCTTGTGGGGTACCTTGCTGCCGGGGGCAGAATCGTGGCCACTTTGCGGGGTTAGTTTTCTTACTCTGTAAACCCAAGGGAAAGGGAAAACCCGGGCCCTCGATCTGGACATCCCTGTTTTGGGCCCAGATGGGGGCACCAAGCATAGTTCTTTTCCCCTGGTTTTGTGGGCCCTCCACTTTTTGGCCTGCTCGGGAAGGGGATGAGTTTAAAGCCGGGGGCCCGAAAGTAATGAGCGAGGGTATGGGTTGTATATAGTACAAGCAAAATTTACTTTCTTTGTTTTTCCCCCTGACGGTGCCTCGTCTTGGTTTCTCATGGCGTTGAGTCTGGAGAGCACGTGATGAATATGGGCCCTGTTTCTGAAAGGTCAGCTTTTTATCAATGTGTTTCCCAAGTACGGGTTTAGGACCCTGCCCAACTCAAGTTATATCCTGAATACAAATCTTTTCTGGGGTTGGCCCCTTTAAAAACATCATTGCAAGAGATTTTCGGCCGGTTTGAGGCCTATTTCCCTTTTGCAAGACTGGGAAATTAATCCAAAGCTCTCGGAGCCTGTGTTTAAATTGCCTTTTCCATTCATTTACTAGTGCAAGTTCATCAGCATAGCTGAGGAGCTGTGTACCACAAATAAAAGGGGGGAAGGGCCCCAAATTTTCCTGCTAAGGTTTTTAAAACAAGGTGGGAAACTGAGCAACCTCCTTGTGGGTACGTTTTCCGGGGTTTTTAAAAGGAGAGTAGTGCCCCTGAAAGCTGCCCACGGGCCCTCCCTGCCCCAAAGGGGAAAGGACTCAAACCCGGGCCCAAGGGGGGGAAGTCCTTTGATTCCCTTCCGAGCTAGTTTTGCCGTTTGCTTTTGGGGTGGCTAGCTCGGGTTGCCTTCTAAAGGTCGGGGGAAAAAGGGATTTTTCTGGGTTTTTTTTTGTTGCTTCAGCAATCTGGTTGTAGAGTGGTTATGCACTCTGTGTTCCCTCCTTTGGGGGCCCCAAAATATGTGATGATGAGAGGGAAAAAGTTTCCATGGGAGGGGGGTTTAAACCCCCATCCTCCCCAGAAAATTTTGGTAAGCAGGGGTTTCAGCGATATGGGTTCATACTGCCGGGGGTTTTTGGGGGTTTTGGGAAATTTGGGTACGTTTTGTAGCTTTTTCAAATGCTGGGAGTGCCCTGGCCCCCACATTGTTAAGGGAGTCTAGTAGGGGCCTCCCATCCACTTTCCCCAGTCTGTGCAATCAGGGATTCGTCACCCATCGATGCCGGGGCGTTTTCCCTGTGTTCTTAAGGGGCACGTCGGAGTTAAAAGCCCGTGAGGTCTACATCAGTCACTTCTTCGCCCAAACAGGGCAGTTGAAATCTTTTGCTGGCGTGTGGCAAAAGATCCGTCGGTATTTTCCCGGTTGTCCTGTGGGAGCTGAGTGGGGGGCCCCCTTTGGGAAGTGAAAGCTCCCAAGTTTCTCGCTTCCTGGGTTTGGGTTTTCGGGTTTTGCTGGGGGCCTGGCTTGCCCTTTGCCTTTGCTATTTTGACCCTTTCCCCCATATCTCAGAAAAAGGTGGGTGATCCCCAATGTTGGCACCACCCCCGCCTTTTCTCTTTTTTTTACTCGGAGAGTTCTGGGCTTGTTTGCACAATGGCTCTCGAGTTTTCCCTGTTCTTGCCGGGAGGGTTCCCGTGTATAGTTTTCCAAAAAGAGTTGTTTCGGGGGTTCGGGCTCCCCCCCTCGTCTTTGTAAAAACCCCCAGTCTTTTTTGGGTTGAGGGGTTTCCTGGGATTTTTGGAATTGCGCACTCTGCTCCCTTTGATGAAAAACAGTGTTAGCCCCTGTTCACCCGTACACGTCTTCAGATAGAGAGTATGTGGACCCCCATTTATAAAGTTAACCCCGGGAACCCCTTTTCCATTTGGGCCCCCCTTTACGCCCCTCTAGGGGGGAAAGCAAAACCTGTGGAAGGCCGGTTGTGGGGAAGGTGGTGACACGCAAAGGGGTCATGAAAAGGGTGAGGATGAGTTTTCCCCATGTGGCCCCCTGCTGCGATTTGTCTTAAACCCAAAAAGGAAAGGTCGGGCCCCACCAACAGGTGTGGGGGGTTCCCATTGTTTAGAAACTTTACCTCTGGAATATGTGTAGGGCTTTTGCTAAATGTCTCCCACCCGGATTGGTTGCTGAGTGAGAGTGCAGAAAAGGGTGCTTTGCGTTAAAATTCTCCCCCTACAAAAATCACTCATTTGCATGCTAGTGCGAGGGTTTCTGAATGTCGGGGTGTGTCTTGGGTTTTTTTAGTGTTATAGGGGAAATTGGGCGCCCCATTATGTGCACAAGGAGGGCCCGTACCTCGAATCCCCCCACAGTGCCCGGGTTTTTGGCTAAAACCTCGTGGGTATTGTATTGGATAAAAATACGCTGTCCCTCTGCTGAATGCCCGGGCCCATGTCCCAAAAATACCCAGCAAAAAGGGTAGTGAAATAAAATCCCGGACGGTTTTTATACCTTTTAAAATGTTAAAAAACCGGGTGTTTTGGGCAATAGTCGGGCGTCAGGAGTTTTTTTGGAGCAAGCGATGTAAACCCCGACCCCAAAATTACTCCCTTTCCGAAGAGGTGCTGTTTGCCCCCCGGGCCCTGAATGTTCCTTGTGGACCTTGAGGGTGTTTTTTGGGTTTCCCGAGGTTTTTTCCCATCGCAGTTGGTTTTCCCTTTGAGCTGGAGATGGGGCCCTCCCGGGCTCTGAGAACCTGAAAATTTTCTGGCATCCACTGTCTCCTCTTCGGTCAGAAAGCAAACTCTCAGGAGAGTATTGACCATTTGGGGGGGAATGCGCTCTGTTGTTTTGGAGTTGATTGTGTTGCAAAAAAAGATCCGTAAAACCCCCTTGATGAGGGTTACGAGATCCCCCCTGGGGGAGGGCCTGCTTTGGAGATGGGTTGAAAAAGTGGATATTATTTGGGCTGTTGTGGGGCTGGGAGGGATGCCCGAGGGTTGGATTTCTTTATTGTTGGGACCCGGGGGTTTTTGCGTATAAATAGGTTGAGTAGCGGGGTTGCTGGTTTAAGGGGGCCAAGGGTTTAGGGCTGCCCAAAATGGCCCGTGCCGGGTAAAGGGGTGCCTGCGTTGTCGTGCTATGGCCCGGGGGGGGCTCGTTTTAGGGCCGCCTGTGATCGCTTTACCCCATGCACCCGTTGGGCGCCCCCTGTTCCCCTTGTTTTGTTTCTTGTTGGGGGGTTGGGGTGCGGAGGTTTTTTTGGGCCTTGATTTCCTGGTTTAGGCTTCTTTGGGTTGGGAATTTCCCGGGCATTGATTGGGGTTTTTGGGTGGGGTGAGAGATCTTTCGGGTTTTGGCAAAGGGGTTTCTGCACCCTCGTTTGATGATCCGTGTAGCCCGCTGCCCAGTTTTTTGGGGTCTTCCGACTTCTTGAATTCTGGCGAGCCTTCGGGGGATTTAAGGATTCAGGCATGGGGGGTTTTTGCCTGCAGGGTTTGGGCATTGTGGAGTGGGGGGGGGGATTTTCATTTTTTTTTTGCTTTGGGGATGGGATTCCTCGGTAGGGGGTTTCTGGGTGCAGCACGCAGATTACTTGTTCAGGAAAAGTGCACCCCGGGGGTCCATAAACCCCTACACTTTTAAAAAAACGAACTGGTTCTGCGTGAAAGGCCTGGGGATCCCCCCCCCCCCCCCCCCCCCCCTGCCCCCGAACCCAGGTCCAGCTGGGGTGGCAGTGGTTCCCACATGCTTTTAATGGAAACCCGTCGGGGGTTTGGGGCGTTGCCTGCCGTCTTTGCCCTTTAGACCCCTTGGGGCTGGGCCCCCACACTGGGGTGAGCTGCTTTGGGGGCCCCGATGGGCTCATCAGCGGGGGATGCATCACTACACCCTTTGGGGATCTTCCCGGAGTCCAGTTTCCCGGGTGAATGAGCGATCTGTCACCCGACTCTCTTCAAAAGGGGGGTTTTACATTTTTCCCTTTTTGAGAGGAGTCAATATTGGTTCTCCCCCAAGTTGAACCAAAAATTTTTGAAAATTCAGGTTGTGGGCGTGATTTTAGGGTTTAAACAAAACCCCCTAGTGGGTTCTGTGGTCCCCCTAAAAACTTCACCTTGAATTTGCCAGGTCGGTTTTGGGTGGGTTTTCCTGTCCTTGGCGGATGGCGCTTTTCTTCTTGTCCCAGTGTTCCATCCCCCTTGGTTTTTGGGGGGTTTCGGTTTTTTATTCCGCACCCGTTTTAATTTTCGCTGGCTCCCTGGTTGGGACTGTCAGATCTGCTACAATGTGAGCAGGATTTCCCCTTCCCCTCGCCCAAATTCTTCGCTAGAAATTTGCCCCCCCATTTCCAAATTGAGTCCCCCGTCGTGTTTTGAGTATGTGGCCTTTCTTTTTGGAAAAAGCCAAAGTCCCATCCTTTTGGGTAAGGTAGTGAACTCCGTGAACTGAGAGTGTGTCAATTTGGAAATTTTCGTAATACAGGGAGAGTGAGGTCATTGAAAAAAAAATCAAATTTTGGGTTTAGGTCAGAAAATAGTAAAGTCCCGGTATAGGTGAAAAAACCCAATTTTAGGTTTTTTGTCAGATTTGCTTATTTGCTTTATATGAATCAAGAACATTTTGTACAACAGGGTTTAGGAAAAAATTTATCTTTTGCTTCTTTGCCCCTGGTTTGGGCTGCTTTAAAAATTTTTGGTTTGTTTGGACTTTAGTCCCTTTTTTCTAAAGGGGTTGTGTTCTTTCCCAAAATCATAATGTGGAAATATACGATTTCAATGTTTTACCCCGTACACTGTTGGTTTTAAACCCGGCCCTGAATTTTCGCAACAGTACATGGGGATCGCACCCCAAAAGTTGGGGAGGTTTTTTTATCAAAAAAAATCTTCCAAAACGGTTGGGGGGTCTGTTTTCCAAAATTGCGGGACAAGTGAGATACTTCGGAACATGCCCCTAGACTCACCATTTTGAGCATTAAGACAAAAAATTACTGGGCTCAGACGTTACCTTCATCGTCATTTTGGTCGCAATCGAAACAAGTAAATTTTAGGTTTCGCAGTTCTGTCATGCGGACCTCATCTGGGCCTTTTTCGTGTTTGTTTTTCACTGCCTTAAAAATTCCCGTGTCAGTTTCCATTTTTGATTCGGTAATTTTCAGTTACAAAAATTTTTAACAGAAAAATATTGAAAAATTTAACCCCATTGGGATTTGTTTAGAAAAATTTATTAGGGGAAAACTTTTTCACCACCAAAGGGGTTCTTCTTACATTGGGGAATTTAAATTTATCGGTTTTAGCCCTTTAGGTTTTAGTTTTAGCAGTCTATTTGGGAAAACGATAGGAGGGACTGTTTGAAATATATTTTCCAACAAACTCAACATTTTTTTAGGGTATATGAACGAAATCTTGGAAAATTTTTTTCCCGGGTTTTTCAACCTCGCTAACATGTTAGTCCCCCTTATTTTTTTCAACAGAAAAAGAAAGATTTGGTTTCTTATTTTTCCTTAAAGTCTTTTCTTATCAAAGGCAGATTTAAAAAAAAAAAAAACTGTAATAATATTGGTTAGAACAGCAAGAATTCCTTTTAGAAAATTCCCCCAACGTTTAAAATTCCCAACTTACATAATCCCTTTTTAGACAACGAAATCAAACACTCAAGGGGGGTTTCTAACATGGAAAAAAGGGCTTGTCCTTTCCCCAAAAATTCTCCGAGAAGGCCCCAGGGATGTAACAGTCCGTACCCCCCAAAAACTATGGAAAAGGAAATTTAGAAGGCTTAAACACGAAAACCCCTGCAAAGTCGCTTTTTTTAAAACCAAAAAAACACGTTGTAGTTTTTTTTTTTTTTCTTATTATGCACTGTGTGCTGAGGTGTTTTTTTACTGTGTACTGACCACTGACCCCATTTTTATTGTAGGCCCCCAGTTTCACAGAATTGAAGGTGCTGAATTTAGGCGTTTTACGCAATAACCTGGTGCGTAAACCGTATGTAGTCGGAAACCTGAAAGGGTTTTTTAAATGTCCAAAAAGTGATCAAAATTTGCTTGGTAGCACTCGAAAGTAGATCTTGTTTTTTTTATATTGTTTTTTATGGAGAAAATTAAGGGTTGGGGCGCTATGCTTTCAACGAGATTAGTTTGGCAGTTTAAGGGTTAAATCTCTCAAAAACCAAAATTTGCTGGCCGTAACCCCTTTAAAAGGGCCAAGCGTATATTAAAACGTTTAGTTCATCGCGCAGTGCCCTGAATATTTTGAAAAAAAAAAATATTATAGAAAAAAAGAACACATTTTTTTCAATTTTTTAAACATTTTTTTTTTTGAAATTACAATTTGTATTTGTTCTTGTCTTTTAAAACCCAATCTTTGTTCGGGAAAATAGTATTAGGTACTAAAATTTTTACTCCAATTGTCAAAAAACACATAAAAGGTGGCCCAATTTACCCCTGCCAAAGTCATTTACTTTTGGGTTTTGGGGAATATATAAAAAGTATTTATATGTCCCAGAAATTTTTGGGGGGAAATTTTTTTGTGGAAGTATTTTAAAACAATGAGGGGGAGGAAGAGGAGGGAAGGAGAAGGGGAGGAGGAGGAGGAGGAGGAGGAGAGGAGGAGGGGGAAAGAAAGGAGAAGGAAAGGGAAAGGAGGGGGGGAAAGATGAAGATGAGGAAAAGGAGGAGAAAGAGAAGGGGGGAGGGATGGAGGAGGAGAAGGAGGAGGGGAGAAGGAGGAGAAGGGGAAGAGGAAAAGGGAAAGGAGGAGGAGGGGAGGGGGAGAAAATAATAAAAAATAATTTAATAGGCAAAAATAATTTTCCTTGAAGCATAAAAACAAAGTCCCCCCCGGGCAGTAAACTTGAAAAGATGAGAAAACAACTGAAAAGACTGAAGTTTGATGGTTACAAAAGGGTGGGGGAGGGTGCAGTGTAAAAAAGATTAGAGGTGATGTTTGATGGCTCGCCCTCACTTTGTTTTCACTGGTACCAAACTGCCTGTCTGTCAATTTTTCTGTCTGTCAAGCTCCCTATCTATCTGTCTATCCGTTTAGCTCTCTGTCTCAGAGAGAGCCACGAGACTGCATCACCTTTACTCACATCTTCAAGCAGAGTATAGCACTTTGTCTGGATTTTTTGGGTTATCCTAGGTAATTTACACTATGTATACTTGTATTTATGTGTACCTGTGAGACAGAGATAGACAGACAAATAGAAAGAGAGAGAGACAGATTGAAAGAGATACAGAGACAGATAAAGAAAGACAGATAGTGACAGAGACAGAGACACAGATAGACAGAGACAGATAGACAGAGATAGACAGACAGAGATAGACAGATAGACAATGGAAGACAGAGATAGACAGATAGACAATGGAAGACAGAGATAGAGATAGAGATACAGAGATAGACAGACCCTAAACTTGGGGTTAACATTACTTTCCTTTTAAAAGAAGAGTGTTAATATGACATTACATCAGTGAATCCTTGGTGTTTGCGGCACTGTTTGCTCTAGCTGGCACTCGATTTAACTGGCGCTCCCACAAGGTACTATGTGGTCCCAGATTTTTTAATACCCTGCACACTGAGTGTTAGGACCCATTCTATGCTGACAAGGCATTTCAGGCCAATCGTGCCAAATTTCAAGGCAGGAAAAATAAAACGTATATATATGTTTGGGGTGCTGCGAGTAGGAACATGTATATACGTTTGGACCGTTTAAGGATTAAATTCACTAACATCTGCACTAGTTTCAGGCATTTTCTTAATTAGATCATCATGCAACAGCCTTGCCTTTTCACATATTAACTGAGAAACACTATCTCTTGATAATTGTTTCTCATTGATCCACACCAACAACAGTCTCTCCACATTTTCGAGTGTTTGTCATCTCTGTTTTATAAGTATATTTGCACTTTTTGCAACAGCAGCTTCCTTGATTGCCTTTTTGTTGGCCAAGATAGTAGTGATGGTTGAATGAGGTTTGTTATATAACCTGGCCAACTCGGAGACACGCACTCCACTTTCGTAGTTTGTGATTATCTCTATCTTCAACATTATTTCTTAGCCTTTTTACCACAGGGTTGGCACTAGAAGCTTTCTTTGGGCCCATGGTGGCTTATTTAGTAGTTACAAGCATTAAAAACAATGGAATAATACAAAATACAGTATATCGCATGTATGCGGGGAATTGTCCGCACTGGCTTGTAAACAATGGCACTAGCTGTACTGGAAAGGTCGGGTGGCTCAGGCTGCGCAGACACATTCGGGACGAATGCCCTTAACCAAGTTCTTGGGCATTAGCCAAGCCAATATTTTGATGCAAATATGCGCCTCTATCCGATTTTGGCGTTAGCCGATGCCGCCGTTACCCGAGGGTCCACTGTACCAATAGACCCTTGACTGTCTTCAAGAAGGCACTGGACAGGCACCTAAGTCAGTGCCTGACCAACCGGGCTGTGGTTTGTACGTCAGCTTGCATGCGGCCTGCAGTAACAGCCTGGTTCATCAAACCCTGATCCACCATGAGGCCTGGTCTCAGACCGGGCCGCAGGGGCGTTGACCCCTGAAACCCTCTCCAGGTAAACACCAGGTAAACACAGAGCAGGATTATACCGTATAACATGTGGTGGAATGCTATAGTGTGTCAGGAAGACCTGACGAGACCCTAAGACACTCCATCAGAAAAATATTCCAGCAAGAGGGATAAAACCAGCAATGCCTGCGCTGTCTATCATTACTGTCATTCTCACATCATGGAATGAAGGAGAGTACAACTGTTACACCAGGAAGATGACAGGGCTAGAGACATTTTTGGAAGCACCAGTGATCCATCTCACTATATCACTGGAAACAGCAATATACATGCGGAATGATACATTACGGTAATAGACTGGACTCTCACATTCGCTCCTCTTATTGTCCATTGACCGTGATTTACATTATAATCAATAAATCTCTCACTTTAACCACACCTCTTACTCTCACCACTACCTGACATTACCTATGCCTTGGCCTAACCTACACTGAATCTCGCAATTTCATGGCCACATGATGTTGTCTGTCTTTCTCCAAGTTTGACTTATTATTGCTCGGTTGCCCTATGAGGTAGCGTACAGTAATTACTTATTCTTGTATACTCGATAAAAGTCAACCTTGGGCGAACCGTTGTATTAAAATAATTCTCTGCTGCCAGCAGAGAATTATGTCCTACGTTAATAATGGTTATCTCAGTAATCTATTCTCGTAAAAGTCGGCAAAATTAGTTGTAAATTTTGAGTAATATGATGGAATGGTTTACCTTGGACTTTGGAACTTGGGATCATGTTGCCCAGGATACACTACAAATTATGAAATGTTTCTTAATTACCAGTAAGAAGAAATATTACATTTTTATACTTAAGTGATATGAATTATTGTGCAGATACGAAAAACACATGACATGAAGTACTTAACAGATACATAGTGCATGTTATTTTTTTAATTTTGTAATTAAGCTATGAACAATGTTCATGTCTATATTACTAATTTTGGTTCGTCCTCTTTAATCTGGAGGATGCCACGATCTAAATCTTCTGCCTTATTCTTCTAAGTTAAGTATCCATCTGAATAAGCTTTATCTTTTCTCTTAACAATGGATACCTCCATTTTAATCTGCTTTATTCATTATCACCATCGGCAATACTGTTTGTTACTGACAGAGTAGTTACTTTCTCAGAAAAGATGCTGTGATGCTTCTCATTGTGCTGTTCCTTTACCAGGAACTACAGTAGATACAATAAACAAGTTAGTTGAATTATAAGAAGGATGTGATCATCTTGTACAGGCAACAACAGCTGCATCTCTAGGTAGATGTTGTTTCAGGGTTCGGGTCTTCAACTGCTCGGAACTGTAGCAGAATCACTAGGTATGTGGCGACAAAACTAGCAACCTGCAATACCAAATATAATATAAATATTTAAAAATATTAAAACATAATGATTCTTGAGTGATTTGCATTAGTTTTCATATCTGTAATGTATTAGCAATTAATTTTTACTTACATCAACCAGTCTGCTCTTAGCCAAGACGTAGAAGCCACCAACGTTGAAGGCAGGATAGTTGTCCAGTAAGTCCAGCAGATACGTCAACTGGAATGCAAGACGTGTGTATATGTTCGTTTTTAACATAATTACGGAAAATAGTACATAAACATAATCAGTCTTACCAGGGTACTTATTCAAAGACGAGGGGTCCTATCTTCCCGTCAGTCTTCCATGTGATTATCATAGACGAGGGGTCCTATCTTCCCGTCAGTCTTCCATGTGATTATCATAGACGAGGGGTCCTATCTTCCCGTCAGTCTTCCATGTGATTATCATAGACGAGGGGTCCTATCTTCCCGTCAGTCTTCCATGTGATTATCATAGACGAGGGGTCCTATCTCCCGTCAGTCTTCCATGTGATTATCATAGACGAGGGGTCCTATCTTCCCGTCAGTCTTCCATGTGATTATCATAGACGAGGGGTCCTATCTTCCCATCAGTCTTCCACTTTATTTTCTCGTATAATGACTTAGATAATAAAACATCACTTGCTTTAGAGTTCATTGTTATAACATTGTACATAGTTCATCAATAAAATTATTAAAAATACAGTAAATCCAGGGAAAAATGGGAGATGAAACAGTATGATGAAAGAGGACGCATCCAGGACGAACCTCGGATCGTACAAACTTGTGATTAAGCTGAGTTGGTTAATTTTAGCGTGTACACAACCGGACCAGATTGCTGTTCGATATAATGGATTTAGTCTGACTCATGGCTAATTTAATAGGACAAAATTGGCTTCACACGTTTCCAAGAAGACTGTCTTCACCCAGAGTATCACAAAGTCAGTTCAACTTGTCTGCTTCTAAATGTCATGTAAGATAAACTTTGCCCCACAACAATTACCGCCAACATTTCATCATCACTTGATCTCCTCTCCTGTATAATATGTGGTAGTTCTCATTTTCTTGTACTTGCTGATGAGGATCTTTGGCAGAGGTTGATATGCTTCTAAAGGTGTATACATGTGTCACTAGTGAATACTTGTTGTTGAAGTGAGTATACATAGTGATAGTTGTGTATGCACAAGTGACATTTATATATACATGGCGTAAAGCGAGTACACATAGTTACATTGGTGTATAGAATACATAGTTAAGGGTAAATCGACAGTGACTTGTATGTGTACACGGTGTCATTTTGACAAATACATACAACACTAGTTCTCACCTGTTTCTCTAGTTTGGGTTGTGTGGCCGACATCCTCATCCTGGACACCATAGAACGCAGTTTTTCTATCTGTTAACAAGACAATGATTTGTCAGCAGTTCCCGGACTCCTAATATAATCCAGCGGATACTACTACTACTTAAAATTAAGCACATAAACCAGCATTATCTGTTTCAATAATATACTTATCTGAACTTCCTTATTAGCTTGGTGAGGACTGACAGATAGTTTTTACTAAATTCTTTGGTTATTAAGCCACGTCTGTATTGCTTTTCAAAACGATGTTTCTCATCTATGGATCTAAAGATGCTATCTGAAAGCCAAAAGCTACTTAGTCTCTTAGTAGTGATCTGCTTCCTTCTTATGGGACAATGTTTGTTGTACAGTCTTTGTATTTTTTTGGTAGAAAAAATTCTATTTGTTTGTCAACACCTTTGTCATTGATAAATTCTGTGAGCTAGTTAACTGAAGTTAATGCTGCTATGTGGTTATTTATTTATACCTCATCAATTGAGATCTCAGTATATTCCATTGGTTCCTTACAAATGTTTGTTAAGAGAAAGGTGGGGTAGTGATCAGTAGTGTTGTCTGTAACTATCCTTGCTTTGAAGGGAGCTAATACATTTGCCCATATATGGTTACGGTTTCTTTATAGCTGGTATGAATAACTAATTGTTGATAGTATTTTTGAAGTCAGTGGATGGTCGTATGGAAGACCAGGGTGAATCTTGAAGTTTCCAGCTGGTAGTAGGTAACGTTTGTTCATTGATTGTTTGTTATTAGGTTTTTTGTTGTACTAAAATTTAAGATATTAGTATGAGGTATCATGTAGATAGCACCAACTGTAATGGAGTTATTAGATTTTTCGTAGAGAAGTTAGCAAACATAAAGTCTCCATATTCAACTATGAAGAATGTTAGAGTTACTTAATACGTCATTAGAATAGTAATTGGCAATCCCTCTACCCAAATTTGATCTGTCCTGCAGCTGTGAATGTTTGTGTATCCTGGTAGTGTTTAGATGTCTGCAGTGTCTTGCTTAAACAGCATTTATGTAAGTGTAATACACGGTTGTATTTAAAGAATCTAGGAACTCCAGGAAGTCTTCGTAGTGCTTATTTAAGTATATAACGTTCTAGCTATTATATACCCGGCATTAATGAGGACAATTTTGGCTTGAGTTGTTGTGTAGTGAAGATAGCCGCTTTCGGTTAAGTGTTGGTTAGGATTTAGATTATATAGGTTTAAATTAGGGTTGATGTCAGCATTCATGAAATATAAATACACTATATAATACACTACGAACTGATAATTATCGGATGCATAATAACAGTTACTAACCTGGGTTGTTACCACGTCCGGCGACGATGAAAAAACTAGGATTTGAAACACATGGGAGACGCTAAAAATAATCCTGTAAATAAGTACTCTCCTCGTGGCAATAATGAGAGATTTCTAATGAAATTACCAATGCTGCATGAAGTCATGGTCAAGATTGGAAGGGAGTAGTAGTTAAGGAATTGTTCCTGACACTGACAGAGCTCCATCAAACGCCAACATACTGCTCGCACTACGTCTGTGTCACCATTTTCCTCATCAGGAATATTATCACAACTTTCGTCAGTACTGGGAGACTCTTCTTTTCCTTTACTCCGCACAGACACACACACAGTTTCCAGAGTTCGCTGTAAGTCATCCACTACAGTAGCCAGCACGCGAACTATCAAACAAAATCCAATAACATGGACATACACGAGTCCCACGGCAATAGGATAATATATACTAGATGATATAATGTGAAATGAATAAGCACTACTGTCAGACAAATTAGCTATTGTCTCGATTCGTATCGTATTATTGCCAAGTAAATAGCCATTACCATCAGAGGTATCATCAGAAAACATTTATCCTGTCTTGCTATCCATCGCCTTGTGAGGTGGGCAGGAGAAACTTGGTTGAGGTGGCCAAGGAGTGAGCCCAGTTCACTGCCATTCTTCACCAGGTGAACACTCAAGATTAGACCTGACGAAACTCTACCACCTTAACTATAGATTTCATTGTAGTTATGGTGTTAGCAAAACCGAGTAACAATTTTTCCCAGTAAAGATAAAATATGATAATAAGCGTTGTGAATATTTGCAAGTAGATAATGGCTGCACAGTAAGACCAGAGTGTGTGAAACCTGCTGGAACGTAGGCTGGGAAATATTGTGTCACATTCTGAACATTTCTCAGGCTTTGAAAACTGCAACCAGCCACCGTGAGGCGAGTTGTTGTTGTTTATGTCTTCTTTGGTGACCAGTGTGGTGATTGTGGCGTGCAAGAGCAACTGCTGTATCGTCTGAAGAAATATGGAAAGCTTGAGCATGGTGAGAGTGAGGAGTCTGGTGGTGAACCCGAGTCACCAGGGGTGGTGGTGTGGAGTCCCAGCAGTAGGGAAAGCCTCCCATAAGCCTCATCACCCACGCCCACACCGCAGTAAACGCACCACAAAACTGGAACTTCCGAATCCATATCTAATACCACACTCCACTGTAGCGAATGTACCAAATTGTAGTAACGATGTCCTCACTTAGCAAATATATGGCTCACTTGATTCCTTTTGGTAAATAAATGGTTCATTGATGAACACTTGGCTCATCTGGTCGTCACCTGGGTCACTTGGTGGATGCCTGACCCGGAAGTACTGGGACGTGGTGGCTGAGACCTGGCTCAGTGGGTAGTGTTGAGGGGAAGCTAAATGATCACCTGATAATCGATGCTTTAACAAGTAAGATTAATATTGTTATTCATCGTTCAACACACTATGTTTATCAACTGTCTAAAGTCGCATGATAAACTGCTTTAATTTTTACGTTATAGGAGATAATGTGTGTGTAAGAGAGAGAGAGAGAGAGAGGGGAGAGAGAGGGACCACCTTATTGTACTCCATAATTGTGGTTACAAAGGTCGAGGGCTCACCTCCTGGCCCACCACTCAGCTGGATGCTACTGGTTTCACTCTCCTTGCAGCGTGAGCCCTGTCATTCCTACTCTTAAAGCTATGTATTCATTCCACTGTAATTTTCCGGAGACAACTCAAAATCCCGTGGCTGTTGTGTGATACAAATAGGAAGTATATCTGTCTTGCGCTCAGAAAACGGAGAATGAAGCCTATACCACATTTTGTGCTGAATGGCCTACATCGGGTTTAACACATTGGCATGAAGTAAGTATGCATTCTGTCTTTGATACGTCATGTCTAGGTCGTTTCACTTGCTGACCACTCAGAAGCTAAAGAAATATTTCCTAACATCCTTAGTTAAGATTCATCTGTGCTTTAACTTCCAGCTGACAACCATATAAAAACCTTTTATTATAAATTGTAACTATATTCTCCTGACTAAACGCAAATACTTAGAACCTATTACCAACCCATACAATCCTCCTCCACCCACAAAGTACTACGACCGCCCTTTATCTCCAACCATAAAAATGGTCCCACCTGCTGTATCATGATTAAGACACGTGTGCAATACATGGGGCGTCTTAATTCCCACATCAGTTTATAAGTATTGTACATTATTTACAATATGTCAATGACTGAAGGACTTATAATTTTTGGATCTACATTCTGTGGTATTTACAATTTGAAATATTTCGTTGTACGGAATACTGATGAAAAATATTGATGAATATGGATGAAATTTTGGAGAATATTTGATTCGTCAGCAGTGTGCTGCTGCACAATTGTGCATAATAATTGCCCCTGGGATAAATAACCTTGCTATATATAATAATAATAATAATAATAATATTACTATTTTTTAATAATAATAATAATATACTATGTTTAGGTTCTACAGTACATGTACAAGGTATACAAGTACATGTACAAGGTATACAGATCATAGTGACATCAGTGACATACTACTATATAGAAAAGTCGCTTGTTATGCTGAACATTTCCCGCAAATTAGGTGTTTTGTCCCGGGTGTGACCCACACCCGTCCCCAA
>NC_069493.1:11916714-11999513 GCF_026875155.1 Cherax quadricarinatus
AAATTTCAGGTTGTTGTCAGTTTTTGCTTATTTCCCTTTATATGAATCAAGAACATTGTGTAACAACAGGTTCAGGAAACATGTATCTTTTGCTTCTTTGTTTCTCTGGAAATTGGCTTTTTAAAATTCGTAGTTTGGACTTTAGTCCTTTTGGCTAAAGATTTGTGTTCTTTCCAAGATCATAATGTGGAAATATACGATGCAATGTACTACACGTACCTGTTTGGTTTTTATCCCTGGCACTGAATTTATCGCAACAGTCACATGGCATCGCACCTCAAAAGTTGGCAGGTGTATTATAAAAACATCTATCCAAAACTTTGGGGATCTTTTTTCCAACTTGCAGTACAAGTGAGATACTTCAGGAACATGCTCTCTAGACTCACCAAAAGGGTGAGCATTAAGACCAGAAATTACTGACTCAGACGTTACCTTCATCGTCATTTAGGTCGCAATCGATCAAGTAATTTGGGGTCTTCGCATTCTGTCACGCGGACCTCATCTGACCTCTTCGTGTTCTGTTTTGCACTGACCTCTATAATTCCCGTGTCAGTTTCCATTTCGATTCGGTAATAACAGTTACAAAATGTAACAGAATAATTTGAAAAACATACTTATGTATAGTTCAGAAAAATTTATTAGAGAACACATTTTACACCACCAGTGACTTCTTCATACATGGAATAATTGATCGTTCAGCCTTCATGTAGTTTAGCAGTCTTTTTTAGAAACACGATAGGAGGGCTGTTTGAAATATATTTTCCAACAACTCAACATTTGTCTTAGATATATGAACGACATCTTGGACATTGTTTCCAGGTTTATCAACCTCGCCTAACAGGGTTGAGTCCTCCTTATTTTTCACACTAGAAAAAGAAAGATTTGGTTTCTTATTTTTCCTTAACGTCTTGCTTATCAAAGGCAGATTAAAAAAAAAAAAAGCTGTAATAATATCGGTTAGAACAGCAAGAATTCATTGAGATATATTCGCCAACGTAAAGTTCCCAACTTACATAATCCATTCCAGACAACAGAAATCATTCACTCAAGGTGGATACTAACACTGATAAACGACTTGTCCTTCCCAAAGCTTCTCCGAGAAGCCAACAGGGATGTAACAGTCCGTACCGCCAAAACTATGGAAAAGATATTCAGAAGTCTTAAACACGAAAATACACTGCAAAGTCGCTGTTTTAAACCAAAAACACAGTTGTAGTTTTTTTTTTTTTCTTATTATGCACTGTGTGCTGCAGGATGTTTTTTATACTGTGCATACTGACCACATAGACCCATTCTTTCATATGTAGGCCTACCAGCTTTCACTAGAATTGAAGGTGCTAGAATTTAGGCGTTCTAGTACGTCAATAACCCTGGTGCGTAAACCGTACTAGTACGTCGGAAACCCTGAAAGGGTTAAACTGTCCAAACGTAGATCAACATTTGCTTGTGTAGCACTCTGAACGTAGATCTATGTTATTTTTTATATTGTTTCTTATGGAGAAAATTAAGGTTGGAGCGCTATGCTTGCAAACGTAGATCTACGTTTGGACAGTTTAAGGGTTAAATCTCTCAAACCAACCTTTGCTGGCCGTAACCCCTTTAAAAGGGGCCAAGCGTATATGTACGTTTACTTCACTTCGCGCAGTGCCCTGAATATTTTGAAAAAAAAAATAAAATATAGAAAAAAAAGAACACATTTTTTTTCACATTTTTTGACATTTTATGTTCTGATAATTACAATTTGTAGTAGTTCTTGTCATTTTATAACCAATCTTTGTTCTGACACAGTATTAGGTACTGAAATTGTCCCCAAAATTGTCACAAACACACTGACAGGGGGACATTTACACCTGCCTAAGTCTTTTTACTTTTGCTTGGAATATTACAAAGTTTTTAAGTCCCAGCAATGTTTTGGAATTGGAAGTATATAATAACAATGAGGAGGAGGAAAGGGGAAAAAGGAGAAGGAGGAGGAGGAGGAGGAGGAGGAGGAGGAGGGGGAAAAGAAGGAGAAGGAAAGGGGAGGAGGAGAAAATGAAAAGAGGAAAGGAGGAAAAGAAGGGAGGGATGGGGGGAGAAGGAGGAGGGGAAGGAGGAGAAGGGAGGAAGGGGAGAAGGGGGGGGAGGGAGGAGGAGAAGAATAATACAAAATAATAAAATGGGCAATAATAATTGCCTTTAAGCATGAAAAACAAAGTCCCACCCCCGACAGTGCATGATAAGATGGGTAAAACAGATAAGACTAAGTTTATGAGCATAACAAGGGGGGGGGGGGTCAGCTGATAAAAAAAGATTAGAGGTGATGTTGATGACATCGCCCTCACTTTGTTTCACTGGGACACAAAAAGCCTGTCTTCCATTTGTCTGTCTGCCACTCCCTATCTATCTGTCATCCGTTTTTCTCCTTCTCAGAGAGAGCCACGGGCTGCATCCCTTTTCTCACATCTTTAAGCAGAGTATAGCACTTTGTCTGGATTTTTTGGTTCCCAGGGAATTTACACTAGTATCTTGTATTTATGTGTACCTGTAGACAAATAGACAGACAAATAGAAAGAAGAGGACAGATTTAAAGAGTACAAGACGATAAAAAAAGACAGATATGCAGAACCCGAGACACAATAGACAGAACAGAAGACAGAGATAGACCCGACGAGATAGACAGATAACAATGGGAAAACAAGATAGACAGATAGACAATGGAAGAAAAGAGATAGAGATAGAGATACAGAGAAGACAGACCCTAAACTTGGGGGTTAACTTATTTTCCTTTAAAAGAAGAGTGTTAATATAAAAATTACATCAGTGAACCCTTGGGTTTGCGCACTTTTTTGCCTACGGGCACTCGTTTTTAAGGCGCCCCCACAAGGTACTAGGGGTCCCAATTTTTTAATACCCTGCACACTGAGTGTTGGACCCATTCTATGCTGACAAGGCATTTCGGGCCCATCGTGCCAAAAATTTTAAGGGAGGAAAAATAAAAAAGTATATAATGTTTGGGGTGCTGCGAGTAGAACATGTATATACGTTTGGACCCTTTTTTAAAATTAAATTCACTAACATCTGCACAGTTTCAGGCATTTTTTTAATTAGTCACACAACAGCCTTTCCTTTTCACATATTTAAATGAGAAACACTACTCTTGATAATTGTTTTTCATTGAACCCACCAACAACAGTCCTCACATTTTTCGAGTGTTTGTCATCTCTGTTTTATAAGTATATTTGCACTTTTTGCAACAGCAGCTTCCTGATTGCCTTTTTGTTGGCCAAGATATAGTGATGGTTGAATGGGGTTTGTTATAAACCCTGGCCAACTCGGAGACACGCACTCCCTTCGTATTTGGATTATCTCTATCTTCAACATTTTTTCTTACCTTTTACCACAGGTTGGCCCAAAAAGTTTTCTTTGGGGCCCAGGGTGGCTTATTTAGTATTAAAAAGCATTAAAAACAATGGAATAATACAAAAAAAGTATACGCATGTATGGGGGGGAATTGTCCGCACGGGCTTGTAAAAAATGGCACACTGTACGGGAAAGGGTCGGTGGCTCAGGTGCGCAACACTTCGGGACGAATGCCCTTAACCAAGTTCTTGGCATTACCAAACCCAAATTTATTTTTGATGCAAATATGCGCCCTATCCTTTTTGGCTTTAGCCGAGCGCCTTTACCCGAGGGCCCACTGCCCAAAAAACCCTTGACTGTTTTTCAAAAAGGCCTGGACGGCACCAATCAGTGCCTACCAACCGGGGTGGGGTTTTTTGTACTCAGCTGCATGCGGCCTCAGTAACGCCGGTTCATCAAACCCGACCCACCTGAGGCCTGGTCTCAGCCCGGGCCCGCGGGGGCTTGCCCCCTAAACCCTCCCAGGTAAACCCAGGTAAACACAGACAGGATTATACCCTATAAAATGTGGGGGAACTATAGTGTGTCAGGAAGACCTACGGGCCCTAAGACACCCATCAGAAAAATTTCCGCAAGAGGGGTAAAACCAGCAATGCCTGCGTGTCTATCATTCTGTCATTCCACATCATGGAATGAAGGAGAGACAAATGTTACACCCCGGAAGATACAGGGCTAACACTTTTGAAGCACCATGATCCATCCACTATATCACTGAGCAAAACAAACGGAATAAACAGTTGACTGGGTAATTCCCCATTGACCGTGATTTACATTTTAATCAATAAATCTTCACTTTAACCACCCCTTTTCCCTCTCACCTCTACCTGACATTACCTAGTTTGGGCCAAAACCTCCACTGAATTTCGAAATTTCATGGCCACAGATTTTGTCGTTTTCCCCTTCCAAGTTTGACTTATTATTGCTGGGTTTGCCCCAAAGGGGGTAACGTACAGAAATTACTTTTTTCCCTTTTTATACTCGATAAAATTTAAAACCGGGGGCAAACCCGTTTGAAAATTAAAAAAATTTCTCTGCTACCAGCAGAGAATTATGTCCAAAACAATAATGGTTATCTCAAGTAATCAATTTTCTAAAATGGGCAAAATTAGTTGTAAATTTTGAGTAAAAAGAGGAAGGGTTTTAACCCCTTTGGGATTTTGGGAATTGGGATCATTTTGCCCAATAACTACAAATTATAAAAATGTTTTTTTAATTCCCCATAAGAAGAAAAATTACTTTTTATACAAAAAATGATATGAATTATTGGCAGATACGAAAAACCCCATGACATGAAGTATTTAAAACAGAAAAAAATAGTGAAATTTTTTTTTTTTTAAATTTTTGTAATTAAGCTATGAACAATTTTTCATGTCTATATTTACAAATTTTTGGGTTTCGTCCTTTTTAACTGGAGGGAAGGGCCACGATCTAAATTTTCTGCCTTATTCTTTTTAATTTAAGTAATCCATCTGAAAAGTTTTATCTTTTTTTTAAAAAGGGATACCTCCATTTTAATCTGCTTTATTAAATTATCACCATCGGCAATACTTTTTGGTTACTGAAAAGGGGTATTTTACTTTCCAGAAAAATCTGTGATGCTTCCCATTGTGCTTTTTTCCCTTTACCGGGAACTAAAAGAAGTACAATAAACAATTTAAAGTTAAATTTATAAAAAGGGATGTGATAAACTTGTCCGGCAACAACAGTTTCCCCATCTCTAGGAGATGTTGTTTCAGGGGTTCGGTCTTAAACTCTGGGAAAACGAAAGCAGAACCCTTTAAGGTATGTGGGCGCCCAAAACAAGCAACCTGCAATACCAAATATAATATAAAATTTAAAAAAAATTAAAACAAATGATTTTTGAGGGGTTTTTGCATTAGTTTTCATAGCTGTAATGTATTAGCAATTAATTTTTACTTA
Organism: Cherax quadricarinatus; assembly: GCF_026875155.1. Taxonomy (NCBI): domain Eukaryota; kingdom Metazoa; phylum Arthropoda; class Malacostraca; order Decapoda; family Parastacidae; genus Cherax; species Cherax quadricarinatus. The sequence goes on from NC_069493.1 coordinate 11,922,037, forward strand.
CATCAACCAGTCTGCTCTTAGCCAAGACGTAGAAGCCACCGACGTTGAAGGCAGGATAGTTGTCCAGTAAGTCCAGCAGATACGTCAACTGGAATGCAAGACGTGTGTATATGTTCGTTTTTAACGTAATTACGGAAAATAGTACATAAACATAATCAGTCTTACCAGGGTACTTATTCAAAGACGAGGGGTCCTATCTTCCCGTCAGTCTTCCATGTGATTATCATAGACGAGGGGTCCTATCTTCCCGTCAGTCTTCCATGTGATTATCATAGACGAGGGGTCCTATCTTCCCGTCAGTCTTCCATGTGTTTATCATAGACGAGGGGTCCTATCTTCCCGTCAGTCTTCCATGTGATTATCATAGACGAGGGGTCCTATCTTCCCGTCAGTCTTCCATGTGATTATCATAGACGAGGGGTCCTATCTTCCCGTCAGTCTTCCATGTGATTATCATAGACGAGGGTCCTATCTTCCCATCAGTCTTCCACTTTATTTTCTCGTATAATGACTTAGATAATAAAACATCACTTGCTTTAGAGTTCATTGGTTATAACATTGTACATAGTTCATCAATAAAATATTAAAATACAGTAAATCCAGGGAAAAATGGGAGATGAAACAGTAATGATGAAAGAGGACGCATCCAGGACGAAACCTCGGATCGTACAAACTTGTGATTAAGCTGAGTTGGTTAATTTTAGCGTGTACACAACCGGACCAGATTGCTGTTCGATATAATGGATTTAGTCTGACTCATGGCTAATTTAATAGGACAAAATTGGCTTCACACGTTTCCAAGAAGACTGTCTTCACCCAGAGTATCACAAAGTCAGTTCAACTTGTCTGCTTCTAAATGTCATGTAAGATAAACTTTGCCCCACAACAATTACCGCCAACATTTCATCATCACTTGATCTCCTCTCCTGTATAATATGTGGTAGTTCTCATTTCTTGTACTTGCTGATGAGGATCTTTGGCAGAGGTTGATATGCTTCTAAAGGTGTATACATGTGTCACTAGTGAATACTTGTTGTTGAAGTGAGTATACATAGTGATAGTTGTGTATGCACAAGTGACATTTTATATATACATGGCGTAAAGCGAGTACACATAGTTACATTGGTGTATAGAATACATAGTTAAGGGTTAAAATCGACAGTGACTTGTATGTGTACACGGTGTCATTTTTGACAAATACATACAACACTAGTTCTCACCTGTTTCTCTAGTTTGGGTTGTGTGGCCGAACATCCTCATCCTGACACCATAGAACGCAGTTTTCTATCTGTTAACAAGACAATGATTTGTCAGCAGTTCCCGGACTCCTAAATATAATCCAGCGGATACTACTACTACTTAAAATTAAGCACATAAACCAGCATTATCTGTTCAATAATATACTTATCTGAACTTCCTTATTAGCTTGGTGAGGACTGACAGATAGTTTTTACTAAATTCTTTGGTTATTAAGCCACGTCTGTATTGCTTTTCAAAACGATGTTTCTCATCTATGGATCTAAAGAGCTATCTGAAAGCCAAAAGCTACTTAGTCTCTTAGTATGATCTGCTTCCTTCTTATGGGACAATGTTTGTTGTACAGTCTTTGTTTTTTTTTGGTAGAAAAAATTCTATTTGTTGTCAACACCTTGTCATTGATAAATTCTGTGAGCTAGTTAACTGAAGTTAATGCTGCTATGTGGTTATTTATTTATACCTCATCAATTGAGATCTCAGTATATTCCATTGGTTCCTTACAAATGTTTGTTAAGAGAAAGGTGGGGTAGTGATCAGTAGTGTTGTCTGTAACTATCCTTGCTTTGAAGGGAGCTAATACATTTGCCCATATATGGTTACGGTTTCTTTATAGCTGGTATGAATAACTAATTGTTGATAGTATTTTTGAAGTCAGTGGATGGTCGTATGGAAGACCAGGGTGAATCTTGAAGTTTCCAGCTGGTAGTAGGTAACGTTTGTTCATTGATTGTTTGTTATTAGGTTTTTTGTTGTACTAAAATTTAAGATATTAGTATGAGGTATCATGTAGATAGCACCAACTGTAATGGAGTTATTAGATTTTTCGTAGAGAAGTTAGCAAACATAAAGTCTCCATATTCAACTATGAAGAATGTTAGAGTTACTTAATACGTCATTAGAATAGTAATTGGCAATCCCTCTACCCCAAATTTGATCTGTCCTGCAGCTGTGAATGTTTGTGTATCCTGGTAGTGTTTAGATGTCTGCAGTGTCTTGCTTAAACAGCATTTATGTAAGTGTAATACACGGTTGTATTTAAAGAATCTAGGAACTCCAGGAAGTCTTCGTAGTGCTTATTTAAGTATATAACGTTCTAGCTATTATATACCCGGCATTAATGAGGACAATTTTGGCTTGAGTTGTTGTGTAGTGAAGATAGCCGCTTTCGGTTAAGTGTTGGTTAGGATTTAGATTATATAGGTTTAAATTAGGGTTGATGTCAGCATTCATGAAATATAAATACACTATATAATACACTACGAAACTGATAATTATCGGATGCATAATAACAGTTACTAACCTGGGTTGTTACCACGTCCGGCGACGATGAAAAAACTAGGATTTGAAACACATGGGAGACGCTAAAAATAATCCTGTAAATAAGTACTCTCCTCGTGGCAATAATGAAGAGATTTCTAATGAAATTACCAATGCTGCATGAAGTCATGTCAAGATTGGAAGGGAGTAGTAGTTAAGGAATTGTTCCTGACACTGACAGAGCTCCATCAAACGCCAACATACTGCTCGCACTACGTCTGTGTCACCATTTTCCTCATCAGGAATATTATCACAACTTTCGTCAGTACTGGGAGACTCTTCTCCTTTACTCCGCACAGACACACACACAGTTTCCAGAGTTCGCTGTAAGTCATCCACTACAGTAGCCAGCACGCGAACTATCAGAAAAAATCCAATAACATGGACATACACGAGTCCCACGGCAATAGGATAATATATACTAGATGATATAATGTGAAATGAATAAGCACTACTGTCAGACAAATTAGCTATTGTCTCGATTTCGTATCGTATTATTGCCAAGTAAATAGCCATTACCATCAGAGGTATCATCAGAAAACATTTATCCTGTCTTGCTATCCATCGCCTTGTGAGGTGGGCAGGAGAAACTTGGTTGAGGTGGCCAAGGAGTGAGCCCAGTTCACTGCCATTCTTCACCAGGTGAACACTCAAGATTAGACCTGACGAAACATCTACCACCTTAACTATAGATTTCATTGTAGTTATGGTGTTAGCAAAACCGAGTAACAATTTTTCCCAGTAAAGATAAAATATGATAATAAGCGTTGTGAATATTTGCAAGTAGATAATGGCTGCACAGTAAGACCAGAGTGTGTGAAACCTGCTGGAACGTAGGCTGGGAAATATTGTGTCACATTCTGAACATTTCTCAGGCTTTGAAAACTGCAACCAGCCACCGTGAGGCGAGTTGTTGTTGTTATGTCTTCTTTGGTGACCAGTGTGGTGATTGTGGCGTGCAAGAGCAACTGCTGTATCGTCTGAAGAAATATGGAAAGCTTGAGCATGGTGAGAGTGAGGAGTCTGGTGGTGACCAGAGTCACCAGGTGTGGTGGTGTGGGAGTCCAGCAGTAGGGAAAGCCTCCCATAAGCCTCATCACCCACGCCCACACCCGCAGTAAACGCACCAAAACTGGAACTTCCGAATCCATATCTAATACCACACTCCACTGTAGCGAATGTACCAAATTGTAGTAACGATGTCCTCACTTAGCAAATATATGGCTCACTTGATTCCTTTTGGTAAATAAATGGTTCATCTGATGAACACTTGGCTCATCTGGTCGTCACCTGGCTCACTTGGTGGATGCCTGACCAGGAGTACTGGGACGTGGTGGCTGAGACCTGGCTCAGTGGGTAGTGTTGAGGGGAAGCTAAATGATCACCTGATAATCGATGCTTTAACAAGTAAGATTAATATTGTTATTCATCGTTCAACACACTATGTTTTATCAACTGTCTAAAGTCGCATGATAAACTGCTTTAATTTTTACGTTATAGGAGATAATGTGTGTGTGTAAGAGAGAGAGAGAGAGAGAGAGAGAGAGAGTACCACCTTATTGTACTCCCATAATTGTGGTTACAAAGGTCGAGTCTCACCTCCTGGCCCACCACTCAGCTGGATGCTACTGGTTTCACTCTCCTTGCAGCGTGAGCCCTGTCATTCCTACTCTTAAAGCTATGTATTCATTCCACTGTAATTTTCCGGAGACAACTCAAAATCCCGTGGCTGTTGTGTGAATACAAATAGGAAGTATATCTGTCTTGCGCTCAGAAAACGGAGAATGAAGCCTATACCACATTTTGTGCTGAATGGCCTACATGGGTTTAACACTTGGCATGAAGTAAGTATGCATTCTGTCTTTGATACGTCACTGTCTAGGTCGTTTCACTTGCTGACCACTCAGAAGCTAAAGAAATATTTCCTAACATCCTTAGTTAAGATTCATCTGTGCTTTTAACTTCCAGCTGACAACCCATATAAAAACCTTTTATATAAATTGTAACTATATTCTCCTGACTAAACCGCAAATACTTAGAACCTATTACCAACCCATACAATCCTCCTCCACCCACAAAGTACTACGACCGCCCTTTATCTCCAACCATAAAAATGGTCCCACCTGCTGTATCATGATTAAGACACGTGTGCAATACATGGGGCGTCTTAATTCCCACATCAGTTTATAAGTATTGTACATTATTTACAATATGTTCAATGACTGAGAGACTTATAATTTTTGGATCTACATTCTGTGGTATTTACAATTTTGAAATATTTCGTTGTACGGAATACTGATGAAAATATTGGATGAATACTGGATGAAATTATTGGAGAAAATTTGATTCGTCAGCAGTGTGCTGCTGCACAATTGTGCATAATAATTGCACCCTGGGATAAATAACCTTGCTATAATAATAATAATAATAATAATAATAATAATAATAATAATAATAATAATATACTATCTTTATTTCTACCAGTACATGTACAAGGTATACAAGTACATGTACAAGGTATACAGATCATAGCTGACATCAGTGACATACTACTATATAGAAAGTCGCTTGTTATGCTGAACATTTCCCGCAAATTAGGTAGTTTTGTCCCAGGATGTGACCCACACCAGTCCACTAACACCCAGGATGTGACCCACACCAGTCCACTAACACCCAGGATGTGACCCACACCAGTCCACTAACACCCAGGATGTGACCCACGCCAGTCCACTAACACCCAGGATGTGACCCACACCAGTCCACTAACACCCAGGATGTGACCCACACCAGTCCACTAACACCCGGGATGTGACCCACACCAGTCCACTAACACCCAGGATGTGACCCACACCAGTCCACTAACACCCAGGATGCGACTCACACCAGTCCACTAACACCCAGGATGTGACCCACACCAGTCCACTAACACCCAGGATGTGACCCACACCAGTCCACTAACACCCAGGATGTGACCACACCAGTCCACTAACACCCAGGATGTGACCCACACCAGTCCATAACACCCAGGATGCGACCCTCACCAGTCCACTAACACCAGGATGTGACCCCACACCAGTCCACTAACACCCAGGATGTGACCCACACCAGTCCACTAACACCCAGGATGTGACCCACACCAGTCCACTAACACCCAGGATGCGACCCTCACCAGGCCACTAAACCCCTAGGATGTGACCCACACCAGTCCACTAACACCCAGGATGTGACCCACACCAGTCCACTAACACCCAGGATGTGACCCACACCAGTCCACTAACACCCAGGATGTGACCCACACCAGCCCACTAACACCCAGGATGTGACCCACACCAGTCCACTAACACCCAGGATATGACCCACACCAGTCCACTAACACCCAGGATATGACCCACACCAGTCCACTAACACCCAGGATGCGACCCACACCAGTCCACTAACACCCAGGATGCGACCCACATCAGTCCACTAACACCCAGGTACCTATTGTACTGATGGGTGAACATAGAAAACCGGTGTATGGAAACACGTCCGATGTTTCCATCCCTTCGCCGGGAATCGAACCCAGACCCTCGCCGTGTGAAGCTTTTGCTACCAGGCCATGGGGCACTAGGCACCATAGGTGATAATTACATATTTGATCTCTCCTGCAGTTGTTAATGGCTTTGTATTCTCGTAGTGCGCAGATGTGTCTTGTGTCTTGCTTAAATTTGATTTCAGTAAATATAATGCAAAAGAAGGTTGTATTTAAGGAATCTAAGAGCGCCAGGAGGTCATCGTAGTGCTTACTCAGCATCAGTTGTAGTTAATTTTTTTGTATGTACCTGGCACTATTGAGGATAATTTTGGCTTGGGTTGTTGTGTAGTAAAGACAGTTGTTATCGGTTAAGTATTGCTTAGGAGTTAGATAAATATAGGTTCAAATCAGGGTCGATGTCAGCATTCATGAAATATGGGGAAATATAATACCCTATAAAATGGTAATCAATGGATTCAAATTGAATACATAATAATTACTAACCTGTGTTCTTATCACGTCCGGCGACGAAAAAAAAACTAGGATTTGAAAAGCTTTGGACAGGCTAAAAATAAGCCTGTAAACAGCCACTCTCCCCGTGGCAATAAGGAAGAGATTTGCAATGAAATAGGCGATGCTGCGTGATGTCATGGTCAATATTGGAAGGGAGTAGTAGTTAAGGAATTGTTCCTGACACTGACAGAGCTCCATCAAACGCCAACATACTGCTCGCACTACGTCCGTGCCATCATTTTTCTCATCAGGGATATTATCATACCTTTCGTTGGTACTGAGAGACTCTTCTCCTTCACACAGCACAGACACACACACAGTTTCCAGAGTTCGCTGCAAGTCATCCACTACAGTAGCCAGCACGCGAACTATCAGATAAAAGCCAATAATATGGACATATAAGAGTCCCACGACAATAGGATAATATATTGTAGATGAAATAATATGAAAAAAATAATCAGAATCAGACAAATTAGTTATTTTCTCGACTTCATATCTTATCATTGCCGAGTAAATAGCAATAAACATAATAAGTATCATCAGAAAGTATTTATCCTGTCTTGCTATCCATCGCCTTGTGAGGTGGGCAGGAGAAACTTGGTTGAGGTGGCCAAAGAGTGAGCCCAGTTCACTGCCATTTTTCACCAGGTGAGCATACAGGATTATAGATGTCAAAATATCTACCACTGTAGCTATGGATTTCATCGTTTTTAAGGTGTTAGCCAGACCGAGAAATAGTTTTTCCCAGTTTAGATAAAACATGATAATAAGTATTGTGAATATTTGCAAGTAGATTATGGCTGTACAGTAAGACCAGAGAGTGTGAAACCTGCTGGAACGTAGGCTGGGAAATATTGTGTCACATTCTGAACATTGCCCAGGCTTTGAAAATTGCAACCCTCCTCCGTGGGGCGGGTTGTTGATGTTGTCTCTTGTTTCATGGTCAGTGTGGTGATTGTGGCGAGGAAGAGCAACTGTTGTATTGCCTGACGAGATGTGAAAAGGCCGAGCATGGTGAGACTGAAGAGTTTGGTGGTGACCAGAGTCACCAGGTGTGGTGGTGTGGGTGTCCCAGCAGTAGGGAAAGCCTCCCATAAGCCTGATCACCCACGCCCACACCCGCAGTAAACGCACCAAAACTGGAACTCCCGAGTCCATATTTGGTATCACACTCCACTGTTGTAAATGTACCAAATTGTAGTAATGATGTCCCCACTTAGTGGATATCTGGCTCACTTGATGAACACTTGGCTCACATGGTCGTCACCTGGCTCACTTGGTGGATGCCTGACCAGGAATACTGGGACGTGGTGGCTGAGACCTGGCTCAGTGAGTAGTATTGAGGAGAAGCTAAATGATCACTTGATAATCGATGCTTTAACAAGAAAAATTAATATTTTTATTCAGCGTTCAACACACTTCGTTTATCAACTGTCTAAAGTCGCACGATAAACCGCTTTTATATATACCTCATAAGAGACAATGTGTGTGTTAGAGAGAGAGAGCGAGAGAGAGAGAGAGAGAGAGAGAGAGAGAGAGAGAGAGAGAGAGAGAGAGAGAGAGAGAGAGAGAGAGAGAGAGAGAGAGAGAGAGAGAGAGAGAGAGAGAAAGTGAAAGATGGAATGCGTACTCACCTAACTGTACTCACCTAATTGTGGTTGCAGGGGTCGAGACTCAGCTCCTGGCCCCGCCTCTTCACTTATCGCTACTAGGTCCTTTCCCTTTCTGCTTCCTGAGCTTTGTCATACCTCTTCTTAAAACTATGTATGGTTCCTACCTCCACTACTTTACTTGCTAGGCTATTCCGCTTCCTGACGACTCTATGACTGAAGAAATACTTCCTAACGTCCCTGTGACTCGTCTGAGTCTTCAGCTGCCAATTGTGACCCCTTGTTTCTGTGTCCCCTTTCTGGAACATCCTGTCTCTGTCCACCTTGTCTATTCCACGCAGTATCCTGTATGTTGTTATCATGTCTTCCCTGACCCTTCTGTCCTCCAGTGTCGTCAGTCCGATTTCCCTCAACCTTTCCTCGTACGACATTCCCCTGAACTCTGGGACTAGCCTTGTTGCAAACCTTTGTACTTTCTCTAACTTGTTGACGTGCTTGACCAGGTGTGGGTTCCTGACTGGTGCTGCATACTCCAGTATGGGCCTAATATTCACAGTGTACAGTGTCTTAAACGATTCCTTATTAAGGTATCGGAACGCTATTCTCAGGTTTGCCAGGCGCCCGTATGCTGCAGTGTGTGTGTGTGTGTGTGTGTTTTGTGTGTGTGTGTGTGTGTGTGTGTGTGTGTGTTTGTGTGTGTGTGTGTGTGTGTGTGTGTGTGTGTGTGTGTGTGTGTGTGTGTGTGTGTGTGAATGTATTGTACTCACATAATTGTGGTTGCAAAGGTCGAGTCTCAGCTCCTGTCTCCACCTCTCAAATGTGTGCTATTGGTTTCACTCTCTCTTGGTTGCGTGACCCTGTCATTCCTATTCCTTAAGCTATGTATTCATTCCATTATAATTTTCTGGTGACAACTCAAAATATAGTGAATGTTGAGTGAGTACAAACAGGAAGTACGTCAGTCTCGCACTTAACAAATGAAGGATGACGCCTCCAACACTTCTTGTGCTGAATGTCCCACATGGGTTTAGTGCTTAACGTGAATTAAACAAACAAGTATGCGTTTTGCCTCTGATACGTCACTGTCTACGTCATTCTACTTCCTGACCAATAAAGCTAGAGAAGTATTTTCTACAATCTATAGCTAAAATTCATCTGTGCTTCTAACTTGCAGCTTTGATTTCGGTCTTAGATGACATTTTGGCTGAAGTTTCCGGCCCCCAAAACAGCGGTGGCTGTACAGTGGGGCATACTAAGTTGTAACTTTTCTGGACGCAGTAAGGTGTTATTTTTTTTTTTTTTTGGGGGGGGGGGGAGAGGGGGAACTCGAAACGGAGGAGAGCTGCGTCAGGACACACTAACCCCCCCCCCCAAAAAAAAAAAAACATCCAAGAAATTATTTTTGTTATTAAGCAATACAGTTTTTGATCAAATTTCTATAAAATTCCTACGTTTGATAATGAAAAATAAATATGAGATATACATGTTCATACAACTTTATCACCTAAAATTCCAAATATAACTGGCATACATTTCAGTGTATACATTACATGGTAACTTTTCATTGGTAAGAAACTCTACGTTGTATTTGCAGCTTTAATATTCATGAATAGGTATTCTATATTAAGCTGGTAACAGACCAGAGGTCTAGCTTCTCCCTACGAGCCCCGTGAGGGCGGGGACTGTGGCTAGGCCTGGGGACACTTGGTCCCAAAGATGAGGGGGTACTTGTACCTCCTCCCATGGGAGACTTAGATCTCGAGATACTCCCCAGATAGGGAGCCAAGGCCGGGTCACCACTACTTGGAAAAGACCCGGGCCGGGAGAGTACCGGCGAATAAGAAAACAAAATCTCTAGTGCACTCGGCTGACACACTGAGGTTCGAGGTTCGAATCTCCTCCAGTACGGCTGGAAAACATTAGGGATGTGTATCCATGAGACACCTGCTGCCCATGTTCACCCATTAGTAAAGTAGGTACCTGGGTGTTAATGTACTGGTGTGGGTCACATCCTGGGTGTTAATGGACTGGTGTGGGTCACATCCTGGGTGTTAATGGACTGGTGTGGGTCACATCCTGGGTGTTAGTGGAATGGTGTGGGTCACATCCTGGGTGTTAATGGACTGATGTGGGTCACATCCTGGGTGTTAGTGGAATGGTGTGGGTCACATCCTGGGTGTTAGTGGACTGCTGTGGGTCCATCTGGTGGAGGGACTGGGGTGGTTACTCCTGGGTTTTTAGTGGGCTGGTGTGGTCACATCCGGGTGTTAGTGGAATGGTGGGGGGTACTCATGGGTGTTATGGATGGGGTGGTTCACTCATGGGTGTTAGTGGATGGTGGGGTCACATCCTGGGGGTTTGTGGAATGGTTGGGTACTCATGGGGGTTAGTGGACGGGGGGGGTCACATCCGGGTGGTAGTGGGTGTGTGGTTACATCATGGGTTTAGTGGACTTTTGGGTGGGTACATCCCGGGTTTTTGTGGACTGGTGGGGTCACTCCGGGGTTAGTGGACTGGTGTGGGTGGCATCCTAGTTTATGGAAAGGGTGGGGGCAATCATGGGTTGTGGATGGTGTGGGCCATCCCGGGTGTTAGTGGAAGGTGTGGGGCACATCTTGGGTGTTAGTGGTGGTGTGGGTCACATCCTGGGGGGTTTAATGATGGTGGGTTTACTCCGGTGTAGTGGAAAGGTGTGGGTCACATCTTGGGTGTCAGTGGATGGTGGGGCACATCCGGGTGTTAATGGACAGGTGTGGGTCACATCCGGGGTTGTGGAAAGGTGGGGTCACATCTGGGTTTAGGGATGGTGGGGTCACTCCTGGGGGTTTGTGAACCCGGGGTTGGGTGGCCCTGGGGGTTAGTGGCGGTGTGGGTCACATCCTGGGGGTTAGGAACTGGGGGGCGTATCATGGGTGTTAGTGGATGGTGTGGGTGGCATCCCCGGGTGTTATGCATGGTGTGGGTCACATTTAGGTGTTGTGGACGGTTGGGGGGGGCTCCTTTGGGGTTAGTGGACGGAGTAAGTCGCATCCTGGGTGTTGTAACTGGGGGTCACATCCGGGTGTTAGTGGACCCGGGGTGGGGCACACCGGGGGTTAGTGGGCTGGTGTTGGTCGCATCCTGGGACAAAACTGACCCAATTTCGGGGAAATGCTCGCATTTAAAAAAGGCTTTCTATAAGATATGTCACTGATGTCGCTTGGCTTATAACCTTTTACATGTACTTGTATACCCGTCTTACTTTTTAAACCTTTTTAATGTTTTTGTTATTGACATGTATTGTTACCTTGTACAGTCTGTATACCTTGTACAGAAATTGTATACCTTGTAATGTAATTGTATAATTGTACAGTACTTGAACCTTGACATGTCTTGTATACCTTGTATTTATACCTTGTACATGTACTTTAAAATTTTCACATGTACTTTTATACCTTGTACTGTACTTGTATACCTTGTACTTGTATACCTTGACATTACTTGTTACTTTTCTTGTATACCTTGTTTCATGTACTTGTATCATTGTACATGTACTTGTATACCTTGTATATGTACTTGTATACAATGTACAGTACTTGTTTAAAAATTGTAATGTACTTGTAACCTTGTACTTTTATACCTTGTACAGTCTTTTATCCGTGTAATGTAATTGTATACTTGTACATTATTTTCTTACCTTTTACATGTACTTTTATACCTGTACTTGATACCTTGTACATGTACTTGTTACCCTTTTACAGACTTGTAACTTGTCATGTACTTTTATACCCTTGTACATGTTTTTGTTCCCCTTTTACTTTTTATACCCGTACATGTACTTGTATACCTTGACTGTCTTGATAATTGACATTTCTTGTATACCTTGTACAGTACTTTTTTAAAATTGTACATGATTTGTAGATTTTTACATGTACTTTTATCCTGTCTTTATCCCCTTTTACATGTACTTGTTACCCTTTTAAGTCGTATACTTTACATGTACTTGCTACCTTGTACATTACTTGTATACATTGATTTTAAAATTTCCTGTTTTGTAACCTTTTTTATGATTGAATACTTGTACTGTATTTGTATACCTTTTACATGTACTTGATACCTGTATTGTAATCTTTTTCATTATTTTTACCTTGTACGGTATTTTTTACATTTAATATATTGTATACCTTGTACATGTATTGTATAAATTGACATGTATTGTATACCTTTTAAAGTATTGATACATTGTACATGTATGATACCCTTGTACTGTACTTGTATTTTTGTATTGTTAGTTTTTACATTACTTGTATACCTTTACATGTACTTTTATAAATTGTACATTCTTGTATACCTTTCATGTACTTGTATACCTTTTCTTTTATACCTTGACTTGTAACCTTTTTCATGTATTGTTTTAAATTGAACATGTACTGTATCATTGACATGTACTAGTATACCCCTTTTACTTGTTTGTAACATTTTACTATACTTGCATACCTTGTATTGTATTTATACCTTGTCTTGTTACCTTTTACATTACTTGTATACCGACAGTACTTGTATACATTTTACATGTACTTGTATACCTTGTTAATTTTATTGTAAACCCTTTTACTTGTATACCTTGAATTTACTTGTATCCTTTTACATGACTTGAAAACATTGTACATGTACTTGGGTCCTTGTAATGTACTTGTATACTTGACTTACTTTTTACTTTACATGTAAATGTATACCTTGTAATGTCTTGTATACCTTTACTTTTATACCTTTACATTTTTTGTATACCTTGTACATTACTTGCATACATTGTACTGTACTTGTTACCCTTTTACATGTACTTGTATACATTTAAAAGTATTGTAGATCTTGTACATGTATTGTATACCTTGTACTTGTTACGTTTTACATGACTTGATACCTTTTACATGTATTGTTACATTGTACTTGTATACCTTGTACATGTATTGTATCCTTGGCATTACTTGAATACATTGTCATGTATTTTTTACCTTTTACATGTACTTGTATCCTTGTACTTGATACTTGTAATGTACTTGTTTACCTTGTAGTTTTCTTGTATACATTGTACATAATTGTATACCTTGTCATGTACTTGTATCTTGTACATGTACTTGATACCTTGTACATGTACTTGTATACATTGTCATGTACTTTTTAAACCTTGCATGCTTGTTACCTTTACTTGTATACGTTGTACAGTACTTGTATTAAACCCTTTTACTGTACTTGTATAAATTGTAATTCTTTTATACCTTTTACATGTACTTTTATACCTTTTACTTGTATACCTTGTATTGTATACCTTGTAAAATATGTATGCCCTTTAACATGCTTTTATAAAAGTACATTATAGTATACCCTTTTACTTGACTTGATACATTGTACATATACTTGCATACCTTTTATAGTACTTGTATACCTTTTACTTGTATACCTTTTAATGTCTTGTATACCTTGTACAGTACTTGTATAATTTACATGATTGTATACCCTTTTACATGTACTTGTATACCTTGTATTTTATACCTTGTAATGTACTTGTAACCTTGTACATGTACTTGAATACATTGTCATGTATTGGGTACCTTGTACATGTACTTTTTACCTTTACATGTACTTGTATACCTTTTACATGTACTTTTATACATTGTACATGTATAGTAATATTGTATATGTATTGTATACCTTGACAGTACTTGATACCCTTTTACATGTACTTGTAACCTTGTACAGTATTTTTACCTTTACAAAGTACTTGTTACCTTGTAATGTACTTGTATACCTTTTACATGTACTTGTATACTTGTACATGACTTTTATACATTGTCATTTTTGTATACCTTGTACAGTCTTGTTTACCTTTTACTTGTATAACCTTGTTCAGTATTGTTATCTTGTCATGTACTTGTACACCTTTTACATGTACTTGTGAAGATTTAGACACTTTGCGCATATGGGAATTTTATTCAGGAAACGTTTGCCCACAAAATGGCTTCATAGTCCCAAAACAAAAAGGAAGGGTAAGGAGAGGAGGAAATGAGGTAATCAGTCCCTCAACCGGGTCGAGGGTTTTTATCCATCAATCTTTTAGAATGTACAGCTAGGGCCGCAGACGTGGTTTTATACTTAGTGAGGTGACGTGAAACGTGGAGGCGGGGGGCTAGTGGACCATCCACAGTCGAAGTGGTCTTCGTCCAAAATTGAACAAGTGTTTTAAAATTTTTTGTAACAAGACCCCCCGGCTGCAGTGTCTGACCCGTTGTATGAATGGTTGAAAAAACCCACAAGTTTTAAGTTTAGACACTTATGCAGCATATGGGGGTCTTTTTTCGGAAACGTAATTGTATCCTTTCATGTAAAAAACCCTTTTACATGTACTTTATACCCTTTTACTGTACTTGTTACCTATACTGTACTTTTATACCTTGTAATGTACTTGATACCTTTACATGTCTTTTTAATTTTACATGTACTTGGGTTCCTTGACTTGTTTTCCGTACATGTACTTGTAACCTTGTCATTACTTGTTAAAATTGTAATTACTTGTTCCTTTATTGTATACCTTGTACTGTAATTTTATCATTTTACATTTCTTGTATACCTTGTACGTCTTGTTAAAACCCTTTTTCTTGCATCCTTTTACATTACTTGTATACCTTGTACTGTATTGTTACCTTGTACATTTTCTTTTAACTTGTACAGTACTTTTTTCCCTTTTACTGTACTTTTATCCTTTTACATTACTTTTTACCCTTTTCATGTACTTGTAACCTTGTACATGTATTGTATACCTTTGTGCTTGTACTTGTATACCTTGTACTTTGAACTTTTATACCTTGTACATAAAACTTGAAATTCCTTGTACTTTGTACTTGTTTTAATTGTACATGTGCTTTTTATCCCTTGTAATGAACTTGTTACTTTTGTATTTGTTTACCTTGCACAGGTCCCCAGCATCCCTTTTAAAATATAATTTTTATACCTTTTAAAATTACTTGTAAACCTTGTACATGTCCCTTTGTATACCTTGTACATGTATTTGGGATACCTTTTTACATGTACTTGTATACCTTGTACTTTGTACTTGTTTTTCCTTTTACATGTACTTGTTACCTTGTACAGGTATTTGGCATCCTTGTACATTTTCTTGTTTACCTTTTTAATGTATTGTATACCTTGTACATGTATTGTTTTTACCTTGTACTTGTTCTTGTATATCTTGTCATGTACTTGTATACCTTGTACAGGTATTTGTAAACCTTGTAAAAGTACTTGTATACCTTGTACATATATTTGGTTTTCCTTTTGTACTTTGTACTTGTATCCCTTTGGTACATGAAATTGAAACCCTTGTACATGTACTTGATACCTTTTTACATGCACTTGTATACCTTGTACTTTGTTTTTGTATACCTTGAAACATATACTTTTTAAAAAATTTGGTACGTGTATTGTATACCTTTACATGTATTTTATACCTTGAAACATGTATTTGTATACCTTGACATGTACTTGTATACCTTTTTACATGTCCCTTGTTTTATTTGTACTTGTTACACCTTGTACATTTTATTTTAAAAATTTAAAGATTTATTATTATTATTTTTATTATTATTATTATTTTTTATTTTTATTATTATTATTTTATTATTATTATTATTGTTATTAAAATTTAAATTATTTTTATTTTTATTATTATTTTTTATTATTTTATTTTATTATTATTTTATTATTTTTTTTTAAATTTATTTTTTTTATTATTATTATTATTTTTGGGTTTTATTTATTAATTTTTAATTATTATTAAATTATTATTTTTTTAACATGTAAAGGGAAATTTTTAAAAGCCATCCACTTTTTTTAAATACAGAAAATGGAAAACCAGGGGAAATTGAGTTACTCAGATACCACCTCCCTTTAAATAACATCCACAAAAACCCATAAACCCACCCCCCAGTTACTACCACCCCAATAAAACCCATAAAAACACCTCCCAGTTATAACACCCACTACAACCATAAACCCACCTCCTTATACCACCCCACATACAACCTCAACCCTCCCGTTACTACCATCCACATAAAACCACCCAACACCCCCAAATTTTACTCCCACCCAAATTTTAAAAACCATAAACCCACCTCCCAGTTACTCCCTTTCCACTTTAAACCATCAAACCCCCCGTTACTCCATCCCCCATACAACCATCAACACCCCCCAGTTACTAAATCCCATAAAAACCATCAACACCCCCCGTTACTCCCATCCACATACAAACCATCAACCCCCCTCAGTTACTACCAAATAAAACCCATCAACCCCTCCCAGTTACTACCACCCAAATAAAACCTTTAACACCCCCCCGTTATTTACCTCCACATAAAAACCATCAAAACCCCCCAGTTACTACCACCCAATTACAACCATAACACCTCTCAGTTTACAAACCATCCACATAAAAACCCACCCAAACCCCTCCCAGTTACTACCACCCCAATAAAAACCCATCAACACCCCCCAGTTACTCCCATCCACATAAAACCATCAACACCCCCCATTTTACTACCACCCTATACAACCATCCACACCTCCCAGTTATTACCATCCACATCCCAACCATCAACCCTCCCGTTACTACCACCCACATACAACCATAAAACCCCCCAGTTACTAAAAATCCATTAAAAACCATCCACCCCTCCCTTTTCAAAAACATCCCATAAAACCATCCACCCCTTTCCCTTTTTACTACCCACATACAACCATCAACACCCCCAGTTTCTAACATCCTTTTTCAACCTCCACACCCCCCCATTTACTAACTTCCCCATAAAACCCCTTCCCCCACCTCCCAGTTACTAACATCCACATACAACCATCCACCCCTCCCGTTATTTCCATCCACACCTCCCAGTTATCCCATCCAATAAAAACCAAAAAACCCCTCTCAGTATTTCCCCAACCACTTTAAAACCCTTTCAACACCCCACAGTTTTACCACCAAAAAAAAACCATCAACACCTCCCAGTTACTCCCTCCACATAAAACCATAAAACCCCCCACAGTTACTACCATCCCATAACAACCATAAAACCCCCCCAAGTTATTTCCATCCAATACAAATCAACCCCTCCCATTTATCCCATCCACTTTAAAACCCATCCAACCCCTCCCAGTTTACTCCCCAACCCAAAACATAAAACCCATAAAACACCTCCCAGTTATTTACCATCACATAAAAACCTTCAACCCCTCCCGTTTACCTTTCCAAAATAAAAACCATAAAACACCTCCCAGTTACTACCATCCACTAAAAACCTAAAACACCCCCCATTTACTCCCATCCACATAAACCTTTCAACCCCTCCCAGTTACAAACCCACCACATAAAACCATCAACACCTCCCATTTTACTCCCATCCACATACAACCTTTCCAACCCCTCCCGGGTTACTCCCATCCACATACAACCATCAACCCCTCCCATTTAAACTACCATCCACTTTACCCCCATCAAAAACCCCCCAGTTATTCCCACCCAAACATACAACCATCAAACCCTCCATTTACTCCCATCCACATAAACCTTTAAAACACCTCCCGTTATTTACCATCCACATAAAACCCATCAACACCTCCCAGTTATACCATCCACATACAACCATAAAACACCCCCCAAGTTACCCCCCACCCACAAAAAACCCAAATAAACCCCCCCCAGTTACACCTTTTTACACATACCCCATCAACACCCCCCCATTTTAATTCCATCCAAATAAAACCCAAATCAACACCCCCCAGTTATTTACCATCCACATTAAAAACCAAACAACACCCCCATTTTACTACCCCCAAACATCCCAACCATCAACACCCCCCAGTTACTACCATCCACTAAAAACCATAAACCCCTCCCGTTCTACCTTTCCCAATAAACCATAAAACCCCCCCAGTTTACTCCCTTCCACATAAACCATCAACCCCTCCCAGTTACAAAACCTCCAATAAAAACCATCAACACCCCCCAGTTACTACCTTCCACATACAAACCTTTAAAAACCCCCCCCCTTTTACTACCATCCTAAATAAAAACCATCAACCCTTTTCAGTTACTACCATCCACATACAACCTTTCCACACCTCCAGTTACTACCATCCACATACAACCTTTAAAACACCTCCCAGTTATCCCTTTAAATTTACAACCATCCACACCCCGTTTCTACCTTCCACATACAAACCATAAAACAACCCCCAGTTACTCCCATCCCATACAACCTTTCAACACCTCCCCAGTTATACCTTTCCACATAAAACCCAAATCCACACCTCCCATTTTCTCCCATCCACATACAACCTTCAACACCTCCCAGTTATACCATCCCCCACCCAACCATAACCCCTCCCAGTTACTACCTTTCCAAAATTAAAAACAAACCCCCTCTCATTTTCTCCCATCCAATACAAGCATCCACCCCCCATTTTACACCATCCACATAAAACCCACCAAACCCCCCGGGTTACTACCATCCACAAACAACCACAACCCCTCGCAGTTATTTACATCCTTTTAAAACCCATCAAACCTCTCAGTTACTACCATCCACATAAACCTTTCAACACCTCCAGTTATTTCCACCCACATACAACCATAAAACCCTCCCAGTTACTACCACCCCAATAAAACCTTCAAAAAAACCTCCCAGTTACTACCACCCACATAAAAACCCTTAAACCCCTTTCCCAGTTATTTCCACCCACTTTAAAAACCATCCACACCTCCCATTTACAAACCATCCACATAAAACCATAAACCCCCCCACAGTTACTCCCACCCATTTTACAACCATAAAACCCCTCCCAGTTTTTTCCCCATCCCCATAAAAACCATCCACACCCCCCAGTTACTACCCCCCAAAATTAAAACCATCAACCCCTCCATTTATTTCCCCCACCCACATAAAACCCTTCAACACCTCTCTTTTTTATTTATTTATTTATTTTTTTTAAATTTTTTATTTTAAATTTTGAGCACACTTTAAGAGGTACAACAAATACGGGTAGAGCAGTTTCCCAAAAGGGCCATTTTAAACTATGCATAGAAATTACGGGTGGTTTAAAATTTTAAATTAAAATTAACTAAGCAATGATGACATCAGTGATAAAAAAATTAAAAAAACAGATAACTATAAAGCACAATTTTGGGGGTTTTTCAAAAAACAGGTTTATATGGTTGCATTCAGTTAGGTTTGTGATTCTGTTAAAGGGAGTGTTTTTAAAAAATATTAAAGTTAGATTCGGTTTTAGGTTTAACATTTATGTTATATAATTGTTTAGAAAAATTTAAAAATATAAAATTTATAAAATTTTGTTATTCAGTATTTAAATTTTGGGTTTTTGGGTTTAGTAAGTGATTTTGGAAGAGGGTTGAATTTATAATCAGGGAGTGTTTTTTTTTATATTTACAGGTAATGAATTCCGATTTTAGGGCCTTTATGTGCATTTGGGTTTTTTTTTGGGGTGAGATGGACACGAGGAAAAATCAAGAGTGATCTGTGCCTTGTGTTATGGTTTTGTGTTCTGTTGAGGTTTGCCCAAAGGGGAGGGTTTTAGGGGGGGGGGTTAATTCAGGGGTTAAGTGTTCTATGTATGTAATAGGTTCAGTAATAGGTAGGGTTTTTTTTATGGTGAGTAGGTTTAGTGTATTTAATTTGGTGGAAAATGGGGCTTTCCTGTAGTGAGAATTTTTTTTTCATTCCCAACGCAGCCCTTTTTTTGAGAAAATTGTGGTCTGGATGGTTAATTTTTGTTGGGGCCCCCTTTCACCCAAAATTTCCCTAGGTGAGATAGGGGGAAATAAGAGAGTGTTTAGGGCCCGGAGGGGTGACCCGTGGAACATATACCGTATCTTCGATAGTATGCCTACAGTCTTGGAAATTTTCTTTGAGATTTTTTGTTATGGTATGAAATTTGGTCTATTATCAAAGGGGGATTCCTAAGGGGAAATTTTTCCCCTGTTAGTTTTGTGATAGGTGATCGTTTATCATTATGTTAAGAAAGGGGCTTGTAGCTCTGTTACAAAATGAAAGAAGTTTGGTTTTTTTCCCAAAGTTTTTGTTTAAGTTTGTTGTCCTATCCAGGTAGATATTTTTGTAAATTGGGGGATTTACAGTATTGGCTAGGGATGGGCTGGGTGAGAGAAGGGCGTATGTTTGTGTCATCTGCAAATAGTGTGGGTTTTAGGGAATTGCGAAGCATTTGGAAGGTTCATTTTTGTATAGGAGAAAGGAAGGGGGGCCAAGGGGGGGCCCCTTTTCCCGTGGGACACCAACTGTAAAATTTGGTTTTTCGCAGGAGGTTTGGCCCCCTTTGGTACACAAAAATTGGCTTCTGTTGCTTTAGGTTTGACTTGAGGTAGTTGGGGGAGGCCCTCTTATCCAAAGTTTTGTCAAATTTTTCGTGGGAAAATTTATGGTCAAATGTATCAAAAGTTTAGTAAATCCCAAAGAAGATCCCCGTGGGACTTCTTTTTTCCTATTGCAGGTATATATGTTCTTTGATGTGTATAATAGCAAACATTAGTATTTTTTTTAGGCCCGAATCCCAAAATTTACTACCATCCCCATACAAACCCTTTAACACCCCTCAGTTACTACCAAACCACATTTTTAAAACCCTCAAACCTCCCCGTTTTTTTCCATCCACTTTCAAACATCAAAAACCTCCCCGTTACTTCCATCCAAATACAACCATCAACTCCCCCAGTTACTACCTCTACTTTTCAACCATAAAAACCTCCCCGTTACTTTCCATCCACATAAAAACCATCCAAAAACCTCCCCGTTTCTACCATCTACATACAACCTCAAAAACCTCTCAGTAATACCATTACTACAACCATTTCCCCAACCCCCGTTTTCTTTCCCTCCACATACAACCATAACACCTCCCAGTTATACCCTCACATAAACCATCAACAGCTCCTTTAGTTATCCCCTCTACATACAACCATCCACACCTCCCAGTTTCTACCAAACCAAAATACAAACCCTTTAAACCTCCCAGTTTTCTTTCCCTCCCCATACAACCAATTTTCCCCACCTCCCAGTTACTACCCTCCACATCCCAAACCCTCAACACCCCCCAGTTACTACCAAACCCCATAAAAACCCTCCACACCCCCCCAGTTACTACCATCTACATAAAAACCCTAACACCTCCCCGTTACTCCATCCACATACAAACCATCAAAACCCCTCAGTTACTACCATCCACTTTTTTCAACCATCCACACCCCCAGTTCTACCCTCCCCCATACCACCATCCACACCCCCCTTATACCATCCACATACAAACCCCCTTTCCCAAAAACACACCCAGGGCTCAGCAGGGGCCTGGGTCACAAGGGGTTTCCCAGATCTTTTGTGGTTTTTTTAAAGGGGTTTCAACAAAATGCCCAGCAGTTTAAACCCGCGGTTGTGGGCAACGTCATTTTGGGAAAAATTCCCACGAGTGATAAACCCGAGTTAATAGTTAAAAAAAAGTCGAAGGAAACCTGAAAAACTTTAATTTTCAAAGTGTAAACCGTTAGGGATGTAGGCTTCTGTTTTACACGGGTTCAAATATACAAAGGGTTCAAGTGAGTGTGGAAGCGGGTGTTCAAGAAATTTTGGAGATTGGATAAAAAAGTGGGAAATTTTGGGGCAAACCCTTACAGTGAGAGTGGGAAAAAAATTTAAAAAGCAAATGTAGAAAAGGGAAAAATATAATATATAACAAGGGAAGGTGGGGATTTGGGGCCCGCTGAACAGTGACGTACAAAAGTTGTGTAATTTTACATATAAAATGAACACCGAATGTGAAGTGTATTCAATATAAAATGAAATGAATCTTCATAAGTGCACTGAGGGACGCGGGGTGCATGAGCATATACGGTTAAAAGTCCGGTGAAAAATTTTTAAAAAAGTGTAGAAGGCTACGTCTCCATCTGGAATTGTCATCGCATCACTGCCAGCTTAAGTTTTACTCACCCTTTTGGGGGTTTTTTTTTGGGGTTCTGAATCCTCCTTAGTCCGTTAGTACTGGTCACCACTCCTGCAAACTATTACCAGAATTAGGCAGAAAAAGCATAGATAAGGTGAAGATAGTGTGATAGCGAGGGGCAGCCTGCGAGGGGGAACCCAGTGAGGGTGACCCTCAGACCTCCTAGAAGCTCAGACAAGTAAATTTTTCAACCCAATTACTTTCTGTTTTTATAAGTAGAAAATATAAGTGCTAGAATACTGTTGGTAGTTTTAGAAATCGGGGATTACTATGATTTTTTTAGCAGTAGAATATTAGAAGTGGGGGCACACACACACACACACACCACACACACACACACACACCCCACACACATACACATACACACAAAATCACCACACATAACACACATCCCACACATACCACACACTAAACACAACATACACACACAACACACCCCAACATAACACAACACACATACACACACACAACAACACAGGAACAAGATTGTAAGCTGTGTAACACGCAAACCACATACACGGTTTTCACCCCGCCTGTAATGACCATTGAACCTTTCTCCTCTCCCCCCCCCTCTTTCTACCAAAGTGGACCTATCTTCCCTCACTCCTCTTTACCTTTCTCTTCTCTACCTATCACTCTCTACCTATCTCTCTCTCTCTTCCCTCTCCCATTTTCCCCTAAAACTCTCTTCCCTCAAAACACCTCCCCCCCCCTAACATCTCCCCCCTCAAACACTGTCCCCCCCATTATCTCCCCCCTTCCCTTTCCCCACCTCTCTCCCCCCCCCCCCTCCCCCCCCCCCTAGCCTCCTCCCCTCCCGCCTTCCATCCCCCCCCTTTCCCCCTTCTCCCCTTTTTGCCTTCCTTTCCCCTCGTCCCTTCCCCCCTCTCTCTCCCCTCCTCTCTCTCCTCCTCTCTCTCTCTCTCTCTTCCTCTTGCTCTCTCTCTTGCTCTCTCTCTCTCTTGCTCTCTCTCTTGCTCTCTCTCTTTTCTTTGCTCTCCTCTCCTTTTCCCTTTCGCTCTTTTGATCTCTCTCCCTTGCTCTCTCTCCCCTTTTGCTCTCTCTCTCTCTTGCTCTCTTCCTCTCTTGCTCTCTCTCTCTTTTTGCTCCCTCTCTCTTGCTTCTCTCTCTCTTGCTCTCTCTCTCTCTTGCTCTCTTTCTCTTGCCTCTCTCTCCTTCTCTCTCCTCTTTTTGTCCTCTCTTGCTCTCTCTCTCTCTCTTCTCTCCTCTCTTCTCTCTTCTATTTTCTCTCTCTCTCTCTTGCCTTCTCTTGCTCTCTCTCTCTCTTGCTCTCTTTTTCTCTTCTCTCCTCTCTTGCTCTCTCTCTCTCTCTTGCTCTCTCTCTCTTCTCTCTTGTCTCTCCCCCTTTTTGGGCTCTCCTCTCTTTTTGCTCTCTCTCTCTTGCTCTCTCTCTTGTCTCTCTCTTTCTCTCTCTTTCTCTTGTCTCTTCTCTCTTTGCTTTTTTCTCTCTTGCTCTTTCCTCTCTTGCCTCTCTCTCTCTTCTCTCTCTCTCCTTGCTCTCTCTCTCTCTTGCTCTCTCTTGTCCCCTTTTTCCCCTTTAACTCTCCCCTTCACCCCCTCTCCCCCCTCTCCCTTTTCCCTTCTCTCTTCTCCACAAAAAAAAAAAAAAAAAAAAAAAAAAAAAAAAAAAAAAAAGGTGGGGACTCGAGGAACCGGGGACCAACGAGAATTTTTGGGTAGGGGGGGAGTGGATGGAGGACAGGGAAAAGGATGGAACGGGTTGGGAGAAAAAAATTGGGAGAGTTTTTCTGAAAAAATGGAGAAAGAGCTCTCTGAGAAATTGGAAAGGGGGTTTGGGAGAGGGAGAAAAGAATTGGGGAGGCACAAGTCGAAACTGCAAAACCCAAAGAAAAGGGGGTCCTAGAAGTTGAGATAAATGGCTAAACGAGTTACGGGGGCAGTGACCAGAGAAGACACAGCATATAAGCGCGAGGCCGAACAGGAATGAAGAATTAGAATTTATCCCAAAGGGTCACATAAATTTTTCCAGGAGGCCAAGGAGTAAGGGGGAAAGATCAGCGGTTGCAGGGGAGGGGGTAAAGGTCGAATGCTGAGGCACAAAAAGGGATAAAGGGCCCACGGGAAAAAATCAAGGGGAAATGACCACAACGGGCAGGATCCAATCACAGAGGGTGAGGCAAGGGGAGGAAGAAAGGGGAAAAAATTTCAGTGTTACCCCATGGGCTTCGGGAGAGAGAGGAAAAGGAAAACCACTGAAGGAAGCAGGAAAAAAAAAGGGGTTGAAAAATCATCAGGGAAAATAGGTGAAGAGATGGACGAGATTGAAATTTTCAGAGAATAGGGGGGTACTCGAAGGGGAGAAAACGACCAATAAGCTGATTCCCAGGAGGGAAAAACAGTGCGGGAAAGGGACCCCCAAAGAGAAACCCGATTGAAATACTGGGAAAAGAGTACAGAGGGTGTTCCTAGACAGGACAAACAAAATCAAACGACAGCATGAGGGAAGGGCAAAAAAACGAAAGGACTAGGAAAAAAAGAAAGGGGGGAAACCAGCAGAGGTCAGTCAGAGCAGGGGGCGAACACAAGGGAAGCACACACACAATACTCTCAGAACCATACAACCCATCACCCACCCAACACACACTACAATCCATACCCACAGCCTCCACCCAACCCCGAGCTATAGAATCCCACAGTATCCCCCCAGGTCTCCCACCCTCAGGCCCCCCCCATTTTGGAAAAGGAAAACTAAAGGGTAGGGTACACAAACCTGAGGGGGAATAACAAAAAGTGGGAGGATGGCACGAAAGAGTCAAAGAAGCATCCCCGGACAATAGCTCTCACAAAAACCAAGCTTACGGTATGAAACAGATCCCATTTTTCCAAAGGGGATACCAAATCCTGGGGAAAAGACGAGGGAACAGGGGGGGGGGGAGGAGGGCTTTTGCTGATCAAAAATGCTGGAATTTTGAGAGTGGAGAGAGGAGATAGCGGAGAAGAAAGTGATTACTTAGGGGGAAACACTTCCTCTGAGGTCCAAGGTTGGGTAATAGCAGTGATGTATAACCCACCACAGAACGCAGGGGGCCAAGGCAAGAGTACGACGAGAGCAATAGAGCGATGGTTGACACACTGGCTAAGTGGCAGAAAGCCATGCATGCAGGGCAAAGCTCCTGATATGGGTGACTTTAACCCACAAGGGATCGTTGGGAAACTTGGACCCACAGGGGGGCCAAAGATACTGGAGGGCTAAGATGATGGAGGTGGACTGGAGAACTTCATTCCAAAACAGTAAGGGACACTACAAGAGAAAAAGGAGAGGATGAACCACAAGGTGGATTGTATTCCCCTTTCATAGTGCAATATCGGGGACATACTATAAAAGCCCCCTTGGGGCCGGGTGACCATTGGTTTTAAGCTTCGAATACAAGTAGAGCTAAAAAGGGGAAAAGGGGAAGCGGGAAAGGGCCAGGCGAATAAGCCAAAAAACTACAAAAAAGGGGGACTATACAGGAAAGGGGAAATACCTAAACGGGTTCAGGGGGGACAGAGAATGGAGGGAAGCCATTTAATGAGATGGGAATATTAGCAACAAAATGAAAGGGGGCTGAGGGAGGTTTGTACCCAAAGGGGAAACGGAGTAATAAAAAACCGGGACGGCCCTGGTTTCCCCAAAGGTGCAGGGGGGAAAAAAAAAACCCAAAGTGTCTAGGGAAGGGAAAGAAATATAGGGGGAAAAGGGGACCCGGAAATAAGGGAACAGTCGTAGAGCCAGAAACGAATATGCACAAAAACAAGGGGGGCCCCAAAGACAATATAAAAAGACATAGCACGAAACCCAAATTGACCCAAAAATGTTGTACAGCCACATCGGAGGAAAACAACAGTAAAGGGGACCAGGAAATCGGGCAAAGGAAGGAAGGGGGAGAGACAATGGGAAAAAAAATTTGCCCCGTAAAGTATGTAAGAACTCAACAAGAGATTCAAAAAAGGTTCAAGGATACAGAAGGACCCCAAAGAGGGAGAGGGGGGGCACACCCCCAAGGCTGGACACAGTGACACAACCGGGGGAAAAAAGTGAAGAGGCTTCTGATGAGCTAGAACCTCAAGGCAAGGGCCAGATAAATTCCCATGGGTTTTAAGAGGGAGCAGGGGCGCTATGTGTCCCCCTAAAAAAATTTTCAATACATCTATCGAAACAGGGATTCCTGAGGCATGGAAGACAGCAAATGTAGCCCATTTTAAAAAAAGGAGACAGACATGAAGCATTAAACTCACCCGTGTCACGAATGTATAGTATGCAAAATCATGGAGAAGTTATCGGAGAAAAGTGGTGGAACACCCAAAAGGGAAAGATTCATCAACAGCAGCCCATGTTTCGGGACGGGAAAACCTGTGTCACAAACTACTGGGAGTTCTTTTCATGGTGAAGCAGTAAGACAAGAGAGGAGGGGTGGGTGGTTGAATTTTTTTGGACTGCAAAAAGGGGGTTTTACCCAAATTCCCCACAAGAGATTGGTGCAAAAAAATGGGGACCAAACAGGGATAAAAGGGAAGGCAACAATGGATCAGGGAATATTGTCAGGAAGCAAGCGAGTCATGGGACGTGGCGAGGTGTCAGGTGGGCACCCGTGACCAGCGGGGGTCCCGCGGGGTAGTCCAGAAAACCCGGCTGTTTTTGGGATTTGGAACGCAGACGGAAGGAATGACCTGAGGGTCCCCCTTTTCAGTTACGTGAAGTTGATGAGAAGAATCACTGATCGAAACCGGGAGAAATACAAAGGGGGTCTGGGCGGCTGCAGCCCGGTCCACAATTTGGCTCCTGGGGTTCAATCCCACCCCAAATGCAAATCTGAAATTGGGGGAAAGGGGAAAGAAGGCCGCAGCGAGTACAGTCTAGGGGGTCAGAGACTACAAACCCACTCAAAGGGAAAAAAATCTTGGGGGATAAACACCAGCCTTCCTGAAGCGCACATCACCAAAAAAACTGCTGCCCGCTATGGGCGCCTAGAAAACCCCAGAAAGCACCAAATTTAAAAAGGAATCTTCAGGACCCCGTACACCTATACTTGGCCCATTATTGGAAGTATGCGGCACCAGTTTGGACCCCACAAATAGCCAAGCACGGTACAAGAAACTAGAGAAGTGCACAGGTTTTTGCAACAAGAGCTAGTCCCAGAGCTAAGAGGATGATGTCTACGATGAGAGGTTACGGGAAATCAACCTGACGACAACTGGAAGGACAGAGAGATAGGGGGGAAACATGATAACGACATAACAAGAATACTGAAAGGAATTGACAAGGAGGACAAAGACAGGGATGTTACAGAGATTGGACACATAACAAGTGGGCACAGTTTTTGGAAGCTGAAGTCTCAGATGAATCAGTTTTTCCCCCCACAGGATGTTAGAAGTATTTCTTCAGCCACAGAGTATCATAGAGTGGAATAGTTTTGGGAAGCGATTTTAGTGGAGGCAGGATCCATACATAAGCATAAGCAGAGGTATGATAAAAGCTCACGGCTCAGGAGAGTGACCTAGAAGCGATCAGTGAAGAGGCGGCCAGGAGCTCTGACTACGACCCCCCCGCAACCCCAACTAGGTGAGTAACCACTAGGTGAGTACCTTCCAGTTATTACCATCCACATACAACCTCAACACCTCCCAGTTACTACCGCATCCACATACAACCATCCCCACCTCCCATTTACTACCAATCCACATACAACCATCAACACACACCCAGTTACTACAATTCCAAATACAACCAAACAACACCTCTCAGTTACTACATCCACATACAAACCATCAACACCTCCCATTACTACCATCCAGCACCTCCCAGTTATACATACATCCACATACAACCATCAACACCTCCCAGTTTTACTACCATTCCACATACAACCATCCACACCTCCCAGTACTGACCATCCACATACAACCATCAACACCTCCCAGTACTACTACCATCCACACCTCCCATTTCTACCATCCACATACAACCATCAACACCGCCCAGTTACTACCATCACAACAACCATCCACACCTCCCAGTTACGACCTCCACATACAACCATCAACATCACCTACCCAGTTTACTACCATCCAATACAATCATCAATACCCTCAATACTACCATCCACAACAACCCAACAACCACCCAGTTACTCCCATCCACATACAACCATCAACGACCTCTTCAGTTACTACCATCCACATACAACCAACCACACCTCCCAGTTACTACCATCCACATACAACCATCAACACCGCTCAGTTACTACCATCCACATACAAACCATCAACACCTCCCAGTTACTACCATCCACATACAACCATCCACACCTCCCAGTTACTACCATCCACATACAACCATCCACACCTCCCAGTTACTACCATCCACATACAACCATCACACCTCCCAGTTACTACCATCCACATACAACCATCCACACCTCCCAGTTACTACCATCCACATACAACCATCCACACCTCTCAGTTACATCACCACACGACCCATTACTACCATCCACATACAACCATCCACACTCCTCAGTTACTACCATCCACATACAACCATCCACACCTCCAGTTACTACCATCCACATACAACCATCCACACCTCCCAGTTACTACCATCCACATACAACCATCCACACACTCAGTTACTACCATCCACATACAACCATCCACACCTCCCAGTTACTACCATCCACATACAACCATCCACACCTCCCAGTTTTCTACCATCCACATACAACCATCCACACCTCCCAGTTACTACCATCCACATACAACCATCCCCAAACCCCCCAGTTACTACCATCCACATACAACCATCCACACCTCTCAGTTACTACCAAACCACATACAACCATCCACACCCTCCAGTTACTACCATCCACATACAACCATCAACACCTCCCAGTTACTACCATCCACATACAACCATCCACCCTCCCAGTTACTACCATCTACATACAACCATCAACACCTCCCAGTTACTACCATCCCACATACAACCATCACACCTCCCAGTTACTACCATCCACATACAACCATCCACACCTTCCAGTTACTACATCCACTACAACCATCACATCCCATACACCATCCACACCTTCCAGTTACTACCATCCACATACAACCATCATCACCTCAGTTACTACCATCCACATACAACCATCAAAACTCCCAGTTACTATCCACCACATACAACCACAACACCTCCAGTTACTACCATCCACATACAACCATCAACACCTACCAGTTACTACCATCCACATACAACCATCACACCTTCCCAGTTACTACCATCCTCATACAACACCACAACACTCCCAGTTACTTTCCATTCACATACAACCATCCAACACCTCCCAGTTACTACCATCCACATACAACCATCAACACCTCCCAGTTACTACCATCCACATACAACCATCAACACCTCCCAGTTACTACCATCCACATACAACCATCAACACCTCCCAGTTACTACCATCCACATACAACCATCAACACCTCCCAGTTACTACCATCCACATACAACCTTCAACACCTCCCAGTTACTACCATCCACATACAACCATCATCACACTCCCAGCTTATCTACCATTCCACATTACCTAATCCATTACAACACCATTCCCTTACTAAACATTTTCTACATACTCATTACCATCACAACTTCCAGTTACTACATCCCACAAAACATCAACACATCTCAGTTATTTACCATCCATTCTCCTCAGTTACTACCATCCCACACCTCCCCATTTACTACCATCCAGCACCTCCCAGTTATTACCATTCCCACCTCCCAGTTACTATCACCCACCCTCCCAGTTACTACCATCCACACCTCCCAGTTAATAAACCCTCCACACCTCCCAGTACTACCATCCACACTACAAGTTACTATTCATCCACCCCTCCCAGTTACTACATCCCACACCTCTCAGTTACAACCATCCACACCTCCAGTTATACCATCCCCAACCTCCGTTAAAATTAAACATCCACACCTCCCATTACTACATCCACACCTCCCATTACTGCCATCCCCACAATCCCAGTTACTACCATCCACCTCCCAGTTTAACTTACCCTCACAATCTCCAGTTACTACCATCCAATCTTCCCAGTTACTACATCACACCTCCCAGTTACTACCATCCACACCTCCCAGTTACTGCCAATCCACACCTCCCAGTTACTACATTCCACACCCCCCCATTACTAACCATCCACACCTCCCAGTTTACTACCATCCACACCTCCCAGTTACTACCATCCACACCTCCCAGTTACTACCATCCACACCTCCCAGTTACTACCATCCACACCTCCCAGTTACACCATCCACATACAACCATCAACACCTTCCAGTTACTACATCCACACCTCCCAGTTACTACCATCCACATACAACCATCAACACCTTCCAGTTACTACCATCACATACAACCATCAACACCTCTCAGTTACTACCATCCACATACAACCATCAACACCTCCCAGTTACTACCATCCACATACAACCATCAAACCTCTCAGTTAATACCATCCACATACAACCATCAACACCTCTCAGTTAATACCATCCACATCAACCATCCACACCTCCCAGTTACTACCATCCACATACAACCATCCACACACTCCCAGTTACTACCATCCACATACACCATCAACACCCCCCAGTTACTACCATCCTCAACACCATCAACACCTCCCAGTTACTACCATCCACATACAACCATCAACACCTCCCAGTTACTACCATCCACATACAAACCATCAAACCTCTCAGTTAATTCATCCACATACAACCATCAACACCTCTCAGTTTAATACATCCACATACAACCATCCACACCTCCAGTTACTACCATCCACATACAACCATCCACACCTCCCAGTTACTACCATCCACATACAACCATCAACACCCCCCAGTTACTACCATCCCATACAACCATCAACACCTCCCAGTTACTACCATCCACATACAACCATCAACACCTCTCCAGTTACTACCATCCTCATACAACCATCACACCTCCAAGTTACTACCATCCTCATACAACCATCAACACCTCCCAGTTACTACCATCTACATATAACCATCAACACCCTCCCAGTTACTACCATCCTCATACAACATCACACCTCCCAGTTACTACCATCCTCATTACAACCATCAACACCTCCCAGTTACTACCATCCACATACAACCATCAACACCCCCCAGTTACTACATCCTCATACAACCATCAACACCTCCAGTTACTACCATCCATATACAACCATCAACACCTCCCAGTTACTACCATCCACATACAACCATCAACACCTCCCAGTTACTACCCATCCACATACAACCATCAACACTCCCAGTTACTACCATCACATACAACCATCAACACCTCCAGTTACTACCATCCACATACAACCATCCACACCTCCCAGTTACTACAATCCACATACAACCATCAACACCTCCCAGTTACTACCATCCTCATACAACCATCAACACCTCCCAGTTACTACCATCCACATACAACCATCAACACCTCCCAGTTACTACCATCCTCATACAACCATCCACACCTCCCAGTTACTACCATCCACACCTCCCAGTTTAACCATCCACACCTCCCAGTTACTATCATCCACATACAACCATCACACCTCCCAGTTACTACCATCCACATACAACATCAACACCTCCCAGTTACTACCATCCTGATACAACCATCCACACCTCCCAGTTACTACCATCCACACCTCCCAGTTACTACCATCCACACCTCCCAGTTACTACCATCCACATACAACCATCAACACCTCCCAGTTACTACCATCCACATACAACCATCCACACCTCCCAGTTACTACCATCCACATACAACCATCCACACCTCCCGTTACTACCATCCACATACAACCATCCACACCTCCCAGTTACTACCATCCACATACAACCATCAACACCTCCCAGTTACTACCATCCACATAACACCATCAACACCTCTCAGTTACTACCATCCACATACAACCATCAACACCTCCCAGTTTTCTACCATCCACATACAACCCTCAACACCTCCAGTTACTACCATCCTCATACAACCATCCACACCTCTCAGTTACTATCATACAACGTCCCAGTTACTACCATCCACATACAACCATCCACACCTCCCAGTTACTACCATCCACATACAACCATCCACACCTCCCAGTTACTACCACCACATACAACCATCCACACCTCTCAGTTACTACCATCCACATACAACCATCACACCTCCCAGTTACTACCATCCACATACAACCATCAAACACCTCCCAGTTACTACCATCCACATAACAACCATCCACACCTCCCAGTTACTACCATCCACATACAACCATCCACACCTCCCAGTTACTACCATCCACATACAACCATCAACACCTCCCAGTTACTACCATCCACATACACCATCACACCACCCAGTTACTACCATCCACATACAACCATCCACACCTCCCAGTTACTACCATCCACATACAACCATCAACAACTCCCAAGTTACTACCATCCACATACAAACCATCCACACCTCCCAGTTACTACCATCCTCATACAACCATCCACACCTCTCAGTTACTATCATCCACACGTCCCAGTTACTACCATCCACATACAACCATACCACACCTCTCAGTTACTACCATCCACATACAACCATCCACACCTCCCAGTTACTACCATCCACATACAAAACCATCCACACCTCCCAGTTACTACCATCCACATACAACCATCCACACCTCTCAGTTACTACCATCCACATACAACCATCCACACCTCCCAGTTACTACCATCCACATACAACCATCCACACCTCCCAGTTACTACCATCCACATACAACCATCCACACCTCCCAGTTACTACCATCCACATACAACCATCCACACCTCCCAGTTACTACCATCCACATACAACCATCCACACCTCTCAGTTACTACCATCCACATACAAACCATCCACACCTCCCAGTTACTACCATCCACATACAACCATCCACACCTCCCAGTTACTACCATCCACATACAACCATCCACACCTCCAGTTACTACCATCCACATACAACCATCAACACCTCTCAGTTACTACCATCCACATACAACCATCCACACTCCCAGTTACTACCATCCTCATACAACCATCCACACCTCTCAGTTACTATCATCCACTCGTCCAGTTACTACCATCCACATACAACCACCACACCTCTCAGTTACTACATCCACATATCAACCATCCACACCCAGTTACTACCATCCACATACAACCATCCACACCTCCCAGTTACTACCATCCACATACAACCATCCACACCTCTCAGTTACTACCATCCACATACAACCATCCACACCTCCCAGTTACTACCATCCACATACAACCATCCACACTCCCAGTTACTACCATCCACATACAACCATCCACACCTCCCAGTTACTACCATCCACATACAACCATCCACACCTCCCAGTTACTACCATCCACATACAACCATCCACACCTCTCAGTTACTACCACCACATACAACCATCCACACCTCCCAGTTACTACCATCCACATACAACCATCCACACCTCCCAGTTACTACCATCCACATACAACCATCCACACCTCCCAGTTACTACCATCCACATACAACCTTCAACACCTCCCAGTTACTACCATCCACATACAACCATCCACACCTCCCCATCTCCCCTACACGTCCTGGATCGTCTTCTCTCCGGAGGAAACGGTTTATTTCTTCATTAGTCATTTTTACTTAAATTCTTAATTTTTACATAAATTCTTGATTTTTACTTAAATTCTCGATTTTTACTTAAAT
The DNA here is from genome assembly GCF_026875155.1 of Cherax quadricarinatus. Taxonomy (NCBI): domain Eukaryota; kingdom Metazoa; phylum Arthropoda; class Malacostraca; order Decapoda; family Parastacidae; genus Cherax; species Cherax quadricarinatus. The sequence continues at coordinate 11,956,183 of NC_069493.1, forward strand.
TCATTATTTCTTCCCAAAAATGGCGAATAAACACAATTTTTTTCATTTATTTATTCTATTTTCTCTTCATATTCTATTTTTCTAAATCAAGCATCAGTCTAACCTAGCTCCCCTTTCCTCGGATCAAGATTCTTGTATCGTCCATGATTTCCTTCTCCCGTGAGCTTGACCCTCTCTTTCTCCTCCCTCTCACCACAGTATAATGTGCTGACCTTCTTGCCTTGATAATTCAATGTTCATGGGTATGTTAGCGACCATCTCATTATCATCCCCATGCTGACCTTCTTGTCTTGATCATACAATGTTCATGGGTATGTTAGCGACCATCTCATTATCATCCCCATGCTGACCTTCTTGCCTTGATAATACAATGTTCATGGGTATGTTAGCGACCATCTCATTATCATCCCCATGCTGACCTTCTTGCCTTGATAATTCAATGTTCATGGGTATGTTAGCGACCATCTCATTATCATCCCCATGCTGACCTTCTTGTCTTGATCATACAATGTTCATGGGTATGTTAGCGACCATCTCATTATCATCCCCATGCTGTGTCAGTGATCTTTTCATTCACTGGAATATTGTCTGTGAATTTGTACATACTTTGCTCAGTATCAATTCCTTTCTTTAACATTCTTCATTATGCTCTTCATTTGGAAACACACAAGTCTTTCTTCCTATGTCACAACTGTCTTCGTTTTCTCCCCAAAAAAAGAAAATCTTACTCATATTATCAAATTATATTAATATATTGACAAATATCCTATTATTTATTTTCAATTTTTTTGAATCAGTAATTTTTGTTCAAATCTCTAAGCATTCTTAATATTAGTCAATTTACTTATATGTAAGGTTCAAAATTCCTAATAAACTGATCAATGTTTGTGACAAGTGAACGCTAAACTGTTCCTTCGTTGTGTGTTGCGTCATCTTTGCGAAATACACAGATTATATAGAGTGGCCACAGAAACACTCCCTGATATCAAACAGGTATAACGTGTAACTTGATTGTAATAATCTTTCAGAGTTAGTAGCTTCAGATGGAGGATTTCATTAAGTGTTATGTGGTATAGTGTAGCATTAAAGGCAGTCAATGTGCGCCTCTCTGGTTGCTCGGTAAACATCGATGCGATAGTCAGGTTCGTCCAGACGCTCTGCAGCATATCTGGTGTTATCATGCCAACTGCTTCAGTGATCGAAATTTTCAGCTCCTCCAGGGTTGCAGAGGTCACCGGACCTGTTTGTGATTTCTTTCTTTGGGGGTATGTGAAGAGCACAGTTTACGTACCACCACTACCTACAACCCTGCAGGAGCTGAAAATTTCGATCACTGAAGCAGTTGGCACAACACTAGATATGCTGCAGAGCGTCTGGACCGAACTAGACTATCGCATCGATGTTTCCCGAGCAACCAGAGGGGCGCACATTGACTGCCTTTAATGCTGCCCTATACCACATAACACTTAATGAAATCCTCCATCTGAAGCTACTAACTCTGAAAGATTATTACAATCAAGTTACACGTTATACCTGTTTGAAATCAGGGATTGTTTTCGTGGCCACCGTGTATTTACGATTAAGTAACTGACCAACAAAGTTCTTATGTCACGGAACTTCAGGAGGATCTAGACAAACTCAATTCTTGGTTGACAGCAACTGGTTTACTGCACAAACTTTGAAGATGCTGCCTCTAGCACTCCTCGCTGCCCTCGGTGCCACCTGGCTTGGTGGCCAAAGCTCGCTTCACACAGCGAGTGTCTGGGTTCGATTCCCAGCTAGGGTAGGAACGTTGGACATGTTTCCTTACACCTGTTGTCTATGTTCACCCATCAGTAAAATAGATACCTGGGTGTTAGTGGACTGGTGTGGGTCACATCCTGGGTGCTAGTGGACTGGTGTGGGTCACATCCTGAGTGTTACTGGACTGGTGTGGGTCACATCCTGGGTGCTAGTGGACTGGTGTGGGTCACATCCTGGGTGCTAGTGGACTTTTGTGGGTCACATCCTGGGTGTTAGTGGACTGGTGTGGGTCACATCCTGGGTGTTAGTGGACTGGTGTGGGTCGCATCCTGGGACAAAACTGACCTAATTTGCAGGAAATGTTCAGCATAACAAGCGGCTTTCTATATAGTAGTATGTCATTGATGTCAGCTATGATCTGTATACCTTGTACATGTATTTGTATACTGTAGACAGCCCGTACTGTCTGCACAGACAGCCCATGCTGTCTGCCAGCTTAGTTCATATTTTGCGCCACTCAAGTGTTGCCCTCTGTAGCCAGGCCTCTCGGTGGCCACTTCAGCCTGCCTGGCCTTGCCACGCTCTCACTCTCACAGCGGCCTAGCAGGAAGACACAAGTACTCCCAGCTCTCTCTCGTGGGATGGCCCTGCCCGGGCCATGGGCACAAACACACAAGCCTGTGTACCCACCACGACTTAACAATAAAGTAAGAAGCCTCTGAAGAAGTTTATCATTAACCACCCGCTTACAGCCTACCAAACAAACTTTTTATAAATGGTGGAAAGCGGTGGTCGCAGCAGTTGTGTTTGCCCGGAGAGAGGAAGGAAGAGGTATGAAGTCATCTTCACTTCATCACCCTACACAACAAGCATCCGTCTCTCAACGAGTTATCCTGATGTCGTGTCTGCACGTTTGAGCATCCAGACACAGGTACAAGCAGGATCCAGCCGAAATTTACCGAATTTCTTCGAGAATTGTAAGTGGCGTCCCAGTGACCCCACGCTGTTTCTCAAGTCATGTGTTCAGCATCACTTGTATGTTGCTGTTGTTGTTCAGCTCAGCACAGCTGTTTCAGCAAGCCAGAGGTGAGTTTTGTGGTGATTTCTGCGTCCAGTGTGAGCTTCTCCACGTGTTTGTGGGTGGGGGAGGAGGAGAGGAAGTGGCTGTTCCTCACCTTGCCCATGCTCGCCCTACTCACACCTCACCAGCCTACCATACACCACTCACCACTGCCCCACTCCCTCTGCTGTGTTTTCTGCTGTTTTTTGTGTGAATTCATTGCCAGAGCTGTGTATCCGAGTGCCCGAGGCCACTCGAAGCTACATGGATCAGCATGCCACATAGATCACGACACCACGTGGATCCCGACGCCACGTTGGTGTGGGCAATATCACGTGGATCTGCCAGCCACGTGAGTTACCAGATGTCCCAGGCCACATGCTGTGGTCTGCTGCCCGCATCACATCGACGTCACCCACGATGCTGGCCGACTTCATGACGTCACGATGTCTGCTGGCATCACCTCACGATGTCTGCCTGACGTCACCGCGAGATGTCTGCTGACGTCACAGTGCTGCTGACGTCATCACGCCTGACATCACATGATGTCACCATCGAGTGTTCAGTAATTATTAAAATATTGTCGAGAAGATTGAGAGAAATATATGTCGTGTGTTAATTAATTCCTCTCAGTCAGTGTTCTCACATGTTAGTGTACCGCATGTACCACGGTGTGTTTAAAGTTTCCGTGTGTCCAGCGAAGTCTGAGCCAGACCTGAGTAGCACCACTGTGCTAAGTCACCCGTGTGACCAGTGCGTTTGACAGCTGATTTATTCAGCCCCCGAGTGACCAAGCCTTCTTGTACAGAAGCTTTTATGCTCGTTGCTCATGATGTTCTGCAGAATCGTACCTGCTACGATTCCCATCGAGATTTGTTTCACTTCACCTCCAGACCGTCAGAGTGCAGTTATATGTAGAGAAACAAGTCTGGGGACGCTTAGACTAACCTCTGCTATAACTCCAACTGCCGAGAGAATGATACTCGCCAAGCCGCAGTTAGCCACTGTCGGCAGGCACTGTGTCAGCCTCGTGTCACAAACTTCAGTGAGCAGCCTGCACAAAGATGATGTCACTTTGACTGCTAGCTCTCTCACTGCAGTCTGGTGTATGATGTTACGACTCCCAGATGTTTCGCCCAGTCGTCTCTGCCTCGACTCGCTCCACAACTCGCTCCACGCTCGCCAGCAGTGACAGCCCAGCGACAGTACCAGTCGAGAAGTGTCCTCCTGAGTCGCTTGCCAGAAGTCCTGCCCAGTTGCCGAGGGCACCAGCATGTCGTGCCCCAGGTTGAGTGAAAACCTGCAGCAACTCCTACGATGACTGCTTCACCGTTTCAGAGGAGACCATAACCTGTTATGTCACAGCTCAGCCGCAGCGATGTCTCCTGTGTTGCAGTATCTGTCCAGACGTAGGAAGGCGTGTAGTGATGCCCTTCGATGCTCACTGCCTTTGACCACGATGTTTAGCACACCCCACGTGTTTTTTCTTCCCTCCCTGAAGGAAGTTTTTTTCCATGTCCATATGTATATATATGTTTTTATTTTGTGTTCTGTGCCCTGTTCCTACGAGAGAGAGACCGAATTCCTTTTACCACCAGTATTGTCGCGTCGGGACGACGCGAGGTAGGTGGCCGAGTGTATGTAGACAGCCTGTACTGTCTGCACAGACAGCCCATGCTGTCTGCCAGCTTAGTTCATATTTTGCGCCACTCAAGTGTTGCCCTCTGTAGCCAGGCCTCTCGGTGGCCACTTCAGCCTGCCTGGCCTTGCCACGCTCTCACTCTCACAGCGGCCTAGCAGGAAGACACAAGTACTCCCAGCTCTCTCTCGTGGGATGGCCCTGCCCGGGCCATGGGCACAAACACACAAGCCTGTGTACCCACCACGACCTTTCAATAAAGTAAGAAGCCTCCGAAGAAGACACGTATCATTTGAACCCCGCTACCATACTACTAAATAATCCTTTTTATAATACCTTGTATGTGTACTTGTACTTGTATACCTTGTACATGTACTTGTATACCTTGTACATGTACTGGTAGAAATAAAGATATTAATAATGCCTCTTCCCCTTGCTACCCAATACCCCTGTGTTCTTTCCTGCCCCGCTGCGCTGTATGACCCTTGTAGGTATAGCGCTTCACTTTTATTATAATAAAATAACAACCCTATGGGAAAAAATAAACACAAATGAAGTAAAATATGATCCTTTATTGACAACGTTTCGCCCACACAGTGGGCTTTATCAACTCACAAGTTTGATCTACCTGGGTGAATAGCACATGAGTAATGGTATACCTACCTGGAGGGAATTCCGGGGAGCAGCGTCCCCGCGGCCCGGTCCACGACCAGGCCTCCCGGTGTATCAGGGCCTGATGAACGAGGCTGTTACTGCTGGCCGCACGCAATCCAACGTACGAACCACAGCCCGGCTGATCCGGCACCGTCTTTAGGTATCTGTCCAGCTCCCTCTTGAAGACAACCAGGGGTCTTCTCTTAATGCCCCTTATTGCTGGTGGAGGCTGTTGAACAGTCTTGGGCCCTGGACACTTACTGTGTTTTCTCTTAGTATACCAGTGACGCCCCTACTTTTTACTGGGGGTATGTTGCATCACCTGCCAAGTCTTTTGCTTTCGTATGGAGTGATTGCTGTGTGCATATTAGGGACCAGTCCCTCCAGAATCCTCCAGGTGTAGATTATGATATATCTCTCTCGCCTGCGCTCTAGTGAGTACAAGTCAAGTGCTTCCAGGCGCTCCCAGCAGTTAAGGTGTTTGACAGAACTTATACGTGCAGTAAAGGTTCTCTGTACATTCTCTAGCTCTGCAATTTCACCTGCCTTGAATGGGGATGTTAATGTACAGCAGTATTCCAGCCTAGAGAGAATAAGTGATTTAAAAAGGATCATCATTGGCTTAGCATCTCTTGTCTTGAATGTTCTCATTATCCATCCTATCAGTTTCCTCGCAGATGTGATGGTGGCATTGTTGTGGTCCTTGAAGGTGAGATCCTCAGACATTACCACTCCCAGGTCCTTCACATTACTTTTCCGCTCTATTGTGTGGTTAGAGTTTGTAGTATACTCAGTTCTAGTTATTATCTCCTCCAGTTTTCCATAACGGAGTAGTTGGAATTTGTCTTCATTGAACATCATATTGTTCTCTGTTGCCATTGGAAAACTTGGTTTATATCTTCTTGGAGCTTTGCCTTGTCCTCAGTGGATGACACTCATGCAGATCCTAGTATCGTCTGCAAAAGATGATACAGTGCTGTGGTTTACATCTCTGTCTATGTCTGATATAAGAATAAGGAACAGGATAGGTGCGAGTACTGTGCCTTGTGGGACAGAGATCTTCACTGTGGCAGCATCTGATTTAACTCTGTTTACCACTACTCTTTGTGTGCGATTGGTTAGAAAGTTGAAGATTCATCTGCCTACTTTGCCGGTTATCTCTTTAGCACGTATTTTGTGCGCTATTACACCATGGTCGCACTTGTTAAAGCCTTTTGCAAAGTCTGTATATACAACATCCGCATTCTGTTTGTCATATATTAATTACCCAGCTAGATCTGTTTATTACTTAATAAAGTCCACTGTGTGGGCGAAACGATGTCAATAAAGGATCACATTACACTGCACTTGTGTTTATATTTATTAAACGTTATTCTCTCACTTCAGGTTGTTGAGCAGTGTGGCCAGAACTACGTAGTCACACGATCATTACATCCGTGACTTGCGTGTCTCAAGGACACTTTTACACATTAAATAATATTATAATTTACCTTTGCTTTACTTGGGATTTTTATTGTTCCATTTTACATCAGATGTATTGTATTAAGTTTCTCATAAGTAAATATTTATGTACAATCTAAGCTTTCTCTTGTCAAGTTGGCAGATATATCTTCGAGTACTAATAGTTCATAATGACCCTATTATAATTGTATTCATTTATGCCTATTAATTTATGCTTTATAATTACATTTAATTACAGTATCCCATTTACATTGATTTTTCTTACATTTTCATGTTCCTTCACATATTCATTGTCTTCCTCGTAATAATTAATACAAGAATCTCTGTTAAATATTTAGCAACAATTACTGAATACAATTAAAGATTTTAACATTTAAGTTTGGTACATCAATTGCACCTTTATGTTGCAGTCACAGATTTGCAATAAATGCATCGGCCGGGAATCGAACCCGGGCCTCCCGCGTGGCAGGCGAGAATTCTACCACTGAACCACCGATGCTCCTTCAGAATTTTCTGGGTTTCCTTTGTACATTTATGAGATTTTGAAAAATCTAATAGATTAAAGCTAAGAAATAAGTATTAGTGAATACTTAAAAGAGATAACACTACCATAACACTTGACGTTATGTTTAAGAAGTGAAGTCAGGAAGTCAACTCTGGCTTCCTCTGTCACAGTGATAATGAACCTCTGCTACCTAGAAACTGATTACCATCTACATCCTCACCAGATAACAATATTTCTGTTAAGTAAAGAATACAAATGCAGCTAGTGTGACACAGTGGCAACGTTTCGCTCTCCAGAACTTCATAAAGCCGTACGACTTGACAAAAAGCGAAACATTGCCACAATAAAATGTCGCATTAGTTCACTTGTGTCCTTTTACTTAACATATTGTCGGTAATTCCACCAATATTAATACTACAATATTTCTACAATAATTTGAAACTATTGTTTTCATAATTAAACATTAATTTTTCGCTAGTTTCAAAATTATTCGGTTTTACTCTAGTCAAGTTCAGTCTTTTTTCTCATATAGGAATTTACCAGAAGTGTATCACACTCGCGGAGCGGAGTTCCACAAGGGCCAGTCCCAGGTCCGGTGCTGTTTGTACTATGTGAATGACATGAGGGACGCGATTCAAAGTTCAGAGTTTATTCTCTATAAGAATTACAATGCTGAGTTTACAGAAATTTGGTTATTGTGTGGTTTACATGTAGTAAAATAATGATTACAGAGTGTACCACTAGAACGCTTAGCATGGCTAGGCATTATAGAGTGTACCACTAGAACGCTTAGCATGGCTAGGCATTACAGAGTGTACCACTAGAACGCTTAGCATGGCTAGGCATTACAGAGTGTACCACTAGAACGCTTAGCATGGCTAGGCATTTCGGGCATACTTAGTTTTATTCTTAATTGTAAAATATTACAAATTATGAGGTAAGTTGGTATTATGGCTAAGTGACTAAAATACTAGTTTGTGAGTTTAGCAATGTGAATGCTTTTGTTTTGGCACAGTACATAGTTTCAGTATTGGAGTATCACAGGATTCATTATTTTAAGATTGAGATTAATATTTCTGTTTATGGTCAAATGGGTGAGTGTAAGTGTGAACCACCAGGTGGTATTTGTGTAGTTAGTTGACGGGGTGTATCAGGGAGATAAGATGTTTTCTAATGGTAGTTTTGAAGGTGATGAATGGTCTGCAGTTTCTAGAGTTCTCAGGTAGGGTATTCCAGATTTTAGGGCCTTTGACATACATTGAATTTTTGTAAAGGTTTAGTCGGACACGGGGAATGTCGTAGAGATGTTTGTGTCTGGTGTTATGCCTGTGGGTTCTGTCACAACTATCAAGAAAGCGTTGTAGGTAAAGGTTGATATTAGAGTTTAAGGCCCTGTAGATGTAGATTGCACAGTAGTAAGTGTGGATGTACTGAACAGGGAGTAAGTTTAGGTTTATGAAGAGTGGGGGGGTGTGTTGCCAGGGATGGGATTTAGTGATTATTCTTACTGCAGCTTTTTGTTGGGTTATTATTGGCTTTAGGTGTGTTGCTGCAGTTGATCCCCAAGCACAAATAGCATAGGTGAGGTATGGATAAATAAGTGAGTGGTATAGTGTGAGAAGGGCATTTTGCGGCACGTAGTACCGTATCTTGGAGAGGATCCCAACCGTTTTGGATACTTTTTTGGTTATATGCTGGATATGGGTGCTGAAATTCAGGTTGTTGTCAAGGTATAAGCCTAGGAATTTGCCCCCATTATTTCTGGTAATTAGAGTGTTGTCAATCTTAGTGTCTGACACTGCAACACAAGGGTATCTTGGTACAGACCTGCAATCAACTTCGACAACTTCCACTAGTGAGAGGGCTGGATTGAGAGGGACCTCTCAACATCTGAGTTCTTACCTCTCCTACGTCTCACCTCTTGGCGCTATAAAAAGCTCCATCCTGTCACTTCTTCTCCATATTGTTTCATACTATGGAACAGTGCTCTTCTCCAGACTGAGGGACTGACCACCTCAAAACTTTAAGGGTGATGGACTGATTACATCGTCTTCAAGTATCTTCTGCTTCTATCAACTTTTCTGTACTTGACTGAAGAAGCCTACTGTGTAGGCGAAACGTTTCATAATAAAGATACCTAACTGTTGCATATGTGTCTTACCTAACAACCTGTCGGTATTTTATACCATTTTAATGTTCACTCTGCTACCAAACATATTATAGTAGGTTTTGTCAGTGTTAAGCGTAAGTTTATTGGCTGTCATCCAAGTCGATATTTTGATCAGCTCCTCATTCACAATGGTGTTGAGGGTGGCAAGATTAGGGTGAGAGATGACATAAGTCGTGTCGTCAGCAAAGAGAATGGTTTCAGGTGTTGGGATACGTTTGGAAGGTCATTGATGTATTATGAGGAAGAGCAGGGACCAAGGACACTTCCCTGCGGAACTCCAGTATCAAGTGGCCGTGTTGCTGATGCTGTGTCTTTAATGGTGACATACTGATACCTATTAGTAATGTAAGATTTGAAATAAGCAAGCGCATGGCCTCTTATACCGTAATGATCAAGTTTGTGGAGTAGGATGTCGTGGTCTACTGTGTCAAAAGCTTTTCTTAGGTCAATAAAAATTCCTAGTGGATAATTCCTTATTTTCCAATGCTGTGTAAAGCAGATCTAGCATTTTTATGATTGCATCATTAGTGCTTTTATTTTTCCTGAATCCAAATTGGCAGGGGTTGAGTATGTTTTGAGCCGTTATAAATGAATACAGTCTCCTGTGCACGAGTTTCTCAAAGATTTTGGATAGCAATGGTAAGTTAGATATTGGCCTATAGTTGTTTAAGTCTGTAGGGTCACCACCTTTATGTATTGGTGTAACCCTTGCCATCTTGAGTAGTTTCGGGAAGTTGCTAGTCTCTAGTGACTTGTTAAAAAGTAATGAAATAGCATGCGAAAGTACATGGGCCGCTCGCTTGTACAGTAATGGTGGGACATGAGACAGATTCCCCGAGTTATTTTTAAGTGACTTTATAATCTCGGTGACTTCCGTGGGCTCAGTTGGTGCGAGATAGAAGGAATTTGGGAAATTCCCATCTAGGTAGTCCCCGCATGGGCATTGGTATGTGGGTTTTTTACTGGCGAGATTAGATCCTATGGTTGAGAAGAAGTCGTTTATCTTGTTAGCTTTGTCAGTGGGATGTAGTGGTGTTTCATTAGGTTTAGTTAGGACAATATTCTTGGTTTTTCTCAGTTTGTGGGTCCCTAGAATCTGAGAGAGTGTTTTCCAGGTCTTTTTTATATCTCCTCAGTGTCTGTGAATCTACTGGAGTTAGTATAGTTGTTTGGCTTTCTTTATTACTTTGGTGAGAGCTGATGAATAGTGTTTAAGAATATCTTTGTGTATTAAGCCTTGTCTATATTGCTTTTCATATTGGTGTTTCTTGTCAATGGATTTCAGAATGGTGCTGGTTAGCCATGGGCAGCCAAGCCGTTTGTTTGTGATCTGTTTTGTTTTTATAGGACAATGTTTGTTGTATAGTCTAAGTAATTTGTTAAAGAAAAATGTCTGTCCAGCCATCAATACCATTGGCCTTGTTGAATTCTGTAGGCCAGTCAACAGTCTCTAGGTCAGCTGTGAACTTCCTTACTGAGGCCTCGTCATGGAGTCTAAATGAGACTTTGTTGTATTCAAGTGGTGGTTTACTAATGTTTGTCAGGAGGAAGGTAGGGTAGTGGTCTGTAGTGCTATCTGTGATTATCCCTGATTTAAGGGGGCTAGTAAATTGGTCCTATGTGGTCTATTATGGTTGCACTTGTCTCAGTGAGCCTGGTTGGTTTAGTTATTGTTGGTATGAGAAGTGTGTTGTTCATATTGTTGATGAAATCAGTTACAGGCTGATCATCTAGTAAGCCAAGGTTGATGTTGAAGTCTCCAGCTAAGAGAAGGTGGTGCTTATTCATTTGTCTGTTTGTTATAGTGACTTTAATTTCTCACTGAAATTTGGGATGTTTGTGTGAGGTATCCGGTAAATGGCACCGATTGTTATAAGTGTCTTAAGGTTTTTTTCAGTAAAATTAGCAAAAATGTATTCCCCATATTCATCACTAAAGCAAGTGGTGCTAATACAAGATAATTGGTTAGAGTAATAGATTGCAATACCACCCCCAACTTGGTTTGGTCTGCAGTTGTGAATTGCTGTGTATCCTGGTAGAGGGTAGATATCTATTGTGTCCTGCTTAAGCCAGGTCTCAGTAAGAATAATGCAGGAGAAGGGTGTCTTTAGTAATTCAAGGAGTGCTAGGAGGTCATCATAGTGTTTGCTTAAGGACCTGATGTTGTAGTTAAGTACTGATAGACTTTTAGCATTGTTTAGGATAGTGGTGGCTTGTGATGCTGTGTAATAAAGGCAGTTACTTTCCAATAGGTTTTGATTGGGTGTCAGATTATGGAGGTTTAGATCAGGGTCAACGTGATCAATCATCTTCTAGGTTTAAATTATGGTTATTTATATCCTGAGTTGTGTGTTGTGTTCTAGTACTGATATCTGTGGTGGTAGGAAGTTTGGACAAGTATATAGCTAGAGTATTTTGGTCATGTAGAGTATAGTCACTACTACACATAATGAAGTTGATGTTGTCTATGTGTTGTGCTGGAATGAGCTAAAGTACAACTATGTATAAGCTAGTAATAAAAATACAAATTAAAAATAGAACAAGACTCTCACTTGTAATTGCACTAAGGTCTAATAATGACTTTTGTGGAGTCTATGTTTTGAGCTAGAATGAGCTATAGTACAATAGGTTTTATCTAATAATATAAAAATACAAATTAAAAATAGCACTAGTCTCTCACTAGTAATTGCACTATGGTCTAGTATAGTGAATTTGGTATTGACTATGTATTGAGCTAGAATGAGCTGTGATTAATCTAATAATATAATAAAGGAACAAGACTCTCAATTGTAATTGCACTAAGGTCTTAGAGTATAATTAGATTTAAATTGACAGGATAAAATACAGAAATAAAGATAGCAAAAGAATAATAAAAAAATGATAAAAATAAAAATGGCAATGACTTGGTTATAATATACTAGTAAGATGGTAGACAGGATAATATAAAAGTTGTAGTTGATAGTCTCAGAAGTGTCACTGTTTGTAGACGATGTGAAGGTACCAAGAATATAAGGTGATGAGCATCAGGTAATCCTACAAGGAGATCTGGACAGGCTGCAAACCTGGTCCAAGAGATGGCTTCTGGAGTTTAACCACACCAAGTACAAAGTCATGAAGCTTCAAAAAACACTCGAGGAAATGTATCGGGGTGCGCATCATACCTAGCACATCTCCTGAGACGGCTCTGCAAAGACAGTGATTATGTACGAATAATGGTGAAAGTAATATATCTTTATTTGCTACAAGTACATGTACAAGGAATACAAGTACATGTACAAGGTATACAAGTACATGTACAAGGTATACAAGTACATGTACAAGGTATACAAGTACATGTACAAGGTATACAAGTACATGTACAAGGAATACAAGTACATGTACAAGGTATACAAGTACATGTACAAGGTATGCAAGTACATGTACAAGGTATACAAGTACATGTACAAGGAATACAAGTACATGTACAAGGTATACAAGTACATGTACAAGGTATACAAGTACATGTACAAGGTATACAAGTACATGTACAAGGTATACAAGTACATGTACAAGGAATAAAGTACATGTACAAGGTATACAAGTACATGTACAAGGTATGCAAGTACATGTACAAGGTATACAAGTACATGTACAAGGAAATACAAGTACATGTACAAGGTATACAAGTACATGTACAAGGTATGCAAGTACATGTACAAGGTATACAAGTACATGTACAAGGTATACAAGTACATGTACAAGGTATACAAGTACATGTACAAGGTATACAAGTACATATACAAGGTATACAGATCATAGCTGACATCAGTGACATACTACTAATAGAAAGTCGCTTGTTATCCCGACCCATTTCTGCAAATTAGGTCAGTTTTTTCCCGGGAAAGCGACCACACCAGTCCACTACCACCCAGGATGCGACCCACACCAGTCTACTAACACCCAGTATGCGACCAAAACCAGTCCACTAACACCCAGGATGTGAACCACACCAGTCCGCTAACATCCAGGATGTGACCCACACCAGTCCACTAACACCCAGGATGTGACCCACACCAGTCCACTAACACCCAGGATGCGACCCACACCAGTCCCACAAAACACCCAGGATGTGACCCACACCAGTCCACTAACACCCAGGATGTGACCCACACCAGTCCACTAACTCCCAGGATGTGACCCACACCAGTCCACTAAAAACCAGGATGTGACCCACACCAGTCCACTAACACCCAGGATGTGACCCACACCAGTCCACTAACACCCAGGATGTGACCCACACCAGTCCACTAACACCCAGGATGGGAATCCACACCAGTCCACTAACCCCAGGATGTGACCCACACCAGTCCACTAACACCCGGGGATGCGACCCACACAAGTCCACTAACACCCAGGATGTGACCCACACCAGTCCACTAACACCAGGATGTGACCCACACCAGTCCAATAACACCCAGGATGTGACCCACACCAGTCCACTAACACCCAGGATGTGACCCACCCAGTCCATAACCCCCAGGATGTGACCCAAACCAGTCCACTAACACCCAGGATGTGACCCACACCAGTCCACTAAACACCCGGGATGTGCCCACACCAGTCCACTAACCCCCAGGATGTGACCCACACCAGTCCACTAACACCCAGGATGTGACCCACACCAGTCCACAAACCACCAGGATGTGACCCACACCAGTCCACAAACACCCAGGATGTGACCCACACCAGTCCACAACACCCAGGATGTGACCCACACCAGTCCACTAACACCCAGGATGTGACCCACACCAGCCCCGCTAACACCCTGGATGTGACCCACACCAGTCAACAAACACCCAGGAAGCGCCCCCACCCAGTCCACTAACACCCCAGGATGTGACCACACCAGCCCACTAACACCCAGGATGTGACCCAACACCAGTCCACTAACACCCGGGATGTGACCCACATCAGTCCACTAACACCCAGATGCGACCCCCACCAGTCCACTAACACCCTGGATGTGACCCACACCAGTCCACTAACACCCAGGATGTAAACCCACACCAGTCCACTAACACCCAGGATGTGACCCACACCACCACAAACCCACCCAGGATGTGACCCACACCAGTCCACTAACACCCAGGATGTGACCCACACCAGTCCACTAACACCCAGGATGTGACCCACACCAGTCCACTAACACCCAGGATGCGCCCCCAAAACCAGTCCACTAACACCCAGGATGTGACCCACACCAGTCCACTAACAACCCAGGATGTGACCCACACCAGTCCACTAACACCCAGGATGTGACCCACACCAGTCCATTAACACCCAGGATGTGACCCACACCAGTCCACTAACACCCAGGATGTGACCCACACCAGTCCACTAACACCCAGGTGCCTATTTTGCTGATGTGTGAACATAGACAACGGGTGTAAAGAAACATTCCCAGTGTTTCCACCTCTGCAACGGAAATCGAACCCGGACCCTCACCGTGTAAAGTGAGAGCTTTTTCTTCTCGGTGGGAAACGACCAACATGTAGGTAGTAGGTTGGTAGACAGCAACCACCCAGGGAAGTACTACCGTCCTGCCAGATGACTGTGAAACAAAAACCTGTAACTGTTTTGCATGATGGTAGGATTGCTGGTTTCTTTTTCTGTCTCATAAACACGCTAGATAACAGGGATATCTTGCTACTCCTACTTACACTTTGGTCACACTTCACAGACACGCACATGCATATATATATATACATACATCTAGGTTTTTCTCCTTTTTTCTAAATCGCTCTTGTTCTTCTTTATTTCTTCTATTGTCCATGGGAAGTGGAAAAGAATCTTTCCTCCGTAAGCCATGCGTGTTTGTATGAGGCGACTAAAATGCCGGGAGCAATGGGCAAGTAACCCCTTCTCCTGTAGACATTTACTAAAAAAGAGAAGAAGAAAAACTTTATAAAACTGGGGTGCTTAAATGTGCGTGGATGTAGGCGGATAACAAAAACAGATATTGTGATGTTTTAAAAAAAGAAGTTGGATGTCCTGGCTCAAAGCGAAACAAACTGAAGGGGGAGGAAAATTTTCAGTGGGGGGAAATAAATGATTAAATTGGGTATCTGAGAGAGTTAGAGAAAGGAAGGGGGTTGCAGTAATTTTAAAGACAGTTAGGGAAAGGGGGAAAAGGAATATGAAGTTTAAATTCAAGAATTTGTGGTTTTAAAGAAAAAGGTTGGGCGAGAAGTGGGTCATAAAACGTGTATGCCCTGGAGAAGAGAGGAATGCAAAGGAGGAGAGGATTTTGGGAGATTTAAGTGAATTATAGGGCCTTTGAACCAAGTGAGGAGAAATTTGTGGTGGGGGATTGAATGCTAAAGTAGGAGAAACTTTTAGAGAGGTGTGGTGGGTAAGTTGGGGGTGCCGGTTTGTAAATGAAAAGGGGAGCCCTTTATTGAATTTTGTATAGAAAGGGGTTTAGTTATGGGTAAACATTTTTAAAAAAAAGGGATAAAAGTAACAAGTTTGATTGGGCGAAATGACAGTAGTTTGTTGGATTATGTATTGGTGATAAAAGTGTTGATAGACTTCGGATTACATGTTTATAGGGGGCCACAGATATTCAGATCACTTTTTGTTGTAGCCACTGAGAGTAAAAGGTGATGGATACAAGGGATAGAAGCATCAGGAATAGAGAGGTGAAGGTTTATAAAATAAAAGAGGAGGCATTAGGGAAGTAAAAAAGCTATTGGAGGTAGATGGGGTAATGAGGCATAGGCAATGGGGGCGAAGAGGTATGGGGTAGGTTTAAAAAAGTAGTGTTTTGGTTTTTTCAGCAGAAATTTGTGGTTACAGGAAATGGGGAGGGGGAAAAGGAGCGATTTGGGGGGAAAGGATGTAAAGAGAGTATAAGGGGGAAAAGTTAGCATAGAGAATTTTTTCAAAGTAGAAGTGATGCAATTTGGGAGAGTATATGGGGAAAAAAAGAGGGTTAAGAGATGGTGAACAATGTAAAAAAAGGAGCAAAGAAGAGTGGGTGAGAGTTATCAACAAATTTTTTTGAAAATAAGAAAAGTTTTGGAAGGGGTTTAACAATTTAAGAAACCCTAGGAAAAATGGATTTGTCATTAAAAATAGGGAGGAGAGTTTTTAAAATGGGGTTTAGAGGTTGGGAAGATGGGGGGAATTTTTTTGGGAATTTTTTAAATGTTGATGAAGAAGGAATGTGATTTCGGTATGGGCAAGGGGGGAATAAAATTTGTGGAGTGAGGAAAAGACCCAGTTGTGAGTGGGGGGAAGTTCGTGGGCGTAGGTAAAATAAAGGGGGAAAGGGCAGCTGGGATTGATGGGTAAGATAGAAATTTAAAAGCAGGTGGGATATTTTTGGAGTGTTTGGTGCAATTATTAATAAATGTATGGAAGGGAAAGGGTTACCTAGGGTTGGCAGGAGAGCATATTTCCCTTTGATAAAGGAAAAGGGGGGATAAAAGAGTGCAAAAATTATAGGGGGAAAAGCTTTTGGGTTACCTGGGTAAAGGTAGGGTAGAGTTATAATTAAAAGAATTAAGAGAAGAGGAAAAATGGTACGATAACAAGGGGGCTTTGAAAGGTTGGGGGTTTTGGGGGCCCAGGTTTTACAGTGAAACATAAAAGTGAAAGTATTTAGATAAGGCAAAATAGGTCTTTGTGCATTTTGGATTTGAAAAAGGGTATACAGGGGGGTTTGGGGGGGAAAATGGGCAGATTGGGGGTGGGTTACTAAAAGCATGAAGATTTTTTTACGAGGATGGGTGGGCCAAAGTTAGAGTATTAGGAAAGAGGGAAATTTTTCCCTAAAAGTAGGCCTTTTAGAAAAGGGATGTGTGATGTCACCGTGGTTTTTTAAATTTTTTTTATGAGGGGGTTGTAAGAAAAGTAAATGCAGGGTCGGGGCAAGAGGGTGGGGTTAAAAGATAAAGAAAAACACACAAAAGGGGGAGTTTTCAAGCTGCTTTTGTGATGACACTGTTTCTCTTGGGAGTTCTGAAGAAAGTTGCAGAATTGGGATGAATTTGGTAGGGTGGCAAAAAAGAAAATTAAAGGTGAAAAAGGAAAGAGTAAGGTTATGAGGATAACAAAAAAATTAGGGATGAAAGATTTAATATAGATTGGGGGAGGAGATGGAGGAGGGGAACGATTCGATATTTGGGGGTGGGGGTCAGCAGGGGTCATGAAAGTGAAGTGAATCATAGAATTGATGAGGGGAAAAAAAGTGAGTGGTGCACTTAGGGGTCTGTGGGAAAAAAAGAACTTTGCCTTGGGGGCAAAGAGGGAAAGTATGAGAGTATAGTTTTACCAACCTCTTTTGGGGGTGAAGATGGGGGATGGGTGTTGACGAGGAGAAGGTGGGGAGTGGAGTTTTTATTCTGAGGGCAAAGTTGGGGTGAAAATAATGCAGGAAAAGTAGGGGTTGGGAAATTAGGGGGGTGCGGGAATACCAAAACTGTTGCCAGAGGGTGAGGGAAAGGGTTTTGAGGGGGTTCGGACATGTGGAGAAGGAGCTTACAGAATGACTTCAAGAGTGTATCAGTCTGTAGTGGAAGGAAGGCGGGTTGGGGGTCGGCCCTAAAGGTTGGAGGGGGGGGTAAAGGAAATTTTTGTGGCGAGGGCTTGGATTTCCAGCAGGCATGCGTGAGCGTGTTTGTGGGAGTGAAGGAGAAAAAGGGTTTTTTTTTAAAAATTTAGTGCTGTTGGGTGTGGCAAGTAACATTTAGAAGGGATTCGGGGAAAACCGGCGGGCCGGCTGGTCCTGGAGGGAATACAGTGCCTGCATCTGAAAGGGGGGTTTAATGTTGAGTTTTTAAAAAATGTGTGTAAAGCCCCCTTTTTGGCAAACAGGATGGAGTGAATGATGGTGAAAGTTTTTCTTTTTTGGGCCCCCCGCCTTGGTGGGCCACCCTCCTTTTGGGGAATCGGCCCTGTGATAATTTAATAATTATAATAATAATTATATTTATATAATATATAATATTAATATATAAATATTTTATAAATTTATATAATTAAAATATATTATATAAATTATTTATTTTTTTATTATATATTATTTTATTTTTTTATTAACACCTGGCCGATTCCCACCCAAAGGGAGGGTACCCAAAAAAAAAAAACTTTCACTCCATCCAATGTCTTGCCAGAAGGGTTGCTTACACTACAGTTTTAAACTGCAACATAACACCCCTCCTTCAGAGTGCAGGGACTGTACTTTCCCATTCTCCAGACGCAAGTCCAGCCTGCCGGTTTCCTGAATCCCTTCAGAAATTTACTTTGCTCACACTCCAACAGCACGTCAATTATTAAAAACCATTTTCCCTCCATTCATCCTATCAAACACGCTCACGCATGCTGCTGGAAGTCCAAGCCCCCTCGCACACAAAACTTCCTTTACGCGCCCTCCCTCTCAACCTTTTCCTAGGCGACCCCTAACCCGCCTTCCCCTTCCACTACAGACTGATACACTCTTGAATCATCTGTATATCTCCCATCTCACTACATGTCCGAACCACTCAACACCCTTCCTCAGCTCTGTGGACAACAGTTTTTGGTAAACCCGCACCTCCTCCTAACATTCAAACTACGAATTCTCTGCATTATATTCACACCAAAATTGCCCCCTCAGACATGACATCTCCCACTGCATCCAGCCTTCTCCTCGCAGCCAACATCATCCACCCATGCTTCACAACCCATAATACGAACGTTGGTAAAACTATACTCTCATACATTCCTTCTTTGCCTCCAAGGACTAAGTGCACCACTCACCCTTCTCCCCTCATCAATTCTATGATTCACCTCATCTTTCCTAGACCCATCAGCTGACACGTCCACACCCACATATCTTAATACATTCACCTCCTCCATATTCTCTCCCTCCAATTCTGATATCCCAATCTTTCATCAACCTAAACTTTTTTTGTTATCCTCATAAACCTTACACTTTCCTGTATCACTTTAATTTTCTTCTTGCCATACCCTACGAAATTCATCCAACCCAATCTCTGCAACTTCTCTTCAGAATCTGCCAAGAGCACAGTGTCATCAGCCAAAGAGCAACTGTGACAACTCCCACATTGTGACTAATCATTATACTTTTAACTCCACGCCTCTTGCCAAGACCCTCGCATTTACTTTCTCTTACTACCCCATCTATAAATATATTAAACAACCACGGTGACATCACACATCCTTGTCTAAGGCCTACTTTTACTGGGAAATAATTTCCCTCTTTCCTACATACTCTAACTTGAGCCTCACTATCCTCGTAAAAACTCTTCACTGCTTTCAGTAACCTACCTCCTACACCATACACCTGCAACATCTGCTACATTGACCTAATTTGCAGGAAATGCCGAGCATTTCCTGCAAATTAGGTCAGTTTTGTCCCAGGATGTGACCCACACCAGCCCACTAACACCCAGGATGCGACCCACACCAGTCTACTAACACCCAGGATGCGACCAAAACCAGTCCACTAACACCCAGGATGCGAACCACACCAGTCTGCTAACACCCAGGATGTGACCCACACCAGTCCACTAACACCCAGGATGTGACCCACACCAGTCCACTAACACCCAGGATGTGACCCACACCAGTCCACTAACACCCAGGGTGTGACCCACACCAGTCCACTAACACCCAGGATGTGACCCACACCAGTCCACTAACACCCAGGATGTGACCCACACCAGTCCCACTAACACCCAGGATGTGACCCACACCAGTCCACTAACACCCCGGATGTGACCCACACCAGTCCACTAACACCCAGGATGTGACCCACACCAGCCCACTAACACCCAGGATGCGACCCACACCAGTCTACTAACACCCAGGATGCGACCAAAACCAGTCCACTAACACCCAGGATGCGAACCACACCAGTCTGCTAACACCCAGGATGTGACCCACACCAGTCCACTAACACCCAGGATGTGACCCACACCAGTCCACTAACACCCAGGATGTGACCCACACCAGTCCACTAACACCCAGGATGTGACCCACACCAGTCCATTAACACCCAGGATGTGACCCACACTAGTCCACTAACACCCAGGATGTGACCCACACCAGTCCACTAACACCCAGGATGTGACTCACACCAGTCCACTAACACCCAGGATGTGACCCACACCAGTCCACTAACACCCAGGTACCTATTTACCCATTTTTTACTGATTGGTGAACACAGACACCCGGTGTAAGGAAACACGCCCAATGTTTTCACCTTTGCTGGGAATCGAACCTGGACTCTCAGCGTGTGAAGCAACAGTTTTGCCCCCAAGCACACAGCTCTTAGCGTGTAAATCAAGAGTGAAAATAAATGAGATTCGCCTCACGGTGTAATCTGAGATGATCTTACAGGAGTTAAACATCTTTGTTTAGTCACATTAACTTAATTTTTGTCATGCTATTACGATGTTCACATTAACTCATGTCTTGTGGATCACGTCCAGATAATTCCTTTTGTTTACACTGTCTCATTCTTATCTCTCATTTTTTCTCTCTCATGATTCTATGTTCTTTACTCTCATTTATGTTATAGTTTCTGGCTAATTCAGACACAGACAGTGATTATAACATAGAAAAGTTAAAATACTGTGAAAAAATCAATTTCGATTAAAAATCCGCACGTTTACGTTGCCTTTTAACTTACGTTTTGCAACAAATGCATCGGCCGGGAATCGAACCCGGGCCTCCCGCGTGGCAGGCGAGAATTCTACCACTGAACCACCGATGCTACGCTATGTATTATTCATAATTTTTATATTATTGTGCTAACATTAATGAAAAAGGTATCAATTATTACTCGAAACAAATAAGAAACACATCATACATGATATGAGGTTCAAAAAAATTGTTTTTCCAATAAGGAACTGAACTCTCACCTTATTTTCCTTATTATTCTGACCACAATATCACGTCTTCCTGGTCTGCAAATTTTATCTGTGAATGGAACTTCAACATGAAGGATCAGTTGATGTCCCAAGCGGACATCAACCAAATTTTCAAATGAGTCCCCTCAAGGAAGGTTCCTTGATGCTGGTGAGGGGCTCTTGATCTAGGGAACTGGATCTGTGCTCCAGTTCCCTGAATTAACCCTGAATACCTTCCATCCCCCCCACAGGCGCTGTATAGTCCTACGGGTTAAGCGCTTCCCCCTTGATTATAATAATAATTCAATTGGGTCACTCAAAATAATATAAAGTTCAATGAAGAGAAATTTCAACTACTCAGTTATTAAAAAAATTCAAGTTAAAACTGTATCAGGGTATATACAACAGGCCCGGTGGTCTGGTGGCTAAAGCTCCCGCTTCACACACGGAGGGCCCGGGTTCGATTCCCGGCGGGTGGAAACATTTCGACACGTTTCCTTACACCTGTTGTCCTGTTCACCTAGCAGCAAATAGGTACCTGGGTGTTAGTCGACTGGTGTGGGTCGCATCCTGGGGGACAAGATTAAGGACCCCAATGGAAATAAGTTAGACAGTCCTCGATGACGCACTGACTTTCTTGGGTTATCCTGGGTGGCTAACCCTCCGGGGTTAAAAATCCGAAGGAAATCTTATCTTATCTTATCTTCTAACCAGACAATAGAGCGAGAATAATGTGGAACAGATGACACAAAATTCGGCAGACGGTGCAGCATTTTCCCCCATTGCAAAGCAGAGCAGCCACGAGTACACTGAGAGACAATGTATTAAGTGTCAGGAGCCCAAGACTGTTCAACTGCCTCCCAGCATACGTAAAGGGGATTACCAATAGACCCCTGGATGTCTTCATGACGGCACTGGGCAGGCACCTAAAGTCAGTACCCGACCAGCCGGGCTGTGGTTCGTAACTCAGTTTTCGTGCGGCGAGCAGTAACAACCTGGTTGATCAGAACCTGATCCGCCACGAGGCCTGGTCTAAAACCGGGCTACAGGGGCGTTGACCCTCCGTAACTCTCTCCAGGTATACTCCAGGTATAACGGTTGTCTATGTTGCACACCAGTAAAATGGGTACCTGAGTGTTAGTGGACTGGTGTGGATCACATCCTGGGTGTTAGTGGACTGGTGTGGGTCACATCCTGGGTGTTAGTGGACTGGTGTGGGTCACATCCTGGGTGTTAGTGGACTGGTGTGGATCACATCCTGGGTGTTAGTGGACTGGTGTGGGTCACATCCTGGGTGTTAGTGGACTGGTGTTGGTCACATCCTGGGTGTTAGTGGACTGGTGTGGGTCACATCCTGGGTGTTAGTGGACTGGTGTGGGTCACATCCTGGGTGTTAGTGGACTGGTGTGGGTCACATCCTAGGTGTTAGTGGACTGGTGTGGATCACATCCTGGGTGTTAGTGGACTGGTGTGGATCACATCCTGGGTGTTAGTGGACTGGTGTGGGTCACATCCTGGTTTTAGTGGACTGGTGTGGGTCACATCCTGGGTGTTAGTGGACTGGTGTGGGTCACATCCTGGGTGTTAGTGGACTTGTGTGGGGTCACATCCTGGGTGTTAAGTGAACTGGTGTGGGTCACATCCTGGGTGTTAGTGGACTGGTGTGGGTCACATCCTGGGTGTTAGTTGGACTGGTGTGGGTCACATCCTGGGTGTTAGTGGACTGGTGTGGGTCACATCCTGGGTGTTAGTGGACTGGTGTGGGTCACATCCTGGGTGTTAGTGGACTGGTGTGGGTCACATCCTGGGTGTTAGTGGACTGGTGTGGGTCACATCCTTGGTGTTAGTGGACCGGTGTGGGTCACATCCTGGGTGTTAGTGGACTGGTGTGGGTGGCATCCAGTGTGTTAGTGGACTGGTGTGGGTCACATCCTGAGCGTTAGTGGATTGGTGTAGGTCACATACTGGGTGTTAGTGGACTGGTGTGGGTCACATCCTGGGTGTTAGTGGACTGGTGTGGGTCACATCCTGGGTGTTAGTGGACTGGTGTAGGTCACATCCTGGGTGTTAGTGGACTGGTGTGGGTCACATCCTGGGTGTTAGTGGACTGGTGTGGGTCACATCCTGGGTGTTAGTGGACTGGTGTGGGTCACATCCTGGGCGTTAGTTGACTGGTGTAGGTCACATCCTGGGTGTTAGTGGACTGGTGTGGGTCACATCCTGGGTGCTAGTGGACTGGTGTGGGTCATATCCTGGGCATTAGTGAACTGGTGTAGGTCACATCCTGGGTGTTAATGGACTTGTGTGGGTCACATCCTGGGTGTTAGTGAACTGGTGTGGGTCGCGTCCTGGGTGTTAGTGGACTGGTGTGGGTCACATCCTGGGTGTTAGTGGACTGGTGTGGGTCACATCCTGGGTGTTAGTGGACTGGTGTGGGTCACATCCTGGGTGTTAGTGGACTGGTGTGGGTCACATCCTGGGTGTTAGTGGACTGTGTGGGTCACATCCTGGGTGTTAGTGGACTGGTGTGGGTCACATCCTGGGTGTTAGTGGACTGGTGTGGGTCACATCCTGGGTGTTAGTGGACTGGTGTGGGTCACATTCTGGGCGTTAGTGGACTGGTGTAGGTCACATCCTGGGTGTTAGTGGACTGGTGTGGGTCACATCCTGGGTGTTAGTGGACTGGTGTTGGTCACATCCTGGGCGTTAGTGGACTGGTGTAGGTCACATCCTGGGTGTTAGTGGACTGGTGTGGGTCACATCCTGGGTGTTAGTGAACTGGTGTGGGTCGCATCCTGGGGTGTTAGTGGACTGGTGTGGGTCACATCCTGGGTGTTAGTGGACTGGTGTGGGTCACATCCTGGGTGTTAGTGGACTGGTGTGGGTCACATCCTGGGTGTTAGTGGACTGGTGTGGGTCACATCCTGGGTGTTAGTGGACTGGTGTGGGTCACATCCTGGGTGTTAGTGGTCTGGTGTGGGTCACATCCTGGGTGTTAGTGGACTGGTGTGGGTCACATCCTGGGTGTTAGTGGACTGGTGTGGGTCACATCCTGGGTGTTAGTGGACTGGTGTGGGTCGCATCCTGGGTGTTAGTGGACTGGTGTGGGTCGCATCCTGGGTGTTAGTGGACTGGTGTGGGTCACATCCTGGGTGTTAGTGGACTGGTGTGGGTCACATCCTGGGTGTTAGTGGACTGGTGTGGGTCACATCCTGGGTGTTAGTGGACTGGTGTGGGTCGCATCCTGGGTGTTAGTGGACTGGTGTGGGTCACATCCTGGGTGTTAGTGGACTGGTGTGGGTCACATCCTGGGTGTTAGTGGACTGGTGTGGGTCACATCCTGGGACAACACTGACCTAATTTGAGGGAAATGCTCAGCATAACAAGCGGCTTTCTATATAGTAGTATGTCATTGATGTCAGCTATGGTCTGTATACCTTGTACATGTACTTGTACACCTTGTACATGTACTTGTATACCTTGTACATGTACTTGTATACCTTGTACATGTACTTGTATACCTTGTACATGTACTTGTATACCTTGTACATGTACTTGTATACCTTGTACATGTACTTGTATACCTTGTACATGTACTTGTATACCTTGTACATGTACATGTATTCCTTGTACATGTACTTGTATACCTTGTACATGTACTTGTATACCTTGTACATGTACTTGTATACCTTGTACATGTACTTGTATACCTTGTACATGTACTTGTATACCTTGTACATGTACTTGTATTCCTTGTACATGCACTTGTATACCTTGTACATGTACTTGTATACCTTGTACATGTACTTGTATACCTTGTACATGTACTTGTATACCTTGTACATGTACTTGTATACCTTGTACATGTACTTGTATACCTTGTACATGTACTTGTATTCCTTGTACATGTACTTGTATACCTTGTACATGTACTTGTATACCTTGTACATGTACTTGTATTACCTTGTACATGTACTTGTATACCTTGTACATGTACTTGTATACCTTGTACATGTACTTGTATACCTTGTACATGTACTTGTATACCTTGTACATGTACTTGTATACCTTGTACATGTACTTGTATACCTTGTACATGTACTTGTATACCTTGTACATGTACTTGTATACCTTGTACATGTACACGTTGTACACGTACTTGTATTCCTTGTATTTGTACTTGTAGAAATAAACATATTATTTCTTCTATGAATTTACTCTGCATTTTCTGTGGCATGTGAAAAGTACGTGACACTGATGGTTCGTGGTTGGCGGAGCCTCCCAACCAACGAACCAACTTTTAAAGATATTATATGGGTGCCAACTTGTTACGCCAAACACCTCGGTTCGACCTGTCAATGACGGGATAGTCCGACAAAGTTGTGAAGCGATGTTTGGAGCTTGTTAAACACTTGCAGACTAAACTCTCAAGTCTGGTCGCTCACAATTCTCACTGTCTCTCTTGCTTGCAAGTTTGAGGGAGGGGGAGACTTGGTCTTGATCCAAGGAGTAGGAGCATGGGTGGTCAGTGAAGTTGAGGGAGAGGTGAGGTGGGTAGAGTTAGTGGAGGATGGGAGTAGGTGGTGTTAAGGGAAGGGAGGTATGCGAGTTGTCCAAGATTATAGAGGAAAATAATAATTAACTATTTTTATTTTTTTTATTATCACACTGGCCGATTCCCACCAAGGCAGGGTGGCCCGAAAAAGAAAAACTTTCACCATCATTCACTCCATCACTGTCTTGCCAGAAGGGTGCTTTACACTACAGTTTTTAAACTGCAACATTAACACCCCTCCTAAATGTTAGATATTTCAAAAATAATTTCTTGGGAAAAATATATTCGATCCCTGATGCAGTGCTTCAGATTTCGAGTTACTCCTCCCCTAAAAAAATCACACCTTAGTGTGACCTCCAAAATGCCCTTGTAAAAGTTCTCCCCTGTGAGAAGTGACCTCCTGTGTTTGGCAGCAAGAACGTCAGTAGTTTTTATGCTCTCGTGTACATCTCGTCTCACATCTCACCTCACTTGTATTTTTAATGTGTAAGGTTAATCGACCCGGCCCGGGTCTTTTCCAAATGGTACCCGGCGTTGGCACTCCGGGTTGGGGGTGTCACTCATCTTTCTTCTGTCCTGTGGGGAAGTCTTGCTATGGTCCCTTCGGATGGAGGGTGATATCTTCTCTCTTGCGATGAATCCCCGGAGTGGGGAATGTCTTCTTGCTTCTTCTTCTTCTTACTCTAGTCGCATCTTGGTAAGCAGACCTAACATAGTTTGGAGTTGTGAAAAGCCCCCTAACTTGGGGTCAGTAGGGTAGCGCAGTTTTCTCATGTTCTAACCTCTCAATGTAAGAAATATTCCGGGTACCAAAGGTTTAAAATTTTGCCATATCTCTCTATTTGTGTGAATATTTGTGTCTCATGATTTTGTGTGTTTTCAACACATTTTAATAGGTATTAATTCGGACATTTCCTCATGAGCACGATACCAGATTTTAATGATTCACTGAAAATGCGAAAAAAAAATAAAATCACTACTGTAGACCTACTGGCCTATGCTGGTGGACCACGAATGCAGAGCTACTACGTACTAACATTATTGTATAAGGATCAACCAGTAGGTCTACTGCAATGCTCATAAGCACTTATTCAAGTGGCAAGAATGTTTATATTAAATTGCAAACCGAGTGCAACATCGGGTTTTAAATTTCTTGTTAGGGATTCTTTGGGGGAATGCCAAAAAGTAGTTAAACAAGACCATGTGCAACACTTGGGTTATTTACTGACGAGACGTTTTATTAGCCAGTAAAAGCGTTTTTGTTGACAAACTAAGATACAAAAAAGGGGATCCACAGGTGTTTTACTTATCACTGACACTACTTGGACCTTATTTTACTCATGATACCTCTTAGAAGTAATCTAAATTAGAAGCTACCAAACCATACCCGGCGGGATTGAACCCCCGGTCAGAGTCTCAAAATCCAGACGGTTTGGAGTTTTGAGGGCTCTATGGACCGCGGGTTCAATCCCTGCCGTGGTATGGTTTGTTTGCAATCGTGTCATTACGATTTCGTGGTCAATTAGAAGCATGTTTAAATGAGCAGAAAAACACCAGCAATAGTTGGGGTTGGTTTTTGTACACACGTACCAGTGGCCCCGTGGCCTGGCTGGGAAAGCTCTCGCTTCACACGCTGGGGCTCGGGTTCGATTCCTGTTGTCGTGGGTTTACCTAGCAGCAATAGGTACCTGGGTGTTAGTGAAAATGGTGTGGGTGGCATCCCGGGGGACAAGATTTGAGGACCACAATGGAAATTAAACAGACAGTCCTTGATGACCCACTGACTTTCTTTGGGTTTTCCTGGGTGGCTAACCTTGGGTAACAAAAAAAAGGGACAATACCGTGACGGAAAAGACAAAAATTTACAAAGTCGGACCAAAACGTCGTCGTAAGCTCCTCTCTTCTACGTGCGGGTTATTTTTGTAACCTTTCGGGGTTAAAAATCCGAACGAAATCTAATCTTTTCGCAAGCTGTGCAAGCGGACTCCCAAGAGAAATTTTGCAAAGGGGGAACAAGAATGCTCTGGGGCCCTCGGGGGAGGGTCAGTCTTCTCTCAAAACTGAGAATTTGAAGAAAAATTCTGCACCCGTAGAGTGACCAGATAATATATACTTTATACATAAACTTTACAAATTTTTAAAATTTTTAAGACCAAAACATTAAGTGCCTAAACTTTTAAAATTTAATAATTTATTAAAAAATAAAACAAATTCTTAAACTTTAAAATATTTACTTAACTAATTGTAAATGAGCTTACTGGTTTTTTTGTCGCAAAATTTCTAAAAGATTATAAAAATCAATTCTTGTAATGTTTTCATTCTCGGCTAGTCCCCCAAGGAAGGCCCTTATTTGGGGGGGGGGCTCTTGATTTAGGGAATTGGATTGTCTCCATTTCCCAAAATTAAGCCTGAATGCCTTCCACATCCCCCCCCCAGGCACGTAAAATCCCCCGGGTTTAGCGTTTCCCCCCTTGATTGAATAAAAATAATAATCTCGTCTATTTAAAATCAATAAGTGGGGTGTAGTCTTAACCATTTTTGGATATATTTTAGAGTGCTTAAAGATCTTCTGCAAACATGCTGTAGCTAGATTGTCAACAATTTTTTAAAACAACAAAAACATTTGCAAAACTCACAGGTTTGTGTCTCTTAATGTATTAAAACAGTTCTAGGGGTTTTCGTTCTTTTTTCCCAAAAATTTTGCTTCGTAGATTCACAGCGAGACCCGGCCAATGCCCCGGATGAGCCCCCCTCCCCCCTGGGTATGGCCTTGTCTGCAAGCTTATTTGGTAAAGCTTGCAGTCAACCTTGAAGTAACACTTCCCAACCACTAAGGGTCAGTCTTTTCCCCTTAATATTAGAGTCCTCAATAAATGTGAATTTGAGACATACAAATGGAACCTTTTTTGGAGCCAGAATTTTCAAAATGCTTTATAATTAGGGTTTGGCTCTCCTTTTAGTATCTATTTGAGTATGTAGAAAACTGAATCAGTGAGAAATAAAGGTATATTGCATAAAAAGCTTTCCTTTTGACGTTTAATAGCCCTGTTTCTTCACTTCTGAAAAGGTACAATTGGGGGATTTTTTTAAAGGGGGTAATAGGAGCAGTGAAAGATGGGAATATTCACGAAAAGGGTTTCCCAAAAAGAATGAATTTTTTTAGGGCTGAAAAAATAATTTAAAATTTGAAGGTAAAGGGCATATCCTTTATAAAAATATAATAATAAAAATAATAATAATAATAATAATAATAATAATAATAATAATATCTTTATTCCACAAGACATGTACAAGGTTTAAAAATGACAGTATAAAATACATGTACAAGGTATCAAGTAATGTACAAAATTCTTTTCATTACAAGGTATACAAGTACGTACAAGGGGGAAAAGACTGTACAAGGTTACAAGTCAAGACAAGGGAACAAGACTGTAAAGGGATCAATACATTACAAGGTTAAAAGTACATGTAAAGGGTTTCAAGTTGTCAAAGGGTTTCAAACATGAAAGGTATACAATTTTATGTACAAGTATAAATACAGTACAATATAAGACGTACAAGGTTACAAGTACTGTACAAGGTAACAAGTACAGTCGGTAAAATACTGTACAAAGGGAAACAATTTCATGTACAAGGTTTTCCAGTACATGTGCAAGGTATCAAGTACGTACAAGTACTGTCAAAGGTTCAAGACATGTACAAATTACAAATAATTACAAGGGAACAAGTACATGTCAAGGTTAAAAGACTGAAAGGTTTTCCAAAATACAAGTACAAGGTAGCAGTACATGTCAAGGTATCAAATACAAGTACAGGTATACAATACAAGTACAAGGTAACAAGTACATGTACAAAGGTAACAATACATGTACAAGGTATACAATAAAGTACAAGGGATCAAGTACATGTCAGGGTTTCAATACAAAACAAGGTATACAATACATGTACAAGGATCAATACTGTACAAAATTTCCCAAATCAAGTACGGGTTCAATTACAGTAAAGGGTTTCAAGTACAGTACAAGGATACAAGTAAAGTACAGGTTACAAGTACTGTACAAGTTTAAAGTAAAGACAAGGTTTACAAAACGTACAAGGTTCAAGACATGTAAAAGGTATACAAACATGTACAAGGTATACCAGTAATGTAAAGGTATCAAGTACATGTCAAGGGATACAATACATGAAAAAGGGTTTCCCTACATGTACAAGGTTAAAAAAGTCATGTAAAGGAACAAGTACTTTTTAAAGGTAAAAGTAATTTCAAGGATACAAGTTTCTGTAAAGGTTAAAGACATGTACAGGTTACAAGTACTGTACAAGGGATACAAGTACAGTACAAGGTATCAAGTAATGTACAAGGTATACAAGACATGTACAAGGAAAACAAGAATGTACAAGGTATAAAAGTACTGTACAAGGTATACAAAATGTACAAGGTATACAATACAGTAAAGGTATACAATACATGTACAGGGTTTCCCTACATGTACAAGGGATACCAGTACTTACAAGGATACAGTACTGTAAAGGGTATCCCGTACATGTACAAGGTATACAAGTACATGTACAAAAGGGTTTCAAATACATGTAAAGGATACAAGTCATGTACAAGGTACAAGTACATGTACAAGGGTTTCAAGTAATGACAAGGTATACAAGTAATGTACAGGTATACAATACTGTACAAGGTATCAATACATGTACAAAGGGAACAATACATGTCAAGGTATACAGTCATAGCTGATTCATTGCATATCTAATAGAAAGCCCCTTGTTTGTGAGCATTTTTCCCCCAAAATTTGGTAGTTTTTTTCCCAGGGTTTGGGCCCCCAAACCCCAAAATAAACCCAGGATGTGACCCACACCGTCAACTAACACCCGGATGTGACCCACCCAGTCCCCTAAAACCCGAAAAGGGCCCCACCCGTCCAATAACACCCGGATGTGACCCCCACCAGTCCACTAAAACCCGGAATGACCCCCCCAGTCCACTAAAAACCCGGATGCCACCCACACCAGCCACTAACCCCCAGGGACCATTTTACTGATGGGGGAACTGGCCGAGTGTCTTAAGGAAACAGTCCTGCCACTCCCGTAAATACAGGTTCCTACAAGACCACGAGCAAATTTAACAAATTGTTAAAAAGTGTATTGAAAGAAAATTGAGGGAGAAATAAATATGATTATATAATGATATAAAACGAAAGATTTTAACAATTAGAATCAAGAAAAATGAATTTTATATAAAAATTTTAAAAAAAATTAAAAAATAGTTTTAAAATGATGTCGTAAGTCTTGTTTTTGGGGGGAGGTTGGACTTGCCTCCCTGATCCCCGTGCACCTACGTGGCCGGTGGGCCCGGTGGTTAAAGCTCTGGATTCACACGGTGGGGGCCGGGGTTCGATTCCCAGCAGAGGTAGAAACATTGGGCGTGTTGTCTTTCACCTTGTCTATGGTTCCCCATCAGTTAAAATGGTACCTGGGTGTTAGTCGACTGGTGTGGGTGTCGCATCCTGGGACACTGACCTAATTTGCCCGAGGAATGCTCAGCATAACAAGTGGCTTTCTATGTGAGTAGTATGTCATTGGTTGTCAGCTAGGACTGTATACCATGTACATGTACTTAGTAGTAAAGTAATTAAAGCAATAGTAATATTACTGACCCCTCAGGCTGTCAGGCTATGGGATATCAGCCCACATTTGCAAGAGTTACATGTTACGCGCAATTAAAAATAAGGAGCAGCACACTGGAGGTGTATCCAATTATTCAATCTGTATTCCATACAAAAAAAAAGTAAATCGAAGATTAAAAAAATAAACACACTAGAAATTCTCAATTTTATTAAACATGTAAGTAGTTAACTATTAATACAGAAACACCAATAGACTCACAATTATTGACACGTTGTAAATGGTTAAAAATAAACTGATGAGAAATTAGGGACACCCAAGTGTGTATATGTGTGTTTATCCTACTCCAGGATAGTGTGGATATCATTGGGTAGACCAGAGGCATGGTTAGTGGAGCTCCAGGATAGGTGTTATTCATAGTGTTACCTAGAGGTTTATGGTAGGTGGGCCAGGATAGTGTTATCATAGTGTATCAGAGGTTAGGTAGGTGGGTCCAGGAGAGTGTTTCTAGGAGCTCCAGGATTATGTAGGTGGGTCAGGAGAGTGTTATCATAGTGTTCAGAGATCATGGTAAGTGGGTCCCGGATAGTGTTATCATAGTGTTCGAGGTTATAGGTAGGTGGGGCCAGGTGAGTGTTTTCGATGAGTGTTCCAGAGATTATGGTAGGTGGGTCCAGGAGTGTGTTATTCATCGAGTTCAGAGTTATGGTAGGTGGGTCCAGGAGAGTGTTATCATAGTGTTCCAGAGATTATGGTAGGTGGGTCCAGGATAGTGTTATCATAGTGTTCCAGAGGTTATGGTAGGGGGGTCCGGATAGTGTTATATAGCGTTCCAGAGGTCATTGGTAAGTGGGTCAGGATAGTGATTATCATAGCGTTCCAGAGGTCATGGTATGTGGGTCCAGGATAGTGAGTTATCATAGCGTTCCAGAGGGTACTGGGTAGGTGGGTCCAGGAGAGTGTATCATAGGCATTCCTGAGGTCCATGGTACGGTTGGGCAGGATAGTTATATCCTAGCGTTCCAGAGGTTCAGGTAGGTGGGTCCAGGAGAGTGTTATCATAGCGTTCAGAGGTCATGGTAAGTGGGTGGGGAGTCAGGATTAGTGTTATCACAGCGTTCAGATGTCATGGTAGGTGGGTCCAGGAGTGTGTTATCATAGCGTTCCAGAGGTCATGGTAAGTGGAGTCCCCCCACCTCCCGCCCCCCGCCCTCTTTTTCGGTCCCCTCCCCCCCCTTTCCCCTCTCTTTCCCCCCAGGATTAGTGTTATCATAGCGTTCCAGAGGTCATGGTAGGTGGGTCCAGGATAGTGTTATCATAGCGTTCCAGAGGTCATGGTAGGTGGGTCCAGGATAGTGTTATCATAGCGTTCCATAGGTCATGGTAGATGGGTCCAGGATAGTGTTATCATAGCGTTACAGAGGTCATGGTAGGTGGGTCCAGGATAGTGTCATCATACTGGTTCATAAAGGTCATGGTAGGTGGGACAAAGATGGTGTTTACCAACATCAGTTCCAAGTCTGCAGGATGGGATGAGAAGGAGGCGCTGATATTTCTACTCTTTGACTTCGTTTTACATATTAAACGACGTAGAGGGAACTTTCGCTTCCTCTCCAGCCTGTTGTCCCCTCAAGGGAGGGTCCTTGACTCTAGTGAGGGGTTCTTGATCTTTGGAATAGGATCTGTGCTTCGGTTTCCCGGATTGACCCTGTATACCTTCCATCCCCCCATACACAGTATATAATCATACGGGCTTAGCACTCTCCCATTATTATAATAATAATCCAGCCTCTTGTATCTTCTCTCTTCACTTCTCATCCTCTCTTCTTTCTTGTACTCTTTCTCCTGCCGTCCGTGTTCTAAACAACGGAACGCATTCGTAACAAAAGTGAATCTTTGAGACAAGATTCGTAGTCCTTTATAGCAGTAATCTTAGATTCTGAGAATCTCCATAATGTATTCTGTTGTTTGTCGAACTCTCGTCTTGTTGGTAGAATGAAGTCCATGAATCTTGGAGTTCAAGTGATAATTGGCTTGCAAGAAAATGAATTCTAGCATGTATAGCAGCAAGAATGTCAGTTGATTTTATTCTCTCATTTTCACCTCAGGTCACATCTCACCTTAGTCTGTGTTTTGATATGATGAGTAAGGTCAGTCAACTTGTGATGAGTTGCTGAGAAAGAGCCTCCTAGGATAGGCCAGTATCCCTGCTGCCAGTAAGCCTATGTGCCAACTGCCCACCATAACTCGTATATTTATCATACAGTTCGCTGGATGTCTAAGTACATATTTTAAAAGTAATATATATATATTATCAATAAGCAATTTCATTGCTTCACCATGAGACCACTGAGGTCTGGTCAGTATGCACAGGATTGTCCCAAACTCGCCATAAGAGCAACTGTGATACTATGCATCATGCACATCATTACAAGCAAAGCATCTTCCCTGGCCCACATATCATTCAGGAACACCTGCGACACTCTTACACACTCTTACCCTGACCCTCCTATTAGTACGTCTAGGATCTATTAATTGACACGCTTAACACAACAAAAAATTTTGAAAAAGTTAAGTTGCTTGGCCACTTTGGATATTATTAAACGTATAGTACACAGAACACTTTACTACATGTTATAAGTTCGGAGGTGTGGAAACTTAGTGCAACTAAGTTTCAGTTACCCACGTTATCACTCAGTAACAGAAACTGTTGCTACTAAACTAGTCACCAAAGTAACCCTTTTACATACACGTTGCTATGTTACGTACCAGTTTTAATTTTTAAAGGTCTGTGTTTTTAAATTCCCCTGAAAAAATTCCATTCCCCCCTTTAACGTCTTTAAAAGAGAAATTTTCCCTTAAAAAAAAGGCCGTTTTTCCCTCTTCCTTTTTTCCCCTTTTTTGCCCTTTTCCCCCCCAAAACCCGGGAAATTTACAAAATTTCCCTTTGAGGTCAAGTTCTATTTTAAAGTAATTTATTTTTTTTTCCCCAAAAAGAATTTCTTTTTTTTTAAACCTGGCCATTTTTGGGGTAGAAAAAATATGACGGTTTTTCCCCAAAGGGGAATAAGGGCAAGTAAATTCTTTGCATTATGCACAAAATTAAAAGGAAACCTTCTTTCCCTGGCCCACCACTTTTTATTAGGAAATACCTGGGAAATTCTAAAACCTTTTAATACCCAGACCCTCTATTAGTAACGTCACCAATCAAATTAATACACGCTTAAACCAAAAAATTTTAAAAATTTAATTATTATTAATTTTAATTAAAATTATTCTTCCCCAAAAACCCCAATAAGTTTTCAATTGAAGGTTGTAAATTTAAAAGGAAAACCAATTTTCATTACCAGGGTTAAAATAAACTCATTAAAAAGAAAAGTTTTCCCCCCCCCCCCCCCCCCCCCCCCCCCCCCCCCCCCAACAATTTTTAAATTAAGTTCCCCAAAAAAATTTAAAAATTTGGCCCCCTTCCCCGGAAAAATTAAAAAAATTTAACATTTTTGTTGGGGGGTTTAATTTGTAAACATGTTTTTTAATTTTTAAAAAGAAACTTTTATCAAAATGCCCCCCACTCCTTTTTTAAGAATTTATAAAATATTCCCCCTTTTTTTTGATACATGTGTTGAAATAGGTTTTCAGTACATGTGTGTCACTGGGGTTAAAATAACTTTTTGTGTCACTGGGGCGGCTACAATCACCAGTGGTAAGGGGGTTTATAATCACCAGTGTGTTTAGGTTATAATCACCGGGTTTGTTGGTTTTCCCCAGGTTTAATTATAACCCCAGTGTGTCACTGGGCCCACAATCCCCAATGTGTCTTTAGGTTTACAATCCCGGGTGAGTAATAGGAACAATCACTGTGTATAACTAGGCTACGTCAATTGTTTCATGGGCAACAATTCCCAGTGTGTACTAGTCTACGTCCCATTGTACAAGTCTAAAACACCAGTGTGTTACTAGTCTCCCAATCACAAGTGTGTCACTTTACTTCCACAATTTAAAAACCAGGGTGCCACTAGCCTACAACCCACCGTATCAATATTTCTACATCCCCAGTGTGTAAATTTGGGTACAAAACCCTGTTTTGTCCCTAGCCCCCCCAAACCCCAATGTGTACTTGTTTAAAAATCACCAGTGAATTCTAGTCTACAATCAGCGGTTTTGTTTTCATAGGTACAAAAAACCGGTTGTCAATAGGCTAAATAAATGCTGTATCATTCGTTAAAATTCACCAGTGTATCTTTGCCCTAAAAACCCACCGTTTTTGGGCTGTTTTATAGGTTTTTTGGGGGATGTTTTGGTACCCGGGGGTTCAATGAAAAAGTCTTGGGGGGGGGGGGTTCTTTTTTTTTTGCCAAAGTCGGGGTTTGGGTACACAGGCTTGTTTTTTTTTGGCCCAGGGCCCGGGGGGGCCCTCCCCAAAAGGGGAAAGAGAGGAGTGGGTTTTTTGGTTTATTCTGGGCCCCACTGGGGAGAGTGAGGATTGGGACCGCGCCCCACTGCCCTGGGGCAGGTTTAAGAGGGAAGCACCTGGTCCCGCAAAATACGAACTAAGCTGGCAGACAGCATAGGCTGTTGTGCAAACAAAAACAGGTGTTAATTTGCTCGGCCACTACCTCCCCCCCCCCCGGGCGCCTGCCTGAGGGTTTAAAAAAAAAATTTGGGTTTCTCTCTCTTTTTGCAGGAACGGGGCACAAAACACAAAAAAAAAAAACTTTGAATAAACATAGGGGAAATGGAAAAAAAAATTTCCCTACAGGGAGGAAAAAAAAAACATGTGGGGTGTGCTAAACATCGTGGTCATAGGCAGTGAGCTTTCGTGGGCATCATGAAAGCCTTTCCCTGCTTTGGACGATACTGCAACACAGCAGACTTTAAACTCCCGCTGAGCTTGTGAGGGAAAATTTGGGCCCCTTCCTCCTCTGGAAGGTGAAGCGGCATCGTAGGAGTCACGGGAGGTTTTACTAAACCCTGGGGCACAAACATCCCGGGTCCCCCTCGATGAGGTGTCTTTAAAAACGGCAACTGGGCGGGGCTTCGGGCCCAAGCGACACTTCTAACTGGTACTGTCGCGGGGCTGTCACTCCCGGCGAGCGTGGAGCTGTTTCGTAAAGTGAGTCATGGCAGAGACAAATGGGCAATCTCAGGGGGGTTTAACATACACCGGGACTGCAGGGGAGTGACCCTAGCATTCAAAGTAAAATATTTTTTGTGCAGGAGCTCACTGAAGCTTGTGACACAAAGGCCCGGGACACAGCCCTGCCGACAGGGCAAAATGCAGCTTGAGGTCCCTTTTTCCTCAGCATTTGGGAAGTTTTTTAGCAGAGGTTAGTCTGGGCATCCCCAGATTTGTTTTTTAAATTTAAAACTGCATTTCGAAGGTCTGGGGGTTGAAGTAAAACCCAAATCCAGGGGAAATTGTTAGGTCGTTTTGCAAAAATCTATGAGCGCCCGGCTTAAAGCTTTTGTAAAAGGGGTCTTTATGCTGGGGCCCTGACAAATTTAAGTGTCAACAGTCTGGTAAACCGGGTGACAACCAAGGGGGCCTACACAGGGGGTTTTGGCCACAGACCTGGGGTTTTCGACCACAGCTGGACTCTAGACCACCCCAGAACACAGGAAAATGCAACACCCCCGTGGTAATGTTTTTAAAAACTTTCCCTTTAAACTAGAAAATGATACTTTTCTGCACAAGATTGACACAAAGGGCCATACTCAAACATGTGAAAACCCTTGACTGAGGGGAATTTAAAACACAGGGCATGTCGGGGCGTGCGTCGCGGGGGTGACATCAGCAGCCCTGGGGGGAACCCCGAGAAAATTTTCCCAGGTGAGTCAGGCAGACATCGTGACGTCATGAACGGGCGGGCAGCAGCAAACGGTGACGTCAGGCAGACATTGTGATTTCATGAAGTCGGGGGGGGAGCAGCATCGGTTTGGGCAATGTTTTATGCAGGCAAACAGGGCCACCCGGCCCTGGGCCTGGGAAAGTCTTTGGGTCACCAACTCCTGGTGGTCATATGATTTCCCCCCCGTGGCGTCGTCCACAAACCCCCGTGGCATAAAGGGTCCACGTGGGATGTGGGTCTAAAGTGGCATGCTAAACCCCCGTAAACTTTTGAGTGGGCCCCGGGGACTCGGATACACACTTGGGGAATGAATTTTAAAACCCGGAAAACGAAGAAAACACAGCGAGGGCCAAGTGAAACACATGTGGGGGAATGTGGTGGAGGGGGTGAGGATTAAAAGGAGGCAGGAACGGCCCCTTTCCCCTTTCTCCAAAAAACCGGACATGTACACTGAAAAACCAAATCAACCCCCAAACTCACCCTGGTTGCTGAAATACCGTGCCAAGCTGAACAACAACAGCAGAACATACAAGTGACGCTGAACACGTGACTTGAGAAAACAGCGTGGGACGCTGTAGCGTGGAGTCACTGGGACGCGCGCCACTTACAATTCTCGAAGAAATTCGGCAAATTTCGACTAGATCCTGCTTGTACCTGTGTCTGGATGCTGAAACGTGCAGACACGACATTAGGATAACTCGTTGAGAGGCGGATGTTTCTAGTGTAGGGTGATGATAGTGAACACAACTTTATTCTATTTCCTTCCTCTCTGCAGGCAAACACACTTACTGCGACAACACCGCTGTCCAATGTTTTACAGGTTTATTGGCGGATGTCTTGGTAGCGGGGTTCAATGATAAAGGCTTTCGGAGGCTTCTTACTTTATTTGTGTTTGTGCCCATGGCCCGGGAGGGCCATGCTTGTTGTCTGAGTCTAGGCCGCTGAGAGAGTGAGCGAGTGGGACCAGCGTCCCACTGACCTGGGCAGGCCTAGAGAGGGCAGCACCTGAGTGCAGCGAAATACGAACTAAGCTGGCAGACAGCATAGGCTGTCTGTGCAGACAGTACAGGCTGTCTACAACTAGGCTACAATCACAGTGACACTGGGCTACAATCACCAGTGTGTCACAGTCTTACAATCATCAGTGTGTCACTAGTCTACAATCACCAGTGTGTCACTAGATATTTAGTACAAAATTATTAGATTTCCTCTATAATGTTTTCCTATATTCTAGCTAAGAACTCCAGCATTGTAAATTGATTCGTGCCTTTAAAGGGAAGTGTTTGTAAATAACACAATACAGAAAAGCGAATTACTACATAAAGTTCATCTTCAGAGAAGCTTTGTGAAGCCTAGTGAGGGACACAGTTCCCTTCACTAGGCTCGTACACTGTATTATCTTTAATACTCATGATAAACAATGACAAAAGTCAACTGGTGGAAACATTCAGTAGCTCATTCTTTCAATACAACGTTTCTTAAATAAAAGAGGCACACTACCGTGACTGGAACGATACAAAAATAACCCGCACGAAGAAGAGAGGAGCTTACGACGACGTTCGGTCCGACTTGGACCATTTAAAAGTCACCACTTTGTGATTTTGTAAATGGTTCAAGTCGGACCGAAACGTCTTCGTAAGCTCCTCTCTTCTATGTGCGGGTTATTTGTGCAACGTTTCTTCTACAGCTGTGCTTCATGAGGAACACTGGTATAAACAAATACCCAACATCACAAGATAAACGTGCAATATGAGGTCAGGCTCAGAGAAAGATAACATGTGAGATCATGAAACTGAGAGATCAAGTATTCGTGAGGCCAGGTATAAGTGACACCAAGTATGAGTTAAGTCAAATATTGGTGAGAATAAGAGATGACGATAAGGCCTATTATTTCCATTATATAAGTCACGGACATTGTGTTCAGTAGGTTTTGCCAACATGTATCAATGGCTGTTGTACTTAATGGTAATGGAGGCTTTGTTATGGTGAAAGAGCAGTGAGCAGTGCCCTTCCTCAGTCCATGATGCCAAAATGAAGGTTGCAGTAATTACGCGTTCATTGTTTGTTTTATCCCTAATTTTAAATTTATGGCGTCTGTCACATGGCATTCCACCTCATAATTGGCAGATGTATTATCAAAACACTTATCCAAAATGTTAGGATCTGTCACCAGCTTGCAGTATAACTGAGACACTAGAGACTGCTTTTAGACTCACCATAATGGTCAGTAAGACCAAGAAATTCACTAGCTAAGATGCTATCTTCATTGAGGTCCCCATCGATCAAATAATTTGAGGCTTCCAGCAGTGTCACTGCAGACATCATCTTGCCTCTTCGTGTTCTGGTTTTCACCAACCTCGTTGACTCCGCGTCAGGTTCCTTTCCTGATTCGGAAATAACATTTACAAATATAAATGGTATAGATGAGCTAATAAGAGGAACCGTTTGAAACAGATTTTCCCGACTCAACAATTTGGCTTAGGTATAGGGACGACATCTTTATCATTTTTTTGTCTAGGCTTTTGAACCTCGTTCACTTCAGAAACTTGCTCAACATAGCCGAGTCCTCCATATTTTTAATACTACAAAAAGAGGGAAATGGTCCCATATCCTTTCTGACGTTTTGCTCATCAAGATGATATTTATTTAATACATAGTATACAAGAACTAGTACGCTGTTTCTTACACCTTGACCTCAAAATAAAGCAAGGAGTTATAAGTTGCTTCCTCCTGGTACTCCGCATTTGCAGTGATCAATATCTTTTAGAAAAACAAGAATTCATTGAGGAGACATTCGCCTATGTAAAGTTTCAAACATACATAATCCACTCCTGCAAACAGAAATCCTTCCTTATACACTAAACACAAAGTGGATACCAACTTTGATGAACGACCTGACTTCCCCACTGGGCAAACTGCTATCACCATTCACCAGCTTTTCCGAGAAACCAACAGAGATGTAGCAGCCTGTACCACAAACTATGGAAAAGATCTTTGTAAGTCATAAAACGCACAGTAAGAGTGGAATATACAATATACGGTATGATAGAATGTGATAAAGTATGTCGGGAAGACCGGTCTCAGACACGCCATCAGGGAAATATGCCAGCAGGAGGGATATAACCAGCATGAACGAGCTGTCCATCGCTACTTTCATTCTCACGTCATGGACTGTGTGCTTAGCGCTTCAAAAGAAGCGCTAAGCCCACGATGGTCATACAGCGCAACAGGGCATGGGGTAGTGCAGGATCATAGAGTAGTTAGGGTGGAGAAGATAACAGAGGATAATTAGAAAGATCTGTAAAGGATTATTAAAGTTTCTGTAATAAATCAGTTGTTGTCAAAGAGGGAGTCTGTGTCAAAGGTGAAGCAGTCAGCAAGAAGGGAAGATAAAGTTAGGATGTTAAAGCGGTGACGACGTCGCAGGTAAATTTTGCGTGCTCGTTAATAGACAGGACAGTGCAGTAGAATATGGGAAACTGAAATTGGAACCAGATAA
The DNA here is from genome assembly GCF_026875155.1 of Cherax quadricarinatus. Taxonomy (NCBI): domain Eukaryota; kingdom Metazoa; phylum Arthropoda; class Malacostraca; order Decapoda; family Parastacidae; genus Cherax; species Cherax quadricarinatus. The sequence goes on from NC_069493.1 coordinate 11,996,852, forward strand.
TTCTCACAGAGTGGAACAGTATAAAGAGCAATGGCATGAGAATGAGACCAGAAGTGGGACAGAAAAAGGGAGCGAGAAGCCACAGTAGGTATTTGAGCTTTCACGTACGGCAGTGAGAAGAACAGACACCAACTGTCGGAACCTCGCAAGGGGGAGAGGGCAGTTAGACGCTAGATAAACATATAAAAGTGGTAACCGAAGAGAGAGTGAAGACGAAGAGAAAAGGGACAGAGTAAACAGGGACGGCGAACAAATAATGGACTTCTACTAACGTCTGTTACGATCGTTCAAGGATGGAACATTCGCCTATCCAAATAGGCTCTGGACTGGGAAGGAGCGAAAAGCACCTATATATAAGCGTAATCCCTGATGATTGATGGGATATAGTTTAGAAAGAGTTGCGGGAGAAGCCGCAGAACATGTCTGGTCGCCATAGTCTAGATTCCATAAAATTAGGGCTAAATGCAGTCGAAGGAGAGTTCGACGATACCCCCACCCCCCACGGAAGATGAGCGAGGATTTTAAGGAGGTTGAGCTGGCTTGGCAAGTTGCTTTCAGGGAGATATGTGAGGTTTAAAATGAAAGCCGACGATCAAACAGAAGGCCGAGAAATCCGACAGTATCGCTTTCAGAGATACGGGCTCCATACAGGTAAAATGGAGTATCAGAGACAACGAACGTCTGGTGACACGTTGACAACATTATGGAGTGAGGCTGCTACTAGGCGACAGTCAGCACCTGCACAAGCTATAGCAAAGTCATCAACATAAACTGATGAACAAATATTAAATGGGGAAGAGTGACTAGAAAAAAAGTGGTGCAAAGGACACATCCCTGACGGACACCTTCAGCTTGGATAAAGTCCAGGGAAAGTTAATTATTATCCCGAACACGAAATTGTTCTGAAGGAAAAGAGGCAGATTGCTTTGTACCCCTAAGGAATGAGCTTTTGGCAAGATTTTATATCTCCAAGTTATGTCATGTTACTTTTCAACACAAAAAAAAAAAAAAGACTGCGATACCTGAGTGGTTACTAAGAAAGGCATTTATGTAAGCGGAGAAAGGGGTCAGTATCAAACTGGCTCTTACGACAGCCAAACTGGCTAGCGGAGAGGATATTGCCTCTCTAAATACCACACCAAACGTCTGTTTACTAGACGTTCCATTATCTTTCAAACTGGTAAAAGCAATGGGACGATAGTTTGAAGCATCATGACCCGAAGTACCATGATTACAAAAAGGCAGGACTACTGCACTTTACCACAGCTGGGGATGAACGCCGTAAGACAAATAGATTAAAAAGCCTTAAGAGGATTGCTAGGGTTGACGGATGTAAATGCTGAAGCCTATGAACATGAACACCATCAGGTCCAGCTGCCGACTATCGGCAAGCAGAAAGTGTTGACTGTAATTCTAGAAGCATAAAAGGCACATTATAAGACTTCTCTGCTAGAAGAAAAGTCTAAACGTATTAACTCTGGAGACTTGTGGAAAGAAAGGAAGAGAGGATCCAAAGGCTGAGAGCAGGAAATTGAGAAGGAGGGGGGGAATGGGGAAAGAAGGGATGGGAAGGATGGGGCAGGGAAGGGAGGAATTGGGAGTAATTAGGTTTGCTTGGAGGAAGACGACCGATAGATCCAATTCCTCAGACCAATAGCCTCCTCGCTACATCAAGAAGCCCTCTTGAAGAGGACATAAATTTGGAAATAATGTCGGCGCTTAAGTGGACACGTATTACACGGCCAGGGAACACGAATTAGACGTGAACAACGATTGAGATGTGTCATGTGAATTGCGTCACTAGGGAGTCAGGTTGAGTTACAAAACAGTTTTTTTGTTGTAATGTTTTGGTCATAGATTGTTTTTTGGAGTTTGTTATTTTTTTCTCTCTTAAGTTGGAAGTATGACTGAGCACAGCTCAGGTGGTGGCCTGTGTGAGTTGTAGTGAGTATAGAAGATTTTTTATCTGCAGTCTGGAACCCAGCAAAGAGGGAGACGGGTATGGAATGGAGCATTCCATACCCGCCTTTCTCTTGTGGGTATGTGTACTCTTCATATAGCCTAACTTTAAGTAACTATTTGCAGTGAACTAGTGATTTTTTTTTTTTTTTTTTTGTAATATGTGAAACGTGTTGAAGACAGGTTTTGTGTTACATATATTGCTATGTAGATTATATTTAATAACAGAAAAGGCATGATACCGTGACTGGAACAATACACAAATAATCCGGATATAGGAGAGAGGAGCTTACGGCGACGTCTCGGACCGACTTGGACCATTTACAAAGTGAGTAACTTTGTAATGACCCAAGCGGAACCGAAACGCCGTCTTAAGTCCTCTCTCCTATTTGCGGGTTATTGGTGTAGATTACAAATTTTTTTTTTTGAAGGTTAGTTTATCTGTCCTTCCAGATGATAACCAAACCCAAATATTGACCACCAGTTTAATATTTTATGTATGAGTTGACGAAGTTAGAATGGCTTAGTTTTTAAATACTTTAAAATATGATAAATTAGACACATGTGAACTCTTGGGTATCTTTATTGAGGGAAACGTTTCGCCCCCAGTGGCTTCAAACAGTCCATACGTAGGAGAAAATAGAAAAACAGGAGGAGAAGAGGTAAACAGTCCCTCAACCTTGGTCGATGTGGTCAGTCCCTC
>NC_069493.1:12000013-12139623 GCF_026875155.1 Cherax quadricarinatus
CTCGTTAAAAAAACTCCAACTCTAAGCAAAATGTTTGTCACAACTGAGGGAATTAGCCTCAAAAAACTTAGCTAAGGCCCAATCCAAGATGAAGCATTGTTATGACAAACACACACGCTCTCGCTTCTTCAAACCAGGTGACAGTGTGATGGCACAGAAATTCTTACCTGGACACGCTCTGCAACCTAGATACGAAGGTCCTTTGGAAGTGATTGAGCGGCTCAATGAGGTAAATTATGTACTACAAACTCCAGGAAAAGAGAAAAGCAAAACGTACTTATCACATAAACCAACTTAAGGCTTACTACCCTAGTATGTACCAGTTTCGACAGTTCTTCCTTTAGCTGAAACTGAAAATGTAAGTCTGCCCAGCATCTCTAAAGCGATAGAAGTACGTTTAAAAAATTCAGAGACATTGCAATCTCTTGATACCTTTCTTATGGACCTTGATTTGAAGAAAGCAAAAGATATCAAAGACTTGATATTACGTTATGAGGTTTTATTTGATGACGTCCCTAGGTGTTGTACATTGGGAATTCACGACATAGATGTACAAGGAGCAAAGCCTTGCAAACAGTCACCTTATAGGGCAAGTCCACTCAAACAAGAAACATTAAACAAAGAAGTAGAATTTTTGTTGTCCCATGGACTCACAGAACGGAGTAAAAGTCCGTGGGCCTCGCCCTGTATGTTAGTTCCCAAGCCGGATGGAACTTCTAGAATGTGCACTGATTATCGTAAGGTTAATGCTCTCACATAAGAACATAAGAATGTAGGAACACTGCAGAAGGCCTACTGGCCCATACAAGGCAGGTCCTCATCAAAACGACATCTACCATATGGACATTAAATGGACATTAAAAAGGGGATAAGAAAAGTTAAAAGGGACTATGAAATTAAAGTTGCTAGGGATTCTAAAACTAACCCAAAACGTTTTTTCCAGGGTCTATAGAACAAAAGTCAGAGATAAGATAGGTCCCCTTAAAAATAACTATGGGCACCTTACTGACAAAGAGAATGAAATGTGCTCGATTTTAAATAATTATTTTCTCTCAGTTTTTACATAGGAAGACACTAACAATATTCCAGTAATTAATTTTTATAGTGGGCTAGAAGAAGATAAATTATGTAACATCACAGTCACTAGTGAAATGGTTGTGAAGCAGATAGACAGACTGAAGCAAAATAAGTCGCCGAGTCCTGATGAGGTTTTTTCAAGGGTTCTTAAGGAATGCAAAATGGAAATCTGTGAACCATTAACTAATATTTTTAATTTATCTCTTCAAACAGGTGTAGTGTCTGATATGTGGAAGATGGCCAATGTAATTCCTATTTTTAAAACAGGGGACAAGTCGTTACCGTCAAATTACCGCCCAATAAGCCTGACCTCAATTGTAGGCAAATTACTAGAGTCAATTATAGCTGAGATTATAAGAAGCCATCTCGATAAGCATAGCTTGATTAAGGATACTCAGCATGAATTCACAAGAGGCCGGTCTTGTCTAACTAATTTATTAACTTTCTTCAGTAAAGCTTTTGAGGCTCTTGACCACGATAAAGAATTTGATATTATTTACTTAGATTTTAGTAAGGCTTTTGATAGAGTTCCCGTGCCATAGACTGTTAAAGAAAGTGGCAGCTCATGGCATTGGGGGAAAAGTGCTCTCGTGGATCGAGTCATGGCTCACTGACAGGAAGCAGAGAGTGTCCATAAATGGGGTTAAAATCTGAGTGGGGATCTGTAACAAGTGGCGTTCCACAGGGATCAGTTTTGGGGCCCCCCGTTGTTGTTTTAATATATATCAATGATCTTGATGAGGGAATTACTAGTGATATGAGGAAATTCGCCGATGACACAAAGATAGGTAGGATAATTGATTCAAACGTAGATGTTATGGAACTTCAGGAGGATTTAAACAAACTCTATTCTTGGTCAGAAAAGGGGCAGATGCAGTTCAATGTAGATTAAATGCAAGGTTCTGAAGCTTGGGAGTGCCCATAACCCTAGTACTTATAAGTTAAATGATGTAGAACTTAGCCATACAGATTGCGAAAAGGACTTGGGGGTTATGGTGAGCAGCAACCTTAAACCAAGACAGCAATGCCTAAGCGTACGTAATAAGGCAAATAGATTACTGGGATTTATATCAAGAAGTGTAAGCAACAGAAGTCCAGAGGTCATACTGCAGCTTTATACATCATTAGTAAGGCCTCACCTAGATTATGCAGCTCAGTTTTGGTCTACATATTACAGAATGGACATAAATTCGTTAGAAAACATTCAGCGTAGGATGACTAAATTAATACATAGCATTAGAAATCTTCCTTATGAAGAAAGATTGAAGACTCTTAAGTTACATTCACTTGTTAGACGAAGAATGAGGGGAGACCTGATCGAAGTGTATAAGTGGAAGATAGGTATTAATAAAGGGGATATTAATAAGGTCTTGAGGATGTCTCTCCAAGAGAGAACCCGCAGTAATGGATTTAAATTAGATAAGTTTAGATTTAGAAAGGACATAGGAAAGTATTGGTTTGGAAATAGGGTAGTTGATGAGTGGAACAGTCTACCTAGTTGGGTTATTGCGGCTGGGACTTTGGGTAGTTTCAAGTTTAGGTTGGATAAGTACATGAGTGGAAGGGGTTGGATTTGAGTGGGACTTTCACATCAGAGCTTATTTCTTGGGTGGCATTGAAAATTGTGTTGGGCAAATGTTTTGTTAGTGGGATGAATTGTAAAGGACCTGCCTAGTATGGGCCAAAAGGCCTCCTACAGTGTTCCTCCTTTCTTATGTTCTTATGTTCTTATGTTCTATGGAGTTTCCCAGTTGAAACTCTTTCCCTAGACTCTAAAATTACCTTTAAATAACTCGGATCCAAAAATCTTGTTGCATAAGAAATAAATGGTAACAGGCCACATTCTGAAGTTCTTTAAAAAATTTCTTATTCGCAACACATGTCACTAGGCTACAGTCACCAGTGTTGTCATTCTTGATAATCATGTTGTCACTAGGCTACAGTCACCAGTGTTGTCATTCTTGATAATCATGTTGTCACTAGGCTACAGTCACCAGTGTTGTCATTCTTGATAATCATGTTGTCACTAGGCTACAGTCACCAGTGTTGTCATTCTTGATAATCATGTTGTCACTAGGCTACAGTCACCAGTGTTGTCATTCTTGATAATCATGTTGTCACTAGGCTACAGTCACCAGTGTTGTCATTCTTGATAATCATGTTGTCACTAGGCTACAGTCACCAGTGTTGTCATTCTTGATAATCATGTTGTCACTAGGCTACAGTCACCAGTGTTGTCATTCTTGATAATCATGTCACTAGGCTACAGTCACCAGTGTTGTCATACTTGATAATCATGTTGTCACTAGGCTACAGTCACCAGTGTTGTCATTCTTGATAATCATGTCACTAGGCTACAGTCACCAGTGTTGTCATTCTTGATAATCATGTTGTCACTAGGCTACAGTCACCAGTGTTGTCATTCTTGATAATCATGTCACTAGGCTACAGTCACCAGTGTTGTCATTCTTGATAATCATGTCACTAGGCTACAGTCACCAGTGTTGTCATTCTTAATATACTTGTTCTCACAAGGCTACAGTCACCTATGTTATCTATCTTTATTAAATATATTTCAAAACAGAAATTAGTCTGTAGTATCATATAACAATGAGGTTAAACAAAACAAGGAAAATGTTATATAGGCGAAGCAGATAATTATTGAAAGATTTTAAGAGTATAATAAAGAAATTACCGAGATGTAAGAAAACACACAAGTACAACACTATAGAGGAATAAAATTATAACTCTAAACTCTCTAGCAATAAATAAAATACCTTTGATCCAATCTATAGCCTAAATATTCTTATATTGCTAAATATTAGCAATGAAATATATTATGTGGGCCCTAAAGTGGCGAACTATTTTAAGCAGAACTATACAATAGATGTATTAATGACAGCCGCTTCAAACATCTACAGCAAGGAATGGTTTCTATAAAACATTTAAATGTGGTAGCACATAGCTGAGTAGCAGCATCTTTGGCTCACAATCAAATAACCCAGACTCATTCCGGGCAAGTTTTAAAATTATAAGAAGTCTGGCTACACCTGCTAAACTCTGTATGTTACTGACTGGTGAGGGTTTGTTGGTGTGCCAGATGATCTGAGGTGCTATAACAGCTCTTTGCCTGTTCAGCTGTGTAGAAAAAGCTCATCCAAGACTTTCAGCTGTCTGTTTTGTCTGTAAATCTGTACAAGAACTAAACAAATCGGTGACAAACGCATGGGACTACATTTTTTCAATTAAAATCCATTTATAAAATTTTAAGTGAAAATATTATTTCAGGAATTCTAATTAAGTAGCTGACATTTCAGTCAGACTTGTTTAATTCATCTTAAAAATTCAAGCACCAACTATCGAAATACAACTTTCCTGGTGTCGTACGTCTTAAAATATAACTTTTGATTAAGTGATCTGTAAATACAATGCAAACTTATGGCGGGAAGTTAAATAGGTTCTTTCTAATATAGTTTAAACAGGAAAAAAGTATTAATACTATAATTCTCAATGAGATCATCAGTTGACATCATGATGAGTAAGACAAAGAAATTTCCTGTGTTTACAACTACTCTTGTGTTGTGAATAAGAAGTGACAGTTAGTGTAAAGTGAAACTATTGGTACATGTCAACAACAGTGCTCTCTGTGTCAGGTAAAGTTACACTTTACATGTCATCATATCAAGCAAAGTCATGTTGTCTATAACTGTTCATATATAACAAACTCTCTGCAGCTCTGGAAAACATTTAAGAAGTAACTTAAATAATTTTACTGAATGTTGTACAAGATGTCTTTCTTAACAGTATCCTAGCTAATATATCTACCACTATTCATTGATTCTTGCCTTACAAGAAAAGTGACTGTAAAAATGTACTGAAAAATCAAATTACTATATAAAGTTTACCTATAGACAAGTTAAGTGAAGCCTAGTGAGGTGCACAGTTAACTTCATCTAGGCTTGTACACTATATTATCTAGAATACACATGATAGACAACGACAAAAGTCAACCAGTGGAAACAAAGACACGCAGTAGATAATTCTTTCAATACAACGTTTCTTCCACAACTGTGCTTTAATCAGGAACACTGGTATAAACAAATACAAAAACATTATAAGATAAACGAGCACAGTAAGGTCAGGCTCAGTAAAAAACAGGTCACATGTGAGGTCATAGAACAAAAAACAAATATGGGTGAGGTCAGATATAGTGAAGTCAGGTATAGGTGAAACCAATTTCAGGTTGTGTCAGATGTTGGGGCGAGCAAGCAGTGAGGCTTCTAATGTGACAGTTCTCTTATTTGCATTATATGAATCAAGAACATTTTGTAAAACAGGTTCAGGAAACATGTATCTTCTGCTTCTTTGCTCTCTGGTATTGGCTGCTTTAAAAATTCGTGTTTGGACTTAGTCCTTTTGGCTAAAGAGTTGTGTTCTTTCCAAGACCATAATGTGGAAATATACGATGCAATACTACACGTACACTGTTGGTTTTAATCCCTGACACTGAAGTTATCGCAACAGTCACATGGCATCGCACCTCAAAAGTTGGCAGGTGTATTATCAAAACATCTATCCAAAACGTTGGATCTGTTTCCAACTTGCAGTACAAGTGAGATACTTCAGGAACATGCTCTCTAGACTCACCAATGTGAGCATTAAGACCAAGAAATTACTGACTCAGACGTTACCTTTATCGTCATTTAGGTCGCAATCGATCAAGTAATTTGAGGTCTTCGCAGTTCTGTCACTGCGGACCTCATCTGACCTCTTCGTGTTCTGTTTTTGCACTGACCTCTATAATTCCCGTGTCAGTTTCCATTTCTGATTCGGTAATAACAGTTACAAAATGTTAACAGAATATATTGAAAAACATACTTATGTATAGTTCAGAACATTTATTAGAGAACACTTTACACCACCAGTGACTTCTTCATACATGGAATAATTGATCGTTCAGCCTTCAGTGTAGTTTTAGCAGTCTATTTAGAACACGATAGGAGGGACTGTTTGAAATATATTTTCCAACAGCTCACATTTGTCTTAGATATATGAACGACATCTTGGACATTGTTTCCAGGTTTACAACCTCGCCTAACATGGTTGAGTCCTCCTTATATTTCACACTAGAAGAAGAAAGATTTGGTTTCTTATTTTTTCTTGACGTCTTGCTTATCAAAGGTAGATTAAAAAAAAAAAGCTCTGATAATATCGGTTAGAAGAGCAAGAATTGATTGAGATATATTCGCCAACGTAAAGTTCCCAAGTTACATAATCCCTTCCAGACAACAGAAATCATTCACTCAAGGTGGATACTAACACTGATAAACGACTTGTCCTTCCAATAGGCAAACTGCCATTAAAAAGTTAGAAGCTTCTCTGAGAAGCCAACAGGGATGTAACGGTCCGTACCCCCAAAACTATGGAAAAGATATTCAGAAGTCTTAAACACGAAAATACACTGCAAAGTCGCTATTTTATAAACCAAAAACACGTTTTAGTTTTTTTTTTCTCATTATGCACTGTGTGCTGCAGGATGTTTTTTATACTGTGCATACTGACCACATAGACCCATTCTTTCATATGTAGGCCTACCAGCTTTCATAGATTTGAAGGTTTCTAGAATTTAGGCGTTCTAGTACGTCAATAACTCTGGTGCGTAAACCTACTAGTACGTCGGAAACCCTGAAAGGGTTAAACTGTCCAAACATAGATCAACATTTGCTTGCGTAGCACTCTGAACGTAGATCTACGTTATTTTTATATATTGTTTCTTATGGAGAAAATCAAGGTTGGAGCGCTATGCTTGCAAACGTAGAATCTACGTTTGGACAGTTTAAGGGTTATTAAATCTCTCAAACCAACCTTTGCTGGCCTTAACCTTAAGGGTCCAAGCGTATATGTACGTTTACGTTCACTCGCGCAGTGCCCTGAATATTTTGAAAAAAAAATATATATATAGAAAAAAAGAACACATTTTTTTTCACATTTTTTGACATTTTTATGTTCTGATAATTACAATTTGTAGTAGTTTTGTAATTTTATAACCAATCTTTGTTCTGACACTAGTATTAGGTACTGAAATTGTACTCCAATTGTCACAAACATACTGACAGGTGGACATTTACACCTGCCTAAGTCATTTACTATTGTCTTGGAATATATACAAAGTATTTATATGTCCCAGCAATGTTTTGGATATGTGGAAGTATATAATAACAATGAGGAGGAGGAAGAGGAGGAGAAGGAGAAGGAGGAGGAGGAGGAGGAGGAGGAGGAGGAGGAGAAAGATGAAGATGAGGAGAAGGAGGAGGAGAAAGAGAAGGAGGAGGAGATGGAGGAGGAGAAGAGGAGGGGAGAAGGAGGAGGGGGAGAGGAGGGGAGATGGAGGAGGAGGAAAAGGAGAGGAGGAAGAAGAGAAGGAGGAGGAGGAGGAGGCAGGAGAAGGAGAAGAAGAGAAGAAGGAGGAGGAAGAGGAGTAGGAGAAGGAGGAGGAGGAGAGGAGGAAGAGGAGAAGGAGGAGGAGGAGGAGGAGAGGAGAGAATAATACTAATAATAATAATAGGCAATAAAAAGTTGCCTTTAAGCATGAAAAACAAAGGCCACCCGACAGTGACATGATAAGATGAATAACTTGATAGAGCTGACGTTTGAGAGCAACACAAGGGTGGGGGAGGGTGCAGCAGATAAGAAAGATTAGAGGGAGTTTTGAGCACGCCCCCACTTTGTTTTCACTGGTACACAAACATGCTGTCTGTCTATTTGTCTGTCTGTCAAGCTCCCTATTATCTTTTTCTTCTGTTTAGCTCTGTCTCAGAGGGGACCCAAACGAGACGCATCAACCTTTATTGTTTTTTTTAAAGCAGAGTTAGCACTTCGCTGGTTTTTTTGGGGTTATCCTAGGTAATTTACCTATGTATAGTTGTTTTTATGTGTACCTGGGAGACGGGAATGCAGACAAATAAAAAGGAGAGAGACAGATTAAAAGAGATACAGGACGATAAAAAAAGACAGATAGTAAAACAGAGAAAACCGGGACACAGATAGACGGGAGACAGATGGGACAGAGTTTGACAGAAGAGATAGCCCGATAGACAAGGGAAGACGGATAGGATAGACAGGTTACAGAGATGGGACAGCCCCTAAATTGGGTTAAATTATTTTTCCTTTTTTAAAAGAAGAGTTTTAAAATATGACTTAAATCGGGGAACCCTTTGGTGTTTGCGGCACTTTTTGTTAGCTGGCACTCGTTTAAATGGCGCCCCCAAAAAGGTTTTACAAAGTGGTCCCAGTTTTTTAATACTGGACCTGAGTGTTAAAACCCCCTTTTCTATGCTGAAAAGGGCATTTGGGCCCAATCGGAAAAATTTTGAAGGCAGGAAAAATAAAACGAAATATAAATTTTGGGGCGTGCGCGTAGGAACGTGTTATAACTTTTTGGCCTTTTAAGGGAAAAATTCACTAAAAATCGGGCCAGTTTCGGGGCTTTTTTAATTAGATTTCAGGGAAAAACCCCTTGCCTTTTCCTTATTAAAGGAAAACTTTCTCTTGTTTAATTGTTTCTCATTGTTCCACACCAAAACGTCCTCCACACCCCCCCGATTTTTTTGGGACCCTCTGTTTTAAAAGTATATTTGAAAAAACTTTTGCAACAGCCCCTTCCTTGATTTGTTTTTTTTGGCCCAAGATGTAGTAATGGTTAAATGAGGTTTGTTTTAAAAACCGGGCCCAAATGGGAAAACGCACCCCATTTTTCGTAATTTGTAAATTATCTCTCTCTTCAATTCAATAGTTTTTTCTTTTTTTTAAACCACAGGGTTGGCATAGAAGCTTTTTTTGGGGCCCCCCTGGGGTTATTTAGCAGTTCAAGCTTAAAAAAGGGGGGAATAAACCAAAAATACAGTTTTTCGAGGGTATGGGGGGAAATTGCCCGGGCACGGGCTTGTAAAAAAATGGCACAGCTGTACGGAAAGGGTCGGGTGGTCGGGGCTGCGCGGGACAATTGGGACAAAATCCCCAAAAACCCAAAGTTTTGGGCATTACCCAACCCAATTTTTTGATGAAAATTTTTCCCCCTCTATCGTTTTTTCGTTGCCGTTGCCGCCGTTACCCGGGGTCCACTGTCCCAAATGGGCCCCCGGGATGTTTTCAAAAAGGGCAGGGGACGGGCCCCTAAGTCAGTGCTTCCCAAACCCGGGCTGTGGTTGTACGTCAGCTTGCAGGGCGGTGCAGAACAGCCGGTTCTTAAAACCTGATCCCCTGGGGCCCGGGTTCAAACCGGGCGTGGGGGCTTTGACCCCAAAAAACCCTCCCAGGTAAAAAAAGGGTTTAAACACAGGAGGATTATCCCGTAAAAAACAGGGTGGGGGAAATGCTATAAGATAAAAAAGATGGAAAAAGATTTGTTCGGATTTTTAACCCCGGAGGGGTTTGCCCCCCAGGAAAAACCCAAAAAAAGTCGTGCGTCATCGGGACTTTTAACTTATTTCCATTGGGGTCTTAATCTTGTCCCCAGGATGCGACCCACCCCCGTCGGGCTAACACCCCGGGAACCCATTTGCCCGCAAAGGGGGAACGGGGCAACAGGTGTAAGGAAAAAAGTGTCGAAATGTTTCCCCCCGCCGGGGAAACCCAAACCCCGGGGCCCCCGTGTGTGAAAGGGGGGGGCTTTAAACCACCAGGGGAAAGGGCCCGCTATAGTGTGTCAGGAAAACCGAAAAGACCTAAAACAATCCATCAGAAAAATATTCCCGTGGGGGATAAAACCCGCAATGCCTGCGCGGGAAACAATACTGTATTCTCACATCTTTGGGCTGAAGGAAAAGTACAAACTGTTAACCAGGAAAATTTACAGGGCTAGACGATTTTTTGGGGAAACACCCGTGATCCATCTCACTATATCAAGAGCCCAAAAAAGCGGAATATCCTGTTGATAGACTAATTGCCCATTGACCCTGATTTACTTTTAATCAATAAATCTCTCCCCTTTTAACCACACCTCTTACTCTCACCATACCTGACTTACCTATCCTTGGCCCCACCTTACATGAATCTCGAATTTCATGGGCCCCATATGTTGTTGTCTTTTTCCAAGTTTGACTTTTTATTGCTCGGTTGCCCTTTTGAGGTGCGTACAGTAAATTTCTTATTCTTGGTTTTTCGATAAAATTTAAACCCTTTGGGGGGAAAACCGTTGTATTAAATAATTCTCGCTGGGAGCAGAGAATTATGTCCCACGTTAATAATGGTTATCTCGTTAAACTATTCTCGTAAAAGTCGGCAAATTAGTTTTTAAAATTTTTAGTAATTTTGGTGGAATGGTTTACCTTGGCTTTGGAACTTGGGATTTATGTTGCCCCCGGGTACACTACAAATTATGAAAAAGGTTTTTTAATTTCCCGTAAGAAGAAAAAATTTTTCTCTTTATACTTAAGTGATAGAAATATTTTGCAGTACGAAAAAACAATGCATGAAGTTTCTTAAAAAGATGAAAAATTATGTTTTTTTTTTAATTTTGTAAATTTGCTAGAACAATTGGGTTTATGTACATGTTGCTAATTTTGGTTTCCTTTTAATCTTTGGGGGATGCCTCGATCTAAATCTTCTTCCTTTTTTCTTTTAAAAATTTAAGGGATCCCTCTGAATTAAACTTTATCCCTTTTCTTAACAAAGGATACCCCCATTTTAATCTGCTTTATTCATTATCACCATCGGCAATATGTTTGTTACTGGGAAAAGTTGTTACTTTTTCAGAAAAAATGCTGTGATGTTTCCCTTTGCTGTTCCCTTTTCCCCCAAAATACAGTAGATACAATAAACAAAAAAAGGTTTAATTTAAGAGGATGTGATTTATCTTGGTTTCAGGCAACAACAGCTGCGTCTCTAGGGAGTGTTGTTTAGGGTTTGGGTCCCTTTAACTGCTCAAACTTTGCAGGGAAAAACTAGGTATGTGGCGACAAAACAGCAAAATGCAAACCAGATAATATAATATTTAAAACATATTAAAACATAATATCTGAGTGATTTGCATTAGTTATTCTATCTGTAATGTATTAGCAATTAATTTACGTACATCAACCGTCGCATCTTAGCCAAGAGTGAAGCACCGAGTTGAAGGCAGATCGTGTCCGTAATCCAGCAGATACGTCAACTGGAATGCAAGACGTGTGTATATGTTCGTTTTTAACGTAATTACGGAAAATAGTACATAAACATAATCAGTCTTACCAGGGTACTTATTCAAAGACGAGGGGTCCTATCTTCCCGTCAGTCTTCATGTGATTATCATAGACGAGGGGTCCTATCTTCCCGTCAGTCTTCCATGTGATTATCATAGACGAGGGGTCCTATCTTCCCGTCAGTCTTCCACTTTATTTTCTCGTATAATGACTTAGATAATAAAACATCACTTGCTTTAGAGTTCATTGTTATAACATTGTACATAGTTCATCAATAAAATTATTAAAAATACAGTAAATCCAGGGAAAAAATAGGAGATGAAACAGTATGATGAAAGAGGACGCGCCCAGGACGAACCTCGGATCGTACAAACTTGTGATTAAGCTGAGTTGGTTAATTTTAGCGTGTACACAACCGGACCAGATTACTGTTCAATATAGTGAATTTAGTCTGACTCATGGCTAATTTAATAGGACAAAATTGGCTTGACATTTTCCAAGAAGACTGTCTTCACCCAGAGTATCACAAAGTCAGTTCAACTTGTCTGCTTCTAAATGTCATGTAAGATAAACTTTGCCCCACAACAATTACCACCAACATTTCATCTTCACTTGATCTCCTCTCCTGTATAATATGTGGTAGTTATCATTTTCTTGTACTTGGCGATGAGGATCTTTGGCAGAGGTTGATATGCTTCTAAAGGTGTATACATGTGTCACTAGTGAATACTTGTTGTTGACGTGAGTATACATAGTGATAGTTGTGTATAAACAGGTGACATTTATATATACATGGCGTAAAGCGAGTACACATAGTTACATTGGTGTATAGAATACATAGTTAAGGGTAAATCGACAGTGACTTGTATGTGTACACGGTGTCATTTTGACTAATACTTACAACACTAGTTCTCACCTGTTTCTCTAGTTTGGGTTGTGTGGCCGACATCCTCATCCTGGACACCATAGAACGCAGTTTTTCTACCTGTTAACAAGACAATAATTTGTCAGCAGTTCCTGGACTCCTAATATAATCCAGCGGATACTACTACTACTTAAAATTAAGCACATAAACCAGCATTATCTGTTTCAATAATATACTTATCTGAACTTTCTTATTAGCTTGGTGAGGACTGACAGATAGTTTTTACTAAATTCTTTGGTTATTAAGCCACGTCTGTATTGCCTTTCAAAACGATGTTTCTCATCTATGGATCTAAAGATGCTATCTGAAAGCCAAAAGCTACTTAGTCTCTTAGTAGTGATCTACTTCCTTCTTATGGGACAATGTTTGTTGTCAGTCTTTGTATTTTTTTGGTTAGAAAAAATTCTATTTGTTTGTCAACACCTTGTCATTGATAAATTCTGTGAGCTAGTGAACTGAAGTTAATGCTGCTATGTGGTATTTATTTATACTCATCAATTGAGATCTCAGTATATTCCATTGGTTCCTTACAAATGTTTGTTTAAAAGAAAGTGGGGTAGTGATCAGTAGTGTTGTCTGTAACTATCCTTGCTTTGAAGGGAGCTAATACATTTGCCCATATATGGTTACGGTTTCTTATAGCTGGTATGAATAATAATTGTTGATAGATTTTTGAAGTCAGTGGATGGTCGTATGGAAGACAGGGTGAATCTTGAGTTTCCAGCTGTAGTAGGTAACGTTTGTTCATTGATTGTTTGTTATTGGTTTTTGTGTGTACTAAAATTTGGGATATTAGTATTGAGGTATCATGTAGATAGCACCAACTGTAATGGGGTTATTAGATTTTTCGTAGAGAAGTTAGCAAACATAAAGTCTCCATATTACTATGAGAATGTTAGAGTTACTTAATACGTCATAGAATAGTAATTGGCAATCCCTCTACCCTAATTTGATCTGTCCTGCAGCTGTGAATGTTTGTGTATCCTGGTAGTGTTTAGATGTCTGCAGTGTCTTGCTTAAACAGCATTTATGTAAGTGTAATACACGGTTGTATTTAAAGATATTAGGAACTCCAGGAAGTCTTCGTAGTGCTTATTTAAGTATATAACGTTCTAGCTATTATATACCCGGCATTAATGAGGACAATTTTGGCTTGAGTTGTTGTGTAGTGAAGATAGCCGCTTTCGGTTAAGTGTTGGTTGGGATTTAGATTATATAGGTTTATATTAGGGTTGATGTCAGCATTCATGAAATATAAATACACTATATAATACACTATGAACTGAAAATTATCGGATGCAAGTTGCATGCATAATAACAGTTACTAACCTGGGTTGTTACCACGTCCGGCGACGATGAAAAAACTAGGATTTGAAACGCATGGGAGACGCTAAAAATAATCCTGTAAATAAGTACTCTCCTCGTGGCAATAATGAAGAGATTTCTAATGAAATTACCAATGCTGCATGAAGTCATGGTCAAGATTGGAAGGGAGTAGTAGTTAAGGAATTGTTCCTGACACTGACAGAGCTGCATCAAACGCCAACATACTGCTCGCACTACGTCTGTGTCACCATTTTCCTCATCAGGAATATTATCACAACTTTCGTCAGTACTGGGAGACTCTTCTCCTTTACTCCGCACAGACACACACACAGTTTCCAGAGTTCGCTGTAAGTCATCCACTGCAGTAGCCAGCACGCGAACTATCAGAAAAAATCCAATAACATGGACATACACGAGTCCCACGACAATAGGATAATATATACTAGATGTTTTAAAATGTGAAATGAATAAGCACTACTGTCAGACAAATTAGCTATTTCTCGATTTGTATCGTTTTAATCCCAAGTAAATAGCCATTACCATCAGAGGTATCATCAAAAAGTATTTATCCTGTCTTGCTACCATCGCCTTGTGAGGTGGGCAGGAGAAACTTGGTTGAGGTGGCCAGGAGTGAGCCCAGTTCACTGCCATTTTCACCAGGTGAACACTCAAGATTAGACCTGACGAAACATCTACCACCTTAACTATAGATTTCATTGTAGTTATGGTGTTAGCAAAACCGAGTAACAATTTTTCCCAGTAAAGAAAAAAATTATGATAATAAGCGTTGTGAATATTTGCAAGTAGATAATGGCTGCACAGTAAGACCAGAGTGTGTGAAACTGCTGGAACGTAGGCGGGGAAATATTGTGTCACATTCTGAACATTTCTCAGGCTTTGAAAACTGCATCCAGCCACCGTGAGGCGAGTTGTTTTTGTTATGTCTTTTTTGGTGACCAGTGTGGTGATTGTGGGGGTGAAAGAGCAAATGCGGGTATCTTTCTGAAGAAATTATGGAAAGCTTGAGCATGGTGAGAGTGAGGAGTCTGGTGGTGACCAGAGTCACCAGGTGTCCAGCAGTAGGGAAAGCCTCCCATAAGCCTCATCACCCACGCCCCACCCGCAGTAAAGCACCAAAACTGGAACTTCCGAATCCATATCTAATACCACACTCCACTGTAGCGAATGTACCAAATTGTAGTAACGATGTCCTAAATTAGAAAATATAGGGTCACTTGATTCCTTTTGGTGAATAAATGGTTCTTTCTGATGAAACACTTGGCTCATCTGGTCGTCACCTTTGGCTCACTTGGTGGAGGGCCTGACCAGGAGTACTGGGACGGGTGGCTGAGACTTGGCTCAGTGGGTAGTGTTGGGGGGAAGCTAAATGATCACCTGATAATCGTGCTTTAACAAGTAAGATTAAAAATTGGTTATTCACCCGTTCAACATACTATGTTTATCAACTGTCTAAAGTCGCATGATAAAACTGCTTTAAATTTTTTCGTTATAGGAGATAATGTGTGTTAAAGAGAGAGAGAGAGAGAGAGAGAGAGAGAGTACCACCTTATTGTACTCCCATAATTGTGGTTACAAAGGTCGAGTCTCACCTCCTGGCCCACCACTCAGCTGGATGCTACTGGTTTCATTTCCCTTGCAGCGTGAGCCCTGTCATTCCTACTTTTAAAAGCTATGTATTCATTCCACTGTAATTTTCCGGAGAAAAACTCAAAATCCCGTGGCTGTTGTGTGAGTACAAATGGGAAGTATATTGTCTTGCGCTCAGAAAACGGAGAATAAAGCCTATAACCACATTTTGTGCTGAATGGCCTACATGGGTTTAACACTTGGCATGAATTAAGTATGCATTCTGTCTTTGATACGTCTTTGTCTAGGTCGTTTCACTTGCTGACCATCAGAAGCTAAAGAAATATTTCCTAACATCCTTAGTTAAGATTCATCTGTGCTTTTAAACTTCCAGCTGACAACCCCATATAAAAACCTTTTATATAAATTGTAACTATATTCTCCTGACAAAACCGCAAATACTTAGAAACCTATTACCAACCCATACAATCCTCCTCCACCCACAAAGTACTACGACCGCCCTTTATCTCCAACCATAAAATGGTCCCAACCTGCTGTATCATGATTTAAAACACGTGTGCAATACATGGGGCGTCTTAATTCCCCCATCAGTTTATAAGTATTGTACACTATTTACAATATGTTCAATGACTGAGAGACTTGTAATCTTTGGATCTACATTCTGTGGTATTTACAATTTTGAAATATTTCGTTGTATGGAATACTGATGTAAATATTATTTTGTTGGAGAATATTTGATTCGTCAGCAGTGTGCTGCTACACAATTGTGCATAATAATTGCGCCCTTGGATAAATAACCTTGCTATAATAATAATAATAATAATAATAATAATAATATACTATCTTTATTTCTACCAGTACATGTACAAGGCATACAAGTACATGTACAAGGTATACAAGTACATGTACAAGGTATACAAGTACATGTACAAGGTATACAGATCATAGCTGACATCAGTGACATACTACTATATAGAAAGCCGCTTGTTATGCTGAGCATTTCCCGCAAATTAGGTCCCGTTTTTGTCCAGGATGTGACCCACACCAGTCCACTAAAAACCCAGGATGTGACCCACACCAGTCCACTAACACCCAGGATGTGACCCACACCAGTCCACTAACACCCAGGATGTGACCCACACCAGTCCACTAACACCAGGATGTGACCCCACCATCCACTAACACCCAGGATTGACCCACACCATTCCCCTAACACCCAGGATGTGACCCCCACCAGTCCACTAACACCAGGATGTGACCCACACCAGTCACTAACACCCAGGATGTGACCCACACCAGTCCCCTAACACCCCGGATGTGAAACCCCCACCAGTCCACTAACACCCAGGATGTGACCCACCCAGTCCACTAACACCAGGATGTGACCCACACCAGTCCACTAACACCCAGGATGTGACCCACACCAGTCCACTAACACCCAGGAAAGTGACCCACACCAGTCCACTAACACCCAGGATGTGACCCACACCAGTCCACTAACACCCAGGATGCGACCCACACCAGTCCACTAACACCAGAATGCCACCACTCCAGTCCACTTAACACCCAGGATGTGACCCCCACCAGTCCACTAACACCCAGGATGTGACCCACACCAGTCCACTAACACCAGGATGTGACCCACAAACCCGTCCACTAACACCCAGAAAGCCACCCACACCAGTCCACTAACACCCAGGATGTGACCCCCACCAGTCCACTAACACCAAGATGTTGACCCACACCAGTCACTAACACCAGGATGCGACCCACACCAGTCCACTAACACCCAAAAAGCCCCCCCACACCAGTCCACTAACACCCAGGATGCGACCCCCACCAGCCACTAACACCCAGGATGTGACCCACAAACCCTTTCCCCTAACACCCAGGATGTGACCCACACCATTCCACTAACAAACCCCGGATGTGACCCACACCAGTCCACTAACACCAGGATGTGACCCACACCATTCACTAACACCCGGATGTGACCCACACCAGTCCACTAACACCCAGGATGCGACCCACACCAGTCCACTAACACCCAGGATGCGCCCACATCAGTCCACTAAAAACCCAGGATGCGACCCACAAAGTCCACTAACACCCAGGGACCTATTGTACTGATGGGTGAACATAGAAAACCGGTGTATGGAAACACGTCCGATGTTTCCATCCCCTTTGGGCCCGGGAATCGAACCCAGACCTTCGCCGTGTGAACTTTTGGGTACCAGGCCATGGGGCACTAGGCACCATAGGTGATAATTACATATTTGATCTCTCCTGCAGTTGTTAATGGCTTTGTATTCTGTAGTGCGCAGATGTGTCTTGTGTCTTGCTTAAAATTTTATTTCAGTAAAATATAATGCAAAAGAAGGTTGTATTTAAGGAATCTAAGAGGCCAGGAGGTCATCGGGAGTGCTTACTCAGCATCAGTTTGTAGTTAATTTTTTTGTATGAACCTGGCACTATTGAGGATAATTTTGGCTTGGTTGTTGTGTAGTAAAGACAGTTGTTACGGTTAAGTATTGCTTTGGAGTTAGATAAATATAGGTTCAAATCAGGGCGATGTCAGCATTCATGAAATATGGGGAAATAATAATACCCTATAAAATGGTAATCAATGGATTCAAATTGAATACATAATAATTACTAACCTGTGTTCTTATCACGTCCGGCGACGAAAAAAAAAACTAGGATTTGAAAAGCTTTGGACAGGCTAAAAATAAGCCTGTTTAAACAGCCACTCTCCCCGTGGCAATAAGGAAGAAAATTTGCAATGAAATAGGCGATGCTGCGTGATGTCATGGTCAATATTGAAGGGGGTAGTAGTTAAGGAATTGTTCCCGACACTGACAAGAGCCCATCAAACGCCAACATACTGCTCGCACTACGTCCGTGCCATCATTTTTCTCATCAGGGATATTATCATACCTTTCGTTGGTACTGAGAGACTCTTCTCCTTCACACAGCACAGACACACACACAGTTTCCAGAGTTCGCTGCAAGTCATCCACTACAGTAGCCAGCACGCGAACTATCAGATAAAAGCCAATAATATGGACATATAAGAGTCCCACGACAATAGGATAATATATTGTAGATGAAATATGAAAAAAATAATCAGAATCAGACAAATTAGTTATTTTCTCGACTTCATATCTTATCATTGCCGAGTAAATAGCAATAAACATAATAAGTATCATCAGAAAGTATTTATCCTGTCTTGCTATCCATCGCCTTGTGAGGTGGGCAGGAGAAACTTGGTTGAGGTGGCCAAAGAGTGAGCCCATGTCAGTGGAACGCCTTCCAACTGAACAAAAGAAACTAATGGAAAAATAAATAAATAAAGAAATGATTTAGGAAAAACAAGAAAAATGATTTTTGAGAATTTTACTTAAAATTTAAATATAATAAAAAAAAAAATGGCCTTCAGTTCTTGTAGTGGGGTAGGAGTAGGTATGGCCCTGGATAGTTCCTCTGATGTTATTTATGTAGGTTATCCTGGGCAGATAGTAAATCCGATGTTCTGGAATCTCTACCACTTGGATGGAGCACAAGTAGAATAGGTAAGGGGCCCGGGAGTAGTAGAATAATGGGTTTAAAAAGTATTATTAACAGGTCTTGCTCCTTTATCTGGCGTCTATCCTGGGAAGACCACGCCAGGAACAGAGCTGGTAAATAAGAGAAAATAAACTGGTTACCCATAGTCATGATAATATAACTTTAAGAATTGAAAAGGGAATGATAAATGCCAAAAACATTACTGGTAACCAGCAAACAAAAAAAGAAAAAAACAGTGATACTCCCGGGAATCACCCCACCGATTAGGAGAAGGTGGAGGTGAAGTGACCCCTTCGGCCGGGAGAGTACCGGGGCGAATAAAAAAAAAAAAATTTCCGAGTGAAATCGGTTTCCAACACTGGGGTTTCGGGGTTCGAATCCCCTTTCCATACGGGGGAAAAAACATTAGGGACGTGTTTCCATGAAAACACCTGCTGCCCATGTTCACCCATTAGAAAAGTAGGTACCTGGGTTTTTAAGGGACGGGTGTGGGTCACTTTCGTGGGTGTTAGGGACTGGTGGGGGGTGGCATCCTAAAGTTTTAAAAGGGGAACTGGTGGGGGTAAACACCCTAGGTGTTAGTGGACTGGTGTGGGGGGCTTTTTTTTCTGGTGTTAGTGGAATGGTGTGGGCCCGCACCCGGGGGGTTAGGGGACTGGTGGGGGTCTTTTTGGGGAAATGTTAGTGGACGGGTTTGTGGGTCACATCCGGGGTGTTAGGGACGGGTTTATGGGTCACACCCAGGGGTTTAATGGACGGGTTTGGGGGTCGCACCCGGGGACAAAACTGACCTTTTTTGGGGGGGAAATGCTCCTTTGAAAAGGGGCTTTCCATATAGTATTTATTCACGATGTCAGTTTGGGTTCTGTAAAACCTTTTTAAATGTACTTGTTTTCCCCTTTGTACGGTATTTGTATCCTTTTTTTAAAAAATTGTTCTTGTAAAACCTTGTAAGTACTTGTAAAACCTTTTTAACATGAACTTGTACCCCCCTTGTACATGTACTTTTTATACCTTGAAATTTGGTACTTTTTATCCCCCTTTTTTACATGTACTGTATCCCTTGTCCCTTGTATTTTAAATACCTTTTTAATGAAACTTGTATCCCTTGTAAAAATGTACTTGTATCCCTTTGTACATGTTTTGTTCCCTTTGTACATGTACTTGAATACCTTGTACGGGAAACTTTTTATCCCTTTTGTACATGTACTTGTAAAACCTTGACATGTCCTTGTAAAACCCTTGTAAAAGTACTGGTGGGGAAATAAAAAAAATTAATAATGCCTTTTCCCCCTTGTCCCCCAATCCCCCTGTATTCTTTCCTGCCCCGCTGCGCTGTATGACCCTTTAGGTTTTGGGCCGCTTCACTTTTTTTAAAATAAAAAAAAAACCATAGGAAAAAAATAAACCCCAAATGCTTAAAATATGTTTCCTTTATTGACAACTTTTTCCCCCACACAGGGGGCCCTTTTTTAACCCCAAAAAAATGATCTACCGGGGTGAATACACAGAGAATTTTTATACCTACCTGGGGGGCCTTTGGGGAGCAACCCCGGGGAGCAAAAAACCCCCGGGAGGCCGGGTTTCCCAGACCAGGCCCCCCGGGTGGATCAGAGCCGGGTAAACGAGGCTGTTACTGCGGGCCCGCCCCAAAATCCAACGTACAAACCCAAACGCCCGGCTGATCCGGCCACCGCCCTTTAGGTATCTGTCCAGCTCCCTCTTGAAGACAAAAAGGGGTCTTTTTCGTAATGCCCCTTTTCTCTGGGGTGGGAGGCTGTTTTAACAGTCTGGGGCCCCCGGGCACTTAACCCCCGTTTTCTCTTTGTGTACCTGACGCCCCTGGTTTTCCCCTGGGGGTATGTTGCATCGCCTGCCCAAATTTTTTTTTTCTTTCGTTTGGGGGTGTTGCTTTTGTGGGATATTAGGGACCAGTCTCTCCAGAAACTTCCAGGGGTAGATTTTGATTTTTTCTCTTTCCCCCCTGCGCTCTAGTGAGTACAAGTCCCCAAATGGGTTCCGGCGCTCCCCCGTAGTTAAGGTGTTTTTTTGAAATTATACGTGCAGTAAAGGGTTTTTCTACATTCCCTACTCTGCAATTTCAACCCGGCCCTTTAATTTGGGATGTTAAAGAACGCATATTCCAGGGCCCCGGAAAAAAAACAAGTGATTTAAAAAGGATCAAATTTACTTAGCATTCCCTTTTTTGGGAAAGTTCTCATTATCCCCCTATCATTTTCCCCAGCAGATGTGATTAAATGGAAAATTTTTTTGGGTTTCCCTTTAAGGTGAGGTCCTCGGGCATTACCACTCCCAGTCCTTCAATTACTTTTCCGCCTATTGTGTGATTAAAGTTTGTTATACCATTCAGTTATTTTTCCCCCCATTTTCCCATAACGGAGTATTTGGGAATTTTTGTCTTCATTGACCTCTATTTTCTCTGTTGCCCATTGGAAAATTTGGTTTTATATCTTCTTGGATTTTTGGCCGTGTCCCAGGGGGAAATTTCATGCAATCCTAGTATCGCGCAAAAGGATACAGTCTGTGGTTTACATCCTGTCTATGTCTGAATAAGAATAAGGAACAGATAGGTGGAGTACGTGCCTTGGGGAAAGATTTTTCACGGGGCAGCACTGTTTTAACTCTGTTTCCCCACTACTCTTTGTGTGGATTTTAAAAAATTTGAAATTCATCTGCCTACTTTGCCGGTTATCTCTTTACACGTATTTTGTGTCTTTTACACCAGTAGCCTTGTTAAACCCTTTTTTGCAAAGTCGTTTACAACATCCGCATTCTTTTTGTCAATATTAATTACCCGCTAATTAACCATACCACGGGGGGGATGAACCCGCGGTCAAGAGTCTCAAACTCCAGCCCGTGATTAGAAAGGACCACTAGCTACAATAAAAAACTTATTGTGGCTAGCGGGTCCAGGGGCTAACGCACGGTCTGGAGTTTTGAGCTTTGCCGCGGGTTCATCCCGCCCGTGGTATGGTTTGTTTGAAATCGTGTTTTACATTTCGTGAGTCGCTAAATCTGTTTATTCTTGAAAAATCCCTGTGGGGCGAAACGATGTCAATAAAGGATCACATTAACTGCCTTGTTGTTTATATTTTTTAAAAACCTTTTTATCTCATTTCGGGTTGTTGAGTGTCCCCAGAATACGAGTCACACAGTTCATTACACCCGTGACTTGCGTGTCTAAAGGGACACTTTAAACATCCGTAAAATTGCTGTCTAAAGGGAAAATTTGATTTTTCACATTAAATTAACTTTGTCATTCACCTCTATTTGGGGATTTTTTTTGTTCCTTTTTTACACGATGTATTGCATTAAGTTTCTCAAAATAAATATTTATTAAAATCTAAAATTAAATGTCTTTAAGTAATATAAAACATTCATACTGAAAAACATTTTATCTTGTCTTTGGAAATATATTTTCGAGTATTAATATTCTAATGACGCTATTATAATTGTATTCATTTAAAATTAATTTTGCTTCATAATTACATTTAATTAATTATCCCATTACATTGATTTTTCTTACATTTTCATTTCCTTTTCACATATTCTTGTCTTCCTCTATAATTAATACAAGAATCCTTTTAAAATTTTTTTACAACAATTACAAAAACAAAAAAGATTTTAACATTTAAAGTTTGGTACATCAATTGCACCTTTTTATGTTGCGCACAGGTTTGCAATAAATGCATCGGGCCGGGGAAACGAACCCGGGGCCCCCCGCCTGGCAGGCGAGAAAATTTACCACTGAACCACCGATGCACTTCAGAAATTTTTTTGGGGTTTTCCCTTTTTACTTTAGAGATTTTGAAAAATCTAAAAAGATTAAAAAAAGAAATAATATTAGTGAAAACTTTAAAAAAGATAACACTACCATAACAACGTTATGTTTAAGAATGAAGTCAAATGAAACCCACTTCCTCAGTCACAGTGATTGAACCCTGCTACCTAGAACCATTACCTCTCTCCCACCAGAAAAAAATATTTCTGTTAATAAAAGGAACAAATGCAGCTGTGTACATTTGGGAACGTTTCGCCTTTCCCGGAACTTTATCAAGCCGTTACGATTTAAAAAGCGAAAAAATTCCCCCAATAAAAAGTCGCATTTGTTCACTTTGTCCCCTTTACTTTAAAATATTTTCGGTAATTCCACCAATATTTAAAACTACAAAAATTTTTACAATAATTTTAAAATATTGTTTTCATAATTAAACATTTTAATTTTTCGCATTTCAAAATTAAATTTGTTTTCCTAGCAAGTTCAGTCTTTTTTCTCATAAGGAATTTACCAGGAGTGTATCACCTCGCGGACGGAGTTTTCCCCAAGGCCCGTCCCAGGGCCGGGGCTGTTTTTAGTTGGGAATGACATAGGGCCGATTCAAAGTTCACGTTTATTCCTAAAAGGATTACCAAAGCTTTTACAGAAATTTTTTTGTGTGGTTTACATGTAGTAAAAAAATGATTTCAGATGTCCACTAGAAGCTTAGCAGGCTAGGGATTACAGCGTGACCACTAGAACCTTAGCGGCTAGGCTTTCGGGCTACTTTTTTTATTTTTAATTGTAAAAAATTACAAATTAGAGGTAATTGGTAATGGTAAGTGACTAAATACTAGTTTGTGAGTTTGCAATGTGAAGCTTTTGTTTTTGGACAGTACAAAATTTCAGTATTGGGGTTACAGGATTCATTATTTTAAGATTGAATTAATATTTTTGTTTAGGTCAAATGGGGAGTGTAAAGGGGCCACCAGGTGGGATTCGTGTGTTAGTTGACGGGGTGTATCAGGGAGGTAAAAGTTTTTTAAAAGGGATTTTTGAAGGGATAAATGTGTCTGCAGTTTTTTAGAGTTCTCAGGTAGGGTATTCAGATTTTAGGTTTTGAATACATTAAATTTTTGAAAAGGTTTAGTCGGCCAGGGGGAATGTCGTAGAGAGTTTGTGTCTGGTGTTATCCCTGTGGGTTCTGTCCAACTTCAAAAAAGCTTTGTAGGTCAAGGTTGTATTAGAGTTTAAGGCCCTGTAGATGTAGTTTGCACAGTATAAGTGTGGATGTCTAAACGGGGAGTAAGTTTAGGTCTTGAAGGGGGGGGGGGGGGGTGTTGCCGGGGAGGGGATTTAGTGTTTTTCTTATGCGTTTTTTGTTGGGTTTTTTTATTGGCTTTAGGTGTGTTGCTGCAGTTGATCCCCAGCACAAATACATAGGTGAGGTAGGATAAAAAAAGGAGTGGTATAGTGTGAGAAGGGCTTTTTGGGGCACTAGTATCGTATTTTGGAAGGGGATCCCAACGTTTTGGAACTTTTTTGGGTTATATGCTGATATGGGTGCTGAAATTGGTTGTTGTAAAGGTATAACCTAGGAATTTCCCCCCATTATTTCTGGTAATTAGATGTTTCAATTTAAATGTTAATTTGTGCTCTCTTCTTTTTGCCCCCCAAACATAATTATGGGTTTTGCAGTGTTAAGCGTAAGTTTTTTGGCTGTCACCCCGTCATTTTTTGATCGCCCCTCATTCACAATGGTGTTGAGGGTGGCAAGTTGGGTGAGAGATACATAAGTCGTGTCGTCAGCAAAGAGAAAGGGTTTTAGGTGTTGGGAAACGTTTTGGGAAGGGCATTTATGTATAGGGAAGAGCAGGGGGCCAAGGACACTTCCCTGCGGAACCCAGTATCAATGGCCGTGTTTCTGAAAGCGTGTCTTTAATGGTGAATACTGTACTATTAGTAAGAGATTGAAATAAGCAAACGATGGCCCTTTAACCGAATGATCAAGTTTTTTGGAGTAGGATGTGTGGTCTCTGGTCAAAAGGTTTTTTTAGGTCAAAAAATTCCTAGTGGAATTCCCCATTTTCAAGGTGAAAGCAGATCTAGCATTTTTAGATTGCATCATTGTGCTTTTATTTTTTGAATCCAAAAATTTGGGGGGGTTAGTATGTTTTTTAGCCGTTATAAATGAATACGTCTCCCGTGCACGAGTTTCTCAAAGTTTTGGGTACAAAGGGAAGTTAATATTGGCCTATAGTTGTTTAAATCTGTAGGGTCACCACTTTATGTATTGTGTAAACCCCTTTCCATCTTGAGTATTTGGGGAAAGGGGCTAGTCTTAGTGACTTTTTAAAAAGTAATGAAATGTCGAAAATCATGGGCCGCTCGCTTGTACGTAATGGTGGGGCATAGACAGTTCCCCCCAGTTTTTTTTTTAAATGACTTTATAATCTCGGTACTTCCGGGGCTCAGTTGGTGCGAGATAGAAGGAATTTGGGGAAAATTCCCCTTTTGGTAGTCCCCGGCAGGGGTGGTATTGGGATTTTATGGCGAGATTAGATCCTATGGGTTTAGAAGAAATCGTTTATCTTGTTGCTTTGTAGGGGATGAGTGGTGTTTCATTGTTTTTTAGGACAATATTCTTGGTTTTTCTCATTTGGGGTCCAGAATCTGAGAGAGTGTTTTCCAGGTCTTTTTTTTTTTATCTCCCTATTTTCGTGTCTATGGGAGTAGTAAAGTTGTTTGGCTTTCTTTATTACTTTGGTGAGAGCTGATGAATAGTGTTTAAGAATATCTTTGTGTATTAAGCCCTGTCTATATTGCTTTTCATATTGGTGTTTCTTGTCAATGGATTTCAGAATGGTGCTGGTTAGCCATGGGCAGCCAAGCCGTTTGTTTGTGATCTGTTTTGTTTTTATAGGACAATGTTTGTTGTATAGTCTAAGTAATTTGTTAAGAAAAATGTCTGTCCAGTCATCAATACCATTGGCCTTGGAGAATTCTGTAGGCCAGTCAACAGTCTCTGGTCAGCTGTGAACTTCCTTACTGAGGGCCCCGTCATGGAGTCTAAATGAGACTTTGTTGTATTCAAGTGGTGGTTTACTAATGTTTGTCAGGAGGAAGGTAGGGTAGTGGTCTGTAGTGCTATCTGTGATTATCCCTGATTTAAGGGGGGCTAGTATATTGGTCCATATGTGGTCTATTATGGTTGCACTTGTCTAGAGAAGTGTGTTGTTCATATTGTTGATGAAATCAGTTACAGGCTGATCATCTAGTATGCCAAGGTTGATGTTGAAGTCTCCAGCTAAGAGAAGGTGGTGCTTATTCATTTGTCTGTTTGTTATTAGTGACTTTAATTTCTCACTGAAATTTGGGATGTTTTGTGGAGGCATCCGGTAAATGGCCCCCGATTGTTATAGGTGTCTTAAGGTTTTTTTCAGTAAAATTAGCAAAAATGTATTCCCCATATTCATCACTAAAGCAAGGGGGTGCTAATACAAGATAATTGGTTAGAGTAATAGATTGCAATACCACCTCCAACTTGGTTTGGTCTGCAGTTGGGGAATTGCTGTGTATCCTAGTAGAGAGGGTAGATATCTATTGTGTCCTGCTTAAGCCAGGTCTTAGTAAGAATAATGCAGGAGAAGGGTGTCTTTAGTGATTCAAGGAGTGCTAGGAGGTCATCATAGTGTTTGCTTAAGGACCTGATGTTGTAGTTAAGTACTGATAGACTTTTAGCATTGTTTAGGATAGGCTGGCTTGTGATGCTGTGTAATAAAGGCAGTTACTTTCAAATAGGTTTTGATTGTGTGTCAGATTATGGAGGTTTAGATCAGGGTCAACGGATCAACATCTTCTAGGTTTAAATTTATGGTTATTTATATCCTGAGTTGTGTGTTGAGTTCTAGTACTGATATCTAGTGGTAGGAAGTTTGGACAAGTATATAGCTAGAGTATTTTGGTCATGTAGGGTATAGTCACTACTACACATAATGAAGTTGATGTTGTCTAGTGTTGTGCTGGGAAAGAACTAAAGTACAACTAGGTATAAAATAGTAATATAAAAATACAAATTAAAAATAGAACAAGACTCTCATTGTAATTGCACTAAGGTCTAATAATGACTTTTTTTGGAGTCTATGTTTTGAGCTAGAATGAGCTATAGTACAATAGATTTAATCTAATAATATAAAAAATACAAATTAAAATAGCCTAGTCTCTCACTTAATTGCACTTGGTCTAATAAGGAATTTTGTTTTGATTTTGTATTGAGCTAGAAAGTAAGTAAAACTGTGATTAATCTAAAATATAATAAAGGCACAAACCTCAATTGAATTGCCTAAGGTCTTAAAAAAGTTGTTTACAAAATTAAGTAAATTTAATTTTAAAATTGACAGGTAAAATACACAAATTAAGTGCAAAAATTATAAAAAAATAAAAAATAAAAAGGGCAATGACTTGGTTATAAATTGCTAGTAATGGTAGACAGGATAATATAAATTTGTATTTGATAGTCTCAAAGGTCCCTGTTTGTGACGATTAAGGGTAAAAAAGAAAAAAGGTGTGGCATCAGGTAATCCTCAAGGAGACGGGACGGCTGCAAACCGGCCAAGAGATAGCTTCTGGTTTAAACCACCCCAAAGTACAAAGTCATGAAGTTTCAAAAAACACTCAGGAAATGTATCGGGTGGCAACAACCCAGCCATCTCCTGAGATGGCTCTGCAAAGACGTGATTAGCAATAATGGGGAAAGAAAATTTTTTTTGGCTACAAGACATGTACAAGGAATACAGTACATGTCCAAGAATAAATACATGTACAAGGGATCAATACATGTACAAGGAATACAAATACCTGACAAGGTATCAAGTACATGACAAGGAGCAATTTTGCACAAGGGAAAGCAAGTCGCGGTTCAAATACATGTACAAGGAATCAAGTACAATTTCAAGGATACAAGACATGTAAAAAAGGAAACAATACTGTAAAGGGATACAAGACATGTACAAAGGATGCAAAGTACAAACACAAGGTTGCAATACATGTAAAGGTAAAGACTAGCGACATCAAAAGACATACTACTAATAGAAATCGTTTTTGCCGAGCATTTCCTGCAAATTAGGTCATTTTGTCCCCGGAGCGACCCACACCAGCCCATAACACCCAGGGTGCGACCCACACCAGTCACTAACACCCAGGATGCGACCAAACCAGTCCCCCTAACACCCAGGGTGTGAACCCCACCAGTCCCCCTAACACCCAGGGTGTGACCCCCACCAGTCCACAACACCCCGGATGGACCCACACCAGTCCACTAACACCCAGGGGGACCCACACCCCCACAAAACCCCCCCCCCCACAACCCCAAGTCCCCCCCCTCCCTAACACCCAGGGGAAAAAAAGGGGTGTGACCCCAAAACCCCGTCCAAATAACACCCAGGATGTGACCCACACCATCCCCTAACACCCAAAGGGTGCGCCCCAATCCCCTAACACCCAGTTTTGACCCACACCAGTCCACTAACCCCAGGATGTGCCCACACCAAGCCCTAAAACCCAGGGTGGGGGACCCACACCGTCCACTAAAAAACCCAGGATTGACCCACACCAGTCCCCCTAACACCCGGGTGCGACCCCCAAAAAGTCCACTAACACCCCGGAAAGTGGGCCCACACCAGTCCACTAACACCCAGGATGTGACCCCCAACAGTCCAATAAAAACCCAGGATGTGACCCCACCCGTCCCCTAACACCAGGTGGACCCCCACCAGGGGTTTACAACACCCAAAAATGTGACCCACACCATCCACTAACACCAGATGTGACCCAACCGTCCCCTAACACCCAGGATGTGACCCACACCAGTCCCCTAACAAACCCGGATGTGCCCACACCATCCACTAAACCCAGGGTGTGACCCCCCACCCTCCACTAACACCCAGGATGTGACCCACACCAGTCTGCCAACACCCCGGATGTGACCCCCACCCGTCCCAAAAACACCCGGATGTTTACCCCCACCGTCCACTAACCCCCCGGATGTGACCCACCCATCCCCTAACACCCCGGGTGTGACCCAAACCCCCGTTTCACTAACACCCCGGATGTGACCCACACCGTCCACTAAACCCGGGTGTGACCCACCCCCGTCCACTAACACCCAGGATGTACCCAACAATCCAAAAACACCCCGGAAATTTACCCCCCACCAGTCCACTAACACCCCGGATGTGACCCACACCAGTCCACTAACCCCAAGGGGGTTTACCCCAACCCGTCCATAAACACCCAGGTGTGAACCCCACCAGTCCACTAACACCCAGGTGTGTCCCCCACCAGTTCACTAACACCCAGGATTTACCCCCACCAGTCCACTAACAAACCCGGATGTGACCCCCAAACCCGTCCACAAACACCCAGGGGTGTTCCCACACCAGTCCAATAACCCCCCAGGATGTGACCCCCCAGTCCAAATAACACCCGGATGTGACCCACACCAGTCCACTAACACCCCCCGGATTGACCCCACCAGTCCCCTAACACCCCCGGGACCTATTTTTCTGATGGTGAACATGGGCCCAAATGGTGTAAAAAAACCCCTCCCCGTGTTTAAACCCCTGCAACGGAAATTTGAACCCGGGCCCTCACCGGGGTAATGAGAGCTTTTTTTTCTCGGTGGGGGAAAAGACCAAATGTAGGTTGTAGGTTGGTAGACCAAACAACCCCCAAGGAAGTACTTTCCGTCCCGCCAGATGCCCTTTAAAAAAGAACCCCGTAACTGTTTTGCATGATGGAAGGGTTGCGGGTTTTTTTTTCTGTCTCATAAACACGCTAGATAACAGGGATATCTTGCTACTCCTACTTACACTTTGGTCACACTTCACAGACACGCACATGCATATATATATACCTCATCTAGGTTTTTCTCCTTTTTCTAAATAGCTCTTGTTCTTCTTTATTTCTTCTATTGTCCATGGGGAAGTGGAAAAGAATCTTTCCTCCGTAAGCCATGCGTGTCGTATGAGGCGACCTAAAATGCCGGGAGCAATGGGCTAGTAACCCCTTCTCCTGTAGACATTTACTAAAAAAAGAGAAAAAGAGAAACTTTATAAAACTGGGATGCTTAAATTGTGCGTGGATGTAGTGCGGATGACAAGAAACAGATGATTGCTGATGTTATGAATGAAAAGAAGTTGGATGTCCTGGCCCTAAGCGAAACAAAGCTGAAGGGGGTAGGAGAGTTTCAGTGGGGGGAAATAAATGGATTAAATCTGGAGTATCTGAGAGAGTTAGAGCAAAGGGAGGGGTAGCAGTAATGTTAAATGATCAGTTTATGGAAGGAGGGAAAAAAGAATATGAATGTGTAAATTCAAGAATTATGTGGATTAAAGTAAAGGTTGGATGCGAGAAGTGGGTTATAATAAGCGTGTATGCACCTGGAGAAGAGAGGAATGCAGAGGAGAGAGAGAGATTTTGGGAGATGTTAAGTGATGTATAGGAGCCTTTGAACCAAGTGAGAGAGTAATTGTGGTAGGGGACTGAATGCTAAAGTAGGAGAAACTTTTAGAGAGGGTGTGGTAGGTAAGTTTGGGGTGCCAGGTGTAAATGATAATGGGAGTCCTTTGATTGAACTTTGTATAGAAAGGGGTTTAGTTATAGGTAATACATATTTTAGAAAAAGAGGATAAATAAGTATACAAGATATGATGTAGGGCGAAATGACAGTAGTTTGTTGGATTATGTATTGGTAGATAAAGACTGTCGAGTAGACTTCAGGAATGTACATGTTTATAGAGGGGCCACAGAATATCAGATCACTTTCTTAGTTGTAGCTCACTGAGAGTAAAAGGTAGATGGGATACAAGGAGAATAGAAGCATCAGGGAATAGAGAGGTAAAGGGGTTTATAAACTAAAAGAGGAGGCAGTTAGGGTAAGATATAAACAGCTATTGGAGGATAGATGGGCTAATGAGAGCATAGGCAATGGGGTCGAAGAGGTATGGGGTAGGTTTAAAAATGTAGTGTTTAGAGTGTTCAGCAGAAGTTTGTGGTTACAGGAAAGTGGGTGCAGGAGGGAAGAGGAGCGATTGGTGGAATGATGATGTAAAGAGAGTAGTAAGGGAGAAAAGTTAGCATATGAGAAGTTTTTACAAAGTAGAAGTGATGCAAGGAGGGAAGAGTATATGGGAGAAAAAGAGAGAGGTTAAGAGAGTGGTGAAGCAATGTAAAAAGAGAGCAAATGAGAGAGTGGGTGAGATGTTATCAACAAATTTGTTGAAAATAGAAAAAGTTTTGGAGTGAGATTAACAAGTTAAGAAAGCCTAGAGAACAAATGGATTTGTCAGTTTAAAAATAGGAGGAGGAGAGTTATTAAATGGAAAGTTAGAGGTATTGGGAAGATGGAGGGAATATTTTGAGGAATTGTTAAATGTTGATGAAGATAGGGAAGCTGTGATTTCGTGTATAGGGCAAGGAGGAATAACATCTTGTAGGAGTGAGGAAGAGCCAGTTGTGAGTGTGGGGGAAGTTCGTGAGGCAGTAGGTAAAATGAAAGGGGGTAAGGCAGCTGGGATTGATGGGATAAGATAGAAATGTTAAAAGCAGGTGGGGATATAGTTTTGGAGTGGTTAGTGCAATTATTTAATAAATGTATGGAAGAGGGTAAGGTTACCTAGGGTTGGCAGAGAGCATGCATAGTTCCTTTGTATAAAGGCAAAGGGGATAAAAGAGAGTGCAAAAATTATAGGTGGATAAGTCTGTTGAGTATACCTGGTAAAGTGTATGGTAGAGTTATATTTGAAAGAATTAGAGTAAGACGGAAAATAGGATAGCAGATGAACAAGGAGGCTTTAGGAAAGGTAGGGGGTGTGGTGGGCCAGGTGTTTACAGTGAAACATATAAGTGAACAGTATTTAGATAAGGCTAAAGAGGTCTTTGTGGCATTTATGGATTTGGAAAAGGCGTATGAGAGGGTGGATAGGGGGGCAATGTGGCAGATGTTGCAAGTGTATGGTGTAGGAGGTAGGTTACTGAAAGCAGTGAAGAGTTTTTACGAGGATAGTGAGGCTCAAGTTAGAGTATGTAGGAAAGAGGGAAATTTTTTCCCAGTAAAAGTAGGCCTTAGACAAGGATGTGTGATGTCACCGTGGTTGTTTAATATATTTATAGATGGGGTTGTAAGAGAAGTAAATGCGAGGGTCTGGGCAAGAGGCGTGGAGTTAAAAGATAAAGAATCACACACAAAGTTCGAGTTGTCACAGCTGCTCTTTGCTGATGACACTGTGCTCTTAGGAGATTCTGAAGAGAAGTTGCAGAGATTGGTGGATGAATTTGGTAGGGTGTGCAAAAGAAGAAAATTAAAGGTGAATACAGGAAAGAGTAAGGTTATGAGGATAACAAAAAGATTAGGTGATGAAAGATTGAATATCAGATTGGAGGAGAGAGTATGGAGGAGGTGAACGTATTCAGATATTTGGGAGTGGACGGTCAGCAGATGGGTCTATGAAAGATGAGGTGAATCATAGATTGATGAGGGAAAAAGAGTGAGTGGTGCACTTAGGAGTCTGTGGAGACAAAGAACTTTGTCCTTGAGGCAAAGAGGGGAATGTATGAGAGGTATAGTTTTACCAACGCTCTTTATGGGTGTGAAGCATGGGTGATGAATGTTGCAGCGAGGAGGAAGGCTGGAGGCAGTGGAGATGTCATGTCTGAGGCAATGTGTGGTGTGAATATAATGCAGGAATTCGTAGTTTGGAAGTTAGGAGGAGGTGCGGGATTACAAAACTGTTGTCCACAGGGCTGAGGAAGGGTTGAGGTGGTTCGGACATGTAGAGAGAATGGAGCGAAACAGAATGACTTCAAGAGTGTATCAGTCTGTAGTGGAAGGAAGGCGGGGTAGGGGTCGGCCTAGGAAAGGGTTGGAGGGAGGGGTAAGGATGTTTTGTGTGCGAGGGGCTTGGACTTCCAGCAGGCATGCGTGAGCGTGTTTGATAGGAGTGAATGGAGACAAATGGTTTTTAATACTTGACGTGCTGTTGGAGTGTGAGCAAAGTAACATTTATGAAGGGGTTCAGGGAAACCGGCAGGCCGGACTTGAGTCCTGGAGATGGGAAGTACAGTGCCTGCACTCTGAAGGAGGGGTGTTAATGTTGCAGTTAAAA
Source organism: Cherax quadricarinatus (assembly GCF_026875155.1). Classification (NCBI taxonomy): domain Eukaryota; kingdom Metazoa; phylum Arthropoda; class Malacostraca; order Decapoda; family Parastacidae; genus Cherax; species Cherax quadricarinatus. The sequence continues at coordinate 12,032,636 of NC_069493.1, forward strand.
AACTGTAGTGTAAAGCACCCTTCTGGCAAGACAGTGATGGAGTGAATGATGGTGAAAGTTTTTCTTTTTCGGGACACCCTGCCTGGTGGGAATCGGCCAGTGTGATAATAAAAAATAAATAAATAAATAAATATTATATATATATATATATATTTATTTATTTATTTATTTATATAATATATTTATTTATATATATATATTTATTTTTATTTATTTATTTATTTATTATCACACTGGCCGATTCCCACCAAGGCAGGGTGTCCCGAAAAAGAAAAACTTTCACCATCATTCACTCCATCACTGTCTTGCCAGAAGGGTGCTTTACACTACAGTTTTTAAACTGCAACATTAACACCCTCCTTCAGAGTGCAGGCACTGTACTTCCCATCTCCAGGACTCAAGTCCGGCCTGCCGGTTTCCTGAAACCCCTTCATAAATGTTACTTAGCTCACACTCCAACAGCACGTCAAGTATTAAATACATTTGTCTCCATTCACTCCTATCAAACACGCTCACGCATGCCTGCTGGAGTCCAAGCCCCTCGCACACAAAACTTCCTTTACCCCCTCCCACAACCTTTCCTAGGCCGACCCCTAACCCGCCTTCCTTCCACTACAGACTGATACACTCTTGAAGTCATTCTGTATCGCTCCATTCTCTTCTACATGTCCGAACCACCTCAACAACCCTTCCTCAGCCTCTGGACAACAGTTTTGGTAATCCCGCACCTCCTCCTAACTTCCAAACTACGATTTCTCTGCATTATATTCACACCACACATTGCCCTCAGACATGACATCCCCACTGCCTCCAGCCTTCTCCTCGCTGCAACATTCATCCCCCCATGCTTCACACCCATATAAGAACGTTGGTAAAACTATACTCTCATACATTCCCCTCTTTGCCTCCAAGGACAAAGTTCTTTGTCTCCACAGACTCCTAAGTGCACCACTCACCCTTCTCCCCTCATCAATTCTATGATTCACCTCATCTTTCATAGACCCATCAGCTGACACGTCCACTCCCACATATCTGAATACATTCACCTCCTCCATATTCTCTCCCTCCAATCTGATATCCAATCTTTCATCACCTAATCTTTTTGTTATCCTCATAACCTTACTCTTTCCTGTATTCACTTTTAATTTTCTTCTTTTGCATACCCTACCAAATTCATCCACCAATCTCTGCAACTTCTCTTCAGAATCTGCCAAGAGCACAGTGTCATCAGCAAAGAGCAACTGTGACAACTCCCACTTTATGTGTGATTCTTTATCTTTTAACTCCACGCCTCTTGCCAAGACCCTCGCATTTACTTCTCTTACAACCCCATCTATAAATATATTAAACAACCACGGTGACATCACACATCCTTGTCTAAGGCCCACTTTTACTGGGAAATAATTTCCCTCTTTCCTACATACTCTAACTTGAGCCTCACTATCCTCGTAAAAACTCTTCACTGCTTTCAGTAACCTACCTCCTACACCATACACCTGCAACATCTGCCACATTGACCTAATTTGCAGGAAATGCCGAGCATTTCCTGCAAATTAGGTCAGTTTTGTCCAGGATGTGACCCCACCAGCCCACTAACACCCAGGATGCGACCCACACCAGTCTACTAACACCCAGGATGCGACCAAAACCAGTCCACTAACACCCAGGATGCGAACCACACCAGTCCGCTAACACCCAGGATGTGACCCACACCAGTCCACTAACACCCAGGATGTGACCCACACCAGTCCACTAACACCCAGGATGTGACCCACAACAGTCCACTAACACCCAGGATGTGGCCCACACCAGTCCACTAACACCCAGGTACCTATTTACCCATTTTTTACTGATGGGTGAGCACAGACACCCGGTTTACCTGGAGTTTACCTGGAGAGAGTTTCGGGGGTCAACGCCCCCGCGGCCCGGTCTGTGACCAGGCGTAAGGAAACACGCCCAATGTTTTCACCTTTGCTGGGAATCGAACCTGGACTCTCAGCGTGTGAAGCAACAGTTTTGCCCCCAAGCACACAGCTCTTAGCGTGTAAATCAAGAGTGAAAATAAATGAGATTCGCCTCACGGTGTAATCTGAGATGATCTTACAGGAGTTAAACATCTTTGTTTAGACACATTAACTTTTTTTTTGTGATGCTATTACGATGTTCACATTAACTCGTGTCTTGTGGATCACGTCCAGATAATTCCTTTTGTTTATACTGTCTCATTCTTATCTCTCATTTTTCCTCTCTCTTGATTCTATGTTCTTTACTCTCATTTATGTTATAGTTTCTGGCTAATTCAGACACAGACAGTGATTATAACATAGAAATATTAAAATACTGTGAAAAAATCAATTTCGATTAAAAATCCAACGTTTACATTGCCTTTTAACTTCCGTTAAATGCATCGGCCGGGAATCGAACCCGGGCCTCCCGCGTGGCAGGCGAGAATTCTACCACTGAACCACCGATGCTACGCTCTGTATTCTTCATAATTTTTTATATAATTGTGCTAACATTAATGAAAAAGGTATCAATTATTACTCGAAACAAATAAGAAACACATCATACATGATATGAGGTTCCAAAAATTGTCTTTCCAATAAGGAACTGAACTCTCACCTTATTTTCCTTATTATTCTGACCACAGTATCACGTCTTCCTGGTCTGCTGATTTTATCTGTGAATGGAACTTCAACATGAAGGAGCAGTTGATGTCCCAAGCGGACATCAACCAAATCTTCAAATGAGTCCCCTCAAGGAAGGTTCCTTGATGCTGGTGAGGGGCTCTTGATCTAGGGAACTGGATCTGTGCTCCAGTTCCCTGAATTAACCCTGAATACCTTCCATCCCCCCCACAGGCGCTGTATAGTCCTACGGGTTAAGCGCTTCCCCCTTGATTATAATAATAATAATTCAATTGGGTCACTCAAAACTATATGAAGTTCAACGAAGAGAAATTTCAACTACTCAGTTATTAAAAAAATTAAAGTTAAAACTGTATCAGGGTATATACAACAAATTCTAACCAGACAATAGAGCGAGAATATTGTGGAGCAGATGACGCAAAATTCGGCAGACGGTGCAGCATTTTCCCCCCATTGCAAAGCAGGGCAGCCACGAGTACACTGAGAGAGAATATATTAAGTGTCAGGGGCCCAAGACTGTTCAACTGCCTCCCAGCATACGTAAAGGGGATTACCAATAGACCCCTGGATGTCTTCAAGAAGGCACTGGACAGGCACCTAAAGTCAGTACCCGACCAGCCGGGCTGTGGTTCGTAACTCAGTTTGCGTGCGGCGAGCAGCAACAACCTGGTTGATCAGACCTTGATCCACCACGAGGCCTGGTCTAAAACCGGGCTACAGGGGCGTTGACCCGCCGTAACCCTCTCCAGGTATACTCCAGGTATACCGGTTGTCTATGTTGCACACCAGTAAAATGGGTACCTGGGTGTTAGTGGACTGGTGTGGGTCACATCCTGGGCGTTAGTGGACTGGTGTAGGTCACATCCTGGGTGTTAGTGGACTGGTGTGGGTCACATCCTGGGTGTTAGTGGACTGGTGTAGGTCACATCCTGGGTGCTAGTGGACTGGTGTGGGTCACATCCTGGGTGTTAGTGGACTGGTGTGGGTCACATCCTGGGTGTTAGTGAACTGGTGTAGGTCACATCCTGTGTGTTAGGGGACTGGTGTGGGTCACATACTGGGTTGTTAGTGGACTGGTTGTGGGTCACATCCTGGGTGTTAGTGGACTGGTTTTGGGTCACATCCTGGGTGTTAGTGGACTGGTGTGGGTCACATCCTGGGCGTTAGTGGACTGGTGTACGTCACATCCTGGGTGTTAGTGGACTGGTGTGGGTCACATCTTGGGTGTTAGTGAACTGGTGTGGGTCGCATCCTGGGTGTTAGTGGACTGGTGGGGGTCACATCCTGGGTGTTAGTGGACTGGTGTGGGTCACATCCTGGGTGTTAGTGGACTGGTGTGGGTCACATCCTGGGTGTTAGTGGACTGGTGTGGGTAACATCCTGGGTGTTAGTGGACTGGTGTGGGTCACATCCTGGGTGTTAGTGGACTGGTGTGGGTCCACTCCTGGGTGTTAGTGGACTGGTGTGGGTCACATCCTGGGTGTTAGTGGACTGGTGTGGGTCACATCCTGGGTGTTAGTGGACTGGTGTGGGTCGCATCCTGGGTGTTAGTGAAATGGTGTGGGTCGCATCCTGGGTGTTAGTGGATGGTGTGGGTCACATCCTGGGTGTTAGTGGACTGGTGTGGGTCACATTCCTGGGTGTTGTGGACTGGTGGGGTCAATTCTGGGTGTTAGTGGACTGGTGGGGTCACATCCTGGGTGTTAGGGACTGGTTTTGGGTCACATCCTGGGTGTTAGTGGACTGGTGTGGGTCACATCCTGGGTGTTAGTGGACTGGTGTGGGTCGCATCCTGGGTTTTAGTGGACTGTGTGGGTCACATCCTGGGTGTTAGTGGACTGGTGTGGGTCACATCCTGGATGTTAGTGGACTGGTGTGGGTCACTTCCTGGTGTTTTGTGGACTGGTGTGGGTCACATCCTGGGTGTTAGTGGACTGGTGTGGGTCACATCCTGGGTGTTAGTGGACTGGTGTGGGTCGCATCCTGGGTGTTAGTGGACTGGTGTGGGTCGCATCCTGGGTGTTAGTGGACTGGTTTTGGGTCGATCCTGGGTGTTAGTGGACTGGTTGTGGGTCACACCCTGGGTGTTGTGGACTGGTGTGGGTCACATCCTGGGTGTTTAGTGGACTGGTGTGGGTCACATCCTGGGACAAAACTGACCTAATTTGAGGGAAATCCTCAGCATAACAAGCGGCTTTCTATATAGTAGTATGCCATTGATGTCAGCTATGATCTGTATACCTTGTACATGCACTTGTACACCTTGTACATGTACTTGTATACCTTGTACACGTACTTGTATACCTTGTACATGTACTTGTATACCTTGTACAAGTACTTGTATACCTTGTACATGTACTTGTATACCTTGTACGTGTACTTGTATACCTTGTACATGTACTTGTATACCTTTTACGTGTACTTGTATACCTTGTACATGCACTTGTACACCTTGTACATGTACTTGTATACCTTGTACACGTACTTGTATACCTTGTACATGTACTTGTATACCTTATACAAGTACTTGTATACCTTGTACATGTACTTGTATACCTTGTACGTGTACTTGTATACCTTGTACGTGTACTTGTAGAAATAAAGATATTATTTCTTCTATGAATTTACTCTGCATTTTCTGTGGCATGTGAAAAGTACGTGACATTGATGGTTCGTGGTTGGCGGAGCCTCCCAAGCAACGAACCAACTTTTAAAGATATGATATGGGTGCCAACTTGTTATGCCAAACACCTCGGTTCGACCTGTCAATGACGGGATAGCCCGACAAAGTTGTGAAGCGATGTTTGGAACTTGTGAAACACTTGCAGACTAAACTCTCAAGTCTGGTCGCTCACAATTCTCACTGTCTCTCTTGCTTGCAAGTTTGAGGGAGGGGGAGACTTGGTCTTGATGCAAGGAGCAGGAGCATGGGTGGTCAGTGAAGTTGAGGGAGAGGTGAGGTGGGTAGAGATGGTGAAGGGAAGGGAGGTGTGCGAGTTGTCCAAGATCATAGAGGAAAATAATCATTAACTAAATGTTAGATACTTAAAAAATAATTTCTTGGGAAAAATATATTCGATCCCTGATGCAGTGCTTCTCATTTCGAGTTACTCCTCCCCTAAAAAATTACACCTTAGTGTGACCTTCAAAATGCCCTTGTAAAAGTTGTCCCGTCTGAGAAGTGACCTCCTGTGTTTGGCAGCAAGAACGTCAGTAACTTTTATGCTCTCATGTACATCTCGTCTCACATCTCACCTCACTTGTATTTTTAATGATGTGTAAAGTTAATCGACCCGGCCCGGGTCTTTTACAGATGGTGACCCGGCGTTGGCACTCCGGGTTGGGGGTGTCACTCATCTTTCTTCTGTCCTGTGGGGAAGTCTTGCTATGGTCCCTTCGGATGGAGGGTGATATCTTCTCTCTTGCGATGAATCCCCGGAGTGGGGAATGTCTTCTTGCTTCTTCTTGCTTCTTCTTCTTGCTCTAGTCGCATCTTGGTAAGCAGACCTAACATAGTTTGGAGTTGTGAACAGCCCCTTAACATGGGTCAGTAGGGTAGCTGCAGTTTTCTCATGTTCTAACCTCTCAATGTAAGAAATATTCCTGGTACCATGGATTAATTTTGCCATATCTCTCTATTTGTGTAAATATTTGTGTCTTATGATTTTGTGTGTTTTCAACACATTTTAATAGGTATTAATTCGGACATTTCCTCATGAGCACGATACCAGATTTTAATGATTCACTGAAAATACGAAAAAAAAAAATGAATCACTACTGTAGACCTATTGGCCTATGCTGGTGGACCACGAATGCATGAGCTACTACGTACTAACATTATTGTATAAGCATCAACCAGTAGGTCTACTGCAATGCTCATGAGCACTTATTCAAGTGGCAAGATGTTAGCTAAGACACATATGCAACAGTTAGGTATCTTTATTATGAAACGTTTCGCCTACATATGTGTCTTACCTAACAACGTGTCGGTATTTTATACCATTTTAATGTTCAAGTGGCAAGAACGTTCATATTAAATTGCAAACCGAGTGCAACATCTGGTTTAATTTCTTGTTAGGGATTCATGGTGTAAAATGCCAAAAAGTAGTTAAACAAGACGCATGTGCAACACTTGGGTTTATTTACTGACGAGACGTTTTATTAGCCAGTAAAAAGCGTTTTGTTGACAAAACTAAGATACAAAAGGTGATCCACGGGTGTTTTACTAATCACTGACCCAACTTGGACCTTATTTCACTCATGATACCTCTTAGAAGTAATCTAAATTAGAAGCATACCAAACCATACCCCGGCCGGGATTGAACCCGCGATCAGAGTCTCAAAACTCCAGACGGTCTGGAGTTTTGAGGCTCTCTAACCGCGGGTTCAATCCCTGCCGTGGTATGGTTTGTTTGCAATCGTGTCATTACGATTTCGTGAGTCAATTAGAAGCATGTTTAAATGAGCAGAATACACCAGCAATAGTTGGTGTTGGTATTGTACACACGTACCAGTGGCCCCGTGGCCTGGCTGGGAAAGCTCTCGCTTCACACGCGGAGGGCTCGGGTTCGATTCCTGTTGTCGTGTTCACCTAGCAGCAAATAGGTACCTGGGTGTTAGTGAACTGGTGTGGGTGGCATCCTGGGGGACAAGATTTGAGGACCACAATGGAAATTAAACAGACAGTCCTCGATGACCCACTGACTTTCTTGGGTTATCCTGGGTGGCTAACCTTCCGGGTAACAAAAAAAGGCACAATACCGTGACTGGAACGATACAAAAATTTACAAAGTCGGACCGAAACGTCGTCGTAAGCTCCTCTCTTCTACGTGCGGGTTATATTTGTAACCTTTCGGGGTTAAAAATCCGAACGAAATCTAATCTTATCGCAAGCTGTGCAAGCAGGACCTCCAAGAGAAATTTTGCAAGGAGGAACAAGACTGCTCTGGGGCCCTCGGGGCAGGGTCAGTCTTCTCTCAAAACTGAGAATTTGAAGAACATTCTGCACAGCAGAGTGACCAGATAATATATACTTTATACATAAACTTTACAAATTTTGAAAATTTTTGTAGACACTTAACTACATATGTGCCTAAACTTATAAATATTTAATAAGTTTATTCATAATAAAACAAATTCTTAAACGTTTAATATTTACTTAGACTAATTAGTAAAATGAGCTATACTGGCCTTTTTTGTCAGCAAAATTTCTAATAAGATTATCTAAATCAATTTCTCTGGTAATGATTCAGTTCTCGGTCTAGTCCCCTCAAGGAAGGTTCCTTGATGTTGGTGAGGGGCTCTTGATTTAGGGAATTGGATCTGTGCTCCAGTTCCCAAATTAAGCCTGAATGCCTTCCACATCCCCCACCCCAGGCACTGTATAATCCTCCGGGTTTAGCGCTTCCCCCTTGATTGTAATAATAATAATAATAATCTCGGTCTAGTTAAATCAATAAGTCAGGTAGTAGATCTTAACCAGTTTTGGATATATTTTAGAGTGCTTAAAGATCTTTCTGCTAACATTGCTGTAGCTAGATTGTCAACAATATTCTTAAACTAACACAAACATTTGCAAATATCTCACAGAGTTTGTAGTCTCTTAATGTATTCAACAGTTCTAGAGGTTTCAGTTCTGGTTTTCCAAAATTTGCTTCGTAGATTCACAGCGAGACACCGGACCAATGCACCGGATGAGCCCCCCTTCCCCTCGGTATAGGCCTTGTCTGCAAGCTTCATTTGGCTGAAGCTTGCAGTCAAGCTTGAAGTGAACACTTCCTCAACCACTAAGAGGTCAGTCTCTCTGCCTTAAGTATTCAGAGTCCTCAATCAACGTGAAGTTGAGACATAAGAATGGAACCGTTTATACTGGAGCCAGAAGTTTCTAAACTGCTTTATATAATTACGGTTTGGCTCTCCTTTTAGTACACTAGTTGGCAGTATGTAGAAAATCAGTGAATCAGTGAGAAATAAAGGTGATAGTTCGCATACCAAAAGTCGTTCCTTTTGACGTGAATTAATAGCCCTGATTCTTCACTTCTGAAAGGTACTATTGGAGAATTTTTAAGGTGGTAATAGTGATGCTGTGAAAGGTGGGAATATTCACGAAAGGTTCCAAAATGAATGAATTTAGTTTAGACATGAAAAAATAATTTAATATTTGAAGGTAAGTGTCATATGCCTTTATAATAATAATAATAATAATAATAATAATAATAATAATAATAATAATAATAATAATAATAATAATAATATCTTTATTCCTACAATTACATGTACAAGGTATACAGACCATAGCTGACATCAGTGACATACTACTATATAGAAAGCAGCTTGTTATGCTGAGCATTACCCGCAAATTAGGTCAGTTTTGTCCCAGGATGCAACCCACACCAGTCCACTAACACCCAGGATGTGACCCACACCAGTCCACTAACACCCAGGATGCCACCCACACCAGTCCACTAACACCCAGGATGTGACCCACACCAGTCCACTAACACCCAGGATGTGACCCACACCAGTCCACTAACACCCAGGATGTGACCCACACCAGTCCACTAACACCCAGGATGTGACCCACACCAGTCCACTAACACCCAGGTACCTATTTTACTGATGGGTGAACATGGACCGCAGGTGTCTTAAGGAAACACGTCCTGCCACTCCTGTAAATACAGGTTCCTACTAAGACAGACTGAGAGCATTGAATCAACATTGTTAAAAAGTGTAATGAAAGAAATATTGAGGTAGAAATAAATAGTGATTATATATAGTGATTATAATCACGAAAGATTTCAATAATTAGAATCAAGAAGAATGAATTTATATTATAAATATTTAAAAAACAAATTAAACAATAATTATAGATGAGTGTCGTAAGTCTCTGTTATTGGGTGAGAGTTGGACTTGCCTACCATGGCTCTGGTGGCCTGGTGGTTAACGCTCTCGCTTCACACGGCGAGGGCCTGGGTTCGATTCCCAGCCAGAGTAGAAACATTGGACGTGTTTCTTTCCACCTGTTGTCTATGTTCCCCATCAGTAAAATGGGTACCTGGGTGTTAGTCGACTGGTGTGGGTCGCATCCTGGGTGTTAGTGGACTGGTGTGGGTCACATCCTGGGTGTTAGTGGACTGGTGTGGGTCACATCCTGGGTGTTAGTGGACTGGTGTGGGTCACATCCTGGGTGTTAGTGGACTGGTGTGGGTCACATCCTGGGTGTTAGTGGACTTGTGTGGGTCACATCCTGGGTGTTAGTGGACTGGTGTGGGTCACATCCTGGGTGTTAGTGGACTGGTGTGGGTCACATCCTGGGTGTTAGTGGACTGGTGTGGGTCACATCCTGGGTGTTAGTGGACTGGTGTGGGTCACATCCTGGGTGTTAGTCGACTGGTGTGGGTCGCATCCTGGGTGTTAGTCGACTGGTGTGGGTCGCATCCTGGGTGTTAGTCGACTGGTGTGGGTCGCATCCTGGGACACTGACTTAATTTGCCCGAGATGCTCAGCATAACAAGTGGCTTTCTATGTAGTAGTATGTCATTGTTGTCAGCTAGGACTGTATACCATGTACATGTACTTGTAGTAAATAAAGATTATTATTATTACTGACCATCAGCCTGCTCAGGCTAAGGGATATCAGCCCACATTTGCAAGAGTTTCATGTTACGCGCAATTAAAATAAGGAAGCACCACACTGGAGGTGTATCCAATTTTCAATCTGTATTCCATACAAAAAAAAAGTTGAAGAATAAAAAATAACACACTATAAATTCATAATTTTATTAACATGTAGTAGTTAACTATTATAAAGAGCACAAGGCTCACAATTATTGAACACGTTGTTAATGGTTAACAATAACTGATGAGGAAATTAGGACACCCAAGTGTTGTATATGTGTGTTAATCCTACTCCAGGATAGTGTTATCATAGCGTTCCAGAGGTCATGGTAGGTGGGTCCAGGATAGTGTTATCATAGCGTTCCAGAGGTCATGGTAGGTGGGTCCAGGTTAGTGTTATCATAGCGTTCCAGAGGTTATGGTAGGTGGGTCCAGGATAGTGTTATCATAGTGTTCCAGAGGTTATGGTAGGTGGGTCCAGGATAGTGTTATCATAGTGTTCCAGAGGTTATGGTAGGTGGGGTCCAGGATAGTGTTATCATAGCGTTCCAGAGGTCATGGTAGGTGGGTCCAGGATAGTGTTATCATAGCGTTCCAGAGGTCATGGTAGGTGGGTCCAGGATAGTGTTATCATAGCGTTCCAGAGGTCATGGTAGGTGGGTCCAGGAGAGTGTTATCATAGCGTTCCAGAGGTCATGGTAGGTGGGTCCAGGATAGTGTTCTCATAGCGTTCCAGAGGTCATGGTAGGTGGGTCCAGGATAGTGTTATCAGCTTTCCCAGAGGTCATGGTAGGTGGGTCCAGGATAGTGTTATCATAGCGTTACAGAGGTCATGGTAGGTGGGTCCAGGATAGTGTCATCATACTGGTTCATAAAGGTCATGGTAGGTGGGACAAAGATGGTGTTTACCAACATCAGTTCCAAGTCTGCAGGATGGGATGAGAAGGAGGCGCTGATATTTCTACTCTTTGACTTCGTTTTACATATTAAACGACTTTAGAGGGAACTTTCGCTTCCTCTCCAGCCTGTTGTCCCCTCAAGGGAGGGTCCTTGACTCTAGTGAGGGGTTTTTGATTTTTGGAATAGGATCTGTGCTTCGGTTTCCCGGATTGACCCTGTATACCTTCCATCCCCCCATACACAGTATATAATCATACGGGCTTAGCACTCTCCCATTATTATAATAATAATCCACCCTCTTGTATCTTCTTCTTCACTTCTCATCCTCTCTTCTTTTTTGTACTCTTTCTCCTGCCGTCCGTGTTCTAAACAACGGAACGCATTCGTAACAAAAGTGAATCTTTGAAGACAAGATTCGTGTCCTTTATAGCAGTAATCTTAGATTCTGAGAATCTCCATAATGTATTCTGTTGTTTGTCGACTCTCGTCTTGTTGGTAGAATGAAGTCCATGAATTTTGGAGTTCAAGTGATAATTGGCTTGCAAGAAAATAAATTCTAGCATGTATAGCAGCAAAAATGTCAGTTGATTTATTCTTCTTTTTTCCACCTCAGGTACATCTCACCTTAGTCTGTGTTTTGATATGATGAGTAAGGTCAGTCAACTTGTGTATGAAGTTGCTGAGAAGAGCCTCCTAGGATAGGCCAGTATCCCTGCTGCCAGTAAGGCCTATGTGCCAAACTGCCCACCATAACTCGTATATTTAATCATACAGTTCGCTGGATGTCTAAGTACATATTTAAAAGTAATATATATATATTATCAATAAGCAATTTCATTGCTTCACCATGAGCCACTGAGGTCTGGTCAGTATGCACAGGATTGTCCCAAACTCGCCATAAGAGCAACTGTGATACTATGCATCATGCACATCATTACAAGCAAAGCATCTTCCCTGGCCCACATATCATTCAGGAACACCTGCGACACTCTTACACACTCTTACCCTGACCCTCCTATTAGTACGTCTAGGATCTATTAATTGACACGCTTAACACAACAAAAAATTTTGAAAAAGTTAAGTTGCTTGGCCACTTTGGATATTATTAAACGTATAGTACACAGAACACTTTACTACATGTTATAAGTTCGGAGGTGTGGAAACTTAGTGCAACTAAGTTTCAGTTACCCACGTTATCACTCAGTAACAGAAACTGTTGCTACTAAACTAGTCACCAAAGTAACCCTTTTACATACACGTTGCTATGTTACAGTCACCAGTTACTAGAATATTGGCCACCAGTATTATCACTTTTGATACATGTGTTGAAACTAGGTTACAGTCACATGTGTGTCACTAGGCTACAATAACATGTGTGTCACTAGGCGGCTACAATCACCAGTGTGTCACTGGGTTATAATCACCAGTGTGTCACTAGGTTATAATCACCAGTGTGTCACTAGGTTATAATCACCAGTGTGTCACTAGGCCACAATCACCAATGTGTCTTTAGGCTACAATCACCAGTGAGTAACTAGGCAACAATCACATGTGTATCACTAGGCTACAGTCACTTGTGTATCACTAGGCAACAATTACCAGTGTGTCACTAGTCTACTGTCACCATTGTAGCACTAGTCTATAAACACCAGTGTGTTACTAGTCTACAATCACAAGTGTGTCACTACTCTACAATAACCAGTGTGCCACTAGCCTACAATCACCAGTATCAATAGTCTACAATCTCCAGTGTGTCATTAGGCTACAACAACCTGTGTGTCTCTAGTCTACAACCACCAATGTGTCACTTGTTTACAATCACCAGTGTATCTAGTCTACAATCAGCAGTGTCACTAGTGTGTCACTAGGCTACAATCACCGATGTCACTAGGCTACAATCACTGCTGTATCACTTCGTTACAATCACCAGTGTATCATTAGTCTACAATCACCAGTGTTGCTGTTTTATAGGTTTATTGGCGGATGTCTTGGTAGCGAGGTTCAATGAAAAAGTCTTAGGAGGCTTCTTACTTTATTTGCAAAGTCGTGGTGGGTACACAGGCTTGTGTGTTTGTGCCCATGGCCCGGGAGGCCCATGCCCACAAGGGAGAGAGGAGTAGGCTTTTTGCCTGATTCTAGGCCACTGAGAGAGTGAGCGAGTGGGACCAGCGTCCCACTGACCTGGGCAGGCCTAGAGAGGGCAGCACCTGAGTGCCGCAAAATACGAACTAAGCTGGCAGACAGCATAGGCTGTCTGTGCAGACAGTACAGGCTGTCTACATTTGCTCGGCCACCTACCTCACGGCGTCCTGACGTGATGGTAAAAAAAAAACTTGGTCTCTCTCTCTTGCAGGAACAGGGCACAAAACACAAAATAAAAAACATGTATATACATATGGATATGGAAAAAAAACTTCCTACAGGGAGGGAAGAAAAAAACATGTGGGGTGTGCTAAACATCGTGGTCATAGGCAGTGAGCGTCGATGGGCATCACTGCACGCCTTCCTGCATCTAGACAGATACTGCAACACAGCAGACATTACTGCAGCTGAGCTGTGATGTAATGGGCTACGGTCTCCTCTGGAACGGTGAAGCAGTCATCGTAGGAGTCACTGCAGGTTTTACTCAACCTGGGGCACGACATGCTGGTGCCCTCGAGTGAGGTGTCGTTAAAACTCGGCAACTGGGCAGGACTTCAGGCAAGCGACACTTCTCAACTGGTACTGTCGCTGGGCTGTCACTGCCGGCGAGCGTGGAGCTGATTCGTGGAGTGAGTCATGGCAGAGACGACTGGGCGAATCATCAGGGAGTTGTAACATACACCAGACTGCAGTGAGTGAGCTAGCAGTCAAAGTGATATCTTTGTGCAGGAGCTCACTGAAGCTTGTGACACGAGGCTGACACAGCACCTGCCGACAGGGCTAACTGCAGCTTGATGAGTGCCATTCTCTCAGCAGTTGGAGTTATAGCAGAGGTTAGTCTAGGCATCCCCAGACCTGTTTCTCTACATATAACTGCACTCTGAAGGTCTGGAGGTGAAGTGAAACAAATCTCGATGGGAATTGTAGCAGGTACGATTCTGCAGATCTATGAGCGACGAGCTTAACAGCTTTTGTATAAGGGGCTCATATGCTAAGGGCTGACTAATAGCAGCTGTCAAATGCGCTGGTCACACCGGGTGACAACACAAGGTGCTACACAGGGGTCTGGCCACAGACCTGTGGTCGACACACAGCTGGACTCTAGACCACACAGAACACATGGAAAACTGCACACACACCCGTGGTACATGTGGTACAACATGGCTTAAACTAGCAAATGATACTTTTCTGCACAAGATTGACACTAAGCCATACTCTAACATGTGAGAACACTGACTGAGAGGAATTAACACACGACATGTCAGGCGTGACGTCGCGAGGTGACATCAGCAGCACTGTGACCCAGCAGACATCTCGAGGTGACGTCAGGCAGACATCGTGACGTCATGAAGTCGGGCAGCAGCATCGGTGACGTCAGGCAGACATCGTGATGTCATGAAGTCGGGCAGCAGCATCGGTGACGTCAATGTGATGCAGGCAGCAGACCACGGCATGAGGCCTGGGACGTCTGGCTCACCAACTCATGTGGCTCATAGATCCACGTGGCGTCGTCCACACCCCACGTGGCATCAGGATCCACGTGGCATCGTGATCTATGTGGCATGCTAATCCACGTAGCTTCGAGTAGCCTCGGGCACTCGGATACACAACTCTGGCAATGAATTCACACGGAAAACAGCAGAAAACACAGCAGAGGGAGTGAGCACATAGTAGTGGAATGTGGTGGTAGGCTGGTGAGGTGTAAGTGAGGCAGGAACCTGGCCACTTCCTCCTCTTCTCCACAAACACGAGACATGTACACTGAACACACAAATCACCACAAAACTCACCTCTGGCTTGCTGAAATAACCGTGCCAAGCTGAACAACAACAGCAGAACATACAAGTGACGCTGAACACGTGACTTGAGAAACAGCGTGGGACGCTGTAGCGTGGAGTCACTGGGACGCGCGCCACTTACAATTCTCGAAGAAATTCGGCAAATTTCGACTAGATCCTGCTTGTACCTGTGTCTGGATGCTGAAACGTGCAGACACGACATTAGGATAACTCGTTGAGAGGCGGATGTTTCTAGTGTAGGGTGATGAAGTGAACACAACTTTATTCTATTTCCTTCCTCTCTGCAGGCAAACACACTTACTGCGACCACGCTGTCCAATGTTTTACAGGTTTATTGGTGGATGTCTTGGTAGCGGGGTTCAATGATAAAGGCTTCGGAGGCTTCTTACTTTATTTGTGTTTGTGCCCATGGCCCGGGAGGGCCATGCTTGTTGTCTGAGTCTAGGCCGCTGAGAGAGTGAGCGAGTGGGACCAGCGTCCCACTGACCTGGGCAGGCCTAGAGAGGGCAGCACCTGAGTGCAGCGAAATACGAACTAAGCTGGCAGACAGCATAGGCTGTCTGTGCAGACAGTACAGGCTGTCTACAACTAGGCTACAATCACCAGTGACACTGGGCTACAATCACCAGTGTGTCACCAGTCTACAATCATCAGTGTGTCACTAGTCTACAATCACCAGTGTGTCACTAGATATTTAGTACAAAATTATTAGATTTCCTCTATAATGTTTTCCCATATTCTAGCTAAGAACTCCAGCATTGTAAATTGATTCGTGCCTTTAAAGGGAAGTGTTTGTAAATAACACAATACAGAAAAGCGAATTACTACATAAAGTTCATCTTCAGAGAAGGCTTCGTGAAGCCTAGTGAGGGACACAGTTCCCTTCACTAGGCTCGTACACTGTATTATCTTTAATACTCATGATAAACAATGACAAAAGTCAACTAGTGGAAACATTCAGTAGCTCATTCTTTCAATACAACGTTTCTTAAATAAAAAAGGCACACTACCGTGACTGGAACGATACAAAAATAACCCGCACGAAGAAGAGAGGAGCTTACGACGACGTTTCGGTCCGACTTGGACCATTTATAAAGTCACACTTTGTGATTTTGTAAATGGTTCAAGTCGGACCGAAACGTCTTCGTAAGCTCCTCTCTTCTATGTGCGGGTTATTTGTGCAACGTTCTTCTACAGCTGTGCTTCATGAGGAACACTGGTATAAACAAATACCCAACATCACAAGATAAACGTGCAATATGAGGTCAGGCTCAGAGAAAGATAACATGTGAGATCATGAAACTGAGAGATCAAGTATTCGTGAGGCCAGGTATAAGTGACACCAAGTTAAGTCAAATATTGGTGAGAATAAGAGATGACGATAAGGCCTATTATTTCCATTATATAAGTCACGGACATTGTGTTCAGTAGGTTTTGCCAACATGTATCAATGGCTGTTGTACTTAATGGTAATGGAGGCTTTGTTATGGTGAAAGAGCAGTGAGCAGTGCCCTTCCTCAGTCCATGATGCCAAAATGAAGGTTGCAGTAGATTACGCGTTCATTGTTTGTTTTATCCCTAATTTTAAATTTATGGCGTCTGTCACATGGCATTCCACCTCATAAATTGGCAGATGTATTATCAAAACACTTATCCAAAATGTTAGGATCTGTCACCAGCTTGCAGTATAACTGAGACACTAGAGACCTGCTTTTTAGACTCACCATAATGGTCAGTAAGACCAAGAAATTCACTAGCTAAGATGCTATCTTCATTGAGGTCCCCATCGATCAAATAATTTGAGGCTTCCCAGCAGTGTCACTGCAGACATCATCTTACCTCTTCGTGTTCTGGTTTTCACCAACCTCGTTGACTCCGGCATCAGGTTCCTTTCCTGATTCGGAAATAACATTTACAAAATATAAATGGTATAGATGAGCTATAAGAGGAACCGTTTGAAACAGATTTTCCCACGACTCAACATTTGGCTTAGGTATAGGGACGACATCTTTATCATTTTTTGTCTAGGCTTTTGAACCTCGTTCACTTCAGAAACTTGCTCAACATAGCCGAGTCCTCCATATTTTTAATACTACAAAAAGAGGGAAATGGTCCCATATCCTTTCTGACGTTTTGCTCATCAAAGATGATATTATTTAATACATAGTATACAAGAACCTAGTACGCTGTTTCTTACACCTTGACCTCAAAATAAAGCAAGGAGTTATAAGTTGCTTCCTCCTGGTACTCCGCATTTGCAGTGATCAATATCTTTTAGAAAAACAAGAATTCATTGAGGAGACATTCGCCTATGTTAAGTTTCAAACATACATAATCCACTCCTGCAAACAGAAATCCTTCCTTATACACCAAACACAAAGTGGATACCAACTTTGATGAACGACCTGACTTCCCCACTGGGCAAACTGCTATCACCATTCACCAGCTTTTCCGAGAAACCAACAGAGATGTAGCAGCCTGTACCACAAACTATGGAAAAGATCTTCGTAAGTCATAACACGCACAGTAAGAGTGGAATATACAATATACGGTATGGTAGAATGTGATAAAGTATGTCGGGGAGACCGGTCTCAGACACGCCATCAAGGAAATATGCCAACAGGAGGGATATAACCAGCATGAACGAGCTGTCCATCGCTACTTTCATTCTCACGTCATGGACTGTGTGATTAGCGCTTCAAAAGAAGCGCTAAGCTCACGATGGTCATACAGCGCAACAGGGCTTGGGGTAGTGCAGGATCATAGAGTAGTTAGGGTGGAGAAGATAACAGAGGAGAATTAGAAAGATCTGTAAAGGATTATTAAAGTTTCTGTAATAAATCAGTTGTTGTCAGGGAGGGAGTCTGTGTCAAAGGTGAAGCAGTCAGCAAGAAGGGAAGATAAAGTTAGGATGTTAAAGCGGTGACGACGTCGGAGGTAAATTTTGCGTGCTCGTTAATAGACAGGACAGTGCAGTAGAATATGGGAAACTGAAATTGGAACCAGACAATTCTCACAGAGTGGAACAGTATAAAGAGCAATGGCATGAGAATGAGACCAGAAGTAGGACAGAAAAAGGGAGCGAGAAGGCACAGTAGGCATTTGAGCTTTCACGTACGGCAGTGGGAAGAACAGACACCAACTGTCGGAACCTCGCAAGGGGGAGAGGGCAGTTAGATGCTAGATAAACATATAAAAGTGGTAACCGAAGAGAGAGTGAAGACGAAGAGAAAAGGGACGGAGTAAACAGGGACGGCGAACAAATAATGGACTTCTACTAACGTCTGTTACGATCGTTCAAGGATGGAACATTCGCCTCTCCAAATAGGCTCTGGACTGGGAAGGAGCGAAAAGCACCTATATATAAGCGTAATCCCTGATGATTGATGGGATATAGTTTAGAAAGAGTTGCGGGAGAAGCCGCAGAACATGTCTGGTCGCCATAGTCTAGATTCCATAAAATTAGGGCTAAATGCAGTCGAAGGAGAGTTCGACGATCCCCTCCCCCACGGAAGATGAGCGAGGATTTTAAGGAGGTTGAGCTGGCTATGGCAAGTTGCTTTCAGGGAGATAATGTGAGGTTTAAAATGAAAGCCGACGATCAAACGGGAGGCCGAGAAATCCGACAGTATCGCTTTCAGAGATACGGGCTCCATACAGGTAAAATGGAGTATCAGAGACAACAGAACGTCTGGTGACACTGTTGACAACATTCTGGAGTGAGGCTGCTACTAGGCGACAGTCAACACCTGCACAAGCTATAGCAAAGTCATCAACATAAACTGATGAACAAATATTAAATGGGGGAAGAGTGACTAGAAAAAAAGTGGTGCAAAGGACACATCCCTGACGGACACCTTCAGCTTGGATAAAGTCCATGGAAAGTTAATTATTATTCCGAACACGAAATTGTTCTGAAGGAAAAGAGGCAGATTGCTTTGTACCCCTAAGGAATGAGCTTTTGCCAAGATTTTGTATCTCCAAGTTATGTCATGTTACTTTTCAACACAAAAAAAAAAGACTGCGATACCTGAGTGGTTACTAAGAAAGGCATTTATGTAAGCGGAGAAAGGGGTCAGTATCAAACTGGCTCTTACGACAGCCAAACTGGCTAGCGGAGAGGATATTGCCTCTCTAAATACCACACCAAACGTCTGTTTACTAGACGTTCCATTATCTTTCAAACTGGTAAAAGCAATGGGACGATAGTTTGAAGCATCATGGCCCGAAGTACCATGATTACAAAAAGGCAGGACAACTGCACTTTACCACAGCTGGGGATGAACGCCGTAAGATCAAATAAGATTAAAAAGCCTTAAGAGGATTGCTAGGGTTGACGGATGTAAATGCTGAAGCCTATGAACATGAACACCATCAGGTCCAGCTGCCGACTATCGGCAAGCAGAAAGTGTTGACTGTAATTCTAGAAGCATAAAAGGCACATTATAAGACTTCTCTGCTAGAAGAAAAGTCTAAACGTATTAACTCTGGAGACTTGTGGAAAGAAAGGAAGAGAGGATCCCAAAGGCTGAGAGCAGGAAATTGAGAAGGAGGGGGGAATGGGGAAAGAAGGGATGGGAAGGATGGGGCAGGGAAGGGAGGAATTGGGAGTAATTAGGTTTGCTTGGAGGAAGACGACCGATAGATCCAATTCCTCAGACCAATAGCCTCCTCGCTACATCAAGAAGCCCTCTTGAAGAGGACATAAATTTGGAAATAATGTCGGCGCTTAAGTGGACACGTATTACACGGCCAGGGAACACGAATTAGACGTGAACAACGATTGAGATGTGTCATGTGAATTGCGTCACTAGGGAGTCAGGTTGAGTTACAAAACAGTTTTTTTGTTGTAATGTTTTGGTCATAGATTGTTTTTTGGAGTTTGTTATTTTTTTCTCTCTTAAGTTGGAAGTATGACTGAGCACAGCTCAGGTGGTGGCCTGTGTGAGTTGTAGTGAGTATAGAAGATTTTTTATCTGCAGTCTGGAACCCAGCAAAGAGGGAGACGGGTATGGAATGGAGCATTCCATACCCGCCTTCTCTTGTGGTATGTGTACTCTTCATATAGCCTAACTTTAAGTAACTATTTGCAGTGAACTAGTGAGTTTTTTTTTTTTTTTTTTTGTAATATGTGAAACGTGTTGAAGACAGGTTTTGTGTTACATATATTGCTATGTAGATTATATTTAATAACAAAAAAGGCATGATACCGTGACTGGAACAATACACAAATAATCCGGATATAGGAGAGAGGAGCTTACGGCGACGTCTCGGACCGACTTGGACCATTTACAAAGTGAGTAACTTTGTAAATGACCCAAGTCGGACCGAAACGCCGTCTTAAGCTCCTCTCTCCTATATGCGGGTTATTGGTGTAGATTACAATTTTTTTTCTGAAGGTTAGTTTATCTGTCCTTCCAGATGATAACCAAACCTAAAATATTGACCACCAGTTTAATATTTTATGTATGAGTTGACGAAGTTAGAATGGCTTAGTTTTTAAATAACTTAAAATATGATAAATTAGACACATGTGCAACTCTTGGGTATCTTTATTGAGGAAACGTTTCGCCACACAGTGGCTTCATCAGTCCATACGTAGGAGAAACTAGAAGAACAGGAGGAGAATGAGGTAATCAGTCCCTCAACCTTGAGTCGATGTGGTCAGTCCATCAATCTTGATGAAGCCACTGTGTGGCGAAACATTTCCTCAATAAAGATACCCAAGAGTTGCACATGTGTCTAATTTATCAACATGTCGGTTCTCTGAACCATTCATCTACAAACTTAAAATATACCGCTAGACAACTATTTTAACACCCTGATCTTCGTAACAAGTAAAATTTAATATTACATCTTTATGTTTAAGTGATATGACTTATTGTACAGTTTGTTACAGAAAGTGCATGTCATGAAGTACTTAACTAATACTATATGATTCATGTTAATTCTTTAAATTTTGTAATTGCGCTGTAAAGAATGTTCATATTAATCCAATTTAGATTTATCCTTCTTAATCTGAATGTCTCCATCTAAATCTATTTGATTCTTACTCTTTTCAACGAAGCATCCATATGAATAAGCTTTATCCTTTCTCTTTCGATGTGTGTGTCTCTATGTTTATCTATTTTATACATTATCACAATTCGTAATAGACTTTGTTACTGAGAGAGTAGTTGCTTTCTCAGAACAGATCCTGTGGTGCGTCTTATTGTGTTGTTCCTTTCCAGGAACTACATGTAAGCAAGGCTGTGACTATCTCATGCAAGCAACAACAGCTGCCTCTCTAGGTAGGTGCTGTTGTAGGGCTCGGGTCTTCAACTGCTCGGAACTGTAGCAAAATCACTAGATATGTGGCGACAAAGCTAGCAATCTGGAATACCAAATAATAATATTAATATTTAAGTATATTCATTATATCTGATATCTGTGATACATTAAGAATTATATTTTGTTTACTCACATCAACCAGTCTGCTCCTAGCCAAGACATAGAAGCCACGGACACTGAAGGCAGGATAGTTGTCCAGTAAGTCCACCAGATACGTCAACTGTAACGCATGACATGGGTATATATGTTATTAAAGTAAATGGAGTAAATACTACATGAACAAACTTAATCCATCTTACGTAGGGTCCTCTCATCCTGTCAGTCGTCCATTGAATATCCTCGTGCTCGATACGGCGTATGCTGTCAGTGGCCCTATAAACCCCAACAACAACATTGAATATCCTCGTGCTCGATACGGCGTATGCTGTCAGTGGCCCTATAAACCCCAACATCAACATTGAATATCCTCGTGCTCGATACGGCGTATGCTCTCAGTGGCCCTATAAACCCCAACAACAACATTGAATATCCTCGTGCTCGATACGGCGTATGCTGTCAGTGGCCTTATAAACCCCAACAACAACATTGAATAACCTCGTGCTCGATACGGCGTATGCTCTCAGTGGCCCTATAAACCCCAATTACAACATTGAATATCCTAGTGTGATAAAACCTCACTTGCTTTAGACCTTATTGTTAATAACACTGTACATGGTTCGTCAATGAAATAATTAAGAGCATGGTAAAACCAAGGGAAAATTGTAATAAAGTTGGTAGAATTACCGACAATATGTAAAGTAAAAGGACACAAGTGCAACTAATGTGACATTTATTGTAGCAACGTTTCGCTCTCCAGGAGCTTTATCAAGCCATTACAAACAATACATGGACACAGAGGGTATATAAAGGCTCAGAGTGAGGTGAATACTAGTGAGGTACCATTTCGATGTTCACTAGTGGTAGTAGTAGTAGTAGTAGTGGTAGTGACAAAAGCAATTAATTCGTACATGAGTATATCCTTTTATATCCTTTTACTCATGTACGAATTAATTGCTTTTGTCACTACCACTACTACTACTACTACTACCACTAGTGAACATCGAAATGGTACCTCACTAGTATTCACCTCACTCTGAGCCTTTATATACCCTCTGTGTCCATGTATTGTTTGTAATGGCTTGATAAAGCTCCTGGAGAGCGAAACGTTGCTACAATAAATGTCACATTAGTTGCACTTGTGTCCTTTTACTTTACAAGGGAAAATTGGAGAAGAAATGGTGTAAACATTCTCACAGACAATAACACAATGCGGGCAGTCACTGCTCTAGCAACAAAGTGGACGCTCCCAGGACGAACTTAGGACCTTACAAAATTGCGATTAAGAGGAGTCAGTCAATTTTAACAAATGTACAACCGGACCAGATAGCTGTTTGATACAGTGGATTTGGTTCGCTTCTTGCTTATTTTATTCTGACACCATATTATTTCGCCTGCTCTTGCGAATTCCTTTCATTGTTAAAATCTATAGTAAGGCTGATGCATGCAGGGGATGAGATGAAAAGCTGTAAGCCTTCTCCCTGAAAGCTGGCTGCCTTGGATCAACGTCTAGTGCAAGCTGGATGCCAAGGTATTGGTCCAGTGTGTGAGAATGGTATAGCACTGCGTACCTTGTTCCAAGGTTCGTAGGTTCGAGTATCCTTCATTCAAGATCTGTTTATATATATATATATATATATATATATATAATATATATATATATATATATATATGGTTTAGAAAGACACGTAAGCAAACACTATAACATATTTATTAGAAAACGTTTCAGTCCTGGACCTTGATCACTTCTAACATGTTTAGAAGTTAGAAGATGTTTAGAAGTGATCAAGGTCCCAGGACCGAAACGTTTTCTAATAAATATGTTATAGTGTTTGCTTACGTGTCTTTCTAAACCAACTTGTCGGTATTTATTACCAAGGTTTATACCATATATATATATATATATATATATATATATATATATATATGTCGTGCCGAATATGTAAAACTGGTCAATTAGGAAGAACTCACTTAAAATTAAGTCCTTTCTAAAATTTTCTCATGTACGTTTAAAGATATATTTTTTTCATTAATGTTGATGTAAAAATTTATAATTTTGCACCAAAAGGAACTTAGAAAACTTACCTAACCTTATTATAGCAAGAACAATTTATTTTAGCCTAACCCAACTAAATATATTTTTAGATTTGTTTACAATAATTTAATACTAAACAAACACAGTGAAATATATTATTTTCGTTAGGTTCAGAATGATTTTGGCGAAATTATTGCATACACAAATTTTCGCTTATTCCTATATGGCAAGATGAGCGTTGCTATTTAAGCCAAGATCGCAAGTTCTGCCTATTCGGCACGACATATATATATATATATAATATATAATATATATATATATATATATATATATATATATATATATATATATATATATATATATTATATATATGTGCGTGTGTGTGTTGTGTGTGTGTGTGTGTGTGTGTGTGTGGTGTGTGTGTGTGGTGTGTGTATGTGTGGAATAGGTAAAACTTGCGATTTTGACATAAATAGCAACGCTCTTCTTGCCGAATAAGATAAGCGAAAATTTGTGAATGCAATAATTTCGCAAAAAAATCATTCTGAACCTAACGAAAAAATATATTTCATTGTGTTTGTTTATTATTAAAATATTGTAAACTTTTCTAAAATATACTTAGTTGGATTAGGCTAAATTAAACTGCGCTTGTTATAGTAAGGTTGGGTAAGTTTTCTAGGTTGTTTTAGTACAAAATTATTAATTTTTCTTTAAGATAAATGAAAAAAGTATGACTTTCAACGTATTAGCGCCGTGGCCTGGTGGCTAACGCTCTCGCTTCACACGGCGAGGGCCTGGGTATCGATTTCCCAGCCAGAGTTAGAAACATTGGACGTGTTTCTTTCCACTGTTGTCCATGTTCCCCATCAGTTTAAAATGGGTACCTGGGTGTTAGTCGATGGTGTGGGTCGGCATCCTGGGTGTTAGTGGACTGGTGTGGGCACATCATGGGTGGTAGTGGACTGGGATGTGGGTCTCATCCTGGGTGTTAGTGGAATGGTTGTGGGTCACATCCTGGGTGTTAGTGGACTGGTGTGGTTCGGTCACATCCTGGGTGTTAGTGGACTTGTGGGGGTCACATCCTGGGTTGTTAGTGGAATGGTGTGGGTTCAATCCTGGGTGTTAGTGCGACTGGTGTGGGTCACATCTGGGTAAGGTGTTGTGGATGGGGTGGGGGGGGTGTTGGGGGGGTGTGGGGGGGTTTTCACAATCCTTTGGGTGTTAGGGTGGTGGTAGGGTGGGGGGACTGGTGTGGGTCACATTCCGGGTGTTAGTGTATGGTGGGTCGCATCCTGGGTGTTAGTCGTATGTGTTGTGGGTCGCATCCTGGGTGTTGTTAGTCGACTGGGTGTCCGCTGTCGCATCTGGGAGCTCTGACTTAATTTGCCCGAGATGTCAGCTTAAAACAAGTGGCTTTATATGTAGTAGTATGTCTTTGTTGTCATGCTAGGACTGTATAACCATGTACATGTACTTGGTAGTTAATAAAAGATTATATGTTTACTGACCATCAGCTGCTCAGGATAAGGTATTATCGCCCACATTTGCAAGAGTTTAATGTTTACGCGGCAATTAAAATATTGGAAGCACCACATTCTGGAGGTGTTATCAATTTTCAATCTGTATTTCCATACAAAAAAAAAGTAATGAATAAAAAATTAACAACTATAAAATTCTTAATTTTATTAACATGTAGTTGTTACGATTATAAAAGAGCACAGGCTCACAAATTATTGACAACGGTGTTATAATGGTTAACAATTACTGATGTGGAAATTAGGACACCCAAGTGTCTTATATGTGTGTTAATTCTACTCCAGGATTAGTGTTATATAGCTTTCCAGAGGTCATGGTAGGTGGGGTTCCTGGATAGTGTTATCTTAGCGTTCCGAGGTCATGGTTGGTGAGGTCCAGGTTAGTGTTATCAAGAGCGTTCAGAGGTTATGGTTGGTGGGTCCAGGATATGTTTGTTATCATAGTGTTCCTGAGGTTATGGTAGGTGGGTCAGGATAGTGTTATCATAAGCGTTCCAGAGGTTTATGGTTCAGGTGGGCTCCAGGTTAGTGTTATCATAGCGTTCCAGAGGTCCGGGTAGGTGGGTCCAGGATGTGACTATATAGCGTGCTGAGGACTACGGTAGGTGGGTCCAGGGATAGTGGTCATCATAGAGTTCCAGAGGTATGGTAGGGTGGGTCCAGGAGAGTGTTATCATAGCGTTCCAAGGTCATGGTAGGTGGGTCTCAGGATAGTGTTTCATAGCGTTCCAGAGGTTCATGTAGGTGGGTCCTGGATAGTGTTATCTTAGCGTTCTGAGGTATGGTAGGGGTGGGTTCCAGGATAGTGTTATTCATAGCGTTTACCAGAGGTCATGGTAGGTGGCGTCCAGGATAGTGTCATCATACTGGTTCATAAAAGGTCATGGTAGGTTTCGGACAAAGATGGTGTTTACCAACATCAGTTCCAAGTCGCAGGATGGGCTGAAGAAAAGGAGGCGCTGGTTATTTCTACTATTTGACTTCGTTTTACTTATTAAACGGACGTAGAGGGAAACTTTCGCTTACTCTCCAGCTGTTGTCCCCTCAAGGGAGGGTCCTTGACTCTAGTGGGGGTTGCTTGATCTTTGGAATAGGTTCTGTGCTTCGGTTTCCGGATTGACCCTGTATACCTTCCTTACCCATACACAGTATTTTATTCATTACGGGCTTAGCACTCTCCCATTATTATAATAATCATCCAGCTCATTGTATTTCTATCTTCATCTTCTCATCCTCTTTCTTTTTTTCTTGTACTCTTTCTCTGCCGTCAGTGTTCTAACAACGGAACGCAATTCGAACAAAGTGCTCTTTGAAGACAAGTTCGTAGTCCCTTATAGCTTAATCTTGTTTCTGAGAATCTCAATAATGTATTCTGTTGTTTGTCGACTATCGTCTGTTGGTAGGTAGAATAGAAGTCCTTGGAATCTTGGAGTTCAAGTGATAATGGGCTTGCAAGAGAAAATGAATTCTAGCATGTATAGCGCAAGAATGTCAGTTGATTTTATTCTCTCATTTTCACCTCAGTCACATCTCACTTAGTCTGTGTTTTGATATGTTGAGAAGGTCAGTCAACTTGTGATGAGTTGCTGAGAAAGAGCCTCTAGGATAGGCCGTATCCCTGCTGGCCAGTAAGCTATGTGCCAACTGCCTACCATAAATCGTATATTTATCATACAGTTCGGGATGTTAAGTTCATATTTTAAATGTTCATATAATTATATTATCAATAAGCAATTTCATTGCTTCACCAATGAGACCACGGGTGGTCTGGTCAGTATGCCACAGGATTGTCCAAACTCGCCATAAGAGCAACTGTGATACTATGCATCATGTCACATCATTACAATCGCAAAGCATCTTCCTGGCCACAATATCATTCAGGAAAACACATGCGACTACTCTTACACACTTTACCCTGACCCTCTATTAGTACGTCTTGGATTATTTTAGACACGCTCTCTTTACACAACAAAAAATTTTTTGAAAAAGTTAAGTTGCTTGGCCTTTGGATTTATTAAACTGTATAGTACACAGAACACTTTAACATGTTATAAGTTCGGAGGTGTGGAAAACTAGTGCAACTTAAGTTTCAGTTACCACGTTATCACTCAGTAAAGAAACTAGTTGCTACTAAAACTAGTCACCCAAAGTAACCCTTTTACATACACGTTGCTTTGTTCAGTCACCAGTTTTACTAGATATTGGCCACAGTATTATCACTTTTGTTAATGTGTTGATTGTAACTAGGTTACAGTATGTGGGTCACTAGGCTACAATAACAGGTGTGCACTAGGCGGCTACAATCTCCAGTGTGTCACTGGGTTATTTAATCACCAGTGTGTCCACTATGTTATTAATCACCAGTGTGTCATAGGTTATTTTCACCCAGGGTGTCACTAGGCACAATCACCATGTGTCTTTAGGATACAATCACCAGTTGAGTAACTAGGCAACAATCACAATGTATGTATCAATAGGCTATCAGTCACTTGTGTATTCACTATAGGCAACTATTACCAGTGTGTCATAGTCTACTGTACATTGTAGCATTAGTCTATAAACACCGAGTGTTTACTAGTTACAACCACAAGTGTGTACTACTCTTACTATACCAGTGTGCCATAGCCATCAATCTCCAGTTTCAAATAGTCTACAATATCCTGTAGTGTCTTAGGCAATCAACACCTGTGTGTCTATAGTCTACAACCACCAATGTGTCACTTGTTTACCAATCCCAGTGTATTACTCTACAATCAGCAGTGTCTCACTAGTGTTGTCTCTAGGCTACAATCACCGATGCACTAAGGTTACAATCACTGCTGTATCCACTTCGTTACAATCACCAGTGTTATCATTAGTCTACAAATCAACCAGTGTGGCTGTTTTATAGGTTTATTGGCGGTGGCGGATGTCTTGGTAGCGAGGTTTCATGAAAAAAGTCTTAGGAGGTTCTTACTTTATTTGCAAAAGTCGTGGTGGGTACACAGGCTTGGTGTGTTTTTGTGCCCTGGCCGGGAGGCCCACATGCCCAACAAGGGGAGAGAGAGGAGTTGGCTTTTTGCTGTTCTAGGCCACTGTGAGATCGTGAGCGAGTGGGGACAGCGTCCCACTGACTGGGAGGCGAGATGGAGGCAGCACCTGAGTGCCGCAAAATACACGGAAACTTAAGCTGGGCAGACAGATCAGTGCTGTTGTGCAGACAGGACGGCTGTCTACATTTGCTCGGCCTCTACCATCACGGCGTCCTGACGTGATGGTTTAAAAAAAAAAAATTGGTCTCTCTCTCTTGCCAGGAACAGGGGCACAAAACACAAAATAAAAAAACATGTAATTACTATGGTAATGGAAAAAAAAAACTTCCTACAGGGAGGGAGAAAAAAACACTGTGGGTGTGTAAACATCGTGGTCATAGGCAGTGAGCGTCGTGGGCATAACTGCACGCTTCCTGCATTAGACAGTTATGCATCACAGCAGACATTACTGCAGCTGTGATGTGTATGTATGGTCTACGGTTCTCCTCTGGAACAAAAAAAAACAAAAATAAAACAAAAAAAAAGTTAAAATAAATAAAAAAAAATAGGTTGAAGCATTCATCGTAGGAAGTCCACTGCAGGTTTTACTTAACTGGGGCACGAATTGCTGGTTGCCCTCGAGTGAGGTGATCAGTCCAAAACTCGGCAACTGGGAGGAATTCGGCCAAGCGACACTTCTCGGCTGGTACTGTCGCTGGGCTGTCACTGCCGGCGAGGTGGAGCTGATTCGTGGCGTGAGTCAGGGCAGAGACGCATGGGCGAATAATTCTGGGAGTTGTAACAGACCACCAGACTGCGTGAGTGAGCTAGCAGTCAAAGTGATTTCTGTTGTGCAGGAGCTCATGTAGCTTGTCGACCGAGGCTGACCAGCACTGCCGGACAGGGCTAATGCAGTTGATGAGTGACATTTCTCTCAGCAGTTGTGGAAGTTATAGCAGAGGTTAGTCTAGGCATCCCCAGGACCTGTTTCTCTACAATATAACTGCAATCTGAAGGTCTGGAGGTGATGTGAAACAATTCTCGATGGGAATTGTAGCAGGATACGATTCTGCAGATCTATGACGCCGACGACTTAACAGCTTTTGTTTGTATAAGGGGCTCATATGCTAAGGGGCTGTCTATAGCAGCTGTCAAAAATGCGCTTGTTCACTCACCGGGTGACAACCAAAGGTGTACAAGGGGTTGGCCAAGACTGTGGTCGACACACAGTGGACTCTAGACCACACAGAACTATGGAAAAACTGCACAAACACCCGTGGTACATGTGGTTACAACAAGGCTTAAATAGCAATGATATTTTCTGCACAAGATTGACACTATGCCATACTCTAACATGTGAGAAACTGACTGAGAGGAATTAACACACGACATGTCAGGCGTGACGTCGCCGAGGTGACATCAGCCAGCACTGTGCCCAGGCAGACATCTCGAGGTGACGTCGGTCAGACATCGTGACGTCTTAAGTCGGGGGGCAGCAGCATCGGTGACGTCAGGCAGACATCGTGATGTCATGAAAGTCGAGGCAGCAGCATCGTGACGTCTCATGTGATGCAGGCAGCAGACCACGGCATGAGGCCTGGGACGTATGGCTCACCAATCATGTGGCTCTAGATCCACGTGGCTTGTCCACACCCCGTTGGCATCAGGATCACGTGGCATCGTGATCTATGTGGCTTCGCTAATCCACGTAGCTTCGAGGTAGCCGGGCACTTCGGAGTATAACATATGGCAATGAATTACACGGAAAACAGCAGAAAACACAGGCAGAGGGAGTGAGCACATAGTAGTGGAATGTCAGGGTGGTAGGTCGGTGAGGGGTAAGTGAGGCAGGAACTGGCCACTTACTCCTCTTCTCCAAAACAAACACGAGACATGTACACTGAACACACAATTCACCACAAAACTCCACCTATGGCTTGCTGAAATAACGTGCCAAGTGAACAACAACTGCAGAACATACACGTGACGCTGATCACGTGACTTGAGTAACAGCGTGGGAACGCTGTAGGTGGAGTCACTGGGACGCGGCCACTTCAATTCTCGAGAAAATTCGGCAAATTTCGACTTGATTACTGCTTTGTTCTGTGTTCTGGATGCGAAATTGTGCAGACACGACATTAGGATAACTCCGTTGATGTGGGCGGGATGTTTATAGTGTGTGTGATGAAGTGAACCACAACTTTATTCTATATTTTCCTTCATCTCTGCAGGCAAACACACTTACTGCGACCACCGCTGTCCAATGTTTTTACAGGGTTATTGGTGGATGTCTTGGTAGCGGGGTCAATGATAACGGCTTCGGAGGCTTCTTACTTTATTTGTGTTTTGGCCCATGGCCCCTGGGAAGAGGGCCAGTTGTTGTCTGAGTCTAGGCCGCTGAGAGTGAGGAGTGGGACCAGCGTCCCCTGATGGGCAGGCTAGAGAGGGCAGAACCTGGTGCAGCGAATACGACTAAGCAGGCCAGACAGCATAGGGCGGTCTGGGCAGACAGTCCAGGCTGTCTACAACTAGGCTACTATCACCAGTGACACTGGGCTACATCACCAGTGTGTCACCAGTCTACCATCATCAGTGTGTCACTAGTCTACATCACCAGTGTTGTCCTAGATATTTAGTACAAAATTTATTGATTTCTCTATTATGTTTTCCTATTTCTAGCTATAGAACTCCAGCATTGTAAAATTGATTGTGCCCTTTAATGGGAAGTGTTTGTATATAATAAAACAATTACAGAAATAGCGAATTAATACATAAAGTTCATCTTCAGAGAAGCTTCGTGAAGCCTAGTGAGGGACACAGTTCCCTTCACTAGGCTCGTACACTGTATTATCTTTTAATATCATGATAAACAATGACAAAAGTTACATATGTGGAAACATTCAGTAGCTCATTCTTTCCTTACAACGTTTCTTAAATCAAAAGAGGCACTACTACCGAGACTGGAACGATACAAAAATACCCGAACGAAGAAGAAGAGGAGCTTACGACGACGTTTCGGTCCGACTTGGACCATTTAATAAAGTCACACTTTTGATTTTAGCTATAATGTTCAAGTCGGACGAAACGTCTTCGTAAGCTCCTTCTCTTCTCCATGTGCGGGTTTTTTGTGCAACGTTTTATTCTTTACTGCGTGCTGCATGAGGAACACTGGTATAAACAATACCCAACATCACAAGATAAAGTGCTATATGAGGTCAGGCTCAGAGAAAGATAACATGTGAGATCATGAAAACTGAGAGATCTAGTATTTCGTGAGGCCAGGGTATAAGTGACACCAAGTATTGAGTTAAGTCAAATATTGGTGAGATAAAGAGATGACGATAAGGACTATTATTTCATTATATAAGTCACGGACATTGTTTTCAGTAGGTTTTGCCAACATGTATCAATGGCCTGTTGTACTTAATGGTAGATGGAGGATTTGTTATGGTGAATTGAGCAGTGAAGGGTGCCCTTCCTCAGTCACATGATGCCAAAAATGAAGGTTGCAGTACATTACGCGTTCATTTGTTTGTTTTATCCTTAATTTTAAATTTATGGCGTCTGTCACATGGCATGCCACCTCATAAATTGGCAGATGTATTATCAAATCACTTATCCAAAATGTTAGGGCTGTCCACTGCTTGCAGTATATATGAGACACTAGAGACCTGCTTTTTTGACTACCATAATGGTCAGTAAGACGAAATTCACTAGCTAAGATGCTATTTCATTGAAGAGGTCCCAATCGATCAAATAATATTGAGGCCCTTTCCCAGCAGTGTCACTGCAGACTCATCTTGCACTCTTCGTGTTCTGGTTTCACCAACCTCGTGGACTACGGCCGGTCAGGTTCCTTTCCTGATTCGGAAATAACATTTACAAATATAATGGTTTATTATAGTGAGCTATAAGAGGATCCGTTTGAAACAGATTTTACCACGCTCAACATTTGGCTTAGGTATAGGAACGACTTCTTTATCATTTTTTTGTTTCCTAGGCTTTGATAACTCGTTGCACTTCAGAAAACTTGCTCAACATTGACGAGTCCTCCATATTTTTAATACTACAAAAAGGGAAATGGTCCATATCCTTTCTGACGTTTGCTCATCAAAGATGATATTATTTAATAACTTAGTATACAAGAACTAGTACGCTGTTTCTTACACCTTGACCTCAAAATAAAGCAAGGAGTTATAAGTTGCTTCCTCTGGTACTCGCATTCTGCAGTGGATCAATATCTTTTAGAAAAACAAGAATTCAATTTGAGGAGACATTGCCTATGTAAAGTTTCAAACATACATAATCACTCTGCTAAACAGAAATCCTTCCTTATACACTATAACACAAAGTGGATACCATCTTTGATGACGACCTGACTTCCACCACTGGGCCAATACGCTACACATTCACCAGGCTTTTCCGAGAAACCACAGAGATGTAGCGCCTTGTACCACAAAACTATGAAAAGATCTTTGTATGATCATAAAACGTCACAGTAAGAGTGGTATATACAATATACGAGTTATATAGAATGTGATAATAAAGTATGTCGGGAGACCGGTCTCAGACACGCCATCAGGGGAAATATGCCAGCAGGGAGGGATATAACCAGATGAATGAACGAGTGTCCATCGCTACTTTCATTCTACGTCATGGACTGTGTGATTAGCGCTTCAAAAGAAGCGCTAAGCCCACGATGGTCTTTCAGCCAACTGGGCATGGGGTGGGTAGGTAGTGGCCCAGGATCATTGAGTTAGGTTAGGGTGGAGAAATAACAGAGGATAATTAGTTAGATCTGTAAAGGGATTATTAAAGTTTCTGTAATAAATCTGTTGTTGTCAAAAGAGGGAGTCTGTGTCAAAGGTGAAGCGTCAGGAAGAAGGGAAGATAAAGTTAGGACTGTTAAAGCACGGTGGACGACGTGCACGGTAACATTTTGCGTGCTCGTTAATAGTCAGGACAGTGCAGTAGAATATGGGAAACTGAAATTGGAACCAGATAATTCTACTCAGAGTTGGAACAGTATAAAGAGCAATGGGCATGAGGGAAATGATGACCAGAAGTGGGACAGAAAAAGGGGCGAGAAGCCCAAGTAGGTATTTGAGCTTTCACGTCCGGCAGTGAGAAGAACGCACCAACTGTCGGAACTCGCAAGGGGGAGAGAGGCAGTTAGACGCTAGATAAACATATAAAAGTGGTAACCGAAGAGGAGTGAAGACGAAGATGAAAAGGGACAGAGTAAAACAGGGTCGGCGAACAAATAATGGACTTCTACTAAACGTTCCTGTTACGATCGTTCAAGGATGGAACATTCGCCATCCAAATAGGTCTGGATGGGAAAAGGAGCGAATACAGCACCTATTATATAGGTTAATCCCTGATGATGATGGGATATGTTTAGAAGAGGTTGCGGGTGAAAGCCGCCCAGAAACATGTCTGCGTCGCCATTAGTCTAGGATTCCATAAAAATTAGGGGACCTAACAATGCAGTCGAAGGAGAGTTCGACGATCCCCCCACCCCCCACGGAAGATGAGCGAGGATTTTAAGGAGGTTGGTTGAGCTGGCTGTGGCAAGTTGCTTTTAGGGAGATAATGTAGAGGGTTTTAAAAATGAAAAGCCGACGATCAACAGAAGGCCGCCGAGAAATCCGTCAGTATCGCTTTCAGAGATACGGTCCCCATACAGGTAAAATGGCGTATCAGAAGACGACAACAGAACGTTGGTGAAACGTGTCTGACTAAATTTAGGAGTGAGGGGCTGATACTAGGCGACAGTCAGCACCTGACAAAGCTATAGCAAAGTCATCAAATATAACTGATGAACAAAATATTAAAAGGGGGAAGAGTGACTAGAAAAAAAGTGGTGCAAAGGCCACATCCCTGACGGACACCTTCAGCTTGGATAAAGTCCAGGGAAAGTTTTTTTATTTCCCGAACAGAAAATTGTTCTGAGGAAAAGAGGCAGATTGCTTATGTACCCCTAAGGAAATGAGCTATTTGGCAAGAATTTTATATCTCCATGTTAGTCATGTTACTTTTCAACACAAAAAAAAAAAAAATAGACTGCGTTACCGGAGTGGTTCTAAGAAGGCATTTTTGTAAGCGGAAGAAAGGGTTCAGTATTCAAAACTGGCTTCTTTACGACAGCCAAACTGGTAGCGGAGAGGATATTGCCTCTCTAAATACCCACACCAAACGTTGTTTACTAGTACGTTCCATTATCTTTCAAACTGGTTAAGCAATGGGACGATAAGTTGAAGCATCATGAACCGAAGTACCATGATTACAAAAAAGGCCAGGTCTACTGCAACTTTACCACCAGCTGGGGCAGATGTACGCCCGTAAGATCAATATAAGGATTAAAAAGGCCTTAAGAGGATGCTAGGGTTGAGGATTGTAAACGGCTGAAGCTCATGAACATGAACACACATCAGGTCCAGCTGCCGACTTCGGCAACGCAGAAGAAGTGTTGACTGTAATTCTAGAAGCATAAAAGGCACTTATAAAGACTTCTTGCTAGATAGAAAAAGTCTAAACGTATTAACTCTGGAGACTTGTGGGCAAGAAAGGAAGAGAGGATTCCAAAGGCTGAGAGAGGAAATTGAGAAGGAGGTGGAGGGAAGGGAATGGGGAAAGAAGGGATGGGAAGGATGGGGCAGGAAGGGACAAGGATTGGGAGTAGAGTAATTAGGTTTGCTTGGAGGAAGACGACCGATAAGATTCCAATTCTCAGACCATAGCTCCTCGCTACATCAACGAAGCCCTCTTGACTGAGGACATAAATTTGGAAATAATGTCGGGCGCTTAAGGGACCGTATACAGGCCAGGGAACACGAATTAGACGTGAACACGATTTGAGATGTGTTCATGTGAATTGCGTCACTAGGGAGGTCAGGTTGAGTTACAAAACAGTTTTTTTTGTTGTAATGTTTATGGTCATGATTGTTTTTTGAGTTTGTTATTTTTTCTCTCTTATGTTGGTAATATGATCGACTGAGCTCAGCTCAGGTGAGTGGCCTGTGTGAGTTGTTGAGCAGGTATATGAAGATTTTTTATCCTGCAGTCTGTGAACCCAGCAAAGAGGGAGACGGGTATGGGAGGAGCATTCCATACCAGCCCTTTCTCTTGTGGGTTTGCAATGTGTACTCTTCATATAGCCTAACTTTAAGTAAATATTTGCCCCATGTGAACTATGTGATTTTTTTTTTTTTTTTTTTGTAATATGTGAAACGTTTGAAGACAGAGTTTTTGGGTTACATATATTGCTAAGTAGATTATTATTTAATAACAGAAAAGGCATGTATACCCTGACTGGAATACAATACACAAATATCCGGATATAGGAGAGAGGAGCTTACGGCGACGTCTCGGACCGACTTGGACCCATTCCAAAGTGAAGGTAACTTTGTTTAATGACCCATGTCGGACCGAAACCGAAAACGCCGGTCTTAAGATCCTCTCCCTATATGGGTTTTGGTGTAGATTACAATTTTTTTTCTGAAGGTTAGTTTATCTGTCTTCCAGTGTTAACCAAACCTAAATATATTGACCACCAGTTTAATATTTTATGTATGAGTTGAACGAAGTTTGAATGGCTTAGTTTTTAAAAATAACTTAAAATATGATAAATTTGACACATGTGCAACCTCTTGGGTATCTTTATTGAGGAAACGTTTCGCCCACAGTGGTTCATCAGTCCATACGTAGGAGAAAAGAAAACAGATGAAACAGGAGGAGAATGAGGTAAATCAGTCCCTCAACTTGAGTCGATGTGGTCAGTCCATCAATCTTGATGAAGCCACTGGTGGCGAAACATTTACTCAATAAAGATACTCTAGAGTTGCACTGTGTCTAATTGTATCACAATGACGGTTCTCTTGAACATCATTACAAAAACTTATAAATTATACCGCTAGCCAACTATTTTTACACCCTGATCTTCGTAACAAGTAAAATTTAATATTTATCTTTATGTTTAAGTGATATGACTTATTTGTACAGTTTGTTACAGAAAGTGCATGTCATGGAAGTTCTTAACTAATCTATATGATTCATGTTAATTCTTTCAAATTTTGTAATTGCGCTGTAAAAGAATGACATATTAATCCCAATTTAGGATTTTTCTTCTTATCTGAATGTCTCCATCTATATCTATTTGATTCTTAACTCTTTTCAACGAAGCATCCATTGATATGCTTTATCCTTTCTCTTTCGATGTGTGCTGTCTCTCTATGTTTAATCTATTTGTATTACATTTATAACAATTCGTTAATAGACTTTGTTACTGAGAAGTAGTTGCTTTACAGAAACAGATCCTGTGGTGCGTCTTATGTGTTGTTCCTTTCCAGGAACTACATTGTAAGCAATGGCTGTGACTATATCATGCAAGCAACCAACAGCTGCCTTCTAGGTAGGTGCTGTTTGTAGGGCTGGGTCTTCAACTGCTCGGAAATGTTAGCATAATCACTGATATGTGGCGACCAATGCTAGCAATCTTGGAATACCACAATAATATTATTAATATTTACGTATATTCTTTTTTATATCTGATTATCTGTTGATACATAGAATTTTATTTTGTTACTCACATAACCAGTCTGACTCCTCGCCAAGGGACATAGAACCACAGGGGGAAACTGAAGGCAGGTAAGTTGTCCATTATGTCCACCTGATACGTCTCAACTGTAACGCATGTCAGGGGTATTTATGTTATTAAAGTAAATGGAGTAAATACTACATGAACAAACTTAATCCATCTTACGTAGGGTCCTTTCTCATCTGTCAGTCGTCCATTGAATATCCTCGTGGGCTCGATACGGCGTATGCTGTCAGTGGCCCTATTAACCCCAACAAACAACATTGAAATATCCTCGTGCTCGATACGGCGTATGCTGTAGTGGCCCTATGAAACCCCAACATAACACTTGAATATCCTCCGTGCTCGATTACGGGCGTATGCTCTCAGTGGGCCCTATAAACCCAACCAACAACATTGAAAATCCTCGGTCGTACGGGCGTATGCTTGTCTGTGGCCTTATAAACCACCAACAAACAACATTGAATAACCTCGTGCTCGATACGGCGTATGCTCTCAGTGGACCTATAAACCCCAATTACAACATTGAATATCCTGTGTGATAACCTCACTTGCTTTAGACCTTATTGTTAATAACTTCTGTACATGGTTCGTCACTTGAAATAATTATGAGCATGGTAAAAAACCAAGGGGAAAATTGTACATAAAAGTTGGTAGAATTACCGGACAATATGTAAAAGTAAATGGACACAAGTCGCAAACTAATGTGACATTTATTGTAGCACGTTTCGCTCCCAAGGAGCTTTATCAAGCCATTACAAATCAATACATGGACACAGGGGGTATATAAAGGCTCAGAGTAGGTGGAATTACTAGTGAGGTACCATTTCGATGTTCATAGTGGTTGTAGTAGTAGTAGTAGTGGTAGTGACAAAAGCAATTAAATCGTACATGTGTATATCCTTTTATTCCTTTTACTCATGTACGAATTAAATGGCTTTTGTCACTACCACTACTACTACTAATACTACCACTTGTGAACATCGAAATGGTACCTCACTAGTATTACCTCACACTCTGAGCCTTTATATACCTCTGTGTCCATGTATGTGTTGTAATGGCTTGATAAAGCTCCTGGAGAGCGAAAACGTTGCTACATAAATGTCACTTTAGTCTTGACTTGTGTCCTTTTACTTTACAAGGGAAAATTGGAGAAGAAATGGTGTAATCATTCTCACAGACAAATAAACACAATGCGGGCAGTCACTGCTCTAGAACAAAAGTGGACGCTCACCAGGACGAAATTAGGACCATACAAAATTGCGATTAAGAGGAGTCAGTCAATTTTTAAAATGTACAAACGACCAGATAGCTGTTTGATACAGTGGATTTGGTTGCTTCGATTCTTGTTATTTTATTTCTGACACCATATTATTTCGCATGCTCTTGCGAATTCCTTTCATTGTTAAAAATCTATAGTAAGGTGATGCATGCAGGGGATGAGATGAAAAGCTGTAAGCCTTCTCCCTGAAAGTGGCTGCCTTGGATCAACCGTCTTGTGCAAGCTGGATGCCAAGGTTTGGATTCCAGTGGTGGTGAGAATGGTTTAGCTCTGCGTACCTGTTCCAAGGTTCGTAGGTGCGAGTATCCTTCAATTCAGAGATCTGTTTATATATTTATATTATATATATATATATAATATATTATATTATATATATATTTATGGTTAAGAAAAGACACGTAAGCAATACACTATAACATATTTATTCAGATATCGTTTCGTCATGGACTTGATCACTCTAAATGTTTAGATGTTAGAAGATGTTTAGAGAAGTGATCAAGGTCCAAGGACGATAAACGTTTTCTAATAATTTGTTATGGTGTTTGCTTACGTGTCTTTTCCTAAACCAATTGTCTCGGTATTTATTACCCAAGGTTTATATCCAATATATCATGTTATATTATATTATATATATATATTATATATGTCGTGGCCGAATATGATTGTAAAACTGAGTCAATTAGGAAAAAAAGAAACCACTTAAAATTAAGTCCTTTCTAATAAATTTTCTCATGTACGTTTAAAGATTATATATTTTTTTCATTAATGTGTGTAAAAATTTATAATTTTGCACCAAAAGGACCTTAGAAATACTTTACCTACTCATTATTATAGCAAAGAACAATTTTTTTTAGCCTTATACCATCTAATTTATATTTTTAGATTTGTTTACAATAATTTAATACTAAACAAAACACAGGGTGAATTATATTATTTTCGTTAGGTTCAGAATGATTTTGGCGAAATTATTGCATACACAAAATTTTCGCTATCCTAAATACGGCAAGATGAGCGTTGCTATTTTTAAGCCAAGATCGCAAGTTCTGCCTAGCTCGCACGACTTATTCATATTTTATATATAATATATATATACTAATATTTATATATATATATATATACTATTATATTTATATAGATATATATATATATATATATCTGTGCGTGTGTGGTGTGTGTGGTGTGGGTGTGTGTGTCGTGTGTGTGTGTGTGTGTGTGTGTGGGTATGGTGGATTAGGTAAAACTGCTCGATTTTGACATAATAAGCAATCGCTCTTCTTGCCGAATAAGATAAGCGAAAATTTGTGAATGCAATAATTTCGCAAAAAACTTCATCTGAACGCCTAACGTAAAATATATTTCATTGTGTTGTTTATTATTAAAAATATTGTAAAAACTTTTCTAAAAATATACTTAGTTGATTAGGCTAAATTAAACTTGCGCTTGTTATAGTAAGGTTGGGTAAGTTTGCTAGTTTGTTTTGTACAAAATTATTAATTTTTCTTAAGATAAATGAAAAAAGGTATGACTTTCAACTGTTGAATTAGCGCCGTGGCTGGTGGCCCTAATGCTCTCGCCACGTCACACGAGAGGTCAGGTTCGATTCCAAGTGCGGGTTGACATGAAACAACTGCGCGTGAGTTTCCTTTACACCGGTTGTCTATGTTAATCATCAGTAAAATGGTTACTTGGTGTTAGGGGACTGTGTGGGTCGCATCCTGGGTGTTGGTGGACTGGAGATGTGGGTCAAATCTGGGTGTTAGGGGGGACTGGTGTGGGTCACGTCCTGGGTGTTAGTGGATGGTGTGGTCAATCCTGGGTGGTTAGGAGACTGGTGTGGGTCGGCATCCTGGGGTTTAGTGGACTGGGTGGGTCACATTCCTGGGTGTTTGTGGACGGTGTGGGTCACACCTGGGTGTTAGTGGGACTGGTGTGGGTTCGCATCCTGGGTGTTTAGTGGCGACTGGTGTGGGTCACATCCTGGGTGTTAGTGGACTGGTGTGGGTTCCAAAATCCTGGGAGTTAGTGGGACTGGTGTGGGTCACTTTCTGGGTGGGGGTAGTGGAAGACTGGTGTGGGTCGCATCCTGGTGTTAGTGGCGGTGTGGGTCACATTCTGGGTGTTTGTGGACTGGTGTGGGGTCGCATTCCTGGGTGTTAGTGGGATGGTGTGGCGGTCGCATCCTGGGTGTTAGTGGATGGAGTGGGTCACATCTGGGTGTGTAGTGGACTGGTTGTGGGTCACATCCTGGGTGTTAGTGGACTTGGTGTGGGTCACATTCTGGGTGTTAGTGGACTGGTTGGGTAACATCTGGGTGTTAGTGTTGTTGTGGTCAATCCCTGGGTGTTTTAGTGGATGGTTGGGCGTCAATCCTGGGGTGTTAGTGGATGGTTGGTCAACTTCTGGCGTGTTAGTGGGACCTGGTGTGGGTCACATCCTGGGTGTTAAGTGGATGGTGTGGGTCACATGCCTGAAGTGTAGCGGACTGGGTGTGGGTTCGTATCCTGGGTGTTAGTGGAATGGATGTGGGTCGCATCCTGGGTGTTGTTTGTGGACTGGTGTGGGTTCGCATCCTGGGTGTTAGTGGACTGGTGTGGGTTCGCATCTGGGAGTTAGTGGACTGGTGTGGGTCGCATCCAGGGTGTTAGTGAACTGGGGGTCGCATCCTGGGTTGTTAGTGGACTGGGTGTGTCGCATCATGGGTGTTAGTTGGGACTCCTGGAGGGTAACGCTCTCGCTTCACACGGCGAGGGCCTGGGTATCGATTTCCCAGCCAGAGTTAGAAACATTGGACGTGTTTCTTTCCACTGTTGTCCATGTTCCCCATCAGTTTAAAATGGGTACCTGGGTGTTAGTCGATGGTGTGGGTCGGCATCCTGGGTGTTAGTGGACTGGTGTGGGCACATCATGGGTGGTAGTGGACTGGGATGTGGGTCTCATCCTGGGTGTTAGTGGAATGGTTGTGGGTCACATCCTGGGTGTTAGTGGACTGGTGTGGTTCGGTCACATCCTGGGTGTTAGTGGACTTGTGGGGGTCACATCCTGGGTTGTTAGTGGAATGGTGTGGGTTCAATCCTGGGTGTTAGTGCGACTGGTGTGGGTCACATCTGGGTAAGGTGTTGTGGATGGGGTGGGGGGGGTGTTGGGGGGGTGTGGGGGGGTTTTCACAATCCTTTGGGTGTTAGGGTGGTGGTAGGGTGGGGGGACTGGTGTGGGTCACATTCCGGGTGTTAGTGTATGGTGGGTCGCATCCTGGGTGTTAGTCGTATGTGTTGTGGGTCGCATCCTGGGTGTTGTTAGTCGACTGGGTGTCCGCTGTCGCATCTGGGAGCTCTGACTTAATTTGCCCGAGATGTCAGCTTAAAACAAGTGGCTTTATATGTAGTAGTATGTCTTTGTTGTCATGCTAGGACTGTATAACCATGTACATGTACTTGGTAGTTAATAAAAGATTATATGTTTACTGACCATCAGCTGCTCAGGATAAGGTATTATCGCCCACATTTGCAAGAGTTTAATGTTTACGCGGCAATTAAAATATTGGAAGCACCACATTCTGGAGGTGTTATCAATTTTCAATCTGTATTTCCATACAAAAAAAAAGTAATGAATAAAAAATTAACAACTATAAAATTCTTAATTTTATTAACATGTAGTTGTTACGATTATAAAAGAGCACAGGCTCACAAATTATTGACAACGGTGTTATAATGGTTAACAATTACTGATGTGGAAATTAGGACACCCAAGTGTCTTATATGTGTGTTAATTCTACTCCAGGATTAGTGTTATATAGCTTTCCAGAGGTCATGGTAGGTGGGGTTCCTGGATAGTGTTATCTTAGCGTTCCGAGGTCATGGTTGGTGAGGTCCAGGTTAGTGTTATCAAGAGCGTTCAGAGGTTATGGTTGGTGGGTCCAGGATATGTTTGTTATCATAGTGTTCCTGAGGTTATGGTAGGTGGGTCAGGATAGTGTTATCATAAGCGTTCCAGAGGTTTATGGTTCAGGTGGGCTCCAGGTTAGTGTTATCATAGCGTTCCAGAGGTCCGGGTAGGTGGGTCCAGGATGTGACTATATAGCGTGCTGAGGACTACGGTAGGTGGGTCCAGGGATAGTGGTCATCATAGAGTTCCAGAGGTATGGTAGGGTGGGTCCAGGAGAGTGTTATCATAGCGTTCCAAGGTCATGGTAGGTGGGTCTCAGGATAGTGTTTCATAGCGTTCCAGAGGTTCATGTAGGTGGGTCCTGGATAGTGTTATCTTAGCGTTCTGAGGTATGGTAGGGGTGGGTTCCAGGATAGTGTTATTCATAGCGTTTACCAGAGGTCATGGTAGGTGGCGTCCAGGATAGTGTCATCATACTGGTTCATAAAAGGTCATGGTAGGTTTCGGACAAAGATGGTGTTTACCAACATCAGTTCCAAGTCGCAGGATGGGCTGAAGAAAAGGAGGCGCTGGTTATTTCTACTATTTGACTTCGTTTTACTTATTAAACGGACGTAGAGGGAAACTTTCGCTTACTCTCCAGCTGTTGTCCCCTCAAGGGAGGGTCCTTGACTCTAGTGGGGGTTGCTTGATCTTTGGAATAGGTTCTGTGCTTCGGTTTCCGGATTGACCCTGTATACCTTCCTTACCCATACACAGTATTTTATTCATTACGGGCTTAGCACTCTCCCATTATTATAATAATCATCCAGCTCATTGTATTTCTATCTTCATCTTCTCATCCTCTTTCTTTTTTTCTTGTACTCTTTCTCTGCCGTCAGTGTTCTAACAACGGAACGCAATTCGAACAAAGTGCTCTTTGAAGACAAGTTCGTAGTCCCTTATAGCTTAATCTTGTTTCTGAGAATCTCAATAATGTATTCTGTTGTTTGTCGACTATCGTCTGTTGGTAGGTAGAATAGAAGTCCTTGGAATCTTGGAGTTCAAGTGATAATGGGCTTGCAAGAGAAAATGAATTCTAGCATGTATAGCGCAAGAATGTCAGTTGATTTTATTCTCTCATTTTCACCTCAGTCACATCTCACTTAGTCTGTGTTTTGATATGTTGAGAAGGTCAGTCAACTTGTGATGAGTTGCTGAGAAAGAGCCTCTAGGATAGGCCGTATCCCTGCTGGCCAGTAAGCTATGTGCCAACTGCCTACCATAAATCGTATATTTATCATACAGTTCGGGATGTTAAGTTCATATTTTAAATGTTCATATAATTATATTATCAATAAGCAATTTCATTGCTTCACCAATGAGACCACGGGTGGTCTGGTCAGTATGCCACAGGATTGTCCAAACTCGCCATAAGAGCAACTGTGATACTATGCATCATGTCACATCATTACAATCGCAAAGCATCTTCCTGGCCACAATATCATTCAGGAAAACACATGCGACTACTCTTACACACTTTACCCTGACCCTCTATTAGTACGTCTTGGATTATTTTAGACACGCTCTCTTTACACAACAAAAAATTTTTTGAAAAAGTTAAGTTGCTTGGCCTTTGGATTTATTAAACTGTATAGTACACAGAACACTTTAACATGTTATAAGTTCGGAGGTGTGGAAAACTAGTGCAACTTAAGTTTCAGTTACCACGTTATCACTCAGTAAAGAAACTAGTTGCTACTAAAACTAGTCACCCAAAGTAACCCTTTTACATACACGTTGCTTTGTTCAGTCACCAGTTTTACTAGATATTGGCCACAGTATTATCACTTTTGTTAATGTGTTGATTGTAACTAGGTTACAGTATGTGGGTCACTAGGCTACAATAACAGGTGTGCACTAGGCGGCTACAATCTCCAGTGTGTCACTGGGTTATTTAATCACCAGTGTGTCCACTATGTTATTAATCACCAGTGTGTCATAGGTTATTTTCACCCAGGGTGTCACTAGGCACAATCACCATGTGTCTTTAGGATACAATCACCAGTTGAGTAACTAGGCAACAATCACAATGTATGTATCAATAGGCTATCAGTCACTTGTGTATTCACTATAGGCAACTATTACCAGTGTGTCATAGTCTACTGTACATTGTAGCATTAGTCTATAAACACCGAGTGTTTACTAGTTACAACCACAAGTGTGTACTACTCTTACTATACCAGTGTGCCATAGCCATCAATCTCCAGTTTCAAATAGTCTACAATATCCTGTAGTGTCTTAGGCAATCAACACCTGTGTGTCTATAGTCTACAACCACCAATGTGTCACTT
Source organism: Cherax quadricarinatus (assembly GCF_026875155.1). NCBI lineage: Eukaryota > Metazoa > Arthropoda > Malacostraca > Decapoda > Parastacidae > Cherax > Cherax quadricarinatus. The sequence goes on from NC_069493.1 coordinate 12,076,845, forward strand.
GTTTACCAATCCCAGTGTATTACTCTACAATCAGCAGTGTCTCACTAGTGTTGTCTCTAGGCTACAATCACCGATGCACTAAGGTTACAATCACTGCTGTATCCACTTCGTTACAATCACCAGTGTTATCATTAGTCTACAAATCAACCAGTGTGGCTGTTTTATAGGTTTATTGGCGGTGGCGGATGTCTTGGTAGCGAGGTTTCATGAAAAAAGTCTTAGGAGGTTCTTACTTTATTTGCAAAAGTCGTGGTGGGTACACAGGCTTGGTGTGTTTTTGTGCCCTGGCCGGGAGGCCCACATGCCCAACAAGGGGAGAGAGAGGAGTTGGCTTTTTGCTGTTCTAGGCCACTGTGAGATCGTGAGCGAGTGGGGACAGCGTCCCACTGACTGGGAGGCGAGATGGAGGCAGCACCTGAGTGCCGCAAAATACACGGAAACTTAAGCTGGGCAGACAGATCAGTGCTGTTGTGCAGACAGGACGGCTGTCTACATTTGCTCGGCCTCTACCATCACGGCGTCCTGACGTGATGGTTTAAAAAAAAAAAATTGGTCTCTCTCTCTTGCCAGGAACAGGGGCACAAAACACAAAATAAAAAAACATGTAATTACTATGGTAATGGAAAAAAAAAACTTCCTACAGGGAGGGAGAAAAAAACACTGTGGGTGTGTAAACATCGTGGTCATAGGCAGTGAGCGTCGTGGGCATAACTGCACGCTTCCTGCATTAGACAGTTATGCATCACAGCAGACATTACTGCAGCTGTGATGTGTATGTATGGTCTACGGTTCTCCTCTGGAACAAAAAAAAACAAAAATAAAACAAAAAAAAAGTTAAAATAAATAAAAAAAAATAGGTTGAAGCATTCATCGTAGGAAGTCCACTGCAGGTTTTACTTAACTGGGGCACGAATTGCTGGTTGCCCTCGAGTGAGGTGATCAGTCCAAAACTCGGCAACTGGGAGGAATTCGGCCAAGCGACACTTCTCGGCTGGTACTGTCGCTGGGCTGTCACTGCCGGCGAGGTGGAGCTGATTCGTGGCGTGAGTCAGGGCAGAGACGCATGGGCGAATAATTCTGGGAGTTGTAACAGACCACCAGACTGCGTGAGTGAGCTAGCAGTCAAAGTGATTTCTGTTGTGCAGGAGCTCATGTAGCTTGTCGACCGAGGCTGACCAGCACTGCCGGACAGGGCTAATGCAGTTGATGAGTGACATTTCTCTCAGCAGTTGTGGAAGTTATAGCAGAGGTTAGTCTAGGCATCCCCAGGACCTGTTTCTCTACAATATAACTGCAATCTGAAGGTCTGGAGGTGATGTGAAACAATTCTCGATGGGAATTGTAGCAGGATACGATTCTGCAGATCTATGACGCCGACGACTTAACAGCTTTTGTTTGTATAAGGGGCTCATATGCTAAGGGGCTGTCTATAGCAGCTGTCAAAAATGCGCTTGTTCACTCACCGGGTGACAACCAAAGGTGTACAAGGGGTTGGCCAAGACTGTGGTCGACACACAGTGGACTCTAGACCACACAGAACTATGGAAAAACTGCACAAACACCCGTGGTACATGTGGTTACAACAAGGCTTAAATAGCAATGATATTTTCTGCACAAGATTGACACTATGCCATACTCTAACATGTGAGAAACTGACTGAGAGGAATTAACACACGACATGTCAGGCGTGACGTCGCCGAGGTGACATCAGCCAGCACTGTGCCCAGGCAGACATCTCGAGGTGACGTCGGTCAGACATCGTGACGTCTTAAGTCGGGGGGCAGCAGCATCGGTGACGTCAGGCAGACATCGTGATGTCATGAAAGTCGAGGCAGCAGCATCGTGACGTCTCATGTGATGCAGGCAGCAGACCACGGCATGAGGCCTGGGACGTATGGCTCACCAATCATGTGGCTCTAGATCCACGTGGCTTGTCCACACCCCGTTGGCATCAGGATCACGTGGCATCGTGATCTATGTGGCTTCGCTAATCCACGTAGCTTCGAGGTAGCCGGGCACTTCGGAGTATAACATATGGCAATGAATTACACGGAAAACAGCAGAAAACACAGGCAGAGGGAGTGAGCACATAGTAGTGGAATGTCAGGGTGGTAGGTCGGTGAGGGGTAAGTGAGGCAGGAACTGGCCACTTACTCCTCTTCTCCAAAACAAACACGAGACATGTACACTGAACACACAATTCACCACAAAACTCCACCTATGGCTTGCTGAAATAACGTGCCAAGTGAACAACAACTGCAGAACATACACGTGACGCTGATCACGTGACTTGAGTAACAGCGTGGGAACGCTGTAGGTGGAGTCACTGGGACGCGGCCACTTCAATTCTCGAGAAAATTCGGCAAATTTCGACTTGATTACTGCTTTGTTCTGTGTTCTGGATGCGAAATTGTGCAGACACGACATTAGGATAACTCCGTTGATGTGGGCGGGATGTTTATAGTGTGTGTGATGAAGTGAACCACAACTTTATTCTATATTTTCCTTCATCTCTGCAGGCAAACACACTTACTGCGACCACCGCTGTCCAATGTTTTTACAGGGTTATTGGTGGATGTCTTGGTAGCGGGGTCAATGATAACGGCTTCGGAGGCTTCTTACTTTATTTGTGTTTTGGCCCATGGCCCCTGGGAAGAGGGCCAGTTGTTGTCTGAGTCTAGGCCGCTGAGAGTGAGGAGTGGGACCAGCGTCCCCTGATGGGCAGGCTAGAGAGGGCAGAACCTGGTGCAGCGAATACGACTAAGCAGGCCAGACAGCATAGGGCGGTCTGGGCAGACAGTCCAGGCTGTCTACAACTAGGCTACTATCACCAGTGACACTGGGCTACATCACCAGTGTGTCACCAGTCTACCATCATCAGTGTGTCACTAGTCTACATCACCAGTGTTGTCCTAGATATTTAGTACAAAATTTATTGATTTCTCTATTATGTTTTCCTATTTCTAGCTATAGAACTCCAGCATTGTAAAATTGATTGTGCCCTTTAATGGGAAGTGTTTGTATATAATAAAACAATTACAGAAATAGCGAATTAATACATAAAGTTCATCTTCAGAGAAGCTTCGTGAAGCCTAGTGAGGGACACAGTTCCCTTCACTAGGCTCGTACACTGTATTATCTTTTAATATCATGATAAACAATGACAAAAGTTACATATGTGGAAACATTCAGTAGCTCATTCTTTCCTTACAACGTTTCTTAAATCAAAAGAGGCACTACTACCGAGACTGGAACGATACAAAAATACCCGAACGAAGAAGAAGAGGAGCTTACGACGACGTTTCGGTCCGACTTGGACCATTTAATAAAGTCACACTTTTGATTTTAGCTATAATGTTCAAGTCGGACGAAACGTCTTCGTAAGCTCCTTCTCTTCTCCATGTGCGGGTTTTTTGTGCAACGTTTTATTCTTTACTGCGTGCTGCATGAGGAACACTGGTATAAACAATACCCAACATCACAAGATAAAGTGCTATATGAGGTCAGGCTCAGAGAAAGATAACATGTGAGATCATGAAAACTGAGAGATCTAGTATTTCGTGAGGCCAGGGTATAAGTGACACCAAGTATTGAGTTAAGTCAAATATTGGTGAGATAAAGAGATGACGATAAGGACTATTATTTCATTATATAAGTCACGGACATTGTTTTCAGTAGGTTTTGCCAACATGTATCAATGGCCTGTTGTACTTAATGGTAGATGGAGGATTTGTTATGGTGAATTGAGCAGTGAAGGGTGCCCTTCCTCAGTCACATGATGCCAAAAATGAAGGTTGCAGTACATTACGCGTTCATTTGTTTGTTTTATCCTTAATTTTAAATTTATGGCGTCTGTCACATGGCATGCCACCTCATAAATTGGCAGATGTATTATCAAATCACTTATCCAAAATGTTAGGGCTGTCCACTGCTTGCAGTATATATGAGACACTAGAGACCTGCTTTTTTGACTACCATAATGGTCAGTAAGACGAAATTCACTAGCTAAGATGCTATTTCATTGAAGAGGTCCCAATCGATCAAATAATATTGAGGCCCTTTCCCAGCAGTGTCACTGCAGACTCATCTTGCACTCTTCGTGTTCTGGTTTCACCAACCTCGTGGACTACGGCCGGTCAGGTTCCTTTCCTGATTCGGAAATAACATTTACAAATATAATGGTTTATTATAGTGAGCTATAAGAGGATCCGTTTGAAACAGATTTTACCACGCTCAACATTTGGCTTAGGTATAGGAACGACTTCTTTATCATTTTTTTGTTTCCTAGGCTTTGATAACTCGTTGCACTTCAGAAAACTTGCTCAACATTGACGAGTCCTCCATATTTTTAATACTACAAAAAGGGAAATGGTCCATATCCTTTCTGACGTTTGCTCATCAAAGATGATATTATTTAATAACTTAGTATACAAGAACTAGTACGCTGTTTCTTACACCTTGACCTCAAAATAAAGCAAGGAGTTATAAGTTGCTTCCTCTGGTACTCGCATTCTGCAGTGGATCAATATCTTTTAGAAAAACAAGAATTCAATTTGAGGAGACATTGCCTATGTAAAGTTTCAAACATACATAATCACTCTGCTAAACAGAAATCCTTCCTTATACACTATAACACAAAGTGGATACCATCTTTGATGACGACCTGACTTCCACCACTGGGCCAATACGCTACACATTCACCAGGCTTTTCCGAGAAACCACAGAGATGTAGCGCCTTGTACCACAAAACTATGAAAAGATCTTTGTATGATCATAAAACGTCACAGTAAGAGTGGTATATACAATATACGAGTTATATAGAATGTGATAATAAAGTATGTCGGGAGACCGGTCTCAGACACGCCATCAGGGGAAATATGCCAGCAGGGAGGGATATAACCAGATGAATGAACGAGTGTCCATCGCTACTTTCATTCTACGTCATGGTATTTACCTTGCACAGTACTTGTTACCCCTTTTACATGTGCTTTTAAACCTTGAAAATGTACTTGTATCCTTTTTTTAATACTTGATACCTTGTACGTACTTGTTACCTTGTCATTATTGTAACCTTGTCATGTACTTTTAAAACCCTTTTACTGTACTTTTACTTTGTACATGTACTTGTATACTTGTACATGTACTTGTATCCTTGTACATGTACTTGTATCCTTGTACATGTACTTTTACCCTTTTACATGTATGTATACCTTTTCAGTCTTGTATACCTTGTACTTGTACTGGTAGAATATTGATTATTATTTTTTTAAGATAAAATTTTAAAAAAGACTTAATTTTGATGATTCTTGCTAACGGCCAGTTTTACCTATTTTGGGCCCACATTTTATAGGGAGGTTGGGAACGCAACCCCAGGAGGACTACCCTCCTGTGGTAGTAGGTTTGGGAGACGCAACCCCCCAGGGAGGGACTACCGTCTGTGGTAGTAGGTTTGGGAAAACACAACCACCAGGGGGTCACATCCGGGGGGTGTAGGTTGGTAGACAGCAACCCCCCCAGGGAGGGACTCCATCCTGTGGGAGTAGGGTTTTTAACAGCAAAACCCCGGAAGGTACTACCCCCGTGGTATTAGGTTGGGAGACAGCAACCACCCCCGGGGGGGTACACCATCCTGTGGTAAGTTTTTAGACAGCAAACCCCCCAGGGAGGTCTACCTCCTGTGGGTTTGGTTGGTGACAAAACCACCCCCGGGTGGTACTACCACCTGTGGTAGTAGTTTGGGAGAAGCAACCGCCCAGGGAGGGACTACCATCCTGTGGAGTAGGTTGGTAACAGCAACCACCCAGGGGTCTACCCTCCCGTGGTAGTAGGTTTGGGAGAAGCAACCCCAGGGAGGTTTTAACCCCCCGGGAAAGGTTGGGAACAAAACCACCCCCGGGTGGTACTCCATCCTGGTATAGGGTTTGGGGACACAACCGCCCGGGAGGGACTACCGTCCCCGTGGTAGTAGGTTGGTAGAAGAACCCCCAGGGAGGTACTACCGTCCTGTGGTGTAGGTTGGGAGACAGCAACCACCCAGGGAGGTACAACCCTCCCGTGGAAAAGGGGTTTGGGAGGCAGCAAACCCCCCGGGAGGGACACCATCCCGTGGAGTAGTTTGGGAGACAGCAACCCCCCAGTGAGGTACACCACCTGTGGGATAGGTTGGTAGACACAAACCACCCAGGGGGGGGTATACCATCCTGTGGGAGTAGGGTTTGGGAGACAGAACCGCCCGGGAGGTACACCATCCCGTGGTAGAGGTTGGTAGACGAACCCCCAGGGAGGACTACCCTCCGTGGAGTAGGGGTTTGGGAGACAGCAACCCCCCAGGGAGGTGTACCCTGCTGTGGGGAGTAGGTTGGAACACAACCACCCAGAGAGGTAACCCCCTGGGTAGTTTTGGGTTGGTAGACGCAACCACCCAGGAGGGGACACCATCCTGTGGGATTAGGGTTTGGGAACGAACCACCCAAGAGGTACACCATCTTTTGGTATAGGTTGGTAGACGCAACCACCCAGGGGGTACACCATCCTTTTGGTAGTAGGTTGATAGAACAACCACCCAGGGGGTACTAACATCCCGTGGTAAGGTTGGTAAAAGCAACCCCCCACCCAGGGGGTACTACCGTCCTGTGGTAGTAGGTTGGTAGACACAACCACCCAGGGGGGTACTACCGCCTGTGGAGTATTGGTAACAGCAACCCCCCGGGAGGTACTACCATCCTTTTGGGAAATAGGTTGGTAGACAGCAAATGCCCAGGGAGGTCTCCACCTGTGGTAGTAGGGGTTGGTAAAACCCAACCCCCCAGGGAGGTACACCGTTGTGGAGTGGGTTTGGGAGACAGCAACCCCCCAGGGAGGTACTACCACCTGTGGTAGTAGGTTGGTAGACAACAACCACCCAGGGAGGTACTACCGTCCTGTGGTAGTAGGTTGGTAGACAGCAACCGCCCAGGGAGCTACTACCGTTCTGTCAAGTGAGTGTGAAACAAATCCTGTAATTGTTTTACATGATGGTAGGATTGCTGGTGTCTTTTGTCTGTCTCATAAATATGCAAGATTACAGGTAAGTCTTGCTACTTCTACTTACACTTAGGTCACACTACACATGCATGTACACGTTTATTTATACACACTCATCTGAGTTTTCTTTGATTTTATCTTAATAGTTCTTGGTCTTATTACTTTTCCTTTTATATCCATGGGGAAGTGGAATAAGAATCTTTCCTCCACAAGTCATGCGTGTTGTAAAAGTCAACTAAAATGCCGGGAACAATGGGCTAGTAACCCCTTTTCCTGTAATAATTACTAAAAAGAATAATAAGAAGAAAATTGTCAAAGTGGGAAGTCTGAATGTGCGTGGATGTTTTGCAGATGATAAGAAAGAGATGATTGTGGATGTTATGAATGAGAAGAAGCTGGATGTCCTGGCTTTAAGTGAAACAAAGCTGAAGGGGGTGGGAGAGTTTCAATGGAGAGGAATAAATGGGATTAGGTCAGGGGTTTCAAATAGATTTAGAGCTAAAGAAGGAGTAGCAATAATGTTGAAGGAAAAGAGGGACTATAAATGTATTAATTCAAGGATTATGTGGAGTAAAATAAAGGTTGGATGTGAAAAGTGGGTTATAGTAAGCGTATATGCCACTGGAGAAGAAAGAAGTGTAGAGGAGAGAGAGATTTTGGGAAATGTTGAGTGGAATGCGTGGGGAGATTTGAACCAAGTGTGAGAGTACTTGTGGTTGGGGATTTCAATGCTAAAGTGGGTAAAAATGTTATGGAGGGAGTAGTAGGTAAATTTGGGGTGCCAGGGGTAAATGTAAATGGGGAGCCTTTAATTGAGCTATGTGTAGAAAGAAATTTGGTAATAAGTAATACATATTTTATGAAAAAGAGGATAAATAATATACAAGGTATGATGTAGCAACGTAATGAAAGAAGTTTGTTAGATTATGTATTGGTGGATAAAAGGTTGATGGGTAGGCTCCAGGATGTACATGTTTATAGAGGGGCAACTTATATATCGGATCGTTATTTAGTTGTAGCTACAGTTAGAGTAAGAGGTAGATGGGACAAGAGGAAGGTGGCAACAACAAGTAGGAGGGAAGTGAAAGTGTATAAACTAAGGGAAGAGGAAGTTCGGGCGAGATATAAGCGACTATTGGCAGAAAGGTGGGCTAGTGCAAAGATGATTAGTGGGAGGGTTGAGGAGGGTTGGATGAGTTTTAAAAGTGCAGTATTAGAATGTGGGGCAGAAGTTTATGGTTATAGGAGGGTGGGGGCAGGAGGAAAGAGGAGTGATTGGTGGAATGATGAAGTAAAGGGTGTGATAAAAGAGAAAAAATTAGCTTATGAGAGGCTTTTACAAAGCAGAAGTGTTAAAAGAAGAGCAGAGTATATGGAGAGTAAAAGAAAGGTGAAGAGAGTGGTGAGAAGAGTGGCAAAAGGAGAGCAGATGATGGAGTGGGAGAGGCACTGTCAAGAAATTTTAATGAAAATAAGAAAAAAAATTGGAGTTAAACAAGTTAAGAAAGCCTAGGGAACGTATGGATTTGTCAGTTAAAAACAGAGTAAGAGAGTTAGTAGATGGGGAGAGGGAGGTATTAGGTAGATGGCGAGAATATTTTGAGGAACTTTTAAATGTTGAGGAAGAAAGGGAGGCGGTAATTTCATGCACTGGCCAGGGAGGTATACCATCTTTTAGGAGTGAAGAAGAGCAGAATGTAAGTGTGGTGGAGGTACGTGAGGCATTACGTAGAATGAAAGGGGGTAAAGCAGCTGGAACTGATGCGATCATGACAGAAATGTTAAAAGCAGGGGGGAATATAGTGTTGGAGTGGTTGGTACCTTTATTTAATAAATGTATGAAAGAGGGGAAGATACCTAGGGGGATAAAATAGATTGTAAAAATTATAGTGGAATAAGTTTAATGAGTACACCAGGAAAAGTGTACGGTAGGGTTATAACTGAAAGAATTAGAGGTAAGACTGAATGTAGGATTGCGGATGAGCAGGGAGGCTTCAGAGTGGGTAGGGGATGTGTAGATCAAGTGTTTACATTGAAGCATATATGTGAACAGTATTTAGATAAAGGTAGGGAACTTTTTATTGCATTTAAGGATTTAGAAAAGGCATATGACAGAGTGGATAGAGGAGCAATGTGGCAGATGTTGCAAGTATATGGAATAGGTGGTAAGTTACTAAATGCTGTTAAAGAGTTTTTATGAGAAAGCGAGGCTCAGGTTAGGGTGTGTAAAAAGAGAGGGGGAATACTTCCCGGTAAAAGTAGGTCCCTTTGACCCGGATGTGTAATTTTCACCAGGTTGTTTAATATATTAAAAGATGGGGTTGTAAAAGAAGTAAATGCTAGGGTGTTCGGGAGAGGGGTGGGAACAAATTTTGGGGAATCAAATACAAAATGGGAATTGACACCCGTTACTTTTTTGGGTGATGATACTCTGCTTATGGGAAATTCTGAAAGGAAATTGCAAAGGTTAGTGGATGAGTTTTTGGGGGTGTGTGTAAAGGTAAAAGTTGAAAGTGAACATAGAAAAGAGTAAGGTGATGAGGGTATCAAATATTTGGATAAAGAAAAATTGGATATCAAATTGGGGGGAAGGAGTATGGAAGAAGTGAATGTTTTCAAAAACTTGGGAGTTGACGTGTCGGCGGATGGATTTATGAAGGATAAGGTTAATCATAGAATTGATGAGGGAAAAAAGGTGAGTGGTGCATTGAGGTATATGTGGAGTAAAAAAACGTATATCTGTGGAGGCAAAGAAGGGAATTAGAAAGTATAGTAGTGCCAACACTCTTATATGGGGGTGAAGCTTGGGTTTTGAATGCAGCAGCGAGGAGGCGGTTGGAGGCAGTGGAGATGTCCTGTCTAAGGGCAATGTGTGGTGTAAATATTATACAGAAAATTCGGAGTGTGGAAATTAGGAGAAGGTGTAGAGTTAATAAAAGTATTAGTCAGAGGGCTGAAGAGGGGTTGTTGAGGTGGTTTGGTCATTTAGAGAGGATGAATCAAAGTAAAATGACATGGAGAGCATTTAAATCTGTAGGAGAAGGAAGGCGGGGTAGGGGTCGTCCTCGAAAAGGTTGGAAGGAAGGGGTAAGGGAGGTTTTGTGGGCGAGGGGCTTTGACTTCCAGCAGGCGCGCATGAGCGTGTTCGATAGGAGTGAATGGAGACGAATGGTATTTGGGACCTGACGAGATGTTGGAGTGTGAGCAGGGTAATATTTAGTGAAGGGATTCAGGGAAACCGGTTATTTTTATATAGCCGGACTTGTGTCCTGGAAATGGGAAGTACAATGTCTGCACTCTAAAGGAGGGGTTCGGGATATTGGCAGTTTGGAGGGATAGTTGTGCATCTTTATACGTATATGCTTCTAAACTGTTGTGTTCTGAGCACCTCTGCAAAAACAGTGACTATGTGTGAGTGAGGTGAAAGTGTTGAATGATGAAAGTATTTTCTTTTTGGGGATTTTCTTTCTTTTTTGGGTCAGCCTGCCTCGGTGGGAGACGACCGACTTGTTGAAAAAAAATATATAAAATATATATATATAAATATATATATAATAATATATATATAAATAATATATATATAAATATATAATATATATATATATATATTATGTGTGTGTGTGTGTGTGTGTGTGTGTACTCACCTATTTGTACTCACCTATTTGGGTTTGTAGGGCGAGTCACACTCCTGCCCCGCTCTCGCTGATTGTTACGGGTCCTCCTCTCCCTGCCCCTTTCTCTATCATACCTCCCCTTAAAACTATGTATGTTTCCTGCCCCACTACATCACTTTCTGGGCATTCCGGGGCCGACTACTCTATGACTAAGAAATCTTCCTAACATCCCTTTGATTATCGATCTTAAACTTCCAATTGTACCCTTGTTCTGGTCCCATCTCGGGAACACCCTTTTTTGTCCCCCTCGTCATTCCCGCGTATTTTAATTCGTTATCAGTCTCCCCTACCCTCCTGTCCCCAGGCCGTCAGCCGATTTCCCCAAACCTTCTTCGAGGACAACCCCCAAAAAGCTCGGGCTAGCTTGTTGCAAACCTTTGCATTTTCTCAAAAATTTCTTGCTGCTTGACAGGGTGGATTCCAAACGTGCTGCATACTCCAGTAGGGTCCTGACGAAATTTGGTATACAGAGTTTTAAACAATCCTACTGATATCGGAACGCTATCCTAGGTTTTGCCAGGCGCCCGAATGCTGCAGCAGTTATCTGATTGATGTGCGCCTCAGGAGATATGCTCGGTGTTATACCACCCCCAGATCTTTTTTCCTTGAGTGAGGTTTGCAGTCTTTGGCCATCTAAACTATATTGGTCTGCGGTCTTCTTTGCCCTTCCCCAATCTTCATGATTTTTGCATTTGGCGGGGTTAAATTCAAGAGCCAGTTGCTGGACCAGGCTTGTAGCCTTCCAGCCCTCTTGTATCCTGCCTGATCCCGTCCGATTTGATTCTTCTCATTAATTTTCACACACTGCAAACAAGGACACTTCTGAGTCTATCCCTTCCGTTATGTCGTTCACATATACCAAGAACAGCACAGGTCCTAGGACTGACCCTGTGGAACCCCGCTGGTCACAGGCGCCCACTCTGACCCCCTCGTCGCGTACCATGACTCTTGTTGCCTCCCTGTCAGATATTCTCTGATCCAATGCAGTGCCCTTTCCTGTTATGTGTGCCGGTCCTCTAGCTTTTGCAGTAACCTCTTGTGAGGGAAATGTGTCGAAGGCCTTCTTGCAGTCCAAAAATAATGCAGTCGATCCACCCCTCTCTCTCTTGTCTTACTTCTGTCACCTTGTCATAAAACTCTAGTAGGTTTGTGACACAGGATTTTCCTTCCCTGAAACCGTGCGGTTGTCAATTATACACTTGTTTCTTTCCAGTGCCCCACCACCTCCCCTGATGATCTTCTCCATGACCTTGCATACTATACACTTAGTGATACAGGTCTGTATTTAGTGCCTCATGTCTGTCTCCCTTTTTAAAATTGGGACAAAATTTGCCATTTTCCATACCTCAGGGAGTTGCCCAGTTTCAAATGGGTGTGTTGAAGATCTTTGTTAATGGGTCACACAATATCTCTGCTCCCTCTTTAAGGACCCATGGAGAATGTTGTCTGGTCCCACCGCCTTTGAGGGGTCAAGTTTTGCATAGCAGCTTCTTCACCTCCTCCTTGGTTATATGTACCTCATCTAGCACTTTCGGGTGGCCCCCCTGTTTTGATTTTTTGAGTCCTACTGGTTTCCACTGTAAATACCTCTTTAAATCTTGTGTTGAGCTCCTGACAAACCTCTCGGTCGTTTCTTGTGAATTCCCCATCACCCTTTCCCCAGTCTGATTACCTGGTCCTTGACTGTTGTTTTCCTCCTGATGTGGCTGTACAACAGCTTCGGGTCAGTCTTTTCTTTTGATGCTATGTCATTTCCCTATTGTCTCTGAGCCTCCCTTTTTATCTGTGCATAATCGTTTTTTGGCTCTTCGGCTGATTTCTTTATTTTCCTGAGTTCTCTCTGTGTGTGTGTGTGTGTGTGTGTGTGTGTGTGTGTGTGTGTGTGGGGTGTGTGTGTGTTTTGTGTGTGGTGTGTGTGTGTGTGTGTGTGTGTCGTGCCGAATAGGCAGAACTTGCGATCTTGGCTTAATAGCAACGTTCATCTTGCCATATAGGACAAGCGAAAATTTGTGTATGCAATAATTTCGCCAAAATCATTCTTAGCCTATCGGATAAAAATATATTTCACTGTGTTTGTTTAGTATTAAATTATTGTAAACATATCTAAAATAATATTTAGTTGGTTAGGCTAAAATAAATTACTCTTGTTATAATAAGGTTAGGTAAGTTTTCTAAGTTTCTTTTGGTGCAAAATTAATTTTTTTTTACATTAACATTAATGAAAAAAAATATATCTTTAAACGTATAAGAGAAAATTCAGAAAGGACTTAATTTTAAATGAGTTCTTGCTAATTGACCAGTTTTACATATTCGGCACGACATATAATATATATATATATATATATATATATATATATATAAATATATATATATATATAAAATTTATATATATCAGAAGAGGTATTACGGGTTATCAAATTCAAATCAGTTTCCCAATTCCTTCCAAAAAATGGGAAAACTGGGTCACACATATGTAATTAAACTTATTAAGAAACACCAACTTTGAAGGTCAACTGAACAGACATTCTCTTGTTATCTTAGGTAGACAAATATGACAATGGGAAAGAGATTCTTTATTAAATTTGAAAACGATCTAAAAATTTTATTTCTCAGTCGTCTTATTTAGATTTTATTCCAAATTATATATACCTCATTAGGAAAAATAAGTTTTATTATATTAATAAAATCCAATTTGATAACAATTTTAATGACGGCAATTTCCAGTAACTGATCTGATTTTATCGAATCCAGAATTTAACAATTTTAGACAAATTTAGAATTTTCACTAAGACTAAAAGATAAATATGAAAAAAAATATATAAATTATAGTGACCAGAGATAAGGATGACTTGTTATTCTGAAAATTTTTTCAATAATTTGAAGATAATAGACGAAGTGTCAAAAGTCATTGACAATGTTCCTTGTCCTAGGTAATGAGGATCGAGTAGACCAGGATAACTATATCGTAACTCGAGACTTCGATCGGGTTGGAATTCTGGTCAATATATCGTAACTCGAGACTTTGATCGGGTTGAAAATCTGGTCAATATATCGCAACTTGAGACTTCGATCGGGTTGAAATTCTGGTCAATATATCGTAACTCGAGACTTTGATCGGGTTGGAATTCTGGTCAATATATCGCAACTTGAGACTTCGATTGGGTTGAAATTCTGGTCAATATATCGTAACTCGAGACTTTGATCGGGTTGAAATTCTGGTCAATATATCGTAACTCGAGACTTCAATCAGGTTGACATTCTGGTCATATCGTAACTCGAGACTTTGATATGTTTGAAATTCTGGTCAATATAGACACAGCCTTATAATGCTTACAGTTCCCTCTTAGTCCATAAATTGAAGCGATTCGACGCCATTCCTATGAGTTGACTGTAAAATAGAGGTTACCAGAGGACGCAGGATATGGAATAAAGATATACGAGTAGCCAGATTAAGTTTAAGCCAATAAAATTATTAATCCCGAGAACTACTTAGTAAGTAAACAACAGTAGTTCCCGAGAACTACTTAGTAAGTAAACAACAGTAGTTCCTGAGAACTACTTAGTAAGTAAACAACAATAGTTCCCGAGAACTACTTAGTAAGTAAACAACAATAGTTCCCGAGAACTACTTAGTAAGTAAACAACAGTAGTTCTCGAGAACTACTTAGTAAGTAAACAACAGTAGTTCCCGAGAACTACTTAGTAAGTAAACAACAGTAGTTCCCGAGAACTACTTAGTAAGTAAACAACAGTAGTTCCCGAGAACTACTTAGTAAGTAAACAACGATAGTTCTCGAGAACTACTTAGTAAGTAAACAACAGTAGTTCTCGAGAACTACTTAGTAAGTAAACAACAGTAGTTCCCGAGAACTACTTAGTAAGTAAACAACAGTAGTTCCCGAGAACTACTTAGTAAGTAAACAACAGTAGTTCTCGAGAACTACTTATTAAGTAAACAACAGTAGTTCTCGAGAACTACTTAGTAAGTAAACAACAGTAGTTCCCGAGAACTACTTAGTAAGTAAACAACAGTAGTTCCCGAGAACTACTTAGTAAGTAAACAACAGTAGTTCTCGAGAACAACTTAGTAAGTAAACAACAGTAGTTCCCGAGAACTACTTAGTAAGTAAACAACAGTAGTTCCCGAGAACTACTTACTAAGTAAACAACAGTAGTTCTCGAGAACTACTTAGTAAGTAAGCAACAGTAGTTCTCATCCTTGATGGTAGGAGGTGCTGACAGTCAAATCCCAGAGTAGTCTAACAATGAGACTACTCGTTTACCCATATAATTACTGTATAATATACACTCGTTCCTGACAGTGGTACTATTCTGGCTCCAAGATGCATTCGCCATTAAATACTGAAGCCGTTCAGAAGAGGTAAACTGAAAATTATTTAAAGGAATAAAAATTTCGATCAATTACCCCCTCTCCCCTCACAAAAAATGTCAATTCTTCTCAGAAACATTTGAATGTCATTCTCAGCCATAGTCGAACTTTCTAGCACCTTTTGTGTACGTTTCAAACTACTCCACTGAATATTTATAAGGCCTGAGCTTGCTACCATCTGCAGCTCATAAGGCTGCCATCCCCACGAGCCCCTTCGAGGCGGGGTAGATGGCAGACCAGAGGCCTAGCTTCTCCCTACGAGCCCCTTGAGGGCGGGGGAATGTGGCTAGGCCTGGGGACAATTGGTCCCAAAGATGAGGAGGTACTTGTCCCTCCTCCCATGGGAGACTTAAGTCTCGAGACACTCCCCAGATAGGGAGCCAAGGCCGGGTCACCACTACTTGGAAAAGACCCGGGCCGGGAGAATACCGGTGAATAAAAAAAAAAAACTGAATATTTCCGATGTTATCCCAACCACACTAGGATGCTGAATGAATCCGCCACCTTTGATTATAGTGAATGTGAATTTGCTAGTGTACCATGATCTTGGTACTCGATACACTTCATAAGTGTTAATAATTTAAAGCCCATAGTATAAGATTTTCTCGAGTTATGAGCAAAATAAAATTAAAATGATAATGATGACTCTTACAAAACACAAACCACAAGATATAACGGGAATTGAAACCTGACGATTTAAGAAATTCACGTTGAACAAGCATATTTATGGACAGTAATTTAGTATATTTCTTCACAGAACTGGCTTGACACGTATCGAAATAGGCTGTTGTTCCCCCCAGAGTACCCTTCAAGGAAGGCTCCTCGATGCTGGTGAGGGGCTCTTGATCTAGAGAATTGGATCTGTGCTCCAGTTCCCTGAATTAAACCTGAATGCCTTACACCCCCCCCCCCCCACAGACGCTGTGTAATCCTACGGGTTTAGATAATCCCCCAGAGTAATGTATCTCATAGACAGATCAACTTGTTTCCTTCTAAATATCGTGTAACCTAAACTTTGCCCCACTATAATTACCGCTAATATTTCGTCTTGACTTTATCTCCTCTTCTGTTTAATATGTTGAGTTTTCATTTTCTTGTACTTGCTAATGAGGGTCTCTGGCAGAGGTCGAAATGCTGCTAAATATGTATACATGTGTTACTAGTGTATACATGCTCTTGAAGTGAGTATACATAGTGATACTTGTGTATATAGACTTAAAGCCTTAAATCTCCACTCTCTGGAGAGGCGTAGAATGAGGGGAGATATCATTGAAGTGTATAAGTGGATGACGGGCATAAACAAGGGAGACATTAATAAAGTACTGAGGGTGTCGAACCAGGTAAGAACCAGGAATAATGGATTTAAGTTGGATAAATTTAGATTTAGAAAGGACATAGGTAAGTACTGGATTTCTAACAGAGTTGATAAATTAGACACATGTGCAACTGAACATTAAAATGGTATAAAATACCGACAGGTTGTTAGGTAAGACACATATGCAACAGTTAGGTATCTTTATTATGAAACGTTTCGCCTACACAGTAGGCTTCTTCAGTCAAGTACAGAAAAGTTGATAGAAGTATCTTCTGCTTCTATCAACTTTTCTGTACTTGACTGAAGAAGCCTACTGTGTAGGCGAAACGTTTCATAATAAAGATACCTAACTGTTGCATATGTGTCTTACCTAACAACATGTGCAACTTTTGGGTATCTTTATTGAGGAAACGTTTCGCCACACAGTGGCTTCATCAGTCCATACATAGGAGAAACTTAAAGAACAGGAGGAGAATGAGGTAATCAGTCCCTCAACCTTGAGTCGATGTGTTCAGTCCATCAATCTTGAGTAGAATACGGCAGATGAGCGGAGAAGCAGCTTATAAACCGTATGGCAGGAGAGGTGTAGCAGTCATAGGAAGTGTCACATTTGTTCAATGTGGAAGTAGGTTGTGCCCAAGAATTAGGCAAGCGAAGAATTCCTAAGTATTAAGATCCCAAGAAGTTGCAGTGTCTGACAGGTTTGTAGATGAATGGTTCAGAGAACCGACATGTTGATAAATTAGACACATGTGCAACTTTTGGGTATCTTTATTGAGGAAACGTTTCGCCACACAGTGGCTTCATCAGTGGCGAAACGTTTCCTCAATAAAGATACCCAAAAGTTGCACATGTGTCTAATTTATCAACATGTCGGTTCTCTGAACCATTCATCTTCTAACAGAGTTGTAGATGCGTGGAACAGTCTTCCCAGTGGTGTGATAGAGGCTAGGACCTTGGGTAGCTTTAAGAAGAGACTGGACAAATATATGAGTGGGAGGGGCTGGGTTTGATTGGTGTCAAGGGGTACGGGAGTTATTTCTTGAGTAGCTTTAGGTAGATGTCGTTTTGATAAGGACCTGCCTCGTATGGGCCAGTAGGCCTTCTGCAGTGTTCCTACATTCTTATGTTCTTATGTTCTTATATAAGGTATTGACTACAAACAAGTGACATTTGTATGTTCATGGAATTAAGCGAGTAGACGTTGGTGTATACAATACATAGCTAAGAGTATATCCACAGTGACTTGCATGTATACACAGTGTCACCTACATACATACATACAGCACTAGTTCTCACCTGTTTCTCTAGCTTGGGTTGTGTGGCCGACATCCTCATCTCAGACACCAGAGAACGCAGTTTCTCTACCTGTTAAGAACACAATGATCTGTCAGTCATTACAAGAATCCCATTATAACTCAGGGGATACTATACTAATAATAACTGAACACATAATAACACTGCATGGGTATATGTTGCTAGATATAATTAGACTTCCAAATTGTTTTCCACCCTTCCCTCTCTTTCTTCTGTTTTTGGATCTATTGTTCATGAAAAGGTCAGCAACCACTTTGAGTATCTAATCATATACAGGGCCAGGAGCTATGAATCGATCCCTGCAGCCACAAATAGGTGAATATATGTTAGAAATGTCATTAACATTCCTGAAATCCTGCTCATACACTTCATCATACTGGATTATTATAAAGACCTTGTTACCTATCTAACACGCTCATGCATGCCTGCTGGAAGTCCAAGCTTCTCGCACATAAAACCTCTTTTACCCTCTCCCTCCACTACCCCGCCTTCCCTCCACTATAGATTTATACACTCTCGTCTTGTCGGTTTTCAAAACCATTCATCACATACACTCTCGTAATCATTCTGTTTCGTTCCATCCTCTGTACATGTTTGAACCATCTCAACAACCCCTCCTTAGCCCTCTGGATAAAAGTTATGGTAATCCTGCACTGCCTCCTAATCTAAACACTACAAATTCTCTGCATTATATTCACACCACACATTTCCCTCAGACACGACATCTCCACTCCCTCCAGTCTTCTCCTTGTTGCAACATTCACAACTCATTCCTTACACCCATACAAGAGCGTTGGTATAACTGTAGTCTCACACTCTCCCCTCTTTGCTTTCATGAATAAAGTTCTTTGTCTCCACAAGCTCCTCAGTGCACCACTCACCTTTTTCCCCTCGCCAATTTTATGATTCACCTCATCTTTCGTTGACCCATCTGCTGACACATTCACTCCCAAATATCTGAATACATTCGCCTCTTCCATACTATCTCCCTCCAATCTGATATCCAATCTTCCGTTATCTAATATTTTTAACCTCATCACCATACTCTTTCTCATATTCACTTTCAATTTTCTTCTTTTACTCTACCAAATTCATCCACCATCCTCTGCAACTTCTCTTCAGAATCTCCCAAAAGTACAGTGTCATCAGCAAAGAGCAACTGTGGCAACTCCCACTTTGTGTTAGATTCTTTATCCTTTAACCTCACACCTCTTGCCAACACCCGAGCATTAACTTCTCTTACAACCTCATCTATAAATCAATGGAACAACCATACATATACACACGAGTATATGAATGCACTGCAAATAACGGAAGAAAATGCTAAAATTTTTAAACAAGCATTACAAACTTAAAAAAACAATATTACAGTGAATCAAAGAATACTTGATGTGAGCAAGTAGAGTGAGAGTCCTAGAAACAGCATTCTGGGGAAGCATGAAAAGCAAAAATCTACATATAACAGAAATACAAAGATAATTCTAAAGCTCAGCACGTTCTTAGGAATTCTTCATTTGGATTATATAGTGGAGTCTGTTTCCATTATACTGAATGGATATAAACTGAGCAATATTCTGAAAATGTAAACAAAATTCGTTATTAATGTAACGAATCTTTTTTATGAAGACAGTTTAGAGACCCGGATCTTTACTCTTATAGAAGCGAATAACGAAAGAAGATATGAATGAAGCATTCAGTAAAGCCACAGATAAGAAGTAAAGGAGACAGTAGGATTCTGAGAATAAACAATGGATTCATGTTGAATATATAATAATTATTACTAACCTGTGTTGTTACCACGTCCGGTGACGATGAGGTAACTAGGATTTGAAACACATTGGACACGCAAAAAACAATCCTGTAACTAACCACCCTCTGCGTGGCAATAATATAGAGATCCGTAATGAAATAGGCGATGCTGCGTGAAGTCATGGTCATGATTGGAAGGGAGTAGTAGCTAATAAATTCGTCCTGACACTGCCAGAGCTGCACCAGACGCCAACATACTGCTCGCACTGCGTCTGTGTCATATCTTTCCCCTTCAGGAATATTATCACGACTTGCGTCGGTACTGGGAGGCTTCTCTTGTCCTCCTTCACCCTGCACACACACAGTTTCCAGAGTATGTCGTAAATCATTCACCACAGTAGCAAGAACGCGAGCCATCAGATACAAACCATTAATATGGACATATACAAGTGTCAACATTGTAGGATGGTGAATAGTAGAAGTAATGACGTGAAATAAATAGGCATTAAATTCATGCAAATTACCTATTTCCTCGATCTCGTATCTTATCACAGCTATGTAAATAGCCATTAACATCAGAGGTGTCGTCAAGAAGAATTTATCATATCTTGCTATCCATCGCCTCGTGAGGTGGGCAGGAGAAACTTGGTTGAGGTGGCCAAGGAGTGAGCCCAGTTCACGGCCATTCTTCACCAGGTGAAAACACAAGATTATAGCCGTAAATGTATCTATCACTGTGGCTATAGATTTCATTGTTGTTAAGGTGTTTGAAAAATTGATTAGCAGTTTTTCCCTGTTTTGATAAAATAAGAGAATTTGTGTTGTGAATATCTGCAGGTAGATAATGGCTGCACAGTAAGACCAGAGAGTGTGAAACCTGCTGGACCGTAGGCTGGGAAATATTGTGTCAAGCTCTGAATATTGCCTACATTTGATAGTGTTACTCATCCAAGCTCCGTGAGTCGGGTTGCTGGTGTTGTCTTTTCCTTGGTGGCCAATGTGGTGATTGTGGTGAGAAGGAACAATAGTGGTATCGTCTGACGACACGTGGAAAGGCTGAGAACGGTGAGAGTGATGAGTCTGGTGGTGACCAGAGTCACCAGGTGTGGTGGTGTGGGTGTCCCAGCAGTAGGGAAAGCCTCCCATAAGCCTGATCACCCACGCCCACACCCGCAGTAAACGCACCAAAACTGGAACTCCCGAGTCCATATTTGGCATGACTCCCCACTAAGTAAACGTGCCAGACAGTAGTAATTATGTCACTTAATGAACATCTGCTTCACGTTGGAGATCACTTCAGTTACTTGGTAGATATTTAGTTTACTTGGTGGACAATTAGCTCACTTGGTGGACAAATGATTTACTAAGTGGTCACTTAGCTCACTTGACGAGCACTTGGCCCACTTGGTAGATGCCTAAATAACTACGCACACCTAAAGCTTTATCGTGTCCACCAGGAATACTGGGACGTGGTGGCGGAGACCTGGCTCAGTGGGTTGTGTTGAGAGGAAGTGAGATGATCACCGGATGATCGATACCTTAAGAAGCAAGATAAATATTGTTATAGCCTTCGACATGCAATGTTTATACACTGTCTAAAGTCGCATGACGAAGTGCTTTTATTTTAATCTTATAGGAGAGAATGTGTGTGTGTGTGTGTGTGTGTGTGTGTGTGTGTGTTGCAGGGGTCGAGTCACAGTTCCTGACCCCGCCTCTTCGCTGGTCTCTACTAGATTCACTCTCTCCCTGCTCCATGAGTATCGTACCTCTTCTTAATGCTATGTTTGGATCCTGCCTCCACCATGATCCACCATGAGGTTTGGTCTCAGACCGAGCCGCGGGGGCATTGACCCCTGAAACCCTCTCCAGGTAAACTCCAGATAAACTATATCACTCTCCCGTTTATTTCACTTCCTGACAACTCCGTGACTGAAGAAATACTTCCTAACATCCCTGTGACTATTCTGAGTTTTCAACTTCCAGTTGTGCCCCAATGTTACTGTGTCCTATCTCTCAAACATTCTGTTCCAATCAACCCTGTCAATTCCTCTCAGTAATTTATATGTCGTGATAAAGGAATAACAGGAAAAGGTGGAAGATGGATCTATAACTTCCTGGCAAATAGAACACAAAAAGTAATAGTAAACAGAGTCCCAGGCAGCCACGGTAAAAAGTTTTGTTCCACAAGGCACAGTACTCGCTCCCATTCTATTACTCATTCTCATTTCTGACAGAGATGTAAGCCAAAGCTCCGTGTCTTCCTTTGCGAATGACACCCGGATCACCATGGCAGTGACTTCCATCGAAGACACCGCGAAACTCCAAGCGGACATCAACCAAATCTTCAAATGGGCCACTCAAAACAATATGAAGTTCAATGAGGAGAAATTTCAACTCCTCAGATATGGACAACTTGAGGAAAAATGTATCAGGGTATACGACAAATTCTAACCATACAATAGAGTGAAAAAGTAATATGAATGATCTGGGAGTGATAATGTCAGAGAATCTCGCTTTCAAAGACCACAACAATGTATCTACCTCATCTGCTAGGAAAATGATACGATGGATAATGAGAACTTTCAAAACTAGGGACACCAAGCCCATGATGATTCTCTTCAAATCGCTTGTGTTCTTTAGGCTGGAATACTGTACACTAACGGCCTCCTTCAAGGCTGGCGACATTGCAGACCTGGAGAGTGTACAAAGAACTTTCACGGCACACATAAGTACGATAAGGCACTTGAATTACTGGGAACGGTTGAAGGTCCTTGATCTGTATTCCCTGGAACGCAGGCGAGAGAAATACATGATGGTATACATCTGGAAGGTCCTGGAGGGATTGGTACCAAACCTGCACACGAAAATCACTCCGTACGATAAAAAACTCGGCTGGAGATGCAACATTCGCCCGATGAAAAGCAAAGGGCGCCACGAGTACATTGAGAGACAACACAATAAATGTCGGGTGCCCAAGACTGTTCAACTACCTCCCGGCATACATAAGGGGGATTACCAATAGACCCCTGGCTGTCTTTAAGAAGGCACCGGACAGGCACCTAAAGTTAGTACCTGTCCAACCGGGCTGTGGTTCTTACTTAAGCTTGCGTGCGGCCAGCAGTAACAGCCTGGTTGATCAGACCCTGATCCACCATGAGGGGGCGTTGACCCCCGAAACCCTCTCCAGGTAAACTCCAGGTAATTATGCCCCCCTATCCCTCTTGTCTTCCAGTGTCGTAAGACTGATTTTCCCCTAGTTCCGGGACTAGTTTTCCCCCAAACTTTCTCTAACTTTCTGAAGTGCTTGAAAAGGTTCGGGTTCCATACTGTTGCTACATACTCCAATATGGGTCTGACGTACACGGTGTAGTCTTGAATAATAATATAATAATAATAATAATAATAATAATAATAATAATAATAATAATAATAATAATAATAATAATAATAATGTCTTTATTTGCTATCAGTATATGTACAAGATATACAAGTACATGTACAAGGTATACGAGTACATGTACAAGGTATACAAGTACATGTACAAGGTATACAAGTACATGCACAAGGTATACAAGTACATGTACAAGGTATACAAGTACATGCACAAGGTATACAAGTACATGTACAAGGTATACAAGTACATGTACAAGGTATACAAAGTACATGTACAAGGTATACAAGTACATGCACAAGGTATACAAGTACATGTACAAGGTATACAAGTACATGTACAAGGTATACAAGTACATGTACAAGGTATACAAGTACATGTACAAGGTATACAAGTACATGTACAAGGTATACAAGTACATGTACAAGGTATACAACTACATATACAAGGTATACAAGTACAT
Organism: Cherax quadricarinatus; assembly: GCF_026875155.1. Lineage (NCBI taxonomy): Eukaryota > Metazoa > Arthropoda > Malacostraca > Decapoda > Parastacidae > Cherax > Cherax quadricarinatus. Next base: position 12,100,167 of record NC_069493.1, read on the forward strand.
GTACAAGGTATACAAGTACATGTACAAGGTATACCAGTACATGTACAAGGTATACCAGTACATGTACAAGGTATACAAGTACATGTACAAGGTATACAAGTACATGTACACGGTATACAAGTACATGTACAAGGTATACAAGTACATATACAAGGTATACAAGTACATGTACAAGGTATACAAGAACATGTACAAGGTATACAAGTACATGTACAAGGTATACAAGTACACGTACAAGGTATACAAGTACATGTACAAGGTATACAGACCATAGCTGACATCAGTGACAAATTACTATATAGAAAGCCGCTTGTTATCCTGAGCATTTCCAGCAAAATAGGTCAGTTTTGTCCCAGGATGCGACCCACACCAGTCCACTAACACCCAGGATGTGACCCACACCAGTCCACTAACACCCAGGATGTGACCCACGCCAGTCCACTAACACCCAGGATGTGACCCACACCAGTCCACTAACACCCAGGATGTGACCCACATCAGTCCACTAACACCCAGGATGTGACCCACACCAGTCCACTAACACCCATGATGCGACCCACACCAGTCCACTAAGACCCAGGATGTGACCCACATCAGTCCACTAACACCCAGGATGCGACCCACACCAGTCCACTAACACCCAGGATGTGACCCACATCAGTCCACTAACACCCAGGATGCCACCCACACCAGTCCACTAACACCCAGGATGTGACCCACACCAGTCCACTAACACCCATGATGCGACCCACACCAGTCCACTAACACCCAGGATGCGACCCACACTAGTCCACTAACACCCAGGATGTGACCCACACCAGTCCACTAACACCCAGGATGTGACCCACACCAGTCCACTAACACCCATGATGCGACCCACACCGGTCCACTAACACCCAGGGTGTGACCCACACCAGTCCACTAACACCCAGGATGCGACCCACACCAGTCCGTGGTCGTGTGAGGCTCTCGCTTCACACGGTGACTCACAACCATTTAAAAGTTACACTAACGTTACACTCCTACACTTTTTTATGAACATTAATATCCCCATCAATTATTGCACACAAATTACTGGAAAAATTATTAATTTGGAGGTTCGTGGCTCATCTGGTAGCAGTCTCACTTTACACAATAAGAAACTGGGGTTCGATCCTCAAACAAATGGAAAACGTTGGGTATATTTTCTAACACTTACTAATCTTTTTTACCCTGGGTTACTAACAGTCCGTGTTAATTATAATTAGATGCCAGATTACATTAAACTAAATGCTAGGGTAATTAACTTACATTCTAAGGTAACTGAAAGAATATTTAGAACAAGACTTGTAAAATATTTTAAGATAAGAAGGTTCGTAAACCAGAAAACGCACAGGTTTAGGGACAGTAAATTCTGTCTCACAAACCTGCTGGCGTTCCAAGTCATGAAAAAAAAAATGGAGACAGAGAGCGGACAAGTTCATTTTTAAGGTTTCTCAAAACAGCTGAGGCTGAAGACTTGGTGTAGGTATATTAACACAATGGTTCCATGATGACTTGGTGTAGGTATATAAACACAATGGCTTTCTGAAGATTGGTGTAGGGAAATTTTTAAAACAACTGGTTGCCATGAACTTGGTGTAGGTATATATAACACAACTGGCTTGCCATGAAGACTTGGTGTAGGTATATATAACACAACTGGCTTGCCATGATGACTTGGTGTAGGTATATATAACACAACTGGCTTGCCATGATGACTTGGTGTAGGTATATATAACACAACTGGCTTGCCATGATGACTTGGTGTAGGTATATATAACACAATGGCTTGCCATGTGATTTGGGGGGTATATATAACCAACGGGTTGCCCGATGACTTGGGTTGGTTATATAACAAACTGGCTGCCATGAGATTGGTGTAGGTATATATAAACAACTGGCTTTCCATGATGACTTGGGTATTTTTAAAATAAAAAACGGCTTGCCATGATGATTGGTTTTAGGTTATTAAAACAACTGGTTGCCAGATGACTTGGTTAGGTATATATAAACAACTGGGTTGCCATCAGTGCGAGACCAACCATTCTGTGATGTTTTAGTTGTTGGAATGCAGCTTCCAGGTGACTCCACCCCCGTTCCCCCCTGGGGGAAAGAGTTCAGGGGCCCACCAGTTCCACCCCGGGAATGCGCTTTCAGGTGATCCCCCCCAGTTCACCCTGGGGAATGCAGCTTCCCCGTAGACTCCCCCCAGTTCCACCCGGGGGGAAGCAGCTTCAGGGAGACTCCACCCCAGTTCCCCCTGGGGAATGCAGCTTCCCGGTAGCCACCCCCGTTCCCCCCTGGGAAGCGCTTCCAGGTAGAAATCCACCCCAGTTCCCCCGGGGGGGTGCAGCTTCCAGGGAACTCCACCCCAGTTTCCCCCCTGGGGAAGCAGCTTCCGGTAGACTCCCCCAGTTCCACCCGGGGAAGGCTTCCGGGAGACTCCCCCCCGTTCCACCCTGGGGAATGCACTTCCAGGTAGACTCCCCCCGTTCCACCCTGGGGAAAAGCAGTTCCAGGTAACTCCACCCCCCGTTCCACCCCGGGGAATGCAGCTTCCAGGTGACTCCACCCCCGTTCCCCCCTGGGGAAAGCAGTTCCCGGAGACTCCACCCCAGTTCCACCCCGGGGGAAAGCCTTCCAGGTGACTCCACCCATTCCCCCCCTGGGGAATGCAGCTTCCAGTAGCTCCACCCCAGTTCCACCCCGGGGAATGCAGTTCCAGGTAACTCCACCCCAGTTCACCCTGGGGAAGCAGCTTCCCGGTAGACTCCCCCCCCATTTCCCCCCTGGGGGTGCACTTCCAGGGAGACTCCACCCAGTTCCACCCCGGGGAAAAGAGCTTCCAGGTGACTCCACCCCAGTTCCACCCCGGGGAAAAGGCTTCCAGGTAGGGCTCCCCCCAGTTCCCCCCGGGGGAAAGCAGCTTCCCGGTAGATCCCCCCAGTTCCCTGGGAATGAGCTCCAGGTGACTCCACCCCAGTTCCCCCCTGGGGAAAAGGCTTAGGGAGACTACCCCCAGTTCCACCCGGGGAATGCACTTCCAGGGAGATCACCCCCGTTCCACCCGGGGAATGCAGCTTCCGGGGAGACTCCACCCCCCTTCCACCCTGGGGGAAACAGCTTCCAGGTAAAATCCACCCCCGTCACCTGGGGAAGCGTTTCCAGGGGACTCCCCCCCGTTCCACCCTGGGGGAAAGCAACTTAGGTAACTCCACCCAGTTCCCCCCTGGGGAAAAGCAGCTTTTCCCGGAGATCCACCCAGTTCCACCCCCGGGGAATGCAACTTCCAGGTAGACTCCACCCCAGTTCCACCCTGGGGAAAGCAGCTTCCAGGTAGACTCCACCCCAGTTCCACCCTGGGGAATGCAGCTTCCAGGTAGACTCCACCCCAGTTCCACCCTGGAGGAATGCAGCTTCCAGGTAGACTCCACCCCAGTTCCACCCTGGGGAATGCAGCTTCCAGGTAGACTCCACCCCAGTTCCACCCTGGGGAATGCAGCTTCCAGTAGATCCCCCCAGTTCCACCCTGGGGAATGCGCTTAGGTAGATCCACCCCAGTTCACTCTGGGGAATGCAGCTTCCAGGTAGATCCCCCGTTCCACCCTGGGGAATGCAGCTTCCCGGTAGACTCCACCCCCCGTCCCCCTGGGGGAAAGCAGCTTTCCCGGTAGACTCCCCCCAGTTCCCCCCTGGGGAATGCGCTTCCCGGGAGACTCCACCCCGTTCCACCCTGGGGAAAGCAGCTTCCCGGTAGACTCCACCCCGTTCCACCCTGGGGGAATGCACTTCCGGGAGACTCCACCCCCTTTCCCCCCTGGGAAAAGCAGCTTCCAGGGAGACCCACCCCAGTTACCCTGGGGGAATGCAGCTTCCCGTAAAAACCCCCCCAGTTTCCCCCCGGGGGAAAGCGCTTCCCGGGAGACTCCACCCCCGTTCCACCCTGGGAATGCAGCTTCCGGTAGCTCCACCCAGTTCCACCCTGGGGGGTGCAGCTTCCCGGTAACTCCACCCCGTTCCACCCCGGGGAATGAGCTTCCAGGTAGACTCCCCCCAGTTCCACCCTGGGGAAAGCAGCTTCCCGGGAGACTCCACCCCCGTTTCCCCCCTGGGGAAGCAGTTCCAGGTAGCTCCACCCCCCTTCCACCCTGGGGGGAAGCACTTCCAGGTAGACTCCACCCCAGTTCCACCCTGGGGAATGCAGCTTCCAGGTAGACTCCACCCCAGTTCCACCCTGGGGAATGCAGCTTCCAGGTAGACTCCACCCCAGTTCCACCCTGGGGAATGCAGCTTCCAGGTAGACTCCACCCCAGTTCCACCCTGGGGAATGCAGCTTCCAGGTAGACTCCACCCCAGTTCCACCCTGGGGTCGAGAAAGCACTCCCGGTAGACTCCACCCCAGTTCCCCCCGGGGGGAAAGCAACTTCCAGGTAGACTCCACCCCCAGTTCCACCCTGGGGAAGAAATTCCAGGTAGACTCCACCCCCTTCCACCCCGGGGAATGAAGCTTCAGGTTGACTCCCCCCCGTTTCCCCCCTGGAGATGCGCTTCCCGGGAGACTCCACCCCCGTTTTTCCCCCCTGGGGAAAGCAGGTTCCAGTAGACTCCCCCCCCGTTCCACCCCGGGGGAATGCACTTCCCGGTAGAATCCCCCCCAGTTCCACCCTGGGGAAAAAGCTTCCAGGTGACTCCACCCCGTTCCCCTCTGGGGGGAAGCAGCTTCAGGTAGAGTCCACCCCCCGTTCCACCCTGGGGGAAAGCGTTCCCGGTAGACGCACCCCAGTTCCCCCTGGGGAAATGCAGCTTCCAGGTAGCTCCACCCCAGTTCCACCCTGGGGAAAGCAGCTTCCAGGGAGACCCACCCCAGTTTCCCCCTGGGGAATGAGCTTCCCGGTAGACTCCCCCCATTCCACCCGGGGAATGCAGTTTCCCGGTAGACCCCCCCCCAGTTCACCCCGGGGGGAAAGCGCTTCCCGGTAGACTCCACCCCCAGTTCCACCCTGGGGGAAAGCAGTTCCCGGTAACTCCACCCCCGTTTTACCCTGGGGAATGCAATTCCCGGTTTTGACTCCACCCAGTTCCACCCGGGGAATGCAGCTTAGGTAGACTCCACCCAGTTCCCCCCTGGGGGGAAAGCAGCTTCCCGGTAGCTCCACCCCAGTTCCCCCCTGGAGAAAGCAGCTTCCCGGTAGACCACCCGTTCCCCCCCCTGGGGAATGCAGGTTCCAGGTGACTCCACCCCAGTTCCCCCCTGGGGAAGCAGCTTCCAGGTAACTCCACCCCGTTCCACCCCGGGGAAAGAGCTTCCAGGGAGATCCCCCCCAGTTCCACTCTGGGGAATGCGCTTCCAGGTAGAGTCCACCCCGTTCCACCCTGGGAATCAGCTTCCCGGTAAAGGGGCTGCACCCCCGTTCCACCCTGGGAAAACGCTTCCAGGTAGACTCCACCCCATTCCACCCCGGGGGAAGCAGCTTCCAGGTAATCCACCCCCGTTCCCCCCTGGGGAATGCACTTCCAGGTAGATCCACCCCAGTTCCACCCTGGGGAATGGCTTCCAGGTAGACTCCCCCCCAGTTGCACCCGGGGAATGCAGTTCCAGGTAACTGCACCCGTTCCCCCTGGGGAAAGCAGCTTCCAGGTAGACTCCCCCCCAGTTCCACCCCCTGGGGGAATGCGTTCCAGGTGACTCCCCCCGTTCCACCCTGGGGAATGCAGCTTCCAGGGACTCCACCCCAGTTCCACCCTGGGGAAGCCTTCCCGGGGGACCCACCCCCGTTCCACCCTGGGGGAAAGAGCTTCCCGGGGACTCCACCCCAGTTCCACCCCGGGAAAGCAGCTTAGGTAGACCCACCCCAGTTCCCCCCGGGAAGCAGTTCCAGGTAACTCCACCCCAGTTTTCCCCCCTGGGGAATGCAGCTTCCAGGTAGACTCCCCCATTCCCCCTGGGGGAATGCAGCTTCAAGGGAGATCCACCCCAGTTTTTACCCTGGGGAATGAGCTTCCAGGGAGACTCCACCCCAGTTTTCCCCCTGGGGAATGCGCTCAGGTAAATCCCCCCAGTTCCACCGGGGAAGCAGCTTCCAGGGAGACCCACCCCAGTTCCACCCCGGGGGAAAGCAGCTTCCCGGTAGACTCCCCCCCGTTCCACCCTGGGGAATGCACTTCCAGGTAACTCCACCCCAGTTTCCCCCCTGGGGGAAAGGCTTCCAGGTAGATCCACCCCCTTCCACCCCGGGGAAGCAGCTTCCAGGTAGACTCCACCCCAGTTCCACCCTGGGGAATGCAGCTTCCAGGTAGACTCCACCCCAGTTCCACCCTGGGGAATGCAGCTTCCAGGTGGACTCCACCCCAGTTCCACCCTGGGGAAAGCAGTTCCCGGTAGACTCCACCCCCCCTTCCACCCCGGGGAATGAGCTTCCAGGTAGACTCCACCCCCTTCCCCCCTGGGGAATGCAGCTTCCAGGTAGACTCCCCCCATTCCACCCCGGGGAATGCGCTTCCCGGGAGATCCCCCCCGTTCAAACCCCGGGGAATGCAGCTTCCAGGTAACCCCCCCGTTCCACCCTGGGGAATGCAGCTTCCAGGTAGACTCCACCCCAGTTCCACCTGGGGAAAAGCAGTTCCGGGGAGACTCCACTCGTTTCCCCCTGGGGGAAAGCAAATTCCAGGTAGACTCCCCCCCAGTTCCACCCCGAGGGCGCTTCCCGGTAGACCCACCCCAGTTACCCTGGGGAATGCAGCTTCAAGGTAGACTCCCCCCCAGTTTTCCCCCCTGGGAATCACTTCCCGGTAGCTCCACCCCCTTCCACCCTGGGGAATGCAGCTTCCGGGAGACTCCCCCCCAGTTTCCCCCCTGGGGAATGCAGTTCCCGGTAGACTCCACCCAATTCCCCCCGGGGGGTGCAGCTTCCAGGTAGACTCCCCCCAGTTCCACCCCGGGGAATGCAGCTCCGTAGACTCCACCCAGTTCACCCTGGGGAAGCAGCTTCCAGGTAACTCACCCAGTTCCACCCGGGGAATGCAGCTTTCCCGGGAGACTCCCACCCCCCCTTCCCCCTGGGGTCGAGAAAGCACCAGACGATGCCATATTGTGTGATCCCTCAGATAGAGACTCGGAGTGGATAAAAAAAGTGTGAGAATATAGAAAACAAATAGCAGGGAAAATTACTAGGATATGAGAGAATAGAAGGTAGTGTCTCTCAGAAGTTTGCTGCCGCCACCTGCTTTTTTTAGAGCAGGTGGTGGCAGCAGGTTTGGGTTAGAGCAGGAGAAAACCCATTAAGAAAATCTTACAGGATAGTTATAACAAGATAAGGGTCCTGAAAAATACTGGCTCTTAGGGTACCTGGGCCTGATAATTGAGCAGTAGTTACCTCATTAGGGGCTTGACTCTCCAGAAAAATTGATATATATTATATTCAATATAACCTCTGACAAATGGATCTTATACACATGGCTTAAAGGGGGAAGTAAAACATACCCAAAATAAACCACTTACAATTTAATAAACACATTACAATGATATCTGAAAGTGTTGGCACCAAAGACAAAAATTAATAGGAGCAAATATATTTCTGAAATCTTAGGATCATCCCCAGTATTACAGTAGAATATGCATTCTGATCCTAGGACTACTACCACACACAGTCCCCGAGGAATTCTCTTGCTTTAACATACTGTCTGAGTTTACCTCCCTGGGTTTAATGCCTTGATACCTTCCTTCATCAGGCAACTATTGAGATATTCCAAATCCCAGATTACAATCCTGGACTGATCCTCCATGACTAGGGTTTCAAGGTCTCTAGAAACTATTTCTTTCCTCAGTATCTCTGTTTGATTCCGCTAACTCTTAGGTATCTCTTCAGCAACCCATAAACATTAACTACTTTGTAGGTATGTTGGCGGGGGCCCTGGTTGCTGTTGAACCTTGTTAGCAGCAGAATAATCAGTATGAGAAGTCAAAAAAGGCTAACAAACCATACCACAGACGGGGATACAACCCGCGATCAGAGAGTCTCTGATCGCGGGTTCTATCCCCGTCCATAGTATGGTTTGTTTGCAATCGTGTCATTACGATTTCGTGAGTCAAAAAAGGCTACTTAACCCGACAAAGGTGTGAGAGTTGTTAGGGAACCCTTCCTCGTGTTCCCTCTCTTGTTTGGAATAGTGACTCTTATTTCTACACAAGAAGGTCAACTCGCCTCTATAAACCTTATTTCTACTCACAATAATTCTTACAATGAATACTAATACAAGAAAAATAATCGTGAAAAATAAACAAAAATCCTCGTGAAAAATACCGGACCACCAATGATAAAAAATCAACATGCGAGAATGGCCACAATAAATACCTTTCTTTTCTTGATTTACAGCTTTTACACTAATAATAATAGTTGCAAATCAACTACAGATGACCTGTTTATATATCAATAATACTCTGACCATGTTTACCGTTGCACAAAAGAAAAGGGTCCAAATATTTAACAGTATTATTTGCATAAATAGTAATAATCACAATATTATCAGTAATAATAATGAATATTTCTGAAGTTCATCATGGAAAATTTATGTACCACATGTGAATAATTTAATCAGGAGGGGGGGAGGGGGTTCACCTTATTACATTGTGATATTACTGTTTCGTAAGGAATGGCAGGGCAACATGGGTTTAGAACAGGTCGCTCCTGTCTGTCTCAACTATTGGATCACTACGACAAGGTCCTAAATGCACTAGAAGACAAAAAGAATGCAGATGTAATATATACAGACTTTGCAAAAGCCTTCGACAAGTGTGACCATGGCGTAATAGCGCACAAAATGCGTGCTAAAGGAATAACAGGAAAAGTCGGTCGATGGATCTATAATTTCCTCACTAGCAGAACACAGAGAGTAGTCGTCAACAGAGTAAAGTACGAGGCAGCTACGGTGAAAAGCTCTGTTCCACAAGGCACAGTACTAGCTCCCATCTTGTTCCTCATCTTCATATCCGACATAGACAAGGATGTCAGCCACAGCACCGTGTCTTCCTTTGCAGATGACACCCGAATCTGCATGACAGTGTCTTCCATTGCAGACACTGCAAGGCTCCTGGCGGACATCAACCAAATCTTTCAGTGGGCCGCAGAAAACAATATGAAGTTCAACGATGAGAAATTTCAATTACTCAGATATGGTAAACATGAGGAAATTAAAACTTCATGAGAGTACAAAACTAATTCTGGCCACAAAATAGAGCGAAACACCAACGTCAAAGACCTGGGAGTGATCATGTCGGAAGATCTCACCTTCTAGGACCATAACATTGCATCAATCGCATCTGCTAGAAAAATGACAGGATGGATAATGAGAACCTTCAAAACTAGGGATGCCAAGCCCATGATGACACTCTTCAGGTCGCTTGTTCTATCTAGGCTGGAATATTGCTGCACACTAACAGCACCTTTCAAGGCAGGTGAAATTGCTGACCTAGAAAATGTACAGAGAACCTTCACGGCGCGCATAACGGAGATAAAACACCTCAATTACTGGGAGCGCTTGAGGTTCCTGAACCTGTACTCCCTGGAAAATCCTAGAGGGACTAGTACCGAACTTGCACACGAAAATCACTCACAACGAAAGCAAAATACTCGGTAGACGATGCAACATCCCCCCAATGAAAAGCAGGGGTGTCACTAGCACGTTAAGAGACCATACAATAAGTGTCAGGGGCCCGAGACTGTTCAACTGCCTCCCAGCATACATAAGGGGGATTACCAATAGACCTCTGGCAGTCTTCAAGCTGGCACTGGACAAGCACCTAAAGTCAGTACCTGACCACCCGGGCTGTGGTTCGTACGTTGAATTGCGTGCAACCAGCAGTAACAGCCTGGTTGATCAGGCTCTGATCCACCAGGAAGCCTGGTTACAGACCGGGCCGAAGGGGCGTTAACCCCCGGAACTCTCTCCAGGTAAACTCCAGGTAATTACATTGGAATAAAAGTTAGGTTAGGTAAGGTTTGTCAGGAAACAGGACAAGTGTTTCCTGACGCGGGTCTTAGTTGATGACCCGACTTTGGAGCTTTGGTCATCTGACTGAGGCCTTCCGCTGGCTTACTGGTCCACCCCTTTTAAAATAATGGTCATTTATAACCGATTCTATATATATTGGAGTAAAGAATACTTGAAGAGTGGAAAAACTGTCTTAGGATAAGTATCAGACTGGTATTTTATACCATTTTAATGTTCAAGCATAAAGTTATTGTCTCCATACTGCAGAATAATTATAAATTATTTGAATAACATTCAGATTATTATTATTATTATCAAAAAGAAGCGCGGAGCCACAAGGACTATACAGCAATAATATTCAGAGGAGGAGGAGAAAATTACAACAGTCTTAAGTATAAGTGATGTTTACTGGGAATATAACTTGACACCAGAACCTACTCCCTTGAAAAGCACAGAATGAGGGGGAAATGATTGAAGTGTACGGGTAGAATAAGAAAAAGGTATAATTCCGCGACTGGAACAATATACAAACAACTCGTACATGCCAGAGAAGAGCTTACGACGACAATTTACAAAGTCACACAGTGTGATTTTGTCCACGTTCACCCATCGCTAAAATAGGTACGTGGGTGTTAGTGGACTGGTGTGGGTCACATCCTGGGTGTTAGTGGACTGGTGTGGGTCACATCCTGGGTGTTAGTGGACTGGTGTGGGTTCCATCCTGGGTGTTAGTGGACTGGTGTGGGTTGCATCCTGGGTGTTAGTGGACTGGGGTGGGTCGCATCCCGGTGTTATGGACGGTGTGGGTTGCATCCTGGGTGTTAGTGGACTGGTGTGGGTTGCATCCTGGGTGTTAGTGGACTGGTGTGGGTCACATCCTGGGTGTTAGTGGACTGGTGTGGGTTGCATCCTGGGTGTTAGTGGACTGGTGTGGGTTGCATCCTGGGTGTTAGTGGACTGGTGTGGGTCGCATCCTGGGTGTTAGTGGACTGGTGTGGGTTGCATCCTGGGACTGAACTGCCCTAATTTGCAGGAAATGCTCAGCATAACAAGCAGCTTTCTATATAGTATTATGTCACTGATGTCAGCTATGATCTGTATACCTTGTACATGTACTGGTATACCTTGTACATGTACTTGTATACCTGTACATGTGCTTGTACACCTTGTACATGTACTTGTATACCTTGTACATGTACTTGTTTTAAACCCTTTTATATTTTACTTGTATACCTTTTTACATGTTTCTTGTATACCTTGTACATGTACTTGTATACCTTGTACATGTACTTGTATACCTTGTACATGTACTTGTATACCTTGTACATGTACTTGTATACCTTGTACATGTACTTGTATACCTTGTACATGTACTTGCAGTAAATAAAGACATTATTATTGTTATTTATCATGTCTTACGATTCATTGTCTTGTGAGATGGGCAGGAGAAAGTTAGTTTAGGTGGCCAGGGAGGTGGCCAGGGAGGTGGCCAGGGAGGTGGCCAATTCACTGCCATTCTTCACCACGTGAACACATAAGATCATTGCTCTCAGAATTCCTATGAACCTAACTATTTTACATCTATTAAGGTAAAATAAGAGAATAATTGTAGAAAATATCCGCAAGTATAATATGCTTACACAGTAGGACCAGATTACGTGAAATCTAATTGAAAGTATGCTAGGAAATACTGTGTAACTCTGAATATTACCCACACTTGACACTCACTCATCCTGCCTCAATAGGGAGGGTTGTTGATGTTGTCTTATACCTAGTGGTGTTTGTGGTGTGAAGGGATAATGGTGGTATTGTCTGACGAGATGTGGAAAGGCTGATAATGGTGAGAGTGGTGAGTCTGGTGATGGCCAGTCACCAGGTGTGGTGACTGATCACTCAGGTCCACACCCGCAGTAAACGCACCAAAACTGGAACTCCTGAGTCCATATTTGATGTTACATACAACTGTAATAAGGTAATAAATTCAGGTAATGATGGACGCTGCAGGTGGCAAGCTACACTGAGTAAATATCTGGTATCTTGGCGGACACCTGACTCAGTGGGCACTTAACTCATCTGGTGGACACTTGACTCAGTTGGTGGACACTTAGCTCATCTGGTGGACACTTGACATCTGGTGGACACTTGACATCTGGTGGACACGACTCAGTTGGTGGACAGCTGACTCAGTAGAAGGACCCTGGACTTTCGGTGTACACTAAGAATTATGGATCGTGGTGGTGAAGTCCTGGTAAACACTGTCGACAATAAGCTTAACAGCCAAGATAAATGTTGCTAATATGAAGCGAGCGACATAATTTATGGATTATCCAGAGCCTCAAAGAATATTGAATTTACTTTATTCGTATCGGGGAGAGAGAAAGAGGGGGGGGGGAGAGAAAGAGGGGGGAGAGAGAAAGAGGAGGGGGGAGAGATACAGACAGACAGAGAATAGGAAACACAGTTACCAGAAAACTAAATTCCATTCCGAAGTTATCCCTTCAGAAGGTCTTGATAAAATATATCTATTGTGAATGCTTACAGTTAGGCAAGACTGCTAACGCTACACAACTACTGTGAAGGTGAGCCGACACCACTCCCACGAGCCCTCTTAGGGCAGGGAAGGTGCCAGAGCTAGAGCTTCCTACCACCTGCAGCTTACAAGACTGCCATTCCCACGAGGCCCCCCCAAGGGGCGGGGAAGATGGCAGACCAGAGACCTAGCTTCTCCCTACGAGCCCCGTGAGGGCGGGGAAAGGGGCTAGGCCTGGGGACAGTTGGTCCCAGACGATGAGAAAGTACTTGTACCACCTTTCATGGGAGACATAGGTCTCAAGACACTCCCAAGACCGGATCACTACCTGGAAAAGACCCGGGTCGGGAGAGTACCAGAGAATCAAGATCAACACCAACAATAGTATGAAGGTTCAAGGATTTAAGGGTCCTAACGATTCTCAAAGAGCTTTTGAACGAGCCTCCTCCTCCTTGTGACAAGAAAACATAGAAAAAGAAATTATAGCAAAATAAGATAAACAACTTTTAATTGAATATAAACAAATAGCTTAAAATATATTATTATAATCAAGGGGGAAGCGCTAAACCCGTAGGAATATACAAATCCTGGGGGGGGGGGGATGTGGACGGTATCCAGGCTTAATTCAGGGAACTGGAGCACAGATCTATCTCCTACCCCCCCCCACGCACAGGCTCTGTATAATCCCTACGGGTGTAGCGCTCCTTCATGATTATAATAATCTCTTCCAGGCAGACGGCCTACAAATATCTGGTTTCCAAATTAACATATATAACAGAATATCATTTACCTCAATAACCAAAAACCACGTGAATTAGTAAGACGTCTACATCTTACGTTGATCACATTTGGACAAGCATAACAACTCCTCTATAAGGTGACATAATCACGGACAATACAAGTGTTTGTTACACAACCTTTCTTGTTATTAACATAACCAGATCACCAGCTGATGCAAAATATCTCATTTACCAATGCCACCACACCACTTACAACCATACCACTGCCACCACGCCACTTACAACCATACCACTGCCACCACGCCACTTGACTTGCAACAATACCACTGTTACCGCACCACATGAGACCATACCACTGCCACCACACCATATGCAACCATACTACACTAAGGACTTGCCTTGTATAGGCCAGTAGGACTTCGACAGTGTTCCTTCATTCTTATGCTCCTAAAATAATTATAGTAGTAGGGGAAGGGGCCCCGTGGCCCGGCTTGAAAAGCACTCTCTTCACACGCTGAGGGTTCTGGGTTCTGGTTTGACTCCTGGCAAGAGTGAAATCAATGGACACTTTTCATTACACTTGTGGACCTGTCCACCTAGCAAGTAGGTACCTGGGCGTTAGTCGAATGGTGTGGATCGCATCCTGGGGGGCAAGGTGAAGACACCCTATGAAAATAAGACAAAGAGTCCTCGATGACGCACTGCCTTTCTTGGGGTTATCCTAGGTAACTAACCCACTGGGGTTAAAAATCCTAACATAATCTTATCTAGCACAACTTTGTAGTACCCACAGTCAGTGGCCAGGCTTCAAATACATTATATTGTGCAGCAATAAAGGAGTGGAACAGACGTACCGAAGCCAGTCATAGCATGAGCCTGTTCAGGAAGGCAGCCTAAAGGTACCTAATGAATGTAGCGACAAAAAGGGAGGAAAATTATTTGTGGTGCGGCTAACATACATGTACCTGACAGTTGTGATGAATGGTTTGAAAAACCGACAAGTTGAAGATAGAGACAGTTATGCAGCATATGGGAATCTTTATTCAGGAAACGTTTCGCCACACAGTGGCTTCATCAGTCCAATACAAAGAGGAAGGCGTAAGGAGAGGAGGAGTATGAGGTAATCAGTCCCTCAGCCTGGAGTCGATGTGTTCAGTCCATCAATCTTGTAGAATGTACAGCATAGGGCCGTAGACGTGGCTTATATACTGTAGTGAGGTGAGGTGAAGCAGGCGGAGGTGGGGTCATAGTGGTACCATCCACTAGTCGAAGTAGGTCTTCGTCCAAAGGTTGAACAAGTGTTGAAGAATTCTTTGTAACAAGATCCCATGATGCTGCAGTGTCTGACAGTTGTGATGAATGGTTTGAAAAACCGACAAGTTGAAGATTGAGACACTTATGCAGCATATGGGAATCTTTATTCAGGAAACGTTTGATGGACTGAACACATCGACTCCAGGCTGAGGGACTGATTACCTCATACTCCTCCTCTCCTTACGCCTTCCTCTTTGTATTGGACTGATGAAGCCACTGTGTGGCGAAACGTTTCCTGAATAAAGATTCCCATATGCTGCATAAGTGTCTCTATCTCGTCTGGAATGTAAATCTTTATCTTTTTTAATGTTTAAAATAAAGTATTACAATTGAAATAAGTCACTTTTCTGACTTTCTTTGGTTATCCAAGGTAATCTACACGCACATGCTGCTGTGTATGATAATTTATGTAACTGTATTTACGTGTAACTGTTCTTGAATAAACGTACTTATGTTAATAATACTTGAATTACCAACAGAATGTTAGGCAAATGGACATATACAACTAACGTGATTTTTCATTGTGTCAACGGCTTGACAAATCTCCTGAAGAGTGAAACTTTGCCACAATAAAATGTCACATTAGCAGCATCTGGAAAAAATGTACCTAACAATTTTACAGTAGTTAACGCTAAATATAAGTTTTCTGTTAATTGCAGGAATTTATTCGTTTTCTTTAATAAATTTCGTATAGATAACTATGATAAACTTCTCACCTTTTATTGGGGCATTTTCCCTAAAATACATTGGTTAAGATTATTACTGAAAGTAATACTAGGCTCTGGAGAGCCTAATATTACCGTCTTTTTTACGTCCTCAGGAGGACGTGTTTTTTTCTCTCAAAGTTTCTCTAAAAGTAGATACAGCCTGGCGTACTACTTACTAGGTTAGGTTAAGATAAGATAAGATAAGATTTCGTTCGGATTTTTAACCCCGGAGGGTTAGTCACCCAGGATAACCCAAGAAAGTCAGTGCGTCATCGAGGACTGTCTAACTTATTTCCATTGGGGTCCTTAATCTTGTCCCCCAGGATGCGACCCACACCAGTCGACTAACACCCAGGTACCTATTTGCTGCTAGGTGAACAGGACAGTAGGTGTAATGAAACGTGTCGGAATTTCCACCCGCCGGGAATCGAACCCGGGCCCTCCGTGTGTGAAGCGGGAGCTTTAGCCACCAGATCACCTACTTCCACTACAGGAAACGCGAACCACCCCCTCCAGTAACACTCAGGATAGCTGATACCCACACTAACATCCCTGTCTCACGGACAACCAACGTCCTAGGAGAACTTCTAGACCAAAACATGCGAGTACACTTACACATTAACCAGAAGCAAGCCATTGAATCCAATGCTCTATCGGGGCTATTCAAGCTAAGGCCTCCATACAAACGAAACTACACCTATACAAAACCCTCATTCGTCCACTAATAACTTACTGCCCACTAGCCCTCTCCCTAGCATCTGTGACAAACCAACGTAAATTACAACGCATCCAGAACAAAGCCTTACGCTGGGTGTTTAACACCTGCTGGGATGAATTCATCACAAGTGAGTCCATCCACGCCCGTGCAAACATCCCTGCACTAAACGTGTACCGGACCTCATACTTAGATGACGAACTACGCAGACCAGCACACACACACAACCTCTTCTACTCTCTACTAGCACCTGACCAAATTTCTATATACAAATAACCTTGCTAAAATCTTGAATCACTAACCTGTAACTCACAGGTATGGACCTTTAATATCGCCCTTGTACCTGCGATCAATTAGACACATGTGCAACTCTTGGGTATCTTTATTGAGGAAACGTTTCGCCACACAGTGGCTTCATCAGTCCATACGTAGGAGAAACTTTAAGAACAGGAGGAGAATGAGGTAATCAGTCCCTCAACCTTGAGTCGATGTATTCAGTCCATCAATCTTGAATAGAATTCATCTACAAACCTGCGATCAAGCTTTGTCGCCCCATCCTCCCCCCCCTCCAGTGCCCATGTTGCGCACGACCTCCTGAATCTCCATCAGCTCAGCTACTGGGTTAAGCCCTGGTTCTTTTCCTCTTACAAAAACCCTTCCTCTAACCAACCTATTCTTCCTCTATCCACACTTCCCATCTCACCCCTTATTGGGGGTCTTACCTAGAATCTACAGCATAGCATAGCATAGGTTAAGTTCATCAGGAAACAGGACAAGTGTTTCCTTACGCGGGTCTTAGTCAGATGACCCGCCTTTGGAACTTTTGGTCATCTGACCGAGGCCTTCCGATGGCTTAACGGTACACCCCTTTAAAAACTATGGTCATTTATGCCCATTGTTATTAGTATTACTTGCTATTGTCACATTATAGAGCAGATTATTATAGGGCAGATTATTATAGGGCAGATTATTATAGGGCAGATTATTATAGGGCAGATTATTATAGGGCAGATTATTAACTATTTAATGAGAGCAATATTTATTTTAAATATATTTTAACACAGTTTCTGACCAAATACAGAATAATAATATTTATTCATACAAGTACATGTACAAGGTATACAAGTACATGTACAAGGTATACCAGTACATGTACAAGGTATACAAGTACATGTACAAGGTATACCAGTACATGTACAGGGTATACCAGTACATGTACAAGGTATACAAGTACATGTACAAGGTATACAAGTACATGTACAACGTATACCAGTACATGTACAAGGTATACCAGTACATGTACAAGGTATACAAGTACATGTACAAGGTATACAAGTACATGTACAAGGTATATACCAGTACATGTACAAGGTATACAAGTACATGTACAAGGTATACCAGTACATGTACAAGGTATACAAGTACATGTACAAGGTATACAAGTACATGTACAAGGTATACAAGTACATGTACAAGGTATACAAGTACATGTACAAGGTATACAAGTACATGTACAAGGTATACCAGTACATGTACAAGGTATACAAGTACATGTACAAGGTATACAAGTACATGTACAAGGTATACAAGTACATGTACAAGGTATACCAGTACATGTACAAGGTATACAAGTATATGTACAAGGTATACCAGTACATGTACAAGGTATACAAGTACATGTAAAAGGTATACAAGTACATGTACAAGGTATACAAGTACATGTACAAGGTATACAAGTACATGTACAAGGTATACAAGTACATGTACAAGGTATACAAGTACATGTACAAGGTATACAAGTACATGTACAAGGTATACAAGTACATGTACAAGGTATACAAGTACATGTACAAGGTATACAAGTACATGTACAAGGTATGCCAGTACATGTACAAGGTATACAAGTACATGTACAAGGTATACAAGTACATGTACAAGGTATATCAGTACATGTACAAGGTATACAAGTACATGTACAAGGTATACAAGTACATGTACAAGGTATACAAATACATGTACAAGGTATACAGACCATAGCTGACATCAGTGACATACTACTATATAGAAAGTCGCTTGTTATGCTGAGCATTTCCCGCAAATTAGGTCAGTTTTATCCCAGGATGCGACCCACACCAGTCCACTAACACCCAGGATGTGACTCACACCAGTCCACTAACACCCGGGATGCGACCCACACCAGTCCAATAACACCCAGGATGTGACCCACACCAGTCCACTAACACCCAGGATGTGACTCACACCAGTCCACTAACACCCAGGATGCGACCCCACACCAGTCCACTAACACCCGGGATGCGACCCACACCAGTCCACTAACACCCAGGATGTGACCCACACCAGTCCACTAACACCCAGGATGCCACCCACATCAGTCCACTAACACCCAGGATGTGACCCACACCAGTCCACTAACAACCAGGATGCCACCCACACCAGTCCACTAACACCCAGGATGCGACCCACACCAGTCCACTAACTCCCAGGATGTGACACACACCAGTCCACTAACACCCAGGATGTGATCCCACACCAGTCCACTAACACCCATGATGCGACCCACACCAGTCCAATAACATCCAGGATGTGACCCACACCAGTCCACTAACACCCAGGATGCAACCACACCAGTCCACTAACACCCAGGATGCGACCCACACCAGTCCAGTAACACCCAGGATGTGACCCACACCAGTCCACTAACACCCAGGATGTGACCCTCACCTATCCACTATCACCCAGGATGTGACCCACACCAGTCCACTAACACCCAGGATGCGACCCCACACCAGTCCACTAACACCCAGGATGCGACCCACACCAGTCCAATAACACCCAGGATGTGACCCACACCAGTCCACTAACACCCAGGATGCCACCCACATCAGTCCACTAACACCCAGGATGTGACCCACACCAGTCCACTAACACCCAGGATGCCACCCACACCAGTCCACTAACACCCAGAATGCGACCCACACCAGTCCACTAACACCCAGGATGTGATCCCACACCAGTCCACTAACACCCAGGATGTGATCCCACACCAGTCCACTAACACCCATGATGCGACCCACACCAGTCCAATAACATCCAGGATGTGACCCACACCAGTCCACTAACACCCAGGATGTGACCCTCACCAGTCCACTAACACCCAGGATGCGACCACATCAGTCCACTAACACCCAGGATGCGACCCACACCAGTCCAGTAACACCCAGGAGGTGACCCACACCAGTCCACTAACACCCAGGATGTGACCCACACCAGTCCACTAACACCCAGTATGTGACCCACACCAGTCCACTAACACACAGGTACCTATTTTTAATGATGGGTGAACATGAACCAAAAGTCAGTACGTATGTAGATAAGGATTTAATAATATATATATATATATATATATATATATATATATATATATATATATATATATAATATATATATATATATATATAATATATATATATATAATATAATATTGATCTCTGGCTGAAGGGAGACTCGAACCTACGAACCTTAGGACAAGGTACGCAGTGCTTTACCAATCTACCCACACTGGACAATACCTTGGCGTGTAGCATGCGCTACACGTGTGATCCAAGGCAGCCAGCTTTCAGGGAGAAGGCTTACAGCTTTTCATCTCATCCCCTGCATGCATCAGCCTTACTAGAGATTTGAACAATGCAAGGAATTCGCGAGAGCAGGCGAAATATACACAAACTCTGATCCATTGTGGGTAGATTGGTAAAGCAATGAGTACCTTGTCCTAAGGTTCGTAGGTTCGAGTCTCCTTCAGCCAGAGATCAATATATATATATATATATATATGCAAAACAACCACTCTGAAAAAATAGATAAATTCCAAGCGCTTTCGTGACTACTCACATTATCAAGGAACTATGAAAGTAAAGCATACAAGGAAGCTATATAAGGGGTCAGGCCAGCACCTCACTATCAGATCCCACAACGGTTTAAACACCTGACGCGCGCCGACCCAACTTGGATAGGTCCTTTGCACAACTCACCCACAAACTATTCTACCCAAGAAAATTTAAAAATTATTTGTCCAGTGTATTATTAAATTCTTCCCAAATTCTATTAATTATAAATGGATCTAATTTATATAAACCAAAGGAAATATTCATATTATTGTCAAAAATGCTTTTTATGAAACAAGATTCAATTATATTCCTGTCGACCATGGACTTGCTTGATACTACTTTCTCAACTTTTTGAAAATCAATTGGATGGTTAAAATCTCTTACATGAATAAATAGAGCACTGGAATCTTGTCCAGTTCTAATGCTATATTTGTGTTGTTTTAATCTTAGTTCGAGATTTTTACCAGTTTGACCGTAATAAACTTTATCGCAAATTTTACAAGGAATCTTATAGACACATCCATCAGCATTTTGGGGGGAATTCTTTATCAAAAGTTTTTTTACTGTATCAAGATTTTTGAATACAACTTTAATATTAAAAGTCTTAAGAAGAGAAGGCATTTCAACCAAGTTTTCATGGTAAGGGAGAACCAACATATTTTTAGTTGAATAAGGCTGGTTGTCCCTTTTTGGATTGTAAAAAGTATTTCTAGCAACTTTAAAAGATTTATCAATTACATTTCTTGGGTATTTTAAATCATTACCTATTTCATAAATTTTGGATATTTCCTCATCTATGAACTCAGGACTACAAATGAAAAATTTATGAAATAGGTAATGATTTAAAATACCCAAGAAATGTAATTGATAAATCTTTTAAAGTTGCTAGAAATACTTTTTACAATCCAAAAAGGGACAACCAGCCTTATTCAACTAAAAATATGTTGGTTCTCCCTTACCATGAAAACTTGGTTGATATGCCTTCTCTTCTTAAGACTTTTAATATTAAAGTTGTATTCAAAAATCTTGATACAGTAAAAAAACTTTTGATAAAGAATTCCCCCCAAAATGCTGATGGATGTGTCTATAAGATTCCTTGTAAAATTTGCGATAAAGTTTATTACGGTCAAACTGGTAAAAGTCTCGAACTAAGATTAAAACAACATAAATATAGCATTAGAACTGGACAAGATTCCAATGCTCTATTTATTCACGTGAGAGGTTTTAACCATCCAATTGATTTTCAAAAAGTTGAGAAAGTAGTATCAAGCAAGTCCATGGTCGACAGGAATATAATTGAATCTTGTTTCATAAAAAGCAGTTTTGACAATAATATGAATATTTCCTTTGGTTTATATAAATTAGATTCATTTATAATTAATAGAATTTGGGAAGAATTTAATAATACACTGGACAAATAATTTTTAAATTTTCTTGGGTAGAATAGTTTGTGGGTGAGTTGTGCAAAGGACCTATCCAAGTTGGGTCGGCGCGCGTCAGGTGTTTAACCGTTGTGGGATCTGATAGTGAGGTGCTGGCCAGACCCCTTATATAGCTTCCTTGGATGCTTTACTTTCATAGTTCCTTGATAATGTGAGTAGTCACGAAAGCGCTTGGAATTTCTCTATTTTTTCAGAGTGGTTGTTTTGCATATTCCGAAATCACCTGTTTACTGTGATATTATTGCATATATATATATATATATATATATATATATATACATACATATATATATATATATATATATATATATATATATATATATATATATATATATATATATATATATATATATATATATATATATATATATATATATATATATTATAAAATACGTATACACTCTCGGAAAGTGTAAATAAGTTTAGTACAGCTAAGTAACTCAGCTGTGTGAAAATCAGTTAGAATGGAGGAGATCCAATGTGAATATATTGAGTTCTTTACATTAACATTAAAGAGAGGATCAGCTTTCAGTGAAAGCTGCAGTTTCATTCATAAGGTACCGCATGACTTTCTTCTTGACCTGGTTCGTGCTAAGACAGGCAATACGTTTCACTTCTTTATTGTTATATATTAAAAAGTGTTTGAAACCTGACCGCTGACTGAGGTACTACAAAATTGCGTTCGTTTTCCCCTTGTGCCTTTCTGGTTACGGTTCCCAGAATTATCAAGCTTGCTAGCAAGATATTTTAATCACTGATTGCCAGTGATTTAACTTCGTTGCATTCAGCACATCCAGTTGTAATTCATCCAGGCCTACACGTTCTCTAGGACTCATGTTCAGGATGAGTCTTACAATTTTGATTTGTAGTCTGTCATTCATTTTTTGTCAGCGTACCATGAAGAATAAAAAAAAATATATATATGGCAATGTATAAGAACTAGACATAGGGCCCTGCAAGCCTCAGTAGGTAGGCAATCTGCCTGTCAATAAGTAAGTTTATTCAGGTATACACAGATAGTTACATAGATTATCATACTTAGCAGCATATGTGTAAAGTACCTGGGATAACCCAAAACAGTCAGAGTGACTTATTTCCATTGGGTCCTTTACTTATTTCCATTGGTGTCCATTACTTATTTCCATTGGTGTCCTTCACTTATTTCCATTGGTGTCCTTCACTTATTTCCATTGGGGTCCTTTACTTATTTCCATTGGGGTCCTTTACTTATTTCCATTGGGGTCCTTTACTTATTTCCATTGGGGTCCTTTACTTATTTCCATTGGGGCCCTTTACTTATTTCCATTGGGGCCATTTACTTACATCCATTGGGGTCCTTTAGAGGAGTTTCAGTCTGTCATTACCTCTTTTACTATATTGTTTCCTGTCAATTCCTCTGACATGTTTGGGTCAAAAGGAATTCCCAGATATATCACTGAGGATACTGAAGTGATGGGTTCCCTATTATACTGGACATTAAAAGTATTTACCCTTTTCAGTTTACTTTTCGTACCAAAGAGTGTGTACAGCTTCAGTTGTCCCGAGGTGTAGCGCTAGTTTGTTGCTTACTAACCATCTGCCACAGGACTACAGTTCTAGTGAGCATTAGCTGTATCTTGTGGGGTCGTTACAGAAGACTAACAGAACACTGTCGTCTGCATACAACAGAAGCTTACACTTGACACTGATGGGCATGTCATTCACATATATATAGAAAAGGAGTCAGAATACCTGATGGCTAAAGCTGTCGCTTAACACGGTGACTTCCGGGTTCAGTTCGCTGCGAGGGTAGAAACATTGGGTGTATTTCCTTACACCGGTTGTTTATGTTCACCCATTAGTAAAATGGGCACCTGGGTGTTAGTGGACAGGTGTGGGTCGCATCCTGGGACAAAACTTACCTAATCTACGGGAAATGCTCAGCATAACCAGCGGCTTTCTATATAGTAGTATGTCATTGATGTCAGCTATGATCTGTATACCTTGTACTTGTAGAAATGCTGATGGATGATGATGATGATGATGGGATGTAGATGATGTGATGATGTGATGTTGATGATGATGATTGATGATGATGATGATGTGCTGATGATGATTGATGATGATGCTGAGATGATGTTGATATGATGATGATGATGATGATGCTGATGATGTTGATGATGATGATGATGATGAGATGATGATGATGGATGATGATGTGATGATGATGATGATGATGAGGATGATGCAGATGTGATGATGATGATTGATGATGTGATGATGATGATGATGAGATGATGATGAATGATGATGAATGATGATGATGATGATGATGATGATAAGATGATGATGATGATGATGATGATGATGATGATGATGATGATCGATGATGATGCATGAAGATGATGATGATGATGCTGATGATGGATGATGATGATGATGATGATGATTGATGATGATGATGATGATGATGAGATGATGAGGATGATGATGATGATGATGATGCTGATGATGTTGATGATGATTGATGATGTTGATGGGCAGGGGTTGTGGTTCGTATTGATGATCGGACCTCAGTAACCCCGTCCGTTCAGTACTCGACAATATCTGAAGAAACTACACAGTAGGCGTAGCATGTTAAGTCTGTGTGGTCGATGTTAGAATTACAACAGTAGTAAAGTAGGAAGAGAAGCAGTGTGAGTTATGGCTACGAGATGTGCAAATATCTTTGTGGTGAAAATAATCGTAATATCTGTTACTATATGCCCATAGTGTGGGTGGTAGTCACTACATGCCCATAGTGTGGGTGGTAGTCACTACATGCCATAGTGGGGTGGTAGTCACTACATGCCCCATATGTGGAGGGTGGTAGCCACTACATGCTGTTACGACATCGTCAGGTGGTACCTGGGTTACAGTGCTTTTCGTAACAAAAACTTAGTACGTCTAGGTAACTCATTCAGAGGAAAAGGAATTTTCTAGTTTCTATTTATTTTATTAATAATCATATAAATCACTTAAATTCAATTTTTTTCATATTTTGCACTATGAGTGAATACTTTTACCATTCTCCATTAAAACAACACAGATGGGTTTAGTATTTACAAATGGCTGTGAGTGAGTCACGAAATTTAGTATAGAGCCACTGCACAGGCGTTGCCTAAAAACTCTAACACATTAATAGATTTTTATGATAGGGTTTCCCTTAACAATAAGTCCTCATACACTACAGAGGCTTGTCACTTGGCTTTCACATTCCCTAAGAGCTTCTCACCGCCTTCTCAACCGAGATAAGTCTTAGCAGTAAGCTCCCGAAAATTCCTGGTATTTTCTAGGGAGGGCAAATGGTGGTTTAGAGGTGGATACTTCCTCGCCCCGTCCTGGTCCAAAGGAGGTATGAACTGGCAGTAGTGGGCTGTACCAGCCACTTTGTCTCGGGTCGGACTGGGGTGTGCAGCTCAAACCACCTACTGGTGCTTGGGCCGGTCACAGCAGTTGACACTATGTAAACGACCTACCTAAAATAACAAAAGTAAGTAATACGACATATAATATTATTAAAGTTCGAGTAATCCATGTTTAGTATCTGGACTTACTCTGAATATAAAATTAAATGAAATAGCAAAAAATAACTGTAAAAGTATTACCATTGTGATAGAAACAGTTACTTAAAATGAAACAAAGGTGTAACATCCTCCACACGACCAAAGTCGCACTGACAAGCGGACAAAAAATAATCCTGAACTCTTTTAGATACAGGTTAGAAGACTGAAATACCAAATATAGCAAGACTGATACATTCACCGCATTCGTCCCAGATTATCTTCTTGTTTTCTGAAGGTATTAAGGAGGATATTGTTGAGACGACAGACATCTGCTCAAACAGAATTGGGTTCTCTCTGGGACTTGGGTGACACGAATGCTGTCTCTCAAGTAAAATGTAAGGACCCAGCAATGGTCTCAAGCTTCATCCTCCATAAACAAACTGTACACAGTACCACTCATTCACATAACTGTAGGCAAAAAAAAGGATATATTAGGCGTCAGTTAGAACAGGGGCATTCATATTGGGGCAACTGGTTTAAGTGCGGGAAAGATGCATCCGCAATTAATTATGTTTGCCTTTATGTGTTTAGGATTTTAATAGAAAAAGGTTGAATTATAAGGGCCACCTCTGTATTCTGGATTCTTAACCTTCTGGATTAATGAACGTCAAAGGGTATATGTGATCTGAGTCTACTGTAATTGATGAGGTGATGTTCCAAGTAAACTTCAAAATACTCGAGCGAAGTAACCTGGGCTAGAGCTTCTTTTTCTACGGTTGCATAATTCTTTTGGTGTGGCTTTAAGGTGGAGGAAATAAATAACATATCGGATGCAGAATATCAGAGGAGTGGTGGGAATTGCAGTTAGTTATGAACCAACAGCATACTGCTGGCATCTATATGTAAACAGGAAGGAGAAAGTTAAAATCTGGCTTCTCAATACTGGAGAAGAGTTCTATAAATGCGCTTTACCCCATTTAAAAGCCATAATTACATTCCAGACAAGCGAAATTTAATTTTAGAACTAGTTAGCGCGAAAAAGGGGGGCGGCTATGTGTGAAAAGTTAGGGCAGAATCTCTATAACTACCCAGCCATTCCAAAAAATTCTGCACCCCTTTTTCTGTCTCTTGGTTTTGGAAAAAGTTACAATATGGCTCTCACTTATTGCACTGATGTGGCTGCCAACGTTCCACTGACCTATATGAAGCCAAATACTTATCATTGCTTGTCCAAATTTGCATTTTGGACAAATTGGTCTGGGTAAAATTATAAGCATCTAATTTTTAAAAAGAGCCTCCAGCCGGACTAAATGTGAACTACACTCTTCACTAAAAGACTACTAGTCCGTCGAGGGTAGGCTTCAACCCCTCAGGTTATACTATAAGTAAGGTCATATCCATAAGTCGCTGGAACGTGGATGCTTGCGTTGACAACCTGAATGGGGTAACCAAGTAGTTGAACAAGCCTCATGCACTGTACATGCTGATTTGTCCAGAGTCGGTCGTCAGGGGGCACTTGATAGTAGCTCGCAGTCAGTCCAGCGGTCACAAACTTGGCTCCTGCACCCATATCGATTACAGCATCTACCTAGGCAACGGGTAACCATCAGGAACTCTGACGGAATTTACCTTCTATAATCGTACACTCGATATTTCATTTCTGACTTTGGACTAACTCACAATGATGAGGCCATGGGCTTTTGCTTCGTTCAATAGTCCATGGGTCAGCAAAAAGTCGATTTCCTCCTTTAGAGCTGGTGTTTACTGGGCTTAAGCGATAAGGGGACTGCTTGATAGGGCGCAGATTCTAGTCGCACTTGCGATCATCCACGTCGTGTGTTCCCCAAGGTGCACGCTTAGTATATAGCCAAACAATGATGGGTACTCTCAAAAACACATTTTTCACTTCTTTGGTCGGTCACAGGCCCGATCTTTTAAAAACTCGTCCAGGGATCGTAGAACTTGAGTGTTTCTAGACGGACTTCTATTCCTTTGGAGCAGTCCTCCAATATCCTCTGCTCTTGCCTGGGACTCTAGAAGAATGCAGCAGTCGGGGCTAACCCTCCCATTAACCTTTCTTCAATTGGTTAACATGGTATGTATGGTCTGATTTCTGTTTCTGGGGTACGAACCAGGTAATTCATTCACTTAGTTTTTTAAATGACTTAAAGTCTTATATCTTGTTTTCAGTGCATGAACGGGCATGAATTTTTGAGCAATACTTTATCTCGATGTTGAAAGAGCGAGAGAGGGCCGCATTGGTATCATATGTCGTGTCATTTTAGCTGGGCTGTTCTTCAAGTTCTCTGCCGCTAGCTTCACGTGAAAGTGAGGTGTACCTGATCAAAGCCGGGCATACTGAAATGACGGAGTAAAGGTCTTCGGTCCTTAACATCTTTCCTATGCGTGGGTTCCACGTACCGTATAACTATATATAACTCAAAAGGGCTTATACCCTAGACTTTCCTGCTCGCTTTCCCATCCGGCAGGAGAAGGAATAGGAATGGCCCTGTCCCATGTCTTTAAGAGTGTTCACAGTAAGGTGGAACGCTATCATCACCTTCAATGTTTGATGAAACCGTTTAATGCTCCTTGGGCTGGAGCCGATAGCCTAGTGCGAGGATAGATCTATACACAAGGCGTGACATGGGCCTCTTGAAGGTTTGAAGTGATTTTGATCCTTGGATCAGGACTGGATCTCCGAGGCAGCCTACCTGTGAGAAAAACTTTATTAAAGCGGGACTATTTGCGCGGCATTTTATTTTCCTATGGGAATGGCTCGGGGTAACGGGTGCAGATCCATTATAGTGAATAGGTACTGTTTCCCGCCTTGGTCCTGGGAGTGGACTACGCAATGATGATTAAACGGGAAAAAGGCTCGCCCATATGAGGTGTAGGACAGAGAGGAGCTGGAGGTGGGGTAGTATGTGCAGGTTATACCGATGGTCTGACAGACCCGGCAACTGCGAAGATGTTCCACCACGGTATCCGATTTGGCCAAAAAAAGAATTTTGAAACTTTCCATTGTTTTCCTTACTCCTCGTATTCCTCAATTGGACTATATGGGCGACCTACAATGCACGCTCACGATAAATCTAGGCAAAGATTAATACATGCTTGCCTTGGCAAAGGTTGCCCTAGAGAAATGTCTTTGGTGGATTTCTTCCTAAGTATACCTACTAGAATTACACAGTCCTCTAGGTTTCTCGGTCCTTTCTTCCTTTATCACACAGCTTTCTTACTTTCTCCTACGAGGGGTCTTACATCTGTGATTGGATTAGATCATCAGGTTCTAAACTTTTTAGCACTTAAAGAATCTAAAGTTGAGTCTAGCTGCAGACACAGACGTTCGCATCTCGGGCCAGTGGGGTCGCATAAAAATAGGTTCAAACCCAGTCAGTTTGTCTCTTCCTCCTCTGTGATTCAAGAGTTAGTTACCTGGTCGACTGCCAAGGACTAGTGACAACTCCAGCGGGGAAATAATGATAGGTCCTTCCTATGAGCTC
Organism: Cherax quadricarinatus; assembly: GCF_026875155.1. Taxonomy (NCBI): domain Eukaryota; kingdom Metazoa; phylum Arthropoda; class Malacostraca; order Decapoda; family Parastacidae; genus Cherax; species Cherax quadricarinatus. The sequence continues at coordinate 12,128,558 of NC_069493.1, forward strand.
AATCACGTAATCTCTCCCGAGGTATTTTCTTTCACCAGAGGTTCTTTTTTGATTACCTTCGCAGCTTAGGTATTTCCTATCAGTAGTTCAGCAGACTTAATAGGAAATTTTCATCTGATTATACCCGACAGGTTTCGCATATCCTTATGCAACCCAGGTCTAGGTATATCTAATGGTGGGGAACTCTAGAAACGGTCCTCCATAAGCCTCAGAAGTGCTCTATCTTTGTATAAGTGCCGGTCAGACAAGAGGGGATTCCTTTTTTTAACAATGTCAAAGTAACTCCCCGTATCCTATAGGTTTTAAACAGGCACCCCTGGCACTCGTCAATACCAGCTTTTCTTTTTGAAAATATGGGCTCATTGCTTTTCAATTTCTGCCCCGAGATGGCCCTCGTTCTGGTCATCTCAGTGAAGCAGTCTTCGGTCCTGCCGGCCTCTAGATCCGCTGTAAAACATCCCTGCGTGTGGGCTACTGAAGACACCATTGACAGGGAGCACCTTCTCGATACTTATATTTCCTATCCCTTTCCAGCTGATAACTAGGTTTCTCACATGACCTGTCTTTTGGCAATATGAACAGGAAAATTCTTCAGACTTTATACCCTCCTGGTTCTGTCGTGTGAAACGGTCACCATGTTGCATGGCTTAATCCAGGGTTCGAGAGGTCACTGCTTCTGAAGGAAACTTTTGGCGAGGTCTGTTCTTGGACTTAATGGTCGACCCTTCTGGCCCATTTTACAGCTTCTTCTCTGGTGTTTATCAGGATCAGCTGGTGGAGATCTCGTAGCGATCGGCAGTGCAGCGGTTCTCATCACATCAGGTGTTGGACGGTTCGATCAGGAAACTTTACGCAAATCTCCTGATATAGAATTATTAGAGTCTCTTGTAGTATAATTGGGTTAAGCTGGCTTTCCGGTGTTGCTTTGTGAGGTTTCTTTGCCACTCTCGAAAGCTACCTTCTTTGCTGGCTGAGTCACCCAGTTTGCCCTGGTAAACCTGTGCAGAGTACGGAAGGCTTGCTGGTTAGCTCAAAGGGAGGAGATCATAGGTCTCCAGTTATGCCTTTTTGACGGAGTCATATTGTATGTACTTTTCGTAAGGCAAGCGCGGTACATTCTCGGCTTTACAGTTCAAGGCCGTTCGTTTTTTATTGCACAGACAGCCCAGAAATTTTGGGGCCATGTATAGCACGAGACTGATTTTCGACGTATCGAAGTTGCTAACAATCTTTCCCTCTTTAATTAATCCCTCCTTCCTGCTTCTCTTCCAACCTCCTACAAGCTCTCCTCTTCCTCTCTCCTCCCCCATTCCTACTCCCACCAGCTATCCTCCTCCACTAACCTCTCTTCATACTTCTACACCTCCACAACACCCCTACTGGCTACTGCTACGACCACCTCCCCCACTTCCTTACCCATCATCCCTTCCTAAGTTCCACTCCTAACAGCTTACCAAACTTCCACTTCCTCTGACATTCCACTTAGCCACTCCACCACAACCAAACCCTATCAGGTCCAACTCCACTTCCTCCGCCCAAACCATCAAACTAAACCTACCCCAACTTTGACGGACAGACCAAAGAACATAAAAAGATCCATCTCTTCCTCCCCTGGAAAACGGGTCGTAGCATACAATACACCATCCATGATGGCACCACTCTCACGGGCTTTAATCCAAAACTCCACCGACATTAACTTTGCTAAGACGAACACTTAAATCAGTTTAAGGTGATTCAGTTCAAACGTACGTTCTTACTTTACTATTAGACACCTACTGGCCGAGCTCCTTGAAGCAGAGAGGCAGTTATTGTTTTGCTAAACAGTAGTATGCTCAAAGCCCTCAATGTATACGCCATAATGGTTTATGCACTACAGTTCCTAATATCCACGTGGGGTTGCCATCCTTGTCAATTCCAGACATAAAACAAGAATTTCTCCCATTCCTTTTATTCACCAACACAGTCTTGCGGTCAGAATACACCCACCTTGGCCCCTTTATCTTGATCACCACTCTGCTCGCCAAAACACTACTCTCAACATACACGACTTCCCTAAGTCTTAACTACACCAACACACCAAAATACCTACTAGCTGACATGAATGGCCAAACACATGCCTTTATCACACCAGTAACACACAACTTGGTCAAAATTACTCAACTTCACAACCATAAACACTAATTCAATTGGCCCAGACTTCAATACTTCTTCAACACACGGGCCAAGGCAAACCAGACATCATTCTGGCAAACCGAGCCAGCTCTCTTATCAACATTACATCTCACCTCGGCCCTATTCAGGCTCTGTTACACCAGTCTCTTACAATCTCCTCCAACCCTATCCTCATTCCAACCAACTTCCTTTCTCCTAACAAGAACGTGACTGGGTGCTTTCAAACACACATAGCCAATATTACCCTTCACTATGACTACAAAAAAATATCTCGACATCGATACTCAACTTGATTCATCCAGGACACCATTACACAAGCAGCCAACATGCATACCAAAGAAAACTCACACCACTCGTTATTCCTTCGAACCATCCACTCAGAACAAGAAGCCTAATTATTGCTACACACCGCTACCTTACAACACAATAGATTTAACAGTCCGAATAGATTCACTTTACCTTAGAAAAACATTTTACAAAGCCTAGCCAAGACCACAACAATCCATGGTCACGATAATACAACAGCGGACAGGCAGCGTGTTAAACACACTAAAGCCTTTCTGGAACTTTCAAAAAAAATCAGAGGCTACTTTTTTCACAAACAATTTCAAACACTACACAACCAACACACACATCTCAGACCACAGGCTGCTACCAACCTTTCAAACTCACATTGGGAGAACATCTTCACCCTCACCCAAACCTCGCCCTACCGTTATTTCAACACATTCAGAAACATAGACACTGGCACATGCACACCCAAGAAACAACACAGACAGCCACATACATTAGAACACTCTTACCTCCTCCAGAACTCGACACTCTTTCACCAACCACAGACATTTAAACTCTCCTCAGACACCTTCTCCCAAAGGCTCCTGGTGCCTCTGGCCTAAACCATTTATTGAAACACTTCTGCCTCTATCATTACTGCTACACAAAACCTCTCATTGCCTCCCTTGCCTCTGGATTCTTTCCTCTTCCCAAAGCTGCTACTGCTATTCCTCCTTTCCTAACCCCAATAAGACCACTCTGACCTAAGAACTATCTCCCTCACAGCTCCTCGAAACATAAGGAACACCCTCTTTGACAAAACACCTTAATCGGGATTTTCGTAGGAGGCGCTGCGGTACGTTCGGGGATCGGGATTAACGAGTGGGGAGACGTGTAGGGGGAGAGGGGGGTGAGAGCGGGTGTGTGTTATTTCAGATGACAGTTTGGCTTCGCGAGAGACGCACACAGAGTATCTATGAGAGGGGTGAGATGCTGATTTAACATCATGTGGCTTTCAAACTACATCCACATAAAACAAAACAAAGAAAAAAAGGACAGCCCTGGTTGCAAAAAGATGTTGAAAAAGCTTTTGCACTGTGTGGCACGAGGGGCTCAGTTCCAAAACTCTGGCATAACTTCACCCTGCACTCAATACTCGTTCGGTAAAATCCTCTGAACTTCTAGACGCCGTACCTGAGAATCAAACTTCCAAGGCTGTTACTTGACTACTTCAAACTAAAAGCTGGGGTACCCAGGGATCTGTCCTTTCCTACACTACATTTTATACACAACGACATTCAACCCTGTATACCACAACTCATACATTGCCTATGGCAGACGACATTCCAAACTTATTACTCATGCCAATATAGATACACTCACACACAAAACACAAAATGCGGTGACAGGATAGCATCTGGGAAAAATGAGGCTCAAACCAATGACAGAAAATCCAGCATTACGTATTATAACTACAGGAACGTGATCCTCCATTACCTGTGAAACTCAGAACAGTGCCACCGCCATTACTTCACTAAACACAATCAGTCACTGTAATTGGCGTTAATCTGACTACTTCTTCGTTTACACGGACACCATTCACTCAAGGCATGCAAAGCTAGTACGGCCCTTGCGGGCCTCAACAAGTGAACATGCCTCTCAACGACCAAAACTAACTTACAAATCCCTAATACGTCCTTATAACTTACTTCCTTAGCCCTCTCTCTTGCCGCAAAACAAATTACTTAAACTGCGTGTCCACAGAAAAGCGCACTGCGCGGGTGCTTGATGTCAGATGGGAGGACTTCGCCACAAAAGCGGTATCTCATGAACCAGTTAGAGTCCCTGCGCTCTGAATCTGTACTGGAAGAGCTCAGTGACAGACGATAGACAAAACTCGCGCACCGACATGATATGGACCTCTCTCCTGGCCGAAGACATTCGCAGACCCACAAACCAACACAACTTTTCTACCTCTTACATGATCTTTTTTTGGTCTAACTACTTACAACTAACCTTGGATCGCTGACTGACAGGTACCTTCTAAGACAGGTACCATTCTCTGACCCACGTTCGCCTTAGATTTTTGGGTTTCGACATGACTCAGTTCTGCACTCCTCTCGAGCTCCTAAACGTCGCAAGTACCTTACTCCTCAGCTGCTACCCCTCCGGAGTCCCAACAGAAGAACCGGTATTTCTCTTTTCAATATTCTGTCCCACGATCGCCTTTTGCTGGCTGGCGTAAGCCCTGGCTCTCTTCTATCGACTAGCACACACCTCTCCAGCATATCTTCGTCTGTCCCGTCTTCCCGTCATACATTGGGATCTTACTGGACATTCGTTTTCGTTCGTTCGTTGTATGCCGTAATTCTATTCAAGATTGATGGACTGACACATAGAATATGGTTGGGGATTGGATTACTCATTCTCTCCTGTTCCAAGATTTCCTTTGTATGGGGGAGATGAAGCCACTGTGTGGCGAAACGTATCTAATAAAGATACCACGAGTTGCACGATGTGTCTAATTTATCAACATGTCGGTTCTCTGAACATTATTTTCAAAACGTATAGACATGTTGCAGTCATTACAGGGATTATGTATCCCCTGATGCCCATAGTGTGGGAAGTAGTCACCAAACACTGGTGGTGTCTATGGTAAGTACCAAACACTGTGTACTGTCGTGTCACCCAAACATGATAGTGTTCTGGTGCCCACAAACACTGATTATGTGTTGTTGTAGTCCCAAACTTGATAGTGTTGTGTGTGGTTGTCACAAACACTGTAGTGTTGTGGTAGTCACCAACACTGGGGGGGTTGTGGTAGGCACGAAACACTGGTCGTGTTGTGGTAGTCACCAAAAAACTGGTGGTGTTGGGTATCACCAAACCGGGGTATTGTTGTGGTAGCCCCAAAACACTGGTGGTTGTAGTAGTAAGAACATAAGAACATAAGAAGGGGGAACACTGCAGGGGGCCTTTTCCCCATACTGGGGAGGCCCTTTACAATTCATCCACTAACAAAACATTTCCCCAACCCCAAATTTTTAAATGCCCCCCAGAAATAAGCTCTGATGTAAAAGTCCCACTCAAACCAACCCCTCCCATCATGTACTTATCCAACCAAAATTTAAATTTTCCCCAAAGTCCCATCTAAATAACCCAATAGGTGACGTTCCCCATCAACTACCCTTTTTTAAAAACCCAATATTTCCATGTCCTTGCAAATCTAACTTTCTAATTTAAACCCATTACGCGGTTCTCTTTTTGGGCATCCTCAGACCTTTTAATATCCCCCTTTTTAATACCAACTTCCCTTGTACACTTCGATCGGTTTCTCCCCTCATTCTTCGCTAGCAATGAATGTAACTTAAGGTTTCAATCTTTTTTTCAAAGGAAATTTCTAATGCATGTATTAATTTAGTCATTACGCTAAAATTTTTTTCTAACAAATTTTAATGTCCATTCTGTAATAGGGAAACCAGAACTGACTGCATAATCTAGGTGAGGCCTTCAAGATGATAAAGTGAAATTGACCTCTGGATTCTTTTCTTACACTTTTGATATAAACCCAGAAATTTTTTTCCCTTTATTAGTACCAGGCATTGCTGCTTTTTTTTAAAGGTTGCTGCTCACCATAACCCCAATCCTTTTCGCAATCGTATGGCTAAGAAAAATCATTTAACTTATAAAGTATAGGGCTAGGGGCACTCACAAGCTTCAGAACCTTGCATTTACTACATTAAACTGCATTGCCATTTTTTCGACCAAGTAAAATTTTTTTTTTAAATCCTCCTGAAGTTCCATAACAAAACGTTTAAATCAATTTCCTACCACTTTGTGTCATGGCGAATTGCTCCTTCACTAGTAATTCCCAAAAGATCATTGATATATATTATAAACAAAAAAGGGCCCAAACTGATCCCGTGTAACGCCACTTGTTACAGTCCCACTCAGTTTAACCCCATTTATAGAATCTCCTTCCTGTCATGACCAGACTCGGTCCCGAGAGCACTTTTCCCCAATCCCAGAGTGCCACTTTCTTTAACAGTCTAGGGCGGGAACTCTATAAAAAGCCTTACAAAAATCTAAATAAATAATATAAAATTTTCTTTTCAATGGTCAACAGCCTCAAAGTTTTACTAAGAAAGTTAATAAATTATTAGACAAGCCCGGCCCTTTTGTGAATCCATGCTGAGTATCTTTAATCAAGTTTATGCTTATCGAGATGGCTTCTTAAAATCTCGAAAAATTGACTCTATAATTTGCCTAAAATTGAGGTCAAGTTTATTGGGCGGAAATTTTTGAGGGAAACGACTTGCCCCCGTTTTAAAAATGGGAATTACTTAGCCATTTCCCTATCAAACCTACACCTTTTGAAAGAAAATTAAAAATATTAGTAATGGTTACAGATTTCCATTTTGCTTTCCCTTAAGACCCCTAAAAAACCCTCATCGGGCCCCGGCGACTTTTTTTGCTTCAGTCGTCTATCCTTCCAACTTTTTCACTGTGTTTGGATGTTACATAATTTACTTCTTCTAGCCCACTAAAAAAATTTAAATTATGGAATATTGTTATGTCTTCCTGTGAAAAAACTGGAGAAAAAAATTATTAAAATCGAGAATTTCTTTCTCTTTGTCAGTAAGACCCTAGTTTTTTTAAGGGGACCATTTTATCTCAAACTTTTGTTCTATAGCCCTGGAAAAAACTTTTTGGGGTTAGTTTTAAATCCCTAGCAATTTAAAATTTAAAAGTCCCTTTTAGCTTTTTTTATCCCTTTTTGAATCCCTCTTTTTTAAAAATTTTAAACTGATTCAAAAGAGCCCCTCACCTCTTTTGATAGCCTATAAATTCCTTTCTTATGCCCTAAAATATTTGGCCTATTATTCACCCCTTTTGGGCATTTCTATTTGACAAATTTCTTTATATGGTAAACTTCTTTGAGCAGCATGTATGGTTAAAAAAAATGTCAATTGAAGCCCTTCGTTCCCCCAGTCAAAATGATAAGTGTTTTCCAAAGCCCATCGAACTCTAAGCAAAAAATCTGGGACTGTTGCTGATTTATCGCTACTATCGACCCCATTAATGCTAAATGTAATTGATTTTGGTCCCCTAGCCCCCTTTCCCTCAAATTTTCGAAATTATTAAAAAGGGGATTTATTGTTTGCCAAACTAATCAAGCAGGTTTTTTTCCCCTTTTTGGTTTCTGTCACAAACTCCCAAAAAAACAATCCTGAATACTTCTAAAATCGTTGTTTCAAATTTCCCGGGTCAAGAAATTCCAATAAATATGACTAAAGTTAAAGTCTCCTGTTTATACATTTCTTTCCTTGTGGCCTTAACAATTTTCCTCCCAAGTAGTTTCCTTTGGTCCCATCAAATTTTGGGGGGAGGTATACACCCCTAAAACATTTTTTCATGCCCCCCTAAAAAATTCTATCCAAAACAGACTTGAAGTGTTACTTCAATTTAATCCCTTTTTTTGCAACAGTTAAAGCGATCTCGGCATACAAGCCACCCCCCCCCCCTTTCCCGAACTTCTATCTACTTGGAACTTTTAAAACCCTGAATGTGACTTTCCGCGGGGCATGCCCCGATTTTTTGAATTAAACCCAGTCCAGTTAAAGGGCAAATACATAAATTTTTACCCTGCATAAAAAATAAATTAAACTCCCCATTTATCCTGCACTAGGGGAAATTGCATAATAAACATTGAAAACTCCCCTTTCTTTTTCCCCTTCCCTGTCATTCTGTTTTTCACTAAACCTATTATTTCCCTTATCACCCAAAGTCCCGGCTTTTAAATATCTACCTCGATTGCTTATTACAGTTCCCCTAAAAACTCGTAATAAAAACTACACTGGGACTTCACTTTTTCCTGCCCAAACCAACCACTAACTATTCCTTTTAAAGTCCAACGCTCCCTCCCTGCAGTTTTCCATGCTACCACCCCAGACCTAGATAAGTGAACCCCCTCCCTGGCATACATGTCATTTCCGCCAAGAAGAGGTCCCTTTCAATGAAAGTTTCCGCATTTTTCCTTTTCATATTTGCCCCAGCAAATTTACCCCAAATTTCCTGGCAACCTTCATTTCCAAATCCCCTCCTTGCAAATACCCCTTACAGGGGTTCCCACCCTTACTCCAATTATTTCTTTTTCTGCCCTTCCGCTAATCAGGGTTTTACTTTCCTACGCTGCCAACTTTATTGCCTCCCGCAGAGACAGATAATAGGGTTGCTCCCTTCCCTCATGATGTCATCCGGGCGGGTAACAAATCCTCCCTCCCCCCCAGAAAGCAAAAACTTGTCCCTCTCCGTCCTTTAAGCAGAACGCCCTATCCATTACCTAATTGGCTACCCCCAAAAACAACATATTCACCTTCCTTTGTGCGTCGTGTGAAGTTCCCCCTGTCGACTCACTTTGTGGGGGAGCACTGGAATGTATTAGATGTTTTCCCCAACAGTTTCCCGGCAGTCTCTTTCTTTTTCTGTTTTTCCTTTTCCCTTCGTCTTCTGTGTCAACTTCGTTCCCTGTGTCCGCCACTGACCAGTTTCCCTTTTTTTGACCTGAGGACTCAAAAAAAGGAATACTAGAATCTCTTGTTTTCCTCGGGCATCGCCGAATCTCCAATTTTTGCCATCCCAATTTTTTTTCCTTAAGCTGTTGGTAAAGTTTCTCGATGGGGGCCTTGCTTCAATTCGTAGAGAGCGCGCAAAACAGGTTTACAGAGCAAATACACTCAACCTGCGCAAAAAGCCAACCAATCAGGGGTACGCGCAGCACGGTCCCACGGCCCTAGGATGCAATCCAGCAATGGAGTGTGTGGTAGTCACCAAACCTGAAATGTTTGGTAGTCACCCAAAAACGGTGGTGTTTTGGACACCAAAAAACTGGTGGTGTTGTGGTAGCACCAAACATGGAGGTTTTGGTACTCAAAACACTGGGGTGTTGTGGTATCACCCAAAAATGGTAGGTTGTAGTAGTCAAAAAAACCTGGTTTGTTGTGGTTTTCACCAACACTAGTAGGTTTGCGGAGTACCAAACACGGTAGTGTTGTGGTAGCACCAAACAAAGGCGTAGGGTAGTCACCCAAAAATGGGGGTTTGTGGTAATACCCAAAAACTGGTAGTGTTTTGGTCACCAAACACTGGTAGTGTTGTGGTCACCAAACACGGTAGTGTTGGTAGTTACCAAAAAATGGTAGTCTTGGGTATCACCAAAAACGGTGGCGTTGTGGTATCACCAACCCGGTGGTGTTGTGGGTCACAAAACATGGGGGGCGTGGGATCACCGAACATGGGGTTGTTGTGGAATCACCAAAAACTGGTGGTGGGTTTTGGAAATCACCAAACACTGGTGGTGTTTTGGTAGCACCAAACACTGGATTTTGTGGTTTCACCAAACACGGGGTGTTTTGGGGGTCACCAACACTGAGTGTTGTTGTCACCAAACACTGGAATGGAAACATAAAAACATATGCAGTTAATGTTACCTTTATTTACAACGTTTTTGCCCCCCAAGTGGGCTTTTTTAATCACAAATAGATCTACCCCGGGGGGGAAGGTACGGAGTATTTATAGACGGTTTTAGAATGTTGGGTCAGGGGGGGGGGGAAAAAGAAAGACCCCCAAACACGTTTTCGAACACCAATACACAAGAGGGGCTGACGATACAAGGGAAATTCCTGTGCAAACATCGCAAATTTTACACAACCAATTAATTAACTACAGAAACGATACCCCTGTGATGCCCCTCGAGCAGTGCAGCTCACCCCCGTGGGGTCAGCTCAACGTCTCAAGGCAAAGACGGCGGCAACGCTCCAACCCGACAGGGGCCCATTTAGATGTAGGACCACTGCCATCCCAGCTGACCTCGGTTTTTGGGCAGGGACGATGTCAGGACCTTCACACAGAAACCCTTCGCTGTTTCAAGTTCAGCATTATGGACACCCGGGGGGCACTCTTTCCGAACAGAGTAATCTCGGTGTCTCAGCCAGCAACCCTACCGAGGAATGCATCACCAAGCGAAAAATCATCGCCCCCCACTCCCAATGCCCGAATTTTCAGGCAGAAACTCCGTGCCGGAATCCTCGATGCCCCGAGAGGCCGCCCGAATCAAAAAAGTTGGAAAGCGCCAAAAACCCCCCAACAGGCTACGACGGATCATCACTCTCATCAACGATGGGTGCAAGAAAACCCTGCCCATACCGCAGATCTCTCGCAGCTAAACCCAAATCGGCCCAGGAATTCCCAACCCCAAAAAGCCTCAACCAGGCGCAGGGCAAAAACCTCCTGCCCCCTACCTCAAAGAAGAAACAGAAACAAAAGGAACAGGAGCGTCAAAAGGGTGCATCTGGGAAAAGCGATCAGCGGCGCACTAAACGGGCCCCCACCGGCCAAGCACGAAACGCGGACTCCTTACCCACACAGCCTTTGCAACTCAAAATGGGACCTCCGCAACCCGGGACTCAAACCCGGTATTTTCGCAACAGACCACGGGGAAAAATAAAAAATCCAACCTCAGCAGTTCCCCCACAACCCCAACACCCCGAAAAACCACTTTTTCGGGAAACCCCCTCCCAAAACAGGCCCTCACCAAAGGATCTCGTGCAAATCTCAAGGGG
>NC_069493.1:12140123-12156926 GCF_026875155.1 Cherax quadricarinatus
ACCTTGTAATGTACTTGTACACCTTGTACATGTACTTGTATACCTTGTACATGTACTTGTATACCTTTACATGTACTTGTAAAACCTTTACATGTATTTGTACACCTTGTACATTTTACTTGTATACCTTGTACATGTACTTGTATACCTTGTACATGTACTTGTATACCTTGTACATGTACTTGTATACCTTGTACATGTACTGTATACCTTGTACATGTACTTGTATACCTTGTACATGTACTTGTATACCTTGTACATGTACTTGTATACCTTGTACATGTACTTGTACACCTTGTACATGTACTTGTATACCTCTGTACATGTACTTGTATACCTTGTACATGTACTTGTATACCTTGTACATGTACTTGTATACCTGTACATGTACTTGTATACCTTGTACATGTACTTGTACACCTTGTACATGTACTTGTATACCTTGTACATGTACTTGTAACCTTGTACATACTTGTATACCTTGTACATGTACTTGTACACCTTGTACATGTACTTGTATACCTTGTACATGTACTTGTATACCTTGTACATGTACTTGTATACCTTGTACATGTACTTGTAACCTTGTACATGTACTTGTATACCTTGTACATGTACTTGTACAACCTTGTACATGTACTTGTATAACCTTGTACATGTACTTGTATACCTTGTACATGTACTTGTATACCTTGTACATGTACTTGTATACCTTGTACATGTACTTGTAGAAATCAATATATTATTATGATGATGATGATGATGATTATTGGCAGGGGTTGTGGTTCTGTATTGTTGATCCGACACTCAGTAACCCCCGTCCATACAGTACAAGACAATATCTGAAGAATCTACACAGCTGGCGTTGAATGTTAAAGTCTGTGTGACGATGGTAGAAACTACAACAGTAGTAGAAGTAGGAAGAGAAGCAGTGTGAGTTATGGCTACGAGATGTGCAAATATCTTTGTGGTGAAAATATTCGTATTATCTGTTACTATATGCCCATAGTGTGGGTGGTAGTCACTATATGCCCATAGTGTGGGTGGTAGTCACTATATGCCCATAGTGTGGGTGGTAGTCACTACATGCCCATAGTGTGGGTGGTAGTCACTACATGCCCATAGTGTGGGTGGTAGTCACTACATGCCCATAGTGTGGGTGGTATCACTACATCCCCATAGTGGGTTGGTAGTACACTGCATGCCCATAGTGGTGGGTGGTAGTCACTACAATTCCCATAGTGTGGGGGGGGGGGGGGGGGGGGGGGGGGGGGGGGGGGGGGGGTGGTTGGTAGTCACTTACATGCCCATATGTGGTGGTAGTCACTACATGCCCATAGGTGGGTGGTAGCCTACATCCCATAGGGTGTGGTAGTCACTACATGCCCAAGCGTGGGTGTAGTCACTATAGCCCATAGTTTTAGTGGTAGTCACTAAAGTGCCCAAGTGGTGGTGGTAGTCACTATATGGCCCATAGTGTGTAGGTAGTCACTATATGCCCATAGTGGTGGGGGAGTCTCTATAGCCTTAGTGGGTGGTAGTCACTATTTGCCCATAGTGTGGGTGGTAGTCACACATGCCCATAGAGTGTGTAGTCACTATATTGCCCATAGTGTGGGTGGTAGTCACTTCAGCCATAGTGTGGGTGTAGTCCCTACAATGCCCATAGTGTGGTGGTAGTCCTACTTGCCCATAGTGGTTGGGTGGGTAGTGCACGACATGCCCGAGTGGGTTGTAGTCCACTACAATGCCCATAGTGGTGGGTGGTAGGTCACTACATCCCTAGTGTGGGTGTAGTCACTACATGCCCATATGTGGGTGGTATCACGACATCTTAATTAAATATTGTGGGTGGTATTCCACATGCCCATAGTGTGGTGGTATCACTATATGCCCATAGTGTGGGTGGGTAGTCACTATATGCCAATAGTGTGGGTGGGATCACGACATGCCCATAGTGTGGTGTAGTCCACTACAGCCCTAGTGTGTGTTAGTCACACATGCCCTTAAGTGGGTGGTAGTCACACACATGCCCATAGCGTGGGGTGGTACCACTACTTGCCCATAGTGTGTGTGTGGTACTCACGACTTGCCCATAGTGGTGGTGGGATCAGTTTACTACTTGCCCATAGTGGGGTTGTAGTCACTACATGCCCATAGGTGGTGGTACACCTACATGCCCAGAGTGTGGGTGATAGTTACTACATGCCCATATTGTGGGTGGGTAGTCACTACATGCCCATAGTGTGGTGGTAGTCACTACATGCCCAGATGTCCGTGGTATAAACTACTTGCCCATAGTGTGGGGTACTCACTACTTGCCCATAGTGGGTGATAGTTACTACAGCCCATATGTGGGTGATAGTCACTACATGCCCCATAGTGTGGTGGTACACTACATGCCCATAGTGTCGGTGTATCACTACTCCCAAAGTGTGGGTGATGTTACACTTTGCCCATAGTGGTGGGTGAGAGTTACTACTGCCCATTAGTGGCGGTAGTCACTACATGCCCATGTGTGGGTGGTAATTACATTTGCCCATAGTGTGGTGGTACTCACTACTGCCCATAGGTGGGTTGTAGTACAACATCCCATTGTGTGGGTGTACTCACTACTAGCCCATAGTGTGGGTGATAGTTACTACTTGCCCAATGTGGTGGTACTCACTACTTTGCCCATAGTGGTCGTGGTAGTTACTACTTGCCCATAGTGTGGTGATAGTTACTACTTCCATATGGGGGTAGTCACTACATGCCCATAGTGTCGGGGTTCACTACTTGCCCATATTGTGGGTGAATAGTTACTACTTTCCCATAGTGTGGGTGGACTCACTACTTGCCCCTAGGGTGGGTGATAGGTACTAACATCCCCATATTGTGGTGGTAGTCACTACATGCCCATATGGGGGTGTAGTCACTACATGCCCATAGTGGTCGGTGTAGTCCACTACTTGCCCATAGTGTGGTGATAGTTACGTCTTGCCCATAGTGTGGTGATAGTTACTACGTGCCCATAGTGTGGGTGGTAGTCACTAAATGCCCATAGTTGGGTGGTTATCACGACATGCCCAAAAGTGTGGTGGTAGCAATACATGCCCATAGTGTGGAGGTGGTAGTCACTACATGCCATAGTGTGGGTGAGGTAGTCACTACAAAGCCCTAATGTGGGTGGTAGTCCCACTACATGCCATAGGTGGGTGGTAATCACTACATGCCCATAGCGTGGGTGGAACTTCTACTTGCCCATGTGTGGTGGGTTAGTCACTACATGCCCATAGGGTGGGTGGTAATCACTACACCCATAGTGTGGGGTACTCACCTACTTGCCCATCAGTGTGGTGATATTACTACTTGCATCATAGTGTGGGGGGTAGTCACTAAATTGCACACATTTGGTGGTAGTCACTACAGTGGCCCATAGTGTGGGTGGTAGTCACTACAATGCCCATATGTGGGTGTAGTCAATACATTTGCCCATAGTTTGGTGGGAGTCACTACATGCCCTAATGTGGGTGGTAGTCACTACACATCCCATAAGTGTGGGGTGGTATTCACGACAAGACCAAAGTTGTGGGTGGGTATCACTTACATCCCATATGTGTGGTATCACTACTAGGCCCAAAGTGTGGGTGGTAAGTCACTACTGCCCATAGTGTCGGGTGGTATCACTACATGGCCCTAAGTGTGTGGTAGTCCACTACAATACACTTAGTGTGGGTGGGTAATCACTACGTGCCATAGTGGGTGGTAGCCACTACATGCCCATAGTGTGGGTAGTAGTCACCAAACACTGGTGTGTTATGGTATCACAAAACACTGGTATTATTGGTGGTAGACACCAAACACTGATAGTGTGGGGTATCACCAAACACTGAGAGTTTTTGTGGTAGTCACCAAACACTGGTGTGGGGTTGTTGTAGTCACCAAACACAGGTAGAGTTGTGTAGTCACCAAACACTGTGGGTTGTGGTAGTCACCAAACACGTAGTGTTTGTGGTAGCACAAAACACTGTAGTGTTGTGGTAGTCACCAACACTGGTAGTGTTGTGGTATTCACCAAACACTGATAGTGTTGTGGTTAGTCACCAAACACTGTGTGGTTGTGGTAGTCACCAAACACTGGTATTGTTTGTGGTAGTCACAAACACTGGTGGGGTTGTGTAGTCACCAAACAATGGTATTGAAAAGATTGAGACACTTATGCAGCATATGGAATCTGGAGTCAGGAAACGTTAGCCTCACAGTGCTTCATCAGTCCAATACAAAGAGAAGCGTAAGGAGAGGAGGAGAATTAGTAACCAGTCCCTCAAACCTGGAGTCGAGTGTTCAGTCCATCAATCTTGTAGAAGTACAGCAAATGCCGTAGACGAGCATATATACAGGTAGTGAGGTGACCGGAAGCAGGTGGAGCGTCATAGTGGTAACCATCCACTAGTCGAAGTAGTCCTTCGTCTAGTTGGATGGTACCACTATGAACCCCGCCCCACCTGCTTCACTCACCTCACTACATTATATACAGCACGTCTACTGCCACTATGCTGTACATTCTACAAGATTATGACTTAAACCATGCGACTCCAGGTTGAGGACTGATTACCACATTCTCCACCTCTCCTTACGCCTTCCTCGTTGATGACTGATGAATGCCACTGTTGCGAAACTTTCCTGAAGATAGAATCCCCATAGCTGCATAAGTGTCTCAATCTTCAACTTGTCGTTTTTAAACCATTCATCACAAACACTGGTATTGTTGTGGAAGTCCACCTAACACTGTGTGTTGTAGTATAAGAACATAAGAACATAAGAACATAAGAAAGGAGAACACTGCAGGAGCCTTTGGCCCATACTAGCAGTCCTTTTACAATTCATCCCACTATCAAAATACATTTGGCCCAACCCAATTTTCTATGCCACCCAAGAAATAACTCTGATGTGAATGGCCCACTCATATCCAACCCATCCCACTCATCACTTATCTACCTCATTGGAATTACCCCAAATTCCAGCTTCAATAACCCAACTAGGTAGACTGTTCCACTTCAACTCCCCATTCCAAAAACCAATACTTTCCTTTCCTTCCTAAATCTAAACTTATCTAATTTAAATCCATTACTGCGGTTCTTTTTGGAGAGACACCCAAGACCTTATTAATACCCCCTTTTTTTAATACCTATTTTCCACTTGTACCTTCGATCGGCCCCCCCTCATCTTCGTCTAAAAATGAATGAAAATTTAAAGTCTTCAATTTTTCTTCAAAAGGAAGATTTCTAATGTATTATTTTTTTTAGTCACCCAAACCTAAATTTTTTTCTAACAATTTTATTCCATTTTTAAATAGGAGACCAAACTGAGCTGCATAATCTAGTGAGGCCTTACTAATGATGTAAAAAGCTGCAGTATCCTCGACTTCTGTTGTTACACTTCTTGATATAAAACCCGTAATCTATTTTCTTTTTTTTCGTACCTTTGCTTGCTGTCTTGGTTTAAAGGTTCTGCTCACCATAACCCCCAAGTCCTTTCCAAACTGTATGGGAAGTTTTCATCATTTAACTTTTAAAATACTAAGGGTAGGGGACTCCCCAACTTCAGAACCCTTCATTTATCTCATTGAACTGATCTGCCACTTTTCTACCAAGAATAGATTTGTTTAATCCTCCGAAGTTCCTAACATCCCTTTTGAATCAATTATCCTCCATCTTTGTGTCACGCGAATTTCCATATCACATAATTCCCCTCATGATCTTGAATAATTTTTAAAACAACAGGGGCCCCCAGATGATCCCTGTGGAAGCCACTGTTAAAAATCCCCATCGTTTTTAAACCCCCATTTATGGGGACACTTCTGTTTCCCTGTCAGTGACCCATGACTCGATCCACGAGGCATTTTTTTCCCCCCCAAGCCATGACTGCCACTTTCTTTAACATCTATGGTGGGGAACTCTATCAAAAGCCTTACTAAAATCTAAGTAAAAAAAGCAAATTCTTTTTCGTGGTCAACAGTAAAAAATTTTTACTGAAAAAGTTAATAATTAGTTAGAAAGACGGCCCCTTTTGTGAATCCATGCGGGTATCATTAATAAAGCGGCTTATCGAGTGGCTTCTTATTTTGAGCTATAATTGACCTAGTTTTTTCCCAAAATTGAGGTCGGGCTTATGGGCGGAATTTGAGGGTAACGATTGCCCCTTTTAAAAAAATAGAATTACAACCATTTTCCCACATCAGCATAAAACCTTTTTGAAGGAAAATTATAAATTTTAGTTAAGGGTTCCAGAGTTCCATTTTGCTTTTCCTTAAGAACCCTTGAAAAAACCTCATCAGGACCCGGCGATTTATTTTGCTTCGCTGTTTCCTTACAACCATCTCATATGCTGTGATTTTTACATAATTTATTTCTTCGGGGCCCACTAAAAAAATTTTAATTATGGAATTTTGTTATTCTTCCTGTGTAAAAACGAGAGAAAATAATTTTTAAAAAAATCGAGACATTTCATTCTCTTTTTCAGAAAGGGTGCCCATAGTTATTTTAAGGGGACCTATCTTATCTCTAATTTTGTTCTATAGCCCTGAAAAAATTTTTTGGTTGTTTTAAAACCCCCTACAACTTAATTTATACCCCCTTTGCTTTTCTTATCCCTTTTTAAAGTCCTCTTAAATCAATATATGATTCATAAACCCCACCTCTTTTGATCGCTAAAAATTTCCCTTTAGCCCTAGTAGATAGCCCCTATTATTACCTTTTGGGTTTTTTCTTTTTGATTTTATTTTTTTTTGGGGATAAACGTTCTTTGAGCGCATGTATATTTTTTCAAAAAACTGTCTATTGATAGCTCTCTTGTTACCCCATCAACAGATGATAAGTGTTCTCTAAGCCCATCGAACTGCTAAGCAAAATCTGGGATTTTACTGGTTATCGCTATATCGTACTTCCACAAGCAAAATTAAATTTGTTTTGTGGTCGCAGCTCCCAGTTCCCTGAAATTTCAAAATTTATTAACGTGATTCATTGTTTGGCGAACTAAGTCAAGCAGGTTTTTTTCCACTTGTGGTTCTACACAAACTGCTTTCAAAAAAAAATCCGAATTATTCTAAAAGTGTATGATTCAAAATTCCCGTTAAAATTTTAAAATAATATGATAAAGTTAAAGTCCCCTGATTACACCATTATCGGCCCTTTGTGGCTTTAAACAATTCCCTCCCTTTGAATCCCCCCTTGGGCCCCCTACTAAGTTTGGGGGCGGTATATCACTCCAAAAAATCTTTTTCATGCCCCCTGAAAATTCTACCCAAACAGACTCTGTATGTTTACTTCAGATTAATACCGTTTTTATGAAACGGGTTCAAGCGATCTGGGACATACAATGCCACCCCACCCCTCTTCCGTTTCTACTATTGGAAAAATTTTAAAAACCCCCAAATATGAATCGCAGGCAGTCCCGATTTTTAAATTAAACCACGTCTCAGTTAAGGCAAATACATCAAGGTTCCCAGCACAAAACTAATCTCACTCGTCCATCTTTTTTCCCTGCATACGAAATTTGCATAAAAAACATTGAAAAACTCTCCTTTCTTTTTACCCCCCTGCTCTTTTCGTTTTTCTTCAAACCTATTACGCCCTTTTATCACCCAAAGCCCTGGCTTTTCAATTTTTCCCTCTTCTGCTTATACTTTCCCCTAAACCGTAAATTACTACACTGGGTTCACTGTTTTTCCTGCCAAAACCCATACCCCAAATATTCCCAGTTTAAAAAAACCAACACTCCCTCCCGCATTGCCATGACCACCGGGGTACATGTCATTTCCGCCATAGAAGAGGGCCCTTGTCATGAAAGTACCGCATTTTTCCTTA
Organism: Cherax quadricarinatus; assembly: GCF_026875155.1. Taxonomy (NCBI): domain Eukaryota; kingdom Metazoa; phylum Arthropoda; class Malacostraca; order Decapoda; family Parastacidae; genus Cherax; species Cherax quadricarinatus. Next base: position 12,147,971 of record NC_069493.1, read on the forward strand.
CAGTATTTTTCCACCCGCAATTGACCCCAATTGCCCCCGGACAACCATTCCTTCCCAAAATCCCCCCTTAGCAAAATACCACATATAAGGGGTTCCCCCCCTTACTCCTAATTTTTTTTATTGCTGACCCAACCGTAATCAGGCTTACTCCTACTTGCCAACATCGTTGGCTCCACACTGAGACAGATAATGGATTGCTCCCATTTCCCAGATGTCATCCAACGGGTAACAATATCCTCCCCCACCCCAGGAAAAAACTCCGTCTCCTCTCCGTCCCTTTAAGCAGAACGCCCTTCCATTCCAACTTGGGTATCCCCAAAAACAACAAATTCTTACCTTTCCCTTGGGGTCGTTCGTGTGACGTTTTCCCCTAGTCGACTCACATTGTCGGGTAGCACCCAAATTATTAGAGTTTCCACAAAATTTCCCCGGGATCCTTTCTTTTTCACGTTTCTACCTTCCATTTCTTCTTGATCGTCAACTTTTTCCTGCTGTCGAGCCCTGGCCAGTTTCCCTCTTGCCGGGGCTCAAACAGGAGGGGCTACTACGAACTTTTTGTTTCCTCGGGCAGTCCCCCGAATCTCCCTTTCGCCATCCTCAATTCTTAGTTAAGCTTTGGGAAATTGCTCGACGGGGGCATCTTCTTCAATTTGTAAAGCGCCAAACAGGTCTCACAAGCTAATCACGTCAAAACTGCCAAAAACCCCCTAATCGGAGTACTGGCGCCCTCTGCACCCCAAAAAGCGATGCGAACCAACATGGAGGGTTTGGGAGGCACCAAACGCTGAAGTGTTTTGGTATCACCAACACAGGTGGTTTTGTGGTAGCACCAAACCTGGTGGGGTTTGTAGTCCCAACACTGGGATGTTTTTGGTACTCACCAAAAAACCTGGTGGGGGTTTTGGTAGTCACCAAACATGTAGGGTTTTAGTAGTCAACAAACACTGGTAGTGTTGGGTTTTTACCCCCAAACCCTATATTTGCGGTAGCACCAAAAACCCGGTAGTGTTGGGTATCACCAAACAAGGGGGTAGTGGTAGTCACCAAATATGGTGGTGTTTGGTAATCACCAACACTGGTAGTGTTGTGGTCACCAAAAACTGGTATTTTTTGGTCACCAAACACTGGGTTTTTTGTGGGCCCCAAAAACTGGGATTTTTGTGGTCACCAAACACTGGTATTTGTGGTCACCAAAAAAAATGGGAGTGTTGTGGGGCACCAAACACTGGGTGTTGTGGTCACCAAACACTGGTAGTGTGTGGTGTTACCAAAGAATGGTAGTCTTTGAGGTAGATCACCAAAGCACTGAGGCGTGGGAGTGGTAGTTTACCAAACCAGGAGGTGTTGTGGTGGTTCACAAAACACCTGTCGTGGCTGGGTAGTGACCGAACACTGGGTGTTGGTTGTGGAAGTCACCAATACTGTTGGTGTTTTGTGGTAGTCACCAAACACTGGTAGTGGTTGTGGTAGGTCACCAACACTGATTGTTGTGGTAGTCAACAAACACTGAGGTGGTGTGGGTGGTCACGCAAACACTGGTATGTTTTGTGGTCACCCAACACCGTGGTATGGAAACATAAACACATGCAGTTTTAATGTTATCCTTTATGACAACGTTTCGAGCCCACCATAGTGGGCTTTTCAGTCACAAACAATGATACCTGGGGTGAAGGTACGGGGAGTATTTATAGACAGGTTCAGAACGTTGAAGTCAGGTGGAGAAAATATGAAAGACCCTCCAAACACGTATTTCCAGAACACATATACGCACTGAGTGTCTGACGATACAAGGAATTTCCTGTGTACAACATCGCAATTCACCAACTCATTAATGAACTACAGAAACTCAAGACTTATCGCCACAGAAGACACAAACACTCCATACGAAGAATCCTGTAATCATCGCTATCTCTATAACCAAACAATTTCAACCAGAAACAAGGCTTTATAACATAGGCTGAACCCACTTGCCAAAAACTTCTCATCGCTATCCCACAAAAGAACATAGAAACACGCAGAAGGTCTGCTACACAACTTATCCCACAATACTTTCCCTTGCCAAGCTACCAAGATTTTAGACTCTATAAAACCCCACCCCCCCCGTAGATTCAATCAGCATGCAGCATTCTCTCACCTACCTCAACATTCTGAACTGTTAATATAAATACTCCCGTACCTTCTTCTGCGTATTACGAAATCCATGACACACACTCAGTTCAACAGGAGTTCACTACCTTATCACATGATAGGTCACATGGCTTCTCCGAAAAGAAGAGGGCCAGCGATGGCTCCATAAACACACCGAGGACTCAGATCTTGAAATGTGGGGGCGAAATTCTACGAAGAATTGCGAGAAGTGAAAGGATGAATCCTGCTCACATTGTAAAGCGATCCTGACAGTCCCCAACCATGGATCCAGCACAATGACACAGTTGCGGAAATCAACACTCGCAAGACCCCCGAAAACCAAATGGATGGAACCACTTGTGGAAAAGAAAGAAGAAGCACCGTCCGGCCAAGGGAGCAGCAAACCACTCATCCGGACCTGGCAAATTCAAGTGAAGTCTTACGGGACCGACAGAAACAGACCAACTATGGGGTTGTTTCATACCTGGAATCACACACAACCTAAGTTCAAGATTATCTGTTCAACTTAAGGGGAAACCATTACTCCTCTCAACAAGGAAATGTATACCACCTTGAAGAGAGTCATGGAGACAGATCGAGCTCATTCACTCTGGAGAGGAACTGGACTCTTCGGCAGAAAGATCACCAAGAGGGTAGTGATTCATAAACCCGCTGATGGATGCCCATCGAGGCATCAGCCTCACCCCAGTGTGGTGTCGACTCAACGACTCAAGGGCAAAAACGCAGGCAACGCTCCCACACCCGCTCCCATCAGCATGTAGGACCACTGCCTATTCCGAGTCTGGACCTCGTGTGTCTTTGGGCAGGTACATGTCAGGACCTTTCACAGCTAGAACCAGTTCGCTGTTTCAAGTGTCAGCGTTATGGACAACCTGGGTGCACTCTGTCCGAACCAGAGTAAATCTGGCGTTCTGCAGCCAGCACCACCCTACCGAGGAATGCATCACCAAGCTGAAAAATGCATCTCCGCCACCCACTATCTGACTACCACAATGCCCGAACTGCAGGCAGAAACACCATGCCTGAATCCCGATGCCCCGATTGAGTGCGCGCCAGAATTCCAAGAAGTCTGGAAGACGCCCCAAAAACCGGCGAACACTACGGACGGATCACCACTCTCATCAAACGATGGGTGCAGAGAACCCTGCCATTCCGCAGATCTCTCCAGCACTAACCCAAGTCAGTGCCCAGGAATTCCCAACCCATAGAAGCCGCAACCCAGAGCGTCAAGGTCCAAGAACCTCCTGCACCCTACCTCAACGTAAGACAACAGAAACAAGAGGAGCAGAGGCCGTCAACAGGGTGCTTCTGGTCAATGCGATCAAAGCAGTTGCACTAAACGCGAGCCCCACCGCCCATAGCAGACCGACAACGCAGGCACTTCCCTTACCCTGCACAGGCGCTTTGCAGACTCAACTGGCACCTCACCAGCAGAATCCCGCTACTCAACCTGGTTAAGTACAGCAGACAGACCCACTGTGCATACAATAAAGAAATTCCAAAACCCTCACATGTCCCTACATACCACAACAGTCCCAGATAATATCGCACTGTTTCGGAACACCATCTCCAAACAAGCCCCTCACCAGGGAAGGATCTCTAGCACTCATCAAGGTGTTCAAGGATCTTATTTGCAACACAATCAACATCACGAACAACAGAGTGCATTCCGGCAGACTGTCAATACTCTCCTGAGAGTGTGCTTTCTGACCGATAGAGGAACAGTGGATTGCCATGTTATTTGCCAGGTTCTCAAGCCGCAGATTTCAGTCATCAGCTCAGGAAACAACAGCGATGAGAAGTAACCTCGGTACCAATCCACCCCTCTAGGTCCCTACAATGGAACATTCAGGCGTCCTGAGGGCAACAGCACCTCTGCTGAGGCAGTAATTCGGGATCGGGTTGACATCGTCTTGCTCCACATAGATAACACTCTGATCGACTGTCCCGACTATGTGGCCCAGACTACCCGTTTTGCTGGGGATTTTCGCACATAGACCCGGAATCGTTCACTTGCCGATGGCAACAGCTGTATTTGTATCCAATACAATACCTCACAGGTTAATAGCCAACCCGGTCGGACTGTGGGGAGGATGTCGCAGGGTACAGGCCATCCTTCGGGTGCACATACCTGGGGCGCCCCATAGACCATCATAACACTACAAGAACCCCTAGACCACCCGTCCGAACATGGCAGAGATCCCTCGCACTAGCCCGCACTGAGTGTATTTTTGTGGTGGAGATTTCAATGCACATCACCCATGCTTGCGAACTCTCACCACCACAGCAACCAATGCGGCTGCAGACACATTAGCAATGCTCCTACAACGATATTCCACGAGGTAAAGTTGCTAAAACAATGGAGACCTCCGCCCACACACCTGTTGGTGGCTGGCTCTACCTATCCTACCGGTCAAGACAACCTCGCCGCAGAGCCACGAGGAAACTTTCAATCCTCCACCTTGTTCATGACCACTTTGCCCAGTGATCACCGACCTACAACTCAACAAGCCGTCCCACAGTTTGCTGGCCTACTAGAATTACGTACAACGAGGGCCATACTGGAAGTTGTTCTCCAGGATATCTTCATAACTGGTGGTTTCCACATATTACTCTCTATCTGAGAGACTGTGATACGGCTGAATCAGGAGATAATCAATGGTACTCATTCCAGGCAGCAGATGCGCAATTCCAAGAGAATCCGCAGGACGCACTTCACAAAATGAGACTGGAGGTTCTACAACGACGAGTGCGGGAGCAGAACCTCCCTTCAACCTTTAGAACTATACAGGCGTAACCCTACGGAAGAGAACTGGATACACTCTGAGCCATTGTGGCACGCAGTCACATGCCCGAAGAGATCTCTCTCAGAGAGTACAAAAACCTGAGAAACATGGCTGGGAAGTGGTGCTCAACAATCTGGGCATACACCACCTTATCCTGAGATTTTGGTGCTAGCGCAACATAGCAACTCTGGCCAAGAGCAAGCGAGGCACCAACACACCCGAACACGCATCCCAGGTAAGCTGAGAAACTAGTGCGAGCTTTTCACTTTCCAGTGACCTCCGCTCAGACTTATTACCCACAGGACGATCCGAATATGCAGGATTGAGGATCTTCTCGCACATAGCGCCCAGCTAACGATACTAGCGCATGTGAGTCGGAATATGTGACTGTGAAGACCTCACGGACTTGGAAAACTCGGACGTGGTCCTATTAAGAACACAGTGCCACTGCCCAGGCATCGATGAAGTTAACATACTCCATGATTGCACGGGGCTGGGCAAGTGACAATGGGAGGCCAATACTAGACGTCATTAACAAACGTGGAGGCCAGGGACACTCCCAGCACCTTGGAGAAGAAAACTAAACATCGTAACAATCTCCAAGCAAGGACCTCAGCAGTATGAGACCCTTATCACAGACCACTGCTTAGCCAAGACTGCTGAAGGGATGGTGTTAAACCCCTCCGTATGGAAACTTGGACCCTCTCATCTCACATATTGCTTCAACCAAAGGAGGGGTACAGCAAGTGACATAACCACTCTACTCACGACCAGATTGCTGATTAGTAACAAAAAACCTAGTATTGTCGTCTACCCCTCTGACCTTGAAAAGGCATTTGAGCTAGCCACCCCGACAGCATTTCTGGCCAATACCTAGCGTGCGGAAGGGAAACACATGGATCGCCCCTGGGCACTGGATAGAGTCCTACCTTAGGGGCAGGCAGGCCTGTGTCAGCTTTCAGGGACACTACTCTTTCTTTAAATCCCTGGAAAACGGTACGCCACAAGGAGGGTGCTCAGTCCTAACCTTGTTTAACATCCTTATGCAGGAACTGTGAGCCTTCCTTTCATAGTGGTAACACAGCTCCTCAGCTATGCTGATGATCTTGCACTCGTAGTGAATGGGAAAGGCAATTTAGAACGACAGGCTCAGAGAGCTTTGGACCTAATACGCAGTCTTGCAAGGAACTAGGCCTCAAGATCTCGGCCGAGAAATCTCTTGCAATGATGTTCAAGGGACCAGATCCTGTGAATAGATTACGTATTCAGGATATAGAACTTGAGTGGACAGGCTCCTACCTGTACTTGGGAATCTACATTGATAAAAAGCTGACCTTTCAGAAACAGCCGAGTATGTCAGGTCACGTGCTCTACTCAGACTCAACGCCATGAGAGCCATGACGAGGCACCGTGCAGGGCAAGCAAAGATGTACTTCGCTTGTTTATATACAAGCATATACGCTCGCTCATTGACTACGGTGCACCGGCGTTAGCTCATCTCTTCCCGCAGAGCAGGCAAAGGGTGGAGTCGTACAAAATCAGGCGATAAGAACTATGCTTGGGCCCCCATCTGGACCAACACAGTATGTCTCAGATCTGAGGCCCGCGCTCCTTCCTTGGCTGACAGAGTAAGATACATAAACGCCTGCAAAGTGGCCACGATTCTGCACAGGCAGCAAGGTACCCCACTAAGGAGACGGATATTGACAACCATGGCACAAGATCCCACACTCTTCACGGACTACTCCTGGATTCGTTCGTTTTGTGCTGCTGGGCGGAAGCTGCTGCCTATACACTACTCCTTGAGAAGAGTTGTGACCTTCCTGTTGCTGGGTACCATCCACCACCTCCCTGGCGCCCAGATCCGGCCGATGTTTGCATCATACAGCTACCCATCTCTAAGCGTCTCTGCAGTCAAGACAACCCTCAGCAATCTGCTGAGACAAGCATGGCACTGGCAGAGGGAGGCACATGTGCAGTGTATTTCACAGATGGTTCTGTCGACCCTGACAGGAAGAGAGCAGCAGCTGGACTATACCACAATGGTCACACACAAGGCTGGCGACTCCCTGACCACTGCACGATCCTTCAAGCTGAGCTGGTGGCGATTTCAGCAGGCATTGTCACATGCCCTACGACATCGACTCCGACCTGTCATACATGTTGATTCAACCTCTGCAATCAATGCCCTCTCCCATCCTCAACGACCTGTCATACATGTTGATTCAACCTCTGCAATCAATGCCTCTCCCATCCTCAACCACAGGACAATGTCACCTCATCACATCGATCTGAGCATAATGACAGCCTTAGAAGTTAGGGTAACAGATCGACATTGAACTGGATCCCCAGCCATGCTGGCATCCGGGGAAATGAGGCGCAGATGATGCAGCCAAGGCAGCAACAGACTATCCACATGTTGGGATTACTGTCCCAATCAGCCTACGACAGACCAAACTGGTGGCTGCCAGAGCCATGAAACTTATGGGGAGGTCTTAGGTGATACCCCATCTCAACAGTGGTACCGAGCAGCGACTCAGGGAGAACCCCCTCCACATGATAGAAGCTGGTCCAGAGCGCAGTGTACCGCCATCCATCGGCATCGTTTGGGCTTTCCCACAGCCAAGATGATGGTAGACAAGGCTGAGGAGGAGATGTGCCAGTACTGTCAGCACGTTGTCCAGCGGCCCCTAACACACTATCTTCTGGAGTGCGAAGTTACTGAGACACTCCGCAGGCAACTAGGAGTGATATTCCCTCCCAAAGAGGACCCAGAGATGACTGCGGCCACACTAGTGTACCATGGAGTCAACGAACCAGACAAGCTGTTACCTGTGATAACGACATATCCTCCTCCTCGCTAGTGTCCATAGTTAGGAGTACATACGGTGTTGTCGCTTATGAGATGCACCAGTTGAACTGACCAGAAGAGTGCTTGAACAGCATATGTCGCATCATTGTAGAAACCTTTCTTCCTCGGGAGCCAGAGACGGGTCATCGCAAGATTGAGACCCGTGCCAGGACTACGGTCTTGGCCAACATTATACATACATACATACCCCAGGCAGATCTGTTTGTGATTTGAAAAAGCCCACTGTGTGGGCGAAACGTTGTCAATAAAGGTTCACATTAAACTGCATATGTGTTTATGTTACCATTGTGTCGGTATTTTATACCATTTATTTTCAAACACTGGTAGTGTTGTGGTAGTCACCAAATACTGGTGGTGTTAGGGTAGTCACCAAACACTGGTAGTGTTGGAGTAGTAACCAAACAGTGGTAGTGTTGTGGTAGTCACCGAACACTTGTGGTGTTGTGGAAGTCACCAAACACTGGTGGTGTTGTGGTAGTCACCAAACACTGGTGTTGTGGTGGGCACCAAACACTGGTAGTGTTGTGGTAGCCACCAAACACTGGTAGTGTTGTGTTAGTCACCAAACACTGGTAGTGTTGTGGTAGTCACCAGACACTGGTAGTATTGTAGTAGTCACTAAACACTAGTAGTGTTGTGGTCGTCACAAAACACTGGTAGTGTTGTGGTAGACACCAAACATTGGTAGTGTTGTGGTAGTCACCAAACACTCTTAGTGTTGTGGTCACCAAACTCTGGTAGTGTTGTGGTAGTCGCAAAACACTTGTAGTGTTGTGGTAGTCACAGAACACTGGTAGTGTTGTAGTAGTCACCAAACATTGGTAGTGTTGTGGTAGTCAGCAAACACTTGTAGTGTTATGGTAGTCACGAAACACTAGTAGTGTTGTGGTAGTCACCAAACACTGGTGGTGTTGCGGTAGTCACCAAACACTGGTGGTGTTGTGGTAGTCACCAAACATTGGTGGTGTTGTAGTAGTCACTCAACACTGGTGGTGTTGCGGTAGTCACCAAACACTGGGGGTGTTGGGGTAGTCACCAAACATTGGGGGTGGTTTTAGTAGCACTAAACACTGGAAGTGTTTTTGGTAGCCACCAAACATAAAAAGTGTGGGGGAGTCACCAAACACTGGTGGGTTTGGTAGTCCCCCCC
>NC_069493.1:12157426-12197009 GCF_026875155.1 Cherax quadricarinatus
TAATGCTTTATTTACAGTAGAAAAGTCGGGTATTTCTCCAGTGGTCTGCATATACCACTGTGGAAAAAATTTACTTTGCCATTTCTGAACATTTCTGAGTGAGTTGTTTCTAAATTCATTAATTTGATCAACTCCAGTACATAATGACGCGATGTGTGACAATGTCCATCTGGAAAATTTTACATTTCGTTTGGTCTACATCTGGGGGTGGTGTTTTAAATTTTAAACCCTGCCAAAGATACTTGTAACCCAGCCGGAGCGGGCAGTAGTGACATCCAAGAGTCTGCTTATCTTGTTGGATGCACCATAGACATGTGGCTCCTCCTGCATGATGGAATGATGATAGATGGACTGACTTGTGTCAATCTCCCCTAAGTCTTAAGTCAATAAAGTTCTTTGAAGTTCTTTTGTATTATTGTTTCAAACTGCTAACTGAAAACCCCAAGATTGTAATCTACCCCCTCTTTGAAAGCTTTCAGGTTAGCCAATTTATCAGTTCTATCATGCATCTGAAGACCAATGTGAGATGGAATCCACAGCATGTGCACTCTGACTCCACTGTCCAAAATCTTACCACATCTATGTCTGGCTTCTGACACAAGCATGCCACAATTTATACTTAATGAGTTGAGAGCATTTATGGATGACAGAGAATCAGTTACAATTAAAGTGTCAACCTTAGATACATGGACACATTTGAGTGCAAGGAGTATGGCAAACAGTTCTGTTTGAAGGGTAGAGGCCCATTTATTGATGCGTGCTCCAATTTCTTTATGAGAGCCATCACTCGGGTGTGACAAGAGCAGCACTACCAGCTGCACCAGTGGACTGGTGACAAAAACCCATCGACGTAAATAATTTGTGAAAGAGTGTTCTGTGTGACTAAGTTATCAATACAGCTTAAGGCATCATGTTTGGCTTCAAGACGAAGCTTTGGTTGTGATTTAAGAAGAGTTTTGGGGGGAAAGGAGGAATAGTAGTTTGGAAAAGGGGTAATATCCCATGGAGCAGGGAAATGTCTCTGTTGTCTAACTTGATAAGATAATGTAGCTGGTTCATGGGGGAGGTCGGTTCCAGTTTTTCGATCCATCTGGAAGGATGTTCACCAATGAAAGCAGGGGTGTCACTAGCACGTTAAGAGACCATACAATAAGGTCAGGGCCCCAGACTGTTCAATTGCCTCCCAGCACACATAAGGGGGATTACCAACAGACCCTGGCAGTCTTCAAGCGGCACTGGACAGGCACCTAAAGTCAGTTCCGGATCACCGGGCTGTGGCTCGTACGTTGGTTTGCGTGCAGCCAGCAGCAACAGCCTGGTTGATCAGGCTCTGATCCACCAGGAGGCCTGGTCACAGACCGGGCCGCGGGGGCGTTGACCCCGGAACTCTCTCCAGGCAAACTCCAGGTAAACTCCAGTGCTGAGGAAAGTTTGGAGGCCTTCTGTGCAGGGGTTTGAATGGGCTAGCTAAGCATATTGACCCCAATAAGGATATTTCTTTCAGTAACACGATCTCTAATGCTTGGAATATTAAGTAGGGTTGTACAGGGGGTGGGGGGCCGTGGGGTGTCGGTTCTGCGTGCACTAAGCCTAGATGTGGGAGGGTTCGATGAGAGTGTTATAAGAGCTTTGGATTATTAATAGTGGATTATATATATATATATCGTGGGTGATGAGGGGGAGGGGGGATTGTGAGGTGCGGAGGCGGGTACTAGCTGTAACGGTTTATCGTACGATGTGTCGTAATAGAGAACTGTATGGGAGGAGGTGGGAGAAGGATTTTTCGGAAGGGTATAGAATGTTAACGTTAGGGTTTCTCATGAATCTACGACTTGGGCTGAGTGAGTAAGGGGGGGGGGGGGGGGTTGGGGATTACATACGAGAAGGGGGAATTCAGGGGGACACAGCGGGGTCGCCTCCTGGGGAGGGGTGAGAGTGAGGTGTATGTGGGTATAGAAGGTGTAGATGTGTGGCATACGTGTATGTAGCATGCAAGTGGGCACAGAAAACAAAGGTGATATCAAGTAATTACGTAGTAACGAATGAAGAATTCTGTGTTTGATGTGTCAGGGTCGTCATGACCTTCTTCATGTATTAAGTGTGAATGGTGTCAAGATTATAGGTGTAAGACCTTGAAGAGCTTTTGGGCTTCTGTAGAGTGTGCGTTTATAGCCTTTATTGGGCATATTTCATGTTTACCTGGAGAGAGTTCCGGGGGTCAACGCCCCCGCGGCCCGGTCTGTGACCAGGCCTCCTGGTGGATCAGAGCCTGATCAACCAGGCTGTTGCTGCTGGCTGCACGCAAACCAACGTACGAGCCACAGCCCGGCTGGTCAGGAACCGACTTTAGGTGCTTGTCCAGTGCCAGCTTGAAGACTGCCAGGGGTCTGTTGGTAATCCCCCTTATGTATGCTGGGAGGCAGTTGAACAGTCTTGGGCCCCTGACACTTATTGTATGGTCTCTTAACGTGCTAGTGACACCCCTGCTTTTCATTGGGGGGGATGTTGCATCGTCTGCCAAGTCTTTTGCTTTCGTAGTGAGTGATTTTGTGCGATAATCGTATCGCAATGAGAGGTTATTTAAATTATGTTGTTTGTGTTTAGTGTTGGGTTTTTTAGCGAATGTACTGACTTTATTCTACATTATAAAATGTGCTCATCCAGTTCTTTCGTGCCTGACCAGGGTCGATGCGTTTTCGCACCCCTCCTTTTTTCAGGGGGGAGTTTTGGTTCAAAACCCCCCCCCCCCCCCCCCAGGTAACCTAATACCATTGGTATTGAGCTGCTTCATGGGGCGTTTTCACCTCTTAGCGCAGGTTTTTTACCCCCAACAATCATTAGGGAGCCTATGAATCCAAGACAATGGGGTGTTGGGTGTAGCCCTAAAGGGGGCTTACAGAATTTCGTAAAACGAATTCCACGCCCGTTCGAGTCTTTGGTGACAAATTTCCCAAAAGACGTGAGTCTTGCGACTCCAGCTGTAAAGGTGCGTTTGATCGACGTATTCGCCACTTACGGGTTTTAAATTGTAATTTTCCCCTTTTTGAGGCAGATGGGGCTGACATCAGGAATGTTTTTGGGCATATGGGCCGTACATTGGCACAACAAGGAAGTGGACGGCGGGTGCCTACATGGGCCGTCTGGAGGGAACTTTTCCTAAGAGACTTGAGACATCCCATAACGTCTTTTGGGGGGGTTGGAGGACTTCGGGACGCAAGTTATGTATCGTATCCCGGGACGAGACGTAGTGCAGAATTTGTGGGGCGTACGACTTATGGCGGCAGCGTGTGTGAAGTGGGGAGGGCGCCTCACAAATGGGAAGCACCAGTTTCAGCGTGATACTGTTTTGGGAGCCCCACGCGAAAGCAGGGTTGGGCGCTTGTGGGGAAGGGGTGGGGACCCAAAAGAGGAGACTGGCGTGTGGAGGTAGCTGTGACGTAAAAGGGATTGTTACAAAACAGGGAAAAGTACAAAAGTGCAAGTGCAGGAGGAGGGGGCGGGGCTCTTTAGAGGAGAGCTTCCGGGGAAGTGTTAAGGACAGGGACGCCGCCTGAAAGAGGATGTTGTTCCTGAGGGGGGGCCCCCCCCCCCCCCCCCCCCCCCCCCCCCCCCCCCCCCCCCCCCCCCCCCCCCCCCCCCCCCCCCCCCCCCCCCCCCCCCCCCCCCCCCCCCCCCCCCTGACCCCGGGCGCAGGGTCTGGGGGGAAAGGGAAAAGGCACTGCGAGGAAGTCACGAAAGGGGCATCGAAAAAAAAAGGGGGGGGGGTTGATGGTGTGAAGCCTTGTGCTGGCTGGGGGCAGGGGGCCCGGGATGAATGAAGCAGGAAAAAGGGTTGGAAACAAAGAGGCCTTAGGTGTATGACTGTGAACGTAAATGGACGTTAATAGGTGAAGAGGGAATGGTTCGAATGTTTCTTTTTAAATATAGGGTGGATGTAGTGTTCCTGAAAGAACAAAATTTCAAGGGGGGAAAAAGGTGCTCGAGGGGGAAAGGGTTTCGGTCATGACTCCCCATCTGTGTCTGAAAGGGGGTGTGGGTATATTGATCAGGGAGGCAAAGCCCCGTTGTGTTGCAAGAAGTGGGGGGGAGGGGGGGAAAGAGTATTGGCATGATGGGTGGTGGTGGGGAGAGGGTATCTTTTTTTAAGGTGTATGACCGAGAAAAAATGTGAGGGTAAAAGGATTTTGTATTGAAGAACTAGTTTTTTTTACGTGGTTTACCCCCGGTGGCCATCGTAGGGGGGGACTGGAACGCATTTTAGGGGGCTGACGGGAACCAAAAGGGGGGGGGCACGGTGGCGACCTTGCAGATCTTTTGAGGGATATTCGTTGGGGTGCGGTTGGGGGGGGGCGTGGGGGGTAAGCCAAAATTTTTTAAAAAGGGGTTTGCGGCTAGGTGGGTAGGCTTATAATCTAAGGGGTTTTGGGGTTACATTTTTCCGTCAGTTAAAAATTTGCTTATTTTCGGGATCATCGGGCGGGGGAGTAGCAGAGGTGGCAGGGAGTAAGCAGGTATATTAGGGGTTTGGAAGTTAAATACAAGGTGTTAGGGGAGAGAAGGGGTGAGGGGGTTTGCAACGTGTGGGGGGTTCGTGCGAGGTAAAAGGGGGAGAGGATGTGGGGATTTTTGGTGGGATGGTGTGGCTAAAGAAAAGGGTTAAGCAAATTAGTAAAGGAAAGGGAAAAATATCATTTTTTTTTAAAAATGGCTTGCCAACTATTTTGGGGATAGGTTACGGGGTTTTTTATGGGGGGGGAGCGGTGGCGGGCATTTTCCAAAGGGTGAATTATGGCAATAAAAAGGGGGGCTCGTGAGGGCAGGTGAGGGTTCCAAGCGGGGGGTAAGGCGGGGGTGGAAGAGGTGTTATGGGCGATAGACCTTCATCGTGCGTTTTGATAGGAGAAACAAAGACAGCAGCAATGACAACCTTTGGGTTTGGGGGTTCATGAGTGATGGAGGACAGGAGGGGGAGGTCATACAACTACGAAGGGAAGGGGGGGGTTTTTGTAAGGTATGGAAAATACGGCAACGAGAAGGGGGAGAGGTGGGGGTTTTGAAAGGTGTGTGGGGGTGTGTATGTCATTGGTAACAGTGATAGGGAAGCAAGGTGGGGAAAAAACTGAGGGGAAATTGGGGGCCTTTAAATGGAATGCGAAAGGGCAAAACCGGGAATTGATGGCTCCCGTCAAAAGGTTTTATCAGCAGCATTGGGAATTAATAGGCATTTTTTTTTGGGTTTGGTTATTAAATTGCATGAAGGGAGGGTGAGCTGGGTGAGAAGCAGGAAAAGGGTGCGTTGTAAAGGGACCAAAGGTAAGGGGCAGCATAGTTTGGGATTACGGGGTCCGTTGTTTGCGCATTACAAAATTTTTGCTCGGGGACTGACGAGGGGGAAAAAAAAAAGTTCGGGGTAGTCCTCCGTTTTGAGCATCAGGTCAAAAAGGGAAAAAATGGTGTGGCTGGACGCAGGAAAGAATTGACGACAAGAAACGAAGGAAAGGTGAAAAGAGAAGAAGAAAGAGACTGCCCTGGAAAAATGTTTGGAAAATCAATAATTCCCAGTGCTACCCCGAATGTGAGTCGCTACTGGGAACGTCCGCGAAAGACATTAAGGAAGGTCGAAAATTGGTGTTGTTGGGGAAGCCAAGTTAGGATAGGTGGCATTTGCTTGAGGACGGGTAGGAGACAGAGGTTTCTTTCCGGGGCTGGGGGTGGAGGATATTGTTTGCGTTGGATGACATCATGGAGGAAAAAGGGAGCAAGCTTTATCTGTCTCATGCTGGAGGGAACGATGTGGCAGACGTAGGAGTGAGGACGATTAGCAGGAAGGTCAGCAATAGAAATAAATTTGAAGTAAAGGGGGGGAACCCCCTTTAATGTGGTATTTTGCCAAGGAGGGGATTGGAAATAAAAGGGGGTCCAGGGCAATTGGGGTCAAATTTCTGGGGGACAAATACTTAAGGAAAAAGCAGTAAATTCATTTACAAAAGGGACCTTTCTATGGCAAAATACTGTATGTGGGGTGGGGTTCATTATTAGGTTTGGGGGGGGGAGCCTGGAAAATTGTGGAGGGAGCAGTTAGGACTTTAAACGGTATTAGTGGTTGGGTTTTGGCGGAAACAGGAAGTCCCGTGTAGTAATTTTTAGGGGAAAGTAATAATAAGAAGAGTAGATGTAATAATAAGAACGAGATAATATTGAAAAACCAGGGACCTTGGGTGATAAGGACAGTAATAGGTTTAGTAGAAAAATAGAAATGAGCAGGAAGGGTAAAGAGAAAGGACAGTCTTTCAATGTTTATTATGCTAATTGCCTTTAGTGCTAGGAATAAGATGGAGGGTTGAGATTAGTTGCTAGTGTAGGTAACATTGAAGTATTTGCCTTAACTGAGACGTGGTTTAATTCAAAAAGTCGGGAAATGCCTGCGGAATGCCATATTCAGGGTTTTAAATTGTTCCAAGAAGATAGAAGTATTGGGAGGGGGGGTGTGGGGTGGCATTGTATGTCCGAGATCGCTTGAACTGTTGCATAAAAAACGGGTATTAAGTCTGAAGAAACCCACTTACAGAGTCTGTTTGGATAGAATTTTCTGGGGGGCATGAAAAAACTGATTTTAGGAGTGATATACCGTCCCCAAACTTAGATAGGGACCAAGGGAAACTACTATGGGAGGAAATTTTTAAGGCCACAAGGCACGATAATGTATAATTCTAGGAGACTTTAACTTTAGTCATGTTGTTTGGGAAATTTTTCCTTGACTGGGATTTTAGAATCAAAACGACTCTTAGAAGTATTTCAGGATTGTTTTTTGAAGCAGTTTGTGACAGAACCTACAAGGGGAAATAACCTACTTGACTTAGTTATGGCAAACAATGAATCCCTTGTTAATAATTTAGAAATTTCGGGAGGAACTGGGTGCTAGCGACCACAAATCAATTACATTTAGCATTGAATGGAAGTACGATATTTGCGAAAAACTCAGTAACAGTCCCAGATTTTCGCTTAGGGAGATTACGATGGCTTAGAGAACACTTATCATCTGTTGACTGGGGTAACGAAGAGAGCTGTCAATTATACAGTTTTCTGAACACTATACATGCTGCTCAAAGAACGTTTATCACATATAAAGAAATTAGATCAAATAGAAATGACCCAAAATGGATGAATAATAGGCTCAAATATCTACTAGGGGATAAGAAAGGAAATTTTTAGGCGTATCAAAAGAGGTGAGGGTCATCTTTTGATTTAGTATTTTTGATATTAAGAGGGACATTTAAAAAAGGGATAAGAAAAGCTAAAAAGGGGCTATGAAATTAAAGTTGCTAGGGGTTCTAAAAACTAACCCAAAAAGTTTTTTCCAGGTCTATAGAACAAAAGTTAGAGATAAGATAGTCCCCTTAAAAATAACTATGGGCACCTTACTGACAAAGAGAATGAAAAGTCTTGATTTTAAATAATTATTTTCTCTCAGTTTTTACACAGGAAGACATAACAATATTCCAGTAATTAAAATTTTTACAGTGGGCTAGAAGAAGATAAATTTTGTAACATCACAGTCACTATGAGATGGTTGTGAGGCAGATAGACAGACTGAAGCAAAATAAGTCGCCGGGTCCGATAGGTTTTTTCAAGGGTTTTTTTAAAGGAATGCAAAATGGAACTCTGTAAAACCATTAACAAAATTTTTTTAAATTTACTCTTAAAAAACTTTTTATAGTGTCTGATATGGGGAAAGATGGCTAAGAACTCCTTTTTTTAAAAACAGGGGACAAGTCTTCCGTAAAAATTACCCCCCAAATAAGCCTGACCTAAATTTGTAGGCAAATTACTGAGCAATTATAGTGAGATTATAAGAAGCCTTCGATAAGCTTTTGCTTGTTTAAAATGATATCAGCGGGATTACAAAGGCCGGTTTGTCAACTAATTTATTAATTTTCTTCAGTAAACTTTGAGGCTGTAGACCCAAAAAAGAATTTGAATTTTTTATTAGTTTTTTAGAAAGGGCTTTTTTATGGGTTCCGCCCATAGCGTTAAAGAAAGTGGGCTCATGGCTTTGGGGGGAAAAGTGCTCTCGTGGTCGAGTCATGGCCACTGACGGGGAAGCAGAGAGTGTTTTTTAAGGGGGGTTAAAATCCGAGGGGGGAAATCTGAAACAAGGGGGTTTTCACGGGATCGTTTTGGGGCCCCCGGTTTTTATAATATTATCAATGATTTTTGAGAGGGAATTACTAGTGATAGAGCAAATTCGCCGTGACACAAAGATAGGTGGGGAAAATTATTCAAACGTAATTTTTAGAAACTTCGGGGAGGATTAAACAAACTCTTTCGGTCGAAAAGGGGAGATGCGTTAAATGTAGATAAAAGCAAGGTTTTTGAAGCTTTGGGGGTGCCCATAAAACCCAGTACTTTAAAAGTTAAATGATGAGAACTTAGCCTACAGATTGCGAAAAGGATTGGGGGTTTTGGGGAGCAGCAACCTTAAACCAAGACAGCAAAACCAACGACGAAAAAAGGCAAAAGATTTTTCCGGGATTTAATCAAGAAGTGTAAGCAACAGAATCCAGAGGTCTACGCAGTTTTACATCATTTGAAAGGCCTCACCTAAATTTCACTCGTTCGGTCTCCGTATTACAAAAAAGGACATAAAATTTTTAGAAAACATTTAGCGTAGGGTGACTAAAAATTTAAAACCTAGATTAGAAAACTTCCCTTTTGAAGAAAGATTGAAGACCTTTTAAGTTTTCTTCACTTGTTAGAAAGGAAAAAAATGAGGGGGGACCTGATCTAAGTGTATAAATGGAAGATAGGTATAAATAAAGGGGTATTTAAAAGGTCTTTAGGGTGTTCTCCAAGAGGGAAAAACCCCAGTAATGGGTTTAAATTTGATAAGTTTTGATTTTGAAAGGACATAGGAAAGTATTGGTTTGGAAATAGGGTAGTTGATGAGTGGAACAGTCTACTAGTTGGGTTATTGAGGCTGGGACTTTGGGTAGTTTCAAATTTAGGTTGGATAAATACATGAGTGGGAGGGGTTGGATTTGAGTGGGACTTTCACATCAGAGCTTATTTCTTGGGTGGCATTGAAAATTGGGTTGGGCAAATGTTTTGTTAGTGGGATGAATTGTAAAGGACCTGCCTAGTATGGGCCAGCAGGCCTCCTGCAGTGTTCCTCCTTTCTTATGTTCCTTATGTTCTTATGTTTTCCCGTCTTGGCTACCCTTCCCATTTCATAGACTCTGCCCTCTCACGTGCTAAACGTAATTTCTTCTCTCCCAAACTCTATACTCATGGGAACTCTTCTATCCTCTGCCTTCCCTACATTTCCGGTCTTTCTAATCTCAACAATTCTCTCCGTCCCTTAGACATCAAGCTTACCTTCCGCCAGACTAATACTCTTCGCACTAATCTCGTTCATACCTCTCCTCCCTCTACAGATGTTCCTGGTGTCTACTCTATTTCTTGCTCCTCCTGTCCTCTTCAATACTTCGGAGAAACTGGTCGATCTCTATCTGACAGACTTAGGGAGCACAAAAATAGTGTTAGGCTTGCCGATACTAACAATGCTCTTTTCTGTCACGTCAGAGATCATAGCCATCCTATTGACTGGTCTTCTGCTAAAACTGTCTTCCCTACTTCCAACTCGAAAAAGTCGCCGTCTAGTTGAATCCTCTCTAATACATAACTTTCCTTGTATGAATCTTGCCTGGCTTCGTCTCTGTAGATGCCTTCTCTCCCACTACATTGTAAAATGCTCCAAACTTCAGAACACCGTGACTTAACCTGACTCCTCATTTTTTTTCTTTTTCTTCTTCTCCCTCTTCCCCTTTCTCTTTCCTTTTTCTCCTCTGGTTGTCTTTCTCTCTTCTGTCTCGTGTTTCTGTTCCTTCTTTATTTATTTCATCACTTCCCTTTCACCCACCTCTGTGCACATTGCTCTCCCTCTGTGGGCACCTAGCTCCCTTGCAGTGCTCCCCTTCCTTTGTATTTGACTGGCTCCTCCTCCTTATTTCCCACTTCTACCACTACCACTACTACCTCTTCTACTACTACTACTACTACTGATGAAATTAAGACACATGTGCGGCGTCTGGGTTCTCTTTGTTGTGGACGTTTCGCCATCCAGTGGCTGGCTGGATGGCGAAACGTCTACGACAGGGATGCCCAGGTGTTGCGCATGTCTTAATTTCATTTTGTCGGTATTATATACCATTCTTGTACTACTACTACTACCACCACTACCTCTTCCTGCCTATATATAGCCGTCCTGCTCCACTTCTGATTAGTGTGACTTTGTAAATGGTCCAAATCGGACCGAAACGTCGTTGTAAGCTTCTCTCTTAAGTGCGGGTTATTTGTGTATCGTTCAAGTCACGGTATTGTGCCTTTTTTGCTTATTTTTTTGTCAACCACACAGAATCATCCATAGACAATTTTCCAGTAACATAGGAAATGTCTACAATTAAAAATAACATTATAATCTCTATCTGTATAGCAATTTAGACAGATTAAAGACAGGCCTTTTATTGGTTTAAGAAAGGTAAATAATACATTAAGATATAATTAATATACAGAGATCAAGAAATTATGCCACACTTGTATATTGAAAGTAGTGAGACACAAGGAGCTAGTATTGCACAATGAAAGTTGAAAAGTCAACAAAACATTAATTTTTTGGAGACCAATGGTTGAGAGAACCGACATGTTGATAAATTAGACACATGTGCAACTCTTGGGTATCTTTATAGAGGAAACGTTTCGCCACACAGTGACTTCATCAGTCCATACAAAGGAGAATCTTGCCAAGGAGTGAGAATTTCAGGAATTATTCACATAAATATTCTAGCTAATACATCTGAATATTGGACTTTGAATGTACTCTTGATAACACTATGTATAAATGTACTCTTGATAACACTATGTATAAATGTACTCTTGATAACACTATGTATAAATGTACTCTTGATAACACTATGTATAAATGTACTCTTGATAACACTATGCATAAATGTACTCTTGATAACACTATAAATGTACTCTTGATAACACTATGTATAAATGTACTCTTGATAACACTATAAATGTACTCTTGATAACACTATGTATAAATGTACTCTTGATAACACTATAAATGTACTCTTGATAACACTATAAATGTACTCTTGATAACACTATAAATGTACTCTTGATAACACTATAAATGCACTCTTGATAACACTATAAATGTACTCTTGATAACAATATGTATAAATGTACTCTTGATAACACTATAAATGCACTCTTGATAACACTATAAATGTACTCTTGATAACAATATGTATTAAATGTACTCTTGATAACACTATAAATGTACTCTTGATAACACTATAAATTGTACTCTTGATAACACTATAAATGTACTCTTGATAACACTATAATGTACTCTTGATAAACACTATAAATGTACTCTTGATAACACTATTAAATGTACTCTTGATAACACTATAAATGTACTCTTGATAACACTATGTATAAATGTCTCTTGATAACACAATGTATAATGTACTCTTGATAACACTATGTATAAATGTACTCTTGATAACACAATGTATAAATGTACTCTTGATAACACAATGTATAAATGTTCTCTTGATAACACTATGTATAAATGTACTCTTGATAACACTATGTATAAATGTACTCTTGATAACATATGTATATAAAGTACTCTTGATAACACTATGTATAAATGTACTCTTGATAACACTATGTATAAATGTACTCTTGATAACACTATGTATAAATGTACTCTTGATAACACTATGTATAAATGTACTCTTGATAACACTATAAATGTACTCTTGATAACACTATAAATGTACTCTTGATAACACTATAAATGTACTCTTGATAACACTATGTATAAATGTACTCTTGATAACACTATGTATAAATGTACTCTTGATAACACTATAAATGTACTCTTGATAACACTATAAATGTACTCTTGATAACACTATAAACGTACTCTTGATAACACTATAAATGTACTCTTGATAACACTATGTATAAATGTACTCTTGATAACACTATGTATAAATGTACTCTTGATAACACTATGTATAAATGTACTCTTGATAACACTATGTATAAACGTACTCTTGATAACACTATAAATGTACTCTTGATAATACTATAAATGTACTCTTGATAACACTATAAATGTACTCTTGATAAAACTATGTATAAATTGTACTCTTGATAACACTATGTATAATGTACTCTTGATAACACTATGTATAATGTACTCTTGATAACACTAAATGTACTCTTGATAACACTATGTATAAATGTACTCTTGATAACACTATGTATAAATGTACTCTTGATAACACTATAAATGTACTCTTGATAACACTATGTATAAATGTACTCTTGATAACACTATAAATGTACTCTTGATAACACTATGTATAAATGTACTCTTGATAACACTATGTATAAATGTACTCTTGATAACACTATAAATGTACTCTTGATAACACTATGTATAAATGTACTCTTGATAACACTATGTATAAATGTACTCTTGATAACACTATGTATAAATGTACTCTTGATAACACTATAAATGTACTCTTGATAACACTATGTATAAATGTACTCTTGATAACACTATAAATGTACTCTTGATAACACTATGTATAAATGTACTCTTGATAACACTATAAATGTACTCTTGATAACACTATGTATAATGTATCTTGATAACACTATGTATAAATGTACTCTTGATAACACTATGTATAAATGTACTCTTGATAACACTATGTATAAATGTACTCTTGATAACACTATGTATAAATGTACTCTTGATAACACTATAAATGTACTCTTGATAACACTATGTATAAATGTACTCTTGATAACACTATGTATAAATGTACTCTTGATAACACTATGTATAAATGTACTCTTGATAACACTATAAATGTACTCTTGATAACACTATAAATGTACTCTTGATAACACTATAAATGTACTCTTGATAACACTATAAATGTACTCTTGATAACACTATAAATGTACTCTTGATAACACTATAAATGTACTCTTGATAAACACTATAAATGTACTCTTGATAACACTATAAATGTACTCTTGATAACACTATAAATGTACTCTTGATAACACTATAAATGTACTCTTGATAACACTATAAATGTACTCTTGATAACACTATGTATAAATGTACTCTTGATAACACTATGTATAAATGTACTCTTGATAACACTATAAATGTACTCTTGATAACACTATAAATGTACTCTTGATAACACTATAAATGTACTCTTGATAACACTATAAATGTACTCTTGATAACACTATGTATAAATGTACTCTTGATAACACTATAAATGTACTCTTGATAACACTATGTATAAATATACTCTTGATAACACTATGTATAAATGTACTCTTGATAACACTATAAATGTACTCTTGATAAACACTATAAATGTACTCTTGATAACACTATAATGTACTCTTGATAACACTATAAATGTACTCTTGATAACACTATAAATGTACTCTTGATAACACTATAAATGTACTCTTGATAACACTATAAATGTACTCTTGATAACACTATAAATGTACTCTTGATAACACTATAAATGTACTCTTGATAACACTATAAATGTACTCTTGATAACACTATGTATAAATGTACTCTTGATAACACTATAAATGTACTCTTGATAACACTATGTATAAATGTACTCTTGATAACACTATGTATAAATGTACTCTTGATAACACTATGTATAAATGTACTCTTGATAACACTATGTATAAATGTACTCTTGATAACACTATGTATAAAGGGAAAATTGAAGCATATCATACGGTCAAGAAGGAAAAAAACGTATACAGGAAAAGTCGTAGTTAGTCATTTTTCAAATGCGTAATGAATAGGAGAATATTAAGGGAGACGACAATATTATGATTTATATGTGAGTGATGATTATATACACCTGGATTATATACACCTGCACGTTAAGAGACCATACAATAAGTGTCAGGGGCCCGAGACTGTTCAACTGCCTCCCAGCATACATAAAGGGGATTACTAATAGACCCCTGGCAGTCTTCAAGCTGGCACTGGACAAGCACCTAAAGTTGGTTCCTGATCAGCCGGGATGTGGCTCGTACGTTGGTTTGCGTGCAGCCAGCAGTAACAGCCTTGTTGATCAGGCTCTGATTCACCAGGAGGCCTGGTCACAGACCGGGCCGCGGGGGCGTTGACCCCCGGAACTCTCTCCAGGTAAACTCCAGATGAAGATAGAGCAAGGATTGAAGTGCAGCAGAGAATTTAAGAATTAGGCACCATAACCACGCTGCCTTTAATAATAATAAATAATAATAATAATAATAATAATAATAATAATAATAATAATAATAATTTTATTTCTACATGTACAAGGTATACAAGTACATGTACAAGGTATACAAGTACATGTTCAAGGTATAGAAGTACATGTTCAAGGTATACAAGTACATGTTCAAGGTATACAAGTACATGTGCAAGGTATACAAGTACATGTACAAGGTATACAAGTACATGTACAAGGTACACAAGTACATGTACAGGATATACAAGTACATGTACAAGGTATACAAGTACATGTACAAGGTATACAAGTACATGTTCAAGGTATACAAGTACATGTACAAGGTATACAAGTACATGTTCAAGGTATACAAGTACATGTACAAGGTACACAAGTACATGTTCAAGGTATACAAGTACATGTACAAGGTATACAATACAGTTCAAGGTATACAATACATTACAAGGATACAGTACATTACAAGGTATCAATAAATGACAGGTATACAAGTACATTACAAGGTATAAAAGTACATGTTAAAGGGGATACAAGTACATTTTAAAGGTATACAATACATGTCAAGGTACACAATACATTAAAGGTATACAATACATTACAAGTATAAAAGTACATGTCAAGGTAAAAAGTACATGTAAAGGTATAAGATCTAGCTGACATCAGGACATACTACTTACGAAAGCCCTTTTTATGCGAGCTTTTCCCCCAAAATTTAAGGTCATTTTTTGTCCCAGATTACCCACACCGTCACTAACCCCCGTTTGACCCACACCAGTCCACAACACACAGGAGCGACCCTCACAAGTCCACAACACCCGGGTTGTACCCAACCATCGACAAACCCCCAGGATGCGACCCCACCAGTGACTAACCCCCAGGATGGACCCAAAAGCCCCACTAACCCCCGGGGATCCCGCCCCACACCAGAAAACACAACACCCAGTTGGCCCACACCATTTCCACTAACACCCAGGAGTGACCCCACACCAGCCCCACAAAACACCCAAGCCCCATTTTAGATGGGTGAACATAGAAAACGGTGTAAGGAAAAACGCCCTTTTTTCTCCCCTCGCGGGAATCGAACCCAACCCCTCCCTTTTAAGCAAGTTTTAGCCACCCCACGGGGGTTGCTTACTGTGCTCGAAGCAATCTTACAGTGTAGATGAAAAGGAATAAAATTTTTGATTTTCCCACAACTTTATAAATTTTTGCCACAATTGTTGATTTTTGCCAAAACTTGTATTTTTTTTTTTGCCACAACTTGTTATTTTTGCCAAAACTTGTATGTTTTTTGCCAAACTTGTTGTTTTTTTGCCACAACTTGTATTTTTTTCCCACAACTTGTTGTTTTGGGGGTTTTTTTGGGGGAAGAAGTTAGTTAAAAAACAATAATAAAAAAACTTTCTCTTAAGAAATGAAGTCAAAGGTTCTTTTTCTACAGCAAAAATATTTAAGGCAAAACATCAAAGGTAAACCATAGTATCCTCATTTAAATATTCCGTATAAATAGGTTGTAAATATTAGACAAAGAACAGTTGCCATCTACAGATACATTCTTTAATTCGTTTAAAAATTATGAGATTATCCGGGTGTATTATGAACGTGGCCTGGTGGCGAAAGTTCTAGTTTCACACGGTGAGGGTCCGGATTTGATTCCCGTGTTTCCTTACACCTGTTGTCTACGTTCACCCATCAGTAAAATAGGTACCTGGGTGTTAGTGGACTGGTGTGGGTCACATCCTGGGTGTTAGTGGACTGGTGTGGGTCACATCCTGGGTGTTAGTGGACTGGTGTGGGTCACATCCTGGGTGTTAGTGGACTGGTGTGGGTCACATCCTGGGTGTTAGTGGACTGGTGTGGGTCACATCCTGGGACAAAACTGACCTAATTTGCGGGAAATGCTCAGCATAACAAGCGGCTTTCTATATATTAGTATGTTATTGATGTCAGCTATGATCTGTATACCTTGTACATGTACTTGTATACCTTGTACATGTACTTGTATACCTTGTACATGTGCTTGTATACCTTGTACATGTGCTTGTATACCTTGTACATGTACTTGTATACCTTGTGCATGTACTTGTATACCTTGTACATGTGCTTGTATACCTTGTACATGTGCTTGTATACCTTGTACATGTACTTGTATACCTTGTACATGTACTTGTATACCTTGTACATGTACTTGTATACCTTGTACATGTACTTGTATACCTTGTACATGTACTTGTATACCTTGTACATGTACTTGTATACCTTGTACATGTACTTGTATACCTTGTACATGTACTTGTATCCTTGTACATGTACTTGTATACCCTTGTACATGTACTTGTGTACCTTGTACATGTACTTGTATACCTTGTACATGTACTTGTATACCTTGTACATGTACTTGTATACCTTGTACATGTACTTGTATACCTTGTACATGTACTTGTATACCTTGTACATGTACTTGTATACCTTGTACATGTACTTGTATACCTTGTACATGTACTTGTATACCTTGTACATGTACTTGTATACCTTGTACATGTACTTGTATACCTTGTACATGTACTTGTATACCTTGTACATGTACTTGTATACCTTGTACATGTACTTGTATACCTTGTACATGTACTTGTATACCTTGTACATGTACTTGTATACCTTGTACATGTACTTGTATACCTTGTACATGTACTTGTATACCTTGTACATGTACTTGTATACCTTGTACATGTACTTGTATACCTCGTACATGTACTTGTAGAAATAAAGATATTATTATTATTATTATTATTATTAAGTCCCAGTTCGCTCGTCCAAATCGCCAATGGGTGCTACGAGGCGGTCGGGAATACGTAGAAGTAAGAACAAGAAAGTGATCACTGTCGTGTAAATCCGGGATAACAGACCAAGCGTTATCAAGGGGTATTAACGAAGAACACATAGAAAGACCAATCCAAGAGAGAGACTGAGTGCGAGATTCAAAATGGGTGGGAGCACCTGTATTTAAAACATGAAGAGGATGAGAAGTGAAAAAGGTCTCCAACTAATCACCACGAGTCACAGTGGGACCCCATCCCCAAAGATGGTGAACGTTAAAATCACCTAACAAGAAGGGCGGCGGTAGAGATCATGAACGCAAAATCCGAGATACAGAATGCACTCGATGGGGAGAGATATAGAGCAAACTGTTTACCTCCTGTGCAAATCAATTCGGGCCGCGGTATAATGCAACAGAGAACGAACAAAGACCTGTTGAAAAGGTATACCAACGCGTACAAGAAGCGCTCTATCACTAAAAGCTTCATTACGAAAGGGATCAGATGAATGCATCAGCACATACGGGGACGGATAACCGCTGAACGATCTTTAGGCTCTTGTAATACTGGAGTTTTTCCAGATTACCCCTTAGGCCACGAATATTCCACATTGAGAAGCAATAATATCTGTGGGCTAGTAGAGATAGTGAAGTCAACGTTTGGAGGCAATGGAAAGCCTGTAAGCAAGGAGGACTGAATGCCGTGAAGGAAAAGATTGCTGCGTGGGTTGTGAAAAATAAGAAGGAGAAAGAGAAGGTGCACTGGTGTCCATCGAGGGTTTAGTTTCCACAACATAGCCAGACAAGGAAGATGCCAATACCAAGACTTTAGAGACAGATGAGCTAGAGCAACAAGAGATCAGGGAGACTATAGAGGGAATCAAAGAGGTTTGAGAGGGAAAGGGAGCATGAACCTGGAGAGATGCGACAGCGGGGACAGAAGTGTGTTACGGCGGAACAGGAGAGGAAGGAGGCAGGAAGGGGACTGGGAAAGAAGTCTGGGGGAGAACAGGAGAAGGGGGGCCACACGAGTGGGGTGAATTTCCACCTTGGTGTGAGAGTTAGAAAAGGGGTGAGAACTAGGCACCAAGGCCGAAAAGGAGAACTGTTGGGAAATTGTAAGCACTGGAGGAATGCGAAGAGACTTGGGATTAGGAGACAGGTTCAACGTTTCAGGTGATAGGCACGAAGAAGGTGCAGGCTTGCGAGGCCTTGTAGACTGAGAAACTAGCGGGCGAGATGGAGAAGTAGATGTAGGAAGAGGTAAGGAGGGGGGGGGGGCTTCAGAGGGTAAAACCCCAAAAGAATTAGAGACGGGAGTGACTCCGGTAGACAAGACACTCGAGGAACTGGTAGGCTGGGGAACCGCCATGATTGGAGGGGGGTCTCCTAGCTACTCGAGAATAAGGAATACGAGGGAGATTCCACTAAAGGCAAAGATGAGAGAAAGCCATAGCATAAATAATGACTTTGCTCTCCTTAAAACAAAGGATTTCACATTCATTAAGATAGACCAGACATCGGCGCGAAAAAGAAGGGTGAATTTCGTTGCAATTAAGACAAGTGGGGGAAAGACTGCAAGATGTATTGGCATGATCTGCAGCACCACAGACTGGGCACTGTTGGGGTGTAGGGACCACTTTATTGACCTGTAGGCCATGTCCTGTGATGTAAACGGAGGACAGGAGTTCACGATAAAGTTTAAATGGACAATGTTACTGGGAAATGCCTCCGCCCATGAGTGGGCGGAGGCATTTTGAGATTCATAAGGTCCTGAAGGGATAATTGCTCTAAAATATCACTGCAAGACAGAAAAATCACACTATACATTGGTACACGGTAGGAACACCATACCACTGCAAGAACTGAGAGTAGCGTGCTTGTGAACTGTGATAATAACGTTATCAATATAAGTAAGAATGGGAAAGATGATGAGCTTGGCTGATATGTAACAATGCGTGCACCACTCCAAAGAGCGTGAAAGGATATACTTTGGCCAACATGTCATAAAAGAACTTTACTGACGCTGTGGTCTGAGAGATAATCAGTTGGAGACTTGGGTTATAAGGAAAAGAATTTGGTCCACTGTATAGATGTAAACATGGCGAGTAAAGGAAGTGGGTGTCATGTAGGTCGTTTCTGGATGGAATGAGCAGAAATCGAAGGACCGTCATCAAGAAATGGTCTGAAATGTTTAGGCGTAGGACCGCAGGTGGCCTGACCTGAGGCAGGCATATGATCCAAAAATTGTCTCACCATATTTGGGGAAGCCCGATGCATAAAGATGTGAAAGGGACTAGAAGAAATGGGTAGTCTCTCGGCACCTGGAGCAGGTAATGAAGCATCACCAGCAGAAGGTACATGAGTATGGGGAAAAGTCTGGAGAATGGTCCAATAACTAAGCCAAGTCAGAAGAGGATGTAAGAAAAAGATGCCTGGGAGAAGGAGGATTATCACGGATGTTGGTACTTCTTTCTTATTATTATAAGGAAAATATAGAATGAAGGAAAGAAAAAAAGGAAGAGGTACAGCGGAGGGATAATTTCCAGTAGGCATGAAAAGGCCGTAAGTTCCCCCTATCATCCAAGAGGACCTCGACACCACCAGCAGTGCAGATACATCATGGAACCCATGTCATACCCTACCCTTCGCGCCAGTAAACCAGCGCTCTGGGATAACAACCCCACATCTACCAAGCCACCTTGGCAGACAAAAGAGAGGGCGGTCGGATACCCGCCACAATGCATACCTCCTTCGGCTGCCACCTTCCAGAACTGACAGGCAGCGTCTGGAGATACACCCGTCACCTGCAGGACACCCTGTCCCACCTCCTGGAAATCCGGGAAGGAAACAGGGCGCCTCCAGATGATCCAGATTGAACAGCAAAATACACCATACTCGAGGAACCTCACGGAGCAGGATGAACACCGAACACTTCCCCATACCTAGAAACTATAATGCCGGAGAGGAGGACACCTGAGGCTACAAACGAGAGGGGGAAAAGGAAGGGTTGGGAGGGCAGGACGAAAGGGAATAAGAGGGGAGACGGGGAGGATGGGATAGGGAAGGGGAGATTCGGAGGTAATTAGCTTCGGTCTGAGGAAGTAGAACAAAAGGTCCAATTCCTGCAACCAAGAGCCTTTTTGCCACGACAAAAAGCCTCCCTTAAAGAGACTAAAAATAAAAAATTTGTACCTTGCTTAGGAGTTCTTTGACCTTTATCGTACACTTTTTAAGTAGTATTATCCCATTAATAAATAACAAAAAGGCACAATACCGTGACTGGAACGATACACAAATAACCCGCACATAAAAGAGAGAAGCTTACGACGACGTTTCGGTCCGACTTGGACCATTGACAAAGTCGCACTGACTTTGACTTTGACTTTGTCAATGGTCCAAGTCGGACCGAAACGTCGTCGTAAGCTTCTCTCTTTTATGTGCGGGTTATTTGTGTATTATTCCATTAAGATCATAATACGTTCTTGAGGATTACCACCCACACAGTGAGTGTGATGATGACCTTACCCCCCTCCCTCTTCACCATACTCACCATAAA
The DNA here is from genome assembly GCF_026875155.1 of Cherax quadricarinatus. Classification (NCBI taxonomy): domain Eukaryota; kingdom Metazoa; phylum Arthropoda; class Malacostraca; order Decapoda; family Parastacidae; genus Cherax; species Cherax quadricarinatus. Next base: position 12,178,191 of record NC_069493.1, read on the forward strand.
AATGGGATGAATATCACCTACAACATGAACTTCTGGCTACTGCTGCAACAACATGGGTATATTTTGAGAAATTCTGAGATGAAATGCCAATCCCTTCACCCCCCCCCCACCTCCCTTCACCTAATTAGCACTGTAAGTCTCTGGCGCATAATAACCGTATTTATAAAAATATTTGTATCCATTAAGTAGGTTTTGCTAGGGACTATTTTTAAAATAAAATTTTCATAGCTGTCTATGGAACAATTTATGACAGTTGTTTAAGTGAAATTTAATAATCAGTGTTAGTCTAACAGGTACCAATAATAGTTGTTAGCAGCGTTACCTGGAAATATGTTATCCTTACAAATACATTTTATTTAGTTGTACATATTAGCCAAACTGAACAAAAAACATAGATCAGTCTTTATATATACTAGAATTTAAGAGCATGGATCAGTGTTTATTAATACTGGAATTAACGAGCATAGATCAGTGTTTATTAATACTAGAATTAAAGAGTATGAATCAGTGTTTATAAATACTGGAATTAAAGAGCATGGATCAGTGTTTATAAATACTAGAATTAAAGAGCATGGATCAGTGTTTATTATAAATGCTGGAATTAACGAGCATAGATCAGTGTTTATTAATACTAGAATTAAAGAGTATGAATCAGTGTTTATAAATACTGGAATTAAAGAGCATGGATCAGTGTTTATAAATACTAGAATTAAAGAGCATGGATCAGTGTTTATTAATACTGGAATTAAAGAGCATGGATCAGTGTTTATTAATACTGGAATTAAAGAGTATGAATCAGTGTTTATTAATACTAGAATTAAAGAGTATGAATTAGTGTTTATTAATACTGGAATTAAAGAGCATGGATCAGTGTTCATAAAAACTAGAATTAAAGAGCATGGGTCAGTGTTTATAAATACTGGAATTAAAAATCAGTGCTTAGCATACATGAGAAAATATCGTGGACTATTGAAGCTCAAATGCACAAGGACAGAAAACTACCTCCCATAGTCATGGCGTCGCTTAGATAAAGTAACAATTACATTAAGATGAGACGGCCACTTAGATTTATAAAGTCTCGGTACTCAGCCTCTGGAATTTCATCACGTGATTTCCCCTGAAACCTCGTTAGTTAAATAATGTTGATATAATTATGATACAATATAATTAAATAATTATATTGTGCAGAGAAAATGTAAGTCATCTCAATGTCATTTTCGTCACCTGGTAACTCATTTTCTTAAAAAAGACTATAGATAATCAAGTGTCTGAACATCGAAGGAATAATTTAATGAATATGACCTTAATTAAGGAGTTTCACTTATCAACGAGTCGTAATTAGTACCCGTTGTTTATATTCATTAATTTTCAGCATTTTAGGTAAACACACAAGTAGGTTTATCAAGTCGTTACAAACAATAGACTGACACAGAGGGTATATATAAGCTTAGAGTCAGATGTAAGGTACAATACAATTGATGTAGACGTGGTAGTGCCTTAGACCTGTGTGTACATGTATTGTTTGTAATGGGTGCGTCTCGACTCCCACCAACGCCGTCGGTGCGTCTCGACTCCCACCAACGCCGTCGGTGCGTCTCGACTCCCACCAACACCGTCGATGCGTCTCGACTCCCACCCGCACAGTCGGTGCGTCTCAACTCCCACCCGCACAGTCGGTGCGTCTCGACTCCCACCCGCACAGTCGGTGCGTCTCGACTCCCACCAACACCGTCGGTGCGTCTCGACCCCCACCAACACCGTCGGTGCGTCTCGACTCCCACCCGCACAGTCGGTGCGTCTCGACTCCCACCCGCACAGTCGGTGCGTCTCGACTCCCACCCGCACAGTCGGTGCGTCTCGGCTCCCACCAACACCGTCGGTGCGTCTCGACTCCCACCCGCACAGTCGGTGCGTCTCGGCTCCCACCAACATCGTCGGCGCGTCTCGACTCCCACCAACACCGTCGGTGCGTCTCGACTCCCACCAACACCGTCGGTGCGTCTCGACTCCCACCAACACCGTCGGTGCGTCTCGACTCCCACCAACACCGTCGGTGCGTCTCGACTCCCACCAACACCGTCGGTGCGTCTCGACTCCCACCAACACCGTCGGTGCGTCTCGACTCCCACCAACACCGTCGGTGCGTCTCGACTCCCACCAACACCGTCGGTGCGTCTCGACTCCCACCAACACCGTCGGTGCGTCTCGACTCCCACCAACACCGTCGGTGCGTCTCGACTCCCACCAACACCGTCTGTGCGTCTCGACTCCCACCAACACCGTCGGTGCGTCTCGACTCCCACCAACACCGTCGGTGCGTCTCGACTCCCACCAACACCGTCGGTGCGTCTCGACTCCCACCAACACCGTCGGTGGGTCTCGACTCCCACCAACACCGTCGGTGCGTCTCGACCCCCACCAACACCGTCGGTGCGTCTCGACCCCCACCCACACCGTCGGTGCGTCTCGACCCCCACCCACACCACGGGTGCGTCACGACTCCCACACCATGGTGTTGGAACGACCTGTAGGTGCAAGTAGCAACACCCTAACACACCCATAGATTCTCCTAACGTGTTTATAACTACTATCAGACAACATCTAAACTGATATCATAATTATCGGACTTGTTATTAAACATTCTGCTTACATATCTAAACCAATTTAAGGCTGTAACCATTCCTCACAATTTTAAACTGCTACCTTACCTACCTGGAGGTCGTTCACAGGGTCTACGCAGCGCAGCCCATGACCAGGCCACCCGGTGGATTAAGGCCCGGTCAACCAAGCTGTTACTGCTGGCCACACGGATGATCCAAGCTGCTACTGCTGGCCACACGGATGATCCAAGCTGCTACTGCTTGCCACACGAATCATCCAAACTGCTACTAGTAGCTGACCGAACACAATCTAACGTACGAACCACAGCCCGGCTGAGGGAGCACTTTGCCTTCCAATTTAACATCCTGATCAGTATATTCATGTATGTCTTAACGCAACAATTTGTTTGTACACGGTATAGAACCCAGCCAAAACACATCCTCCCTAATAACACACTTTTCACTCCACTGTTTGTACACGGTATAGAACCCAGCCAAAACACATCCTCCCTAATAACACACTTTTCACTCCACTGTTTGTACACGGTATAGAACCCAGCCAACACACACCAACTCTATTAACACACTTTTCACTCCACTGTTTGTACACGGTATAGAACCCAGCCAACACACACCAACTCTATTAACACACTTTTCACTCCACTGTTTGTACACGGTATAGAACCCAGCCAACACACACCAACTCTATTAACACACTTTTCACTCCACTGTTTGTACACGGTATAGAACCCAGCCAAAACACATCCTCCCTAATAACACACTTTTCACTCCACTGTTTGTACACGGTATAGAACCCAGCCAAAACACATCCTCCCTAATAACACACTTTTCACTCCACTGTTTGTACACGGTATAGAACCCAGCCAACACACACCAACTCTATTAACACACTTTTCACTCCACTGTTTGTACACGGTATAGAACCCAGCCAACACACACCAACTCTATTAACACACTTTTCACTCCACTGTTTGTACACGGTATAGAACCCAGCCAACACACACCAACTCTATTAACACACTTTTCACTCCACTGTTTGTACACGGTATAGAACCCAGCCAACACACACCAACTCTATTAACACACTTTTCACTCCACTGTTTGTACACGGTATAGAACCCAGCCAACACACACCAACCCTGATAGCTCAGTCCTCACTCCACTGCCACATCACAACTGAAATTACACCCTCAATATCACTACTTACATAGTGTCTACACTCTTCACAAGGTGAGTGTCAGACACACTGCTAGTTACCCTAGTGTCAGTGAGATGTTCACCTCTCCTGAGTCCCAACACTCCTCACTCCTACATAAACATTCACTTTAGAAAAGAACAAAGATCACAGCAGATTAATTACACTGTTGTACTTCTTAATTATGGCCCCGGAAAATTAATTACTATGCTATATTCAAATAATAATCAAGCTAGTTACTATGCTGTTCTTCTTAATAATGACCACGGAAGATTAATTACTATGCTGTACTTCTTAGTAATGATAACTACATGTTAATTACTGTGTTCTAATTCTTAACAATGATCATTAAAGGGAATTTAAAACTTAAGTTACCCGTATTACTTAATAATGACTTTAATTACGTTTAAGTCAATTGCCTCTCCAAAGGAAAAATATAACAGTGCTTTGATCCAAGGACTTGGAGCTGTCCTGCTTTACCATGACTACTACCATTTTCCAAGGTTTTGTGTGATCCTTACGGGTTTATCGCTCCTCAAATGATATAACGAAATTAATATTAAAAATAAACAGCATATTTGGTGACTACCACAACACTACCAGTGTTTGGTGACTACCACAACACTACCAGTGTTTGGTAACTACCACAACACTACCAGTGTTTGGTAACTACCACAACACTACCAGTGTTTGGTAACTACCACAACACTACCAGTGTTTGGTGACTACCACAACACTACCAGTGTTTGGTAACTACCACAACACTACCAGTGTTTGGTAACTACCACAACACTACCAGTGTTTGGTGACTACCACAACACTACCAGTGTTTGGTGACTACCACAACATACCAGTGTTTGGTAACTACCACAACACTACCAGTGTTTGGTGACTACCACAACACTACCAGTGTTTGGTGACTACCACAACACTACCAGTGTTGGTGACTACCACAACACTACCAGTGTTTGGTGACTACCACAACACTACCAGTGTTTTGGTGACTACCACAACACTACCAGTGTTGGTGACTACCACAACACTACCAGTGTTTGGTGACTACCACAACACTACCAGTGTTTGGTAACTACCACAACACTACCAGTGTTTGGTAACTACCACAACACTACCAGTGTTTGGTGACTACCACAACACTACCAGATGTTAGGTGACTACCAAAAACACTACCAGTGTTTGGTAACTACCCCAACACTACCAGTGTTTAATGACTACCAAACACTACCAGTGTTTGGTGACTACCACAACACTACCAGTGTTTGGTGACTACCACAACACTACCAGTGTTTGGTGACTACCACAACACTACCAGTGTTTGGTGACTACCACAACACTACCAGTGTTTGGTGACTACCACAACACTACCAGTGTTTGGTAACTACCACAACACTACAGTGTTTGGTAACTACCCCAAACACTACCAGTGTTTGGTAACTACCACAACACTACCAGTGTTTGGTGACTACCCAAACACTACCAGTGTTTGGTGACTACCACAACACTACCAGTGTTTGGTGACTACCACAACACTACCAGTGTTTGGTGACTACCACAACACTACCAGTGTTTGGTGACTACCACAACACTACCAGTGTTTGGTGACTACCACAACACTACCAGTGTTTGGTGACCACAACACTACCAGTGTTTGGTGACTACCACAACACTACCAGTGTTTTGGGGGACTACCCCAACACTACCAGTGTTTGGTGGACTACCACAACACTACCAGTGTTTGGTGACTACCACAACACTACCCGTGTTTGGTGACTACACAACACTACCAGTGTTTGGTGGACTACCACAACACTACAGTGTTTGGTGACTACCACAACACTACCAGTGTTTGGTGACTACCACAACACTACCAGTGTTTGGTGACTACCACAACACTACCAGTGTTTGGTGACTACCACAACACTACCAGTGTTTGGTGACTACCACAACACTACCAGTGTTTGGTGACTACCACAACACTACCAGTGTTTGGTGACTACCACAACACTACAAGTGTTTGGTGACTACGACAACGTTACCGGTTTTGGTGACTACTACAACACTACCAGTGTTTGGTGACTACCACAACACTACCAGTGTTTGGTGACTACCACAACACTACCAGTGTTTGGTGACTACCAAACACTACCAGTGTTTGGTGACTACCACAACACTACCAGTGTTTGGTGACTAACCACAACACTACCAGTGTTTTGGTGACTACCACAACAATACCAGTGTTTGGTGACTCCACAACACTACCAGTGTTGGTGACTACCACAACACTACCAGTGTTTGGTGATACCACAACACTACCAGTGTTTGGTGACTACCACAACACTACCAGTGTTTGGTGACTACCACAACACTACCAGTGTTTGGTGACTACCACAACACTACCCGTGTTTGGTGACTACCACAACACTACCAGTGTTTGGTGACTACCACAACACTACCAGTGTTTGGTGACTACCACAACACTACCAGTGTTTGGTGACTACCACAACACTACCAGTGTTTGGTGAATACCACATCACTACCAGTGTTTGGTGACTACCACAACACTACCAGTGTTTGGTGACTACCACAACACTACCAGTGTTTGGTGACTACCACAACACTACCAGTGTTTGGTGACTACCACAACACTACCAGTGTTTGGTGACTACCACAACACTACCAGTGTTTGGTGACTACCCACAACCTACCAGTGTTTGGTGACTACCACAACACTACCCGTGTTTGGTGACTACCACAACACTACCAGTGTTTGGTGACTACCACAACACTACAGTGTTTGGGTGACTACCACAACACTACCAGTGTTTGGTGACTACACAACACTACCAGTGTTTGGTGACTACACAACACTACAGTGTTTGGTGACTACCACAACACTACCAGTGTTTGGTGACTACCACAACACTACCAGTGTTTGGTGACTACCACAACACTACAGTGTTTGGTGACTACCACAACATACCAGTGTTTTGGTGACTACCACAACACTTCCAGTGTTTGGTGACTACCACAAGACTACCAGTGTTTGGGTGACTACCACAACACTACCAGTGTTTGGTGACTACCACAACACTACCAGTGTTTGGTGACTACCACAACACTACCAGTGTTTGGTGACTACCACAACACTACCCGTGTTTGGTGACTACCACAACACTACCAGTGTTTGGTGACTACCACAACACTACCAGTGTTTGGTGACTACCACAACACTACCAGTGTTTGGTGACTACCACAACACTACCAGTGTTTGGTGACTACCACAACACTACCCGTGTTTGGTGACTCCACAACACTACCAGTGTTTGGTGACTACCCCAACACTACCAGTGTTTGGTATAATACACACAACACTACCAGTGTTTGGTGACTACCACAACACTACCAGTGTTTGGTGACTACCACAACACTACCAGTGTTTGGTGACTACCACAACACTACCAGTGTTTGGTGACTTTCCACAACACTACCAGTGTTTGGTGACTACCACAACACTACAGTGTTTGGTGATACCAAACACACCAGTGTTTGGTGACTACCACAACACTACCAGTGTTTGGTGACTACCACAAACACTACCAGTGTTTGGTGAAATACCACAAACACTACCAGTCTTTGGTGACTACCACAACACTACCAGTGTTTGGTGACTACCACAACACTACCAGTGTTTGGTGACTACCACAACACTACCCGTGTTTGGTGACTACCACAACACTACCAGTGTTTGGTGACTACCACAACACTACCAGTGTTTTGGTGACTACCACAACACTACCAGTGTTTGGTGACTACCACAACACTACCAGTGTTTGGTGACTACCACAACACTACCAGTGTTTGGTGACTACCACAACACTACCAGTGTTTGGTGACTACCACAACACTACCAGTGTTTGGTGACTACCAACACTACCAGTGTTTGGTGACTACCACAACACTACCAGTGTTTGGTGACTACCACAACACTACCAGTGTTTGGGTGACTACCACAACACTACCAGTGTTTGGTGACTACCACAACACTACCAGTGTTTGGTGACTACCAACAAACACTACCAGTGTTTGGTGACTACCACAACACTACCAGTGTTTGGTGACTACCACAACACTACCAGTGTTTGGTGACTACCACAACACTACCAGTGTTTGGTGACTACCACAACACTACCAGTGTTTGGTGACTACCACAACACTACCAGTGTTTGGTGACTACCACAACATACAGTGTTTGGTGGACTACCACAACATACCAGTGTTTGGTGACTACCACAACACTACCAGTGTTTGGTGACTACCACAACACTACCAGTGTTTGGTGACTACCACAACATCCAGTGTTTGGTGACTACCACAACACTACCAGTGTTTGGTGACTACCACAACACTACCAGTGTTTGGTGACTACCACAACACTACCCGTGTTTGGTGACTACCACAACACTTTCCAGTGTTTGGTGACTACCACAACACTACCAGTGTTTGGTGACTACCACAACACTACCAGTGTTTGGTGACTACCACAACACTACCAGTGTTTGGTGACTACCACAACACTACCAGGTTTGGTGACTACCACAACCACTACCAGTGTTTGGTGACTACCACAACACTACCAGTGTTTGGTGACTACCACAACACTACCAGTGTTTGGTGACTACCACAACACTACCAGTGTTTGGTGACTAAACCACAACATACCAGTGTTTGGTGACTACCACAAAAACTACCAGTGTTTGGTGACTACCACAACACTACCCGTGTTTGGTGACTACCACAACACTACCAGTGTTTGGTGGACTACCACAACACTACCAGTGTTTGGTGACTACCACAACACTACCAGTGTTTGGTGACTACCACAACACTACCAGTGTTTGGTGACTACCACAACACTACCAGTGTTTGGTGACTACCACAACACTACCAGTGTTTGGTGACTACCACAACACCACCAGTGTTTGGTGACTACCACAACACACCAGTGTTTGGTGACTACCACAACACCTACCAGTGTTTGGTGACTACCACAACAAATACCAGTGTTTGGTGACTACCACAACACCACCAGTGTTTGGTGACTACCACAACACTACCAGTGTTTGGTGACTACCACAACACCACCAGTGTTTGGTGACTACCACAACACTACCAGTGTTTGGTGACTACCACAACACCACCATGTTTGGTGACTACCACAACTACCAGTGTTTGGTGACTACCACAACACCACCAGTGTTTGGTGACACCACAACCACAGTGTTTGGTGGACTACCACAACACCACCAGTGTTTGGTGACTACCACAACACACCAGTGTTTGGTGACTACCACAACACCACCAGTGTTTGGTGACTACCACAACACCACCAGTGTTTGGTGACTACCACAACACCACCAGTGTTTGGTGACTACCACAACACCACCAGTGTTTGGTGACTACCACAACACCACCAGTGTTTGGTGACTACCAAAACACCCCCAGTGTTTGGTGACTACCACAACACCACCAGTGTTTGGTGGACTACCACAACACCACCAGTGTTTGGTGACACCACAACACCCCCAGTGTTTGGTGACTACCACAACACCACCAGTGTTTTGGTGACTACCACAACACCACCAGTGTTTGGTGACTACCACAACACCACCAGTGTTTGGTGACTACCACAACACTACCAGTGTTTGGTGACTACCACAACACCACCAGTGTTTGGTGACTACCACAACACTGCTAGTGTTTGGTGACTACCACAACACTACCAGTGTTTAGTGACTACCACAACACCACCATTGTATGGTGACTACCACAACACTACAAGTGTTTAGTGACTACCACAACACTACCAGAGTTTGGTTACCACAACACTACTAAGAGTGTTTGGTGACTACCGCAACACCCCAGTGTTTGGTGACTACCACAATACTACCAGTGTTTGGTAACTACCACAACACCACCAGTGTTTGCTGACTACCACAAGGCTACCAGTGTTTGGTGACTACCACAACACCAACAGTGTTTGGTGGTTACCACAATTTACCATGTTTGGTGACTACCACCATAACACCACACCCGTGTTTGGTGACTACCACAACACTTGTTAAATATTCTGTGTTTTGGGCTACCTAAACACTTCCAGTGTTTAGTGACTACTACAACACCACCAATGTTTGGTGACTACCACAACACCACCAGTGTTTGGTGACTACCGCAACACCACCAGTGTTTGGTGACTACTACAACACCACCAATGTTTGGTGACTACCCCCAACACCACCAGTGTTTGGTGCCTACCGCAACACACCAGTGTTTGGTGACTACCACAACACTACTAGTGTTTCGTGCTACCAAAAACCTACAAGTGTTTGCTGACTACACAACACTACCAATGTTTGGTGACTACTACAAACCACTATCCAGTGTTCTGTGACTACCACAACACTACAGTGTTTTGCGGGCTACCACAACACTACCAGAGTTTGGTGACCACAACACTAAGAGTGTTTGGTGACTACACAACACTACCAATGTTTGGTGCTACCACAACACTACCAGTGTTTGTTGACGACCACAACAACTACTAGTGTTTAGTGACTACTACAATACTACCAGTGTCTGGTGACTACACAACACTACCAGTGTTTGGTGACTAACACAACACTACCAGTGTTTGGTGGCTACACAACACTACCAGTGTTTGGTGCCCACCACAACACCAGTGTTGGTGACTACCACAACACACCAGTGTTTGGTGACTTCACAACACACAAGTGTTCGGTGATACCACAACACTACACTGTTTGGTTATCTACTCCAACACTACCAGTGTTTGGTGACTACCCTAACACCGCCAGTATTGGTGACTACCCCAACACTACAGTGTTTGAAAAAATGGTATAACATACCGACCAATGGTAACATAAACACCATATGCAGTTTAATGTTTAACCTTTATTGACAACGTTTCGCCCACACAGTGGGCTTTTTCAAATCACAAACAGATCTGCCTGGGGTATGTATGTATGTATAATGTTGGCAAGACCGTAGTCCTGGCACAGGCGTCTCAATCTTGCGATGACCGTTCTCTGGCTCCCAGAGAAGAAAGGTTTCTACAATGATGCGACATATGGCTGTTCAAGCACTCTTCTGGTCAGTTCAACTGGTGCATCTCATAAGCGGACAAAACACCGTATGTACTCCTAACTATGGACACTAGCGAGGAGGAGGATATGTCGTTATCACAGGTAACAGCTTGTCTGGTTCGTTGACCCCATGGTACATAGTGTGCCGCAGTCATCTCTGGGTCCTCTTTGGAGGGAATATCACTCCTAGTTGCCTGGGGAGTGTCTTCAGTAACTTCGCACACTCAGGAAGATAGTGTTTAGGGGCCGCTGGACAACGTGCTGACAGTACTGGCACATCTCCTCCTCAGCCTTGTCTACCATCATCTTGGCTGTGGGAAAGCCCAAACGATGCCGAGGATGGCGGTACACTGCGTTTGGGGACAGCTTCTATCATGTGGAGGGGGTTCTCCCTGAGTCGCTGCTCGGTACCACTGTTGAGATGGGGTATCACCTAAGACCTCCCCCATAAGTTTCATGGCTCTGGCAGCCACCAGTTTGGTCTGTCGTAGGCTGATTGGGACAGTAATCCCAACAGGGTGGATAGTCTGTTGCTGCCTTGGCTGCATCATCTGCCGCCTCATTTCCCCGGATGCCAGCATGGCTGGGGATCCAGTTCAATGTCGATCTGTTACCCTAAACTTCTAAGGCTGTCATTATGCTCAGGATCGATGTGATGAGGTGAACATTGTCCTGTGGTTGAGGATGGGAGAGGGCATTGATTGCAGAGGTTGAATCAACATGTATGACAGGTCGTTGAGGATGGGAGAGGGCATTGATTGCAGAGGTTGAATCAACATGTATGACAGGTCGGAGTCGATGTCGTAGGGCATGTGACAATGCCTGCTGAATCGCCACCAGCTCAGCTTGAAGGATCGTGCAGTGATCAGGGAGTCGCCAGCCTTGTGTGTGACCATTGTGGTATAGTCCAGCTGCTGCTCTCTTCCTGTCAGGGTCGACAGAACCATCTGTGAAATACACTGCACATGTGCCTCCCTCTGCCAGTGCCATGCTTGTCTCAGCATGATTGCTGAGGGTGTCTTGACTGCAGAGACGCTTAGAGATGGGTAGCTGTATGATGCAAACATCGGCCGGATCTGGGCGCCAGGGAGGTGGTGGATGGTACCCAGCAACAGGAAGGTCACAACTCTTCTCAAGGAGTAGTTGTATAGGCAGCAGCTTCCGCCCAGCAGCACAAAACGAACGAATCCAGGAGTAGTCCGTGAAGAGTGTGGGATCTTGTGCCATGGTTGTCAATATCCGTCTCCTTAGTGGGGTACCTTGCTGCCTGTGCAGAATCGTGGCCACTTTGCAGGCGTTTATGTATCTTACTCTGTCAGCCAAGGAAGGAAGCCGGGCCTCAGATCTGAGACATACTGTGTTGGTCCAGATGGGGGCCCCAAGCATAGTTCTTATCGCCTGATTTTGTACGACCTCCACCCTTTGCCTGCTCTGCGGGAAGAGATGAGCTAACGCCGGTGCACCGTAGTCAATGAGCGAGCGTATAGCTTGTATATAGTACAAGCGAAGTACATCTTTGCTTGCCCCTGCACGGTGCCTCGTCATGGCTCTCATGGCGTTGAGTCTGATTTAGAGCACGTGACCTGACATACTCGGCCTGTTTCTGAAAGGTCAGCTTTTTATCAATGTAGATTCCCAAGTACAGGTAGGAGCCTGTCCACTCAAGTTCTATATCCTGAATACGTAATCTATTCACAGGATCTGGTCCCTTGAACATCATTGCAAGAGATTTCTCGGCCGAGATCTTGAGGCCTAGTTCCTTGCAAGACTGCGTAATTAGGTCCAAAGCTCTCTGAGCCTGTCGTTCTAAATTGCCTTTCCCATTCACTACGAGTGCAAGATCATCAGCATAGCTGAGGAGCTGTGTACCACTATGAAAGGGAAGGCTCACAAGTTCCTGCATAAGGATGTTAAACAAGGTAGGACTGAGCACACCTCCTTGTGGCGTACCGTTTTCCAGGGATTTAAAGAAAGAGTAGTGTCCCTGAAAGCTGACACAGGCCTGCCTGCCCCTAAGGTAGGACTCTATCCAGGCCAGGAGGCGTCCTTTGATTCCCTTCCGAGCTAGTATTGCCAGAATTGCTGTGGGGCTGGCTAGCTCAAATGCCTTTTCAAGGTCGAGGTAGACGACAATACTAGGTTTTTTGTTACTATCAGCAATCTGGCTTAGTAGAGTGGTTATGCACTCTGCTGTACCCACTCCTTTGGTGAAGCCAAATATGTGATGATGAGAGGGTCCAAGTTTCCATAGGAGGCGGTTTAACACCATCCTCTCAGCAGTCTTGGCTAAGCAGCTGGTCAGTGATATGGGTCTCATACTGCCTGGGTCCTTGGGCTTTGGAATTGATACGATGGTAGTTTTCTTCCAAGCTGCTGGGAGTGTCCTGGCCCTCCACGACTTGTTAATGACGTCTAGTATGGCCTCCCATCCACTCTGCCCAGCCCGTGCAATCATGGAGTATGTAACACCATCGATGCCTGGGGCAGTGTCACCTGTGTTCTTAATGGCACGTCCGAGTTCCAAGTCCGTGAGGTCTTCATCAGTCACATCTTCCGACTCACATGCAGCTTGTATCGTTAGCTGGCGCTGTGGCAGAAGATCCATCTGCATATTCCGGATGTCCTGTGGGAGCTGAGCGGAGGCTCCCCTGGAAGTGAAAAGCTCCACTAGTTTCTCAGCTTCCTGGGATGGGTTCGGGTGTGCTGGTGGCCTCGGCTTGCTCTTGCCAGTTGCTATGTTGAGCTTGCCCCATATCTCAGATAAGGTGGTGTGATGCCCGATTGTTGAGCACCACTCCAGCCATTTCTCAGTTTTTACTCTGAGAGAGACTCTGCGGGCATGCTGCACAATGGCTCTCAGAGTATTCCTGTTCTCTGCCGTAGGGTTACGCCTGTATAGCTTCCAAAAGAGTTGATGCGGTGGTTCTGCTCCCGCACCTCGTCGTTGTAGAACCACCAGTTTTCTTTTGTGAGTGCGTCCTGCGGACTTCTTTGGAATTGCGCACTCTGCTGCCCGGATGAGAACAGTGATTATCTCCTGTTCAGCGTATCACAGTCTTCAGATAGAGAGTTATGTGGACCACAGTTATGAAGATAATCCTGGAACACCTTCCAGTTGGCCCTCTTTACGTCCCATCTAGGAGGCAGCACAACTGTGGGAGGCTTGTTGATGTTGAAGGTGGTGATCACTGCAAAGTGGTCACTGGGCAAGGTGAGGATGAGTTTCCCATGTGGCTCCTGCTGCGAGTTGTCTTGACCCGAAGGTAAGGTCGAGGCAGCCACCCAACAGGTGTGTGGGGTCTCCATTGTTTAGCAACTTTACCTCTGGAATATCGTTGTAGGAGCATTGCTATGTGTCTGCCAGCAGCATTGGTTGCTGAGTGAGAGTGCAGCATTGGGTGATGTGCATTGAAATCTCCACCCACAATAATACACTCAGTGCGTGCTAGTGCGAGGAGCTCTGCAATGTCGAGGGTGTGTCTTGGGTTCTTGTAGATGTTATAGATGGTAATGGGCGCCCCAGGTATGTGCACAAGGATGGCCTGTACCTCGACATCCTCCCACAGTCCACGGGTTGGCTATAACCTCGTGAGGTATTGTATTGGATACAAATACAGCTGTGCCTCTGCAGTGAACGTCCGGGTCTATGTGCCGAAAATACCCAGCAAAACCGGGTAGTCTTGGGCACATAGTCGGGACAGTCAGAGTTTCTTGTAGCAAGACGATGTCAACCCGATCCCGAATTACTGCCTCCAGCAAGAGGTGCTGTTTGCCCCTCAGGCCCTGAATGTTCCATTGTAGGACCTTGAGGGTGTGATTTGGTACCGAGGTTATTCCATCGCTGTTGTTTCCTGAGCTGGAGACTGAATCCTGCCCGCTCTGAGAACCTGCAAATTCATGGCATCCACTGTCTCCTCTTCGGTCAGAAAGCACACTCTCAGGAGAGTAGTGACCATCTGCCGGAATGCACTCTGTTGTTCCGTGGAGTTGATTGTGTTGCAAATAAGATCCGTGAACACCTTGATGAGTGCTACGAGATCCTCCCTGGTGAGGGCCTGCTTTGGAGATGGGTTCGAAACAGTGGATATTATCTGGGCTGTTGTGGTCTGTAGGGACTGCTGAGGGTTGGATTTCTTTATTGTATGCACCGTGGTCTGTTGCTGTAAACCAGGTTGAGTAGCCGGGATTGTGGTGGAGGTGCCAGTTGAGTCTGCAAAGCGCCTGTGCCGGGTAAGGAGTGCCTGCGTTGTCGTGCTATGGCCGGTGGGGGCTCGTTTAGTGCAACCTGCTGATCGCATTGACCAGATGCACCCTGTTGACGCCTCCTGCTCCTCTTGTTTCTGTTTCTTCGTTGAGGTAGGGGTGCAGGAGGTTCTTGACCTTGACGCCTGGTTGAGGCTTCTAGGGTTGGGAATTCCTGGGCACTGACTTGGGTTAGCTGCTGAGAGATCTGCGGTATGGCAGGGTTCTCTGCACCCATCGTTTGATGAGAGTGATGATCCGTCGTAGCCTGTTGCCGAGTTTTTGGCGTCTTCCAGACTTCTTGAATTCTGGCGAGCCTCTCGGGGCATCGAGGATTCCAGGGGATGGTGTTTCTGCCTGCAGTTCGGGCATTGTGGAGTGGGTGGCGATGGGATTTTTCAGCTTGGTGATGCATTCCTCGGTAGGGTGGTGCTGGCTGCAGACACCGCAGATTACTCTGTTCGGACAGAGTGCACCCAGGTGTCCATAACGCTGACACTTGAAACAGCGAACTGGTTCTGCTGTGAAGGTCCTGACATCGTACCTGCCCCAAGAACCGAGGTCCAGCTGGGATGGCAGTGGTCCTACATGCTGAATGAGGACCTGTCGGGTTGGAGCGTTGCCTGCCGTCTTTGCCTTGAGTCGTTGAGCTGACACCACACTGGGGTGAGCTGCTACTGCCTCGATGGGCATCATCAGCGGGTATCGCATCACTACACCCTTGGTGATCTTCTGCCGAGAGTCCAGTTCCTCCAGAGTGAATGAGCGATCTGTCTCCATGACTCTCTTCAAGGTGGTTATAATTTCCTTGTTGAGAAGAGTCAATATTGGTTCTCCCCTCAAGTTGAACCATATCTTGAACTTCAGGTTGTGTCGTGATTCCAGGTTGAAACAACCCCATAGTTTGGTTCTGTGGTCCCCGTAAGACTTCACTTGAATTTGCCAGGTCGGTTGAGCTGGTTTGCCTGCTCCTTGGACGGACGGTGCTTCTTCTTCTTGTCCACAGTGTTCCATCCCTCTTGGTTTTCGGGGGTTGCGGTGTTTATTTCCGCACCTGTTTCTATTGTCGCTGGCTCCATGGTTGGGACTGTCAGATCTGCTACAATGTGAGCAGGATCTTCCTCTTCCTCTCGCAACTTCTTCGCTAGAATTTCGCCCCACATTTCCAAATCTGAGTCCTCCGTCGTGTTTATGGAGCATCGTGGCCTCTTCTTTTCGGCAGAAGCCATGTGCCTATCTTGTGATAAGGTAGTGAACTCCGTGAACTGAGTGTGTGTCAATGGATTGTCGTAATACGACAGAAGAAGGTACGGGAGTATTTATATACAGGTTCAGAATGTTGAGGTCAGGTGGAGAATGCTGCATCTGATGATCTACCGGGTGGGGTTATAGAGTCTAAAATCTTGGGTAGCTTGGCAGGGGTATTGGATAAGTTGTGAGCAGACCTTCTGCAGTGTTCTATGTTCTTTTGTGGGATAGCGATGAAGAAGTTTCTTGGCAAGTGGTTCAGCTATGTTATAGAAGCCATTGTTCTGGTTGAAATTGTTGGTTATAGAGATAAGCGATGATTCCAGGATTCTTCGGTATTGAGTGTTGTCTTCTGTGGCGATAAGTCTTGAGTTTCTGTAGTTAATTAATTGGTTGTGTGAATTGCGATGTTGTACACAGGAATTCCTTGTATCGTCAGACCTCATTGCGTATTGGTGTTCTGAAATACGTGTTTGGAGGTCTCTTCATGTTTCTCCACCTGACCTCAACATTCTGAACCTGTCTATAAATACTCCCGTACCTTCCACCCCAGGTATATCTGTTTGTGACTTGAAAAAGCCCACTATGTGGGCGAAACGTTGTCAATAAAGGATAACATTAAACTGCATGTGTTTATGTTTCCACTACCAGTGTTGGGTGACCACAACACTACCAGTGTTTGGTGACCACCACAACACCACCAGTGTTTGGTGACTACCACAACAACTCCAGTGTTTGGTGACTACCACAACACTACCAGTGTTTGGTGACTACCACAACACCACCAGTATTTGGTGACTTCCACAACAACACCAGTGTTCGGTGACTACCACAGCACCACCAGTGTTTTGTGACCACCACAACACCACCAGGGTTTGGTAACTACCACAACGCCACCAGTGTTTGGTGACTACCACAAGACTACCATTCTTTGGTAACTACCACAACACTACCAGTGTTTGGTGACCACAACACTACCAGTGTTTGGTGACCACAACACTACCAGTGTTTGGTGACCACAACACTACCAGTGTTTGGTGACCACAACACTACCAGTGTTTGGTGACCCACAACACTACCAGTGTTTGGTGACCACAACACTACCAGTGTTTGGTGACCACAACACTACCAGTGTTTGGTGATTACCACAACACCACCAGTATTTGGTGACTACCACTACGCCATTGTTTGGTGACTACCACAACACTACCAGTGTTTGGTGACTACCGCAACACTACTAGTGTTTGGTGACAACCACAACACTACCAGTGTTTGTTGACTACTACAACACTACCAGTGTTTGGTGACTACCACAACACCACCAGTGTTTGGTGAGTACCACAACACTACCAGTGTTTGGTGACTACCACAACACCACCAGTGTTTGGTGACTACCACAACACCACCTGTGTTTGGTGACTACCACAACACTTCCAGCGTTTGGTGACTACCACAACACTACCATTGTCTGGTTCGCATCGCTATTGGGCCGTGCGGACGTGCTGCGCAGTAGCTCCTGATTGAGTTGGCTTTTGCGCAGTGTTGACGTGTACTTAGCTCTGTGAAGACCTGTTTGCGCGCTCTCTACAAATTGAAGCAAGATGCCCTCCGTCGAGCAACTTTACCAACAGCTTAAGGAAGAATTGAGGATGGCGAAATTGGAGATTCGGCGACTGACCGAGGAAAACAAGAAGATTCGTAGTATTCCTCCTGTTTTGAGTCCTCAGGTCAAGAAGGGAAACTGGACAGTGGCTGGGCAGCAGGGAACGAAGTTGACGATCAAGAAGACGAATGGAAAGGTAGAACGATGAAGAAGAAAGAGACTGCCGTGGAAACTGTTGTGGAAACATCTAATACATTCTCGGTTTCTACCCGACGAATGTGAGTCGACTATGGGAACTCACGACGAACGACACAAGGGAAAGGGAAGAATATTGTTGTTGTTGGGGATAGCCAAGTTAGGTATATGGATAGGGCGTTTTTGCTTGAAGGACAGGAGTAGGAGACAGAGAGTTTGCTTTCCTGGGGTGGATGGAGGATATTGTTAGCCGTCTGGATGACATCATGAGAGGTAATGGGAGCAATCCTATTATCTGTCTCAGTGCTGGAGCAAGATGTTGGCAGACGTAGGAAGTGAAGACCTGATTAGCAGGTATGGTCAGCAATAAAAATAATTAGGAGTAAGGGTGGGAACCCTTTATATGTGGTATTTTGCAAGGAGGGGAGTTGGAAATGAATGGTTGTCCAGGGCAATTGGGGTTTAATTTCTGGCTGGACAAATACTGTAAAGGAAAATGCGGTAACTTCATTGACAACTGGGACCTCTTCTATGGGG